>CM062294.1:450688159-451288159 GCA_031216915.1 Pictodentalium vernedei | reverse complement strand
TCAGTATCCTGTCACTTCTCCTGGTTACATGCTTGTTAAATAGTGTGTTATATAACTAGATCAAGGTTACTGTTTCGTTTTTAAAAACAGACGTATTGAAGTTAACACGACATCGAATGCTCACCGCATGTGGTCTGATGAAAACATTTGGCCACCCAAACAGGCCGTTCGCAATGGCGGTTTCGAAATCTTTATCAGGTGTTGGTTCATGCATATTCTACTAACTTAGCAGAGAATCACTGACTGCAAAATGAAAACAACGTTTAATAGATTGGAAGCAGCCTTTCGGGCATAAAATGAACTTGGCTGGAGGAGTCACGTCATATTGGTTGCCATAATACGCCACACCAGGGGCAATGTTATGACATAATTACAATGGTGATATATGGCGTTACTGGCATGCGCGGCGCGTGTTGTTATGGTGACATGAGTAGGTGATAATTGCTGGTGCAAACGCCATGTACATGTACGTGTACGTGTACACATACAGTCGTGTACACCTCCAAAGAATTTAGTGTTAAAATCGTGTACAGGTATACGATTTGTCATGTACAGGTACATGATTTGTACGTGTACCTGTACATGACAATCGTGGACACCTCCCCCATAGGATTCAGTGTTAATTGCGAGCAAAAAACGTTTTGTCGTTTCTAAATTATCCTCTTGCCGGTTCTAACAATCCGCGTCCGTACACGATTTTAACACTGAAACCCTATGGAGGCGTACACGGAGATCCACTTGTGGATTTTAGGTCGGACTTAACGGAATGTTTAAACGCATTTTCCGTTCAATTAGGTTTTGAGTGGTAAAATTTTTAATATATTCACGATAGCGATCAGAGAAATTTGAAAATGAATGAATAAGTTCCTTTAACGTTAAAAGTAGAAAAAAACAGTTTTCTTTTATGTGTTGAAATGTTTTAACCGTCATCAAAGGGATTCTCTCTTAATTCGACACTGAGTCAATGGTTCTTTGATATGTGAATGGAAATCCTTTGACAAAACGTAATTACTATCAAAATGCTTTAAATCAGAAACCGGTTTGTCATGTACTGCTTAAAACGTATTTTAAACTTTCCTAATTCAATCAACACGGAGTTGAGATGTGAATATTTTTAGTTTATTATATTAAAGACGGAAAGATTTTATTAACTTAAAAACATAAAAAATATAATTAAACATTTAATTTTTAAAATAATAAAAATAATTAAAAAACGAAAAATGTTTTTACAGGTGGATTCTAGACACCGAGATCGAATTTTAGAAGAGTTTGAGCGTGCTAAGAAGGGCATTCAGTCGGCTGACAGAAGCAGACGTCTTGGTGAGATGGAACTCAAACGCGAAGCCACAAAAATATTTAAACCCGTGACGGAGGGTCAAGAGCGAAGCAGGAAGGAGATAGTCGAAGAATTGAGACCCATAAAGGAGAGTTCTTTGAGAATGGGTTCGTTGCCTCTTAGTTTTGGAAATCGACATTCCGTTCAATCTACACCGGATTACGTTCCCACGGGGATTCAAACGGAGAGCGACACCGATACAGCTTCGACTATCACCACCGATACAGCTTCGACTATCACCGCCGATAGCGTCGCATCGTCTGATGATGATGGCGGTAAGAGAGATCTGTTGTATGGATTTTATAAGGATTCGGAGGGAAGAATTTTTGTAGGAGACACTGAAGTAGATATTGGCGATGATGAATTGATCGTGTGTTCGAACAGATACGAATTGACTGATGGGCTGCGCAGATTGCCCCTTTACGACAAGCCTAGCGATTACACGGATCAGGATTTCGACAATTACGGCGACATTCTGGTTCAGACCCACGCCATGAAGAGAAATAACGATGCCAGAGAGACGAGACCCAAAGCCAACAGAGGTTACAAGTGGACGAAAGTGGTGAAACCCATATGGGATATGAACAAGAAGTTCGTCGAATCGGTGACTGGCAAAGGGGTGAAAACCACTTTTCTTCCAAGCGATTCTGACGCTCTGTCTCAGAGATTGAGTTTGTTGATGGCGAGCAGATGGGCTGGTAACACAGGATTGGATAACCAGATAGTTGCTATATCTGACGAATTGTTAAGACAGAAGGTTTTGAATAAAAAACACTATAAAAAGCTGGTGAACGAATTGAAGGATTGATGTGTATATAATAAGTAGAGAGAAACAAACAAACAAACAAAAAATAAAACAGTAAATTTTTACACTAGAATAATAAAAGTATTTAAACAGCAAAACGATTTACCAGTGAAAAAACAAAATATATTATAAAAATAAAAATATGTTGGTGATAAAGAACAGGGGATACGTCAGAACTTACGTTCAAGGCGGTTCTGGCATCGTCGATTCTATAATGCGAGCGTTCACGAGCGATGCGGGTAGAAAACTCGCATCGACTGCGTTTGAGGTCGGTAAGAAGACGGCTTTGGATGCTGGTAAGAAAGCCGCTTCCGAAGCCAGTGGTAGGATAGCTTCTGTGGCTGGCAAGAGGGCAGCCGACGCGTTGATCGACAAGTTGATCAGTCCGCCGGCGAAGCGAGCTGCGTTAGAGCGAACGCCGAAACGTTGGAAAGATTTTAAAGATGCTGTGGTACCCATACAAGATTTAGCCAAAATGACGAGTGGATCCGGACTGAAGAGAACTCACAACGGTGTGATATAAATAAATAATAATATTAAACAACTAAGTTTGAAAAAACATATAAAATTTGCGTTTGAAAAGAATCTAAAATAACAAACAAAAAAAAATAAAACAAAAGATGAACTTTAAAGATATGTCTTGAAACGACGCCGCGAACAAGAGGTCGAATAACGAGTTCTTTCCCAAAAGCATAAGAGGCTTGATAGTGGGAAAATCGAAGTGTGGAAAGACCAATCTGTTGATGAATCTGTTGTCCCGACACGACTGGTTGGATTACGACAGATTGTTCGTGTTTGGCAAGAGCTTGTTTCAACCCGAATACAGATTGCTTCGAGAGTGCATGAATCATAGATTGCCCAAGGACGCCATAGCCAGAATCTTTGGCAGTAGGGAGGAATTCGACAAGAGCGAAGCTCCACTCTCGACCATTTTGGACGGTGCGGCGACGGAGCTGATGAAGAGAAATGCATCTTCGAACGTCGAGTGTCGATTTTATGAGAACGCTAGTGACGTTCCGGATCCTAGAGAACTGAAATCGGAAGATAAGAATCTCAAGATTTTCGACGATCTGCTTTTGGAGAGACAGAACCGATGCAAATCGTATTACGTTAGGGGTCGACACAGCAACGTGGACTGTTTCTACCTGTCGCAGAATTATTTTCGATTGCCCAGACAGACGATAAGGGAGAACGCTAATTTTCTATGTCTCTTTCGCCAAGATCTCAAGAATCTCAATCACATCTACGGCGATCATGTCGCAAACGACATGAGCGCGGCGGAATTCAGGAGATTCTGCAAGAGGGTTTGGGATGGTGGACTTTACAATTTCGTCGTGATCAATTTGACAAGCGAATTTAATCGCAGAAAATATCGGTGCGGATTCGACAAGTTTTATGTTTCTGATGATAATAAGATAGAGCGTGAAAATAAAATTTAGAAAATAATAAATCTTCAAATAATTAGTTTTGAATAAAAAAAGTACAATTAAATATAATGTTCGAACATGGAGAATTGTTAGAACGGATAGCCGAGAATACGGCTGCAAAACAATCCATTCAAATCGTGGTGAGTGGTGATTTGACTCGATTCGCTACGAAATTCGAACCTTCCATCGAATTGAATAGAGAGAAAAGATACGAGATGGCGTTGTTGAATCTGGAGACTTATTATTCCTTTCCCAACGTCACCAAAAAGAATAACTCGTTCAAGTATTCCGACGGAGTGGATTGGTTGGAGATTCGAATTCCCAAAAGGAGTTATGAAATAGACTATTTGAACAATTACATTCAGACGCGAATGAAGACGGATGGAATGGGAAGCAACAAGATCAGACTCGCTCCCAATCCTAATACCTTACAGACGATGTTGGATTTGGAAGATAATTTTCGAGTGGATTTCAACACGGACGATTCTATAGATAAGATGTTGGGATTCGATCGAAAGATGTATCGAGGCCATGCAGCATCTGAAAATATGGTCGACATTGTCGCAGTCAATAGCATTCTGGTGAACGTGGACGTGATTGCTGGAAGCTACGTGAATGGTAGCGCTCAACCAACGATCTATTCCTTCTTTCCAAACGTGTCGCCGGGTTATAAGATCGTGGAGCGACCTTGAAATTTAGTTTATCTACCAGTGATTTTAGACATGTTGTATAGTCTCAAAACCACGTTGACGGATCAAAATGGTGAACTGTTAGATCTTCGCGGAGAGAGGGTGACAATACGATTTCACATAAGAGAAATATAAAAGCAAAAAAAAAATATTGTGTATATATATATAGATAACAAAAATAAAATAAACGCAATATTAATTTTACAAAAATTATTTTAATATAAATAATTATTATTAAACAAGAAACAATTGAAGTAAATATATTTAAAAAAAACAGAATTATGACAGAATACATGATTAAAAACGTGAACATATCCGCAGGACAGAGGAAGAAACTTAAGAGAGCGTTAACAACTCGAGGCGAGGCGGTGAGATTCAAATTCACTCAGAAAGATCTGACGAGAGGCGGTCAGGATTCGATCGCCTGGACCAGAAGTCAAATCAAAGGGATGGAGAAAGCGATTCGCGATGGAAGAGGGTTGACGGTGAGATTGAGTCCCACTCAATTGAGATACAATTTGAGAATGAAAGGTGGTTTCCTACCGCTATTGGCAGGAATCGCCGCAAAAGCATTACCCTTCGCCGCAAAGGCACTACCCTTTCTCGGAAAGACTCTCGGTGTGGGAGCTCTCACAGGACTCACTAGTTCAGCAGTTGAGAAATTAATGGGTGGCAGCAGACTGTTTTTGAAGAAGGGAGGAGCCGTGTGTCGCGTCCACGTAGACGACAGCAGTAAAGGATTGTATCTAGAACCTGTTAGAGGTGGCAACTCTCTGAGAGGAAACGGTCTCTATCTGAAGAGTGGACAGAACGTTGAGCGACTCGGCAAGGGTTTGTTCCTCGGTGAGAATTCGCCGTTTAAGAATATACCGATTTTGAATATGTTATCATAATATAAATTATATAATTATATAAAATATAAATCATAGAAAGTATAAAATAATATATTTAAAATGGATAAAAAGGTGGAGAAACAATTAGACGATAATGACGAATATCGCGAGACAGAGTGCGAAAAAACAAAAAAAAAAGTGGAAAAATGGTTAGACGCTAATGATGGATATATGAGGAAAGAACTGATGAAAGAGACAGATAAAGAGCGGGATAGACGGTTGAAAAGAATGAGACCATCACCACTACCTTCTAAAGAGAATGGTAATGATGCGAGTGCTACCAAGAGATGCACAACATTCGTTCATAATTATGATTCGGATAACAAATGTGTTGTTATAAAAACGTATCATATCACAAAAAAAGAAAAAAATAAAAGAAGAAGAATCAATGCTGAAATTTAAGAAAAAAAGGAAACGTTATTATAATATATTCTAATAGTGAAGAAGGAAAATTAAAAAAATGAGATCTAAAGATGATCTCATTACTTTTTTTTCCTTCTTCTTCACTAAAAAATCAATCTCTCTATTGTTTATATTTCCAAGTTCGTTATTAGCATGTTGACACTCGTGTATTCTCCTTTTTCAAAAACGTGTTGAATGTTTATCTTTACTCTTTTGGGTTTTTTTACATCGGTGAACTCGCTCTCACCACCTAATTTCTCCACGAGTTCACGTGAGATTTTTGGATATATGTAATTTCCATAGAACAACGTCAGATTGTCCTTGTCGAATTCTTTATCTTTAGCAATGACGATTTTCTGCAGATCGCTTTGATAGTTGTAAAACAAATCGAGCATGGCTTCATCCAATTTCAAAGTCATCTTATATTTGTCGTATTTATGCTCTAAATCCTTCATCTCGATCTCGTTTAATTCGATGGGATCGTGTTGTTGTAATCTATAGATTTTATGACCGAATTTCTTATACGTTTCGACTCGTTCCAATTTCAATTCGCATCTTTTAGGTGCTGCTGTCATGATCGATTATTTGTTTTTTTTGTTTTATGAATTCTTGCAAATAATGTATATTTTAAATTTTGTATTTTAATAATTTGTTTAAAAAGTTTTGTTTTTTTTTTGCTCTTTATATATATAAAAAAAAGTTTATTAATTTTAATTTCTTTAATGTGAAAATTTTTTTTGTAAAAAGTAATGAGATCACCTTTAGATCTCATTACTTTTTTTTCCTTCTTCTTCGCTAAAATCAATCTCTCTATTGTTTATATTTCCAAGTCCATTATCGGAAAATTTGTTTTGAACCTCGTGCGAGACTTTGCATAAAAGTCGTAAGAGTTCTATTTGTCTTGAACCTTCTTCTTCTTTTTTAATAGTCCGAATGACAGTGTCGATTAATTTTTGTTTGCTAATAGTATAACAATTTGATTTTATATCGCAAATCGTATCGTTTTCTTTCAAAACGCGTAAATATAAATTACGATTTTTATCTTCTTGGTTTTTTGGAGAATAATGATTTATTAAACAACGTTGACATTTATGTTGAGATTCCGTCGTGGATGTTGTCGTCATGATCGATTATTGTTTTTTTTTGTTTTACGAATTCTTGTAAATAATGTATATTTTAAATTTTTGTATTTAAAAAATTTGTTTAAAAGGTTTTGTTTTTTTTCTCTTTATATATAAAAGTTAAATTTTAACATCCTTTTTTTTTTTTTTTTGTATTAATTCAATTTTTTTTCACGTTAAGAACATATAATTGATTAATTCTTTTTGAAGGAATTAAAACATATTATAAACAATTTTAAAACTTTTTAACAAATTATCATTAATACAAAATTCGAAAAAAATATTCTTACAAACTCAATTTTGAGGTAAAAACAATCATCAAGTCCGAACATCCGAATTATAGTTTAGAACACGCAAGACTTCAAACGTTTAAAAATTGGCCTTCGCATCTTGCTCAAAAACCCGAAGATTCAGCCATTGCGGGTTTCATTTATGTGGGTAAAAGTGACAAAGTTAAATGTTTTTGTTGTAATATACATTTGATGAATTGGGAACCTCACGACAGACCTTTACTAGAACATATAAATAATATTAAAAAAGGCGAATGTGATTATTTGAACAAGATCCTAACTTTGGGATTGATTAAAATCGAAGACGAAGAGTGGGATAGAAATAAAAACCAAAAATTATTGATGGATATGTTACAATTAGGGTACACTAAGGAACAATTGTACAATGTGTTAAATAACGCAAACAAGACCATATCTCAATTTTTGACTTTAGAACATCTGATTAAATTCATGACACAAGCGGACGAGTTATCGTCATGTGTCGAAAACGAGTCGAGCAACACGAACACTTGTCTGCTTTGCGAAAATGTTGCAAACGTTTTGTTTCTACAGTGCACACATTTGTGTTATTGTAAGGAATGTTATTCTAGAGACGAGAAAACGTGTTCGTTCTGCAAACAAGAAATAAAAGTGATCGTAAATTGTTTTAAATAAAAAACACATTAAAGAAAAAAAATTGAATTAAAAAAAAAATCTTTTTAAACAAATTATTTAAATACAGAATTCGGAAAAAAATATATTCTTACAAAATGAAGCAAACAGATAAAAAATTGGAAAATTTAAATGAGAATACCTTACCTCAGTTAAACGAGATTTGTAAACTATTAAAAATTTCACAATTCAGAAATCATAGAATTAAATCAAAAATGATTGAAGTCATACAGGAATATTTGCGAAACGATGGAAAGGCAAACGAAATGCCGATAGCAACAACATCACAAAAATGCATCGGTTGTGAAAAATGAGAAGAAGAAGAAAAAGATAGTAAAAGGAATTGAAATGCCGACGTCGAAAAAAACAAAAAACGTTTCGATTGTGAAAAATAAGAATATGCCTAAATGAAAAGCCGTTGAAGAAGAACTTCAAGTTTCCAAAGAAAAGAAAAGAAAAACTAAAACGAAAACGAGTGATGCAAATCAGATTCTAAGCAAACGAGATATATCGAGCGAACTTCGATGAGCAATAGACAAAGGGAAAGGAGAAGAATATCTAGCATGACTCACTGCGGAACTATTTCAATCGAAGCCCATGGAACGGGAGAGTGCAATCAAAGGCGTTTTTAAAACTTTTGACGTGGTTCCCTCGTTGAAGAAAATCGATCCGAAATTGTTCATGGAACGGGTGAAGAAAAAAGTATTGGATTTGTTTCACAAATACATGAACGTGGGACCAAAAATTAAGATGATACCCCATTGCATGATGAATAAAACCAACGTGAAGTCCGGTGAGAGCATCGTGAAAAATGCATATTTCAGATCTAACGTCGAACCCGTATTTCGAGGTTCAGATTTATTGGACGTTTTCGAAAAGATGAAAGACAAGATGTTGACGTCTCTCGCGAATTATCAACATGAAGGTAGTAATTGGACGTTCGATGTGATGTTGAAACTCGAAATTCACATAACTGAAAACGATTTGTTGAAAGGGTCTTCCTACATAAAATTACTGTATTTCTTAGCTAAAAAACAATCCGTGGTCAATGTGAGAAATAAATATGATCAGTGTTTTAAATGGGAAGTCACCTCTGCTTTATACCCTGTCAAAATGAATTCCGATAGAGTTTCTTGTTACGAGGAGACTTTTAAAAATCTCGATTGGACTGGAGTGACTTTTCCAATGCAGTTAAAACACATCGAACGTTTCGAGGTTCAAAATCCCACCGTAGCGGTGAACGTCTTGGGATACGACGACGAAAAACAAAAGATCTATCCTCTCAGACTGACTTCATATCTCGGAAGAGAAAAGACGATTATTTTATTATTGATTTCAAATGGTGACAATCATCATTATTGTTGGTTTCAAAATCCGAGCGGATTACTGTTGAAACAAAATAATAAACATAACAAAAAGATATCTTTATGTTTCAATTGAATGAACGCATTTCACAGCGAAAAATCGTTAGCGAAACATCAGGAATATTGCAACGAAAATCAAGGTGTCACCATCGAAATGCCCAAACCCAACACCATCGTGAAGTTCGAAAATCACAATAGAAGGTTAAAAGTACCATTCATCGTGTACGCCGATTTCGAATGTTTCACCACGAAAATGAGTTCCTGTCAACACAACGCTCTTCAAAGTTACGTCGAAAGATATCAAAAACACATACCTTCAGGCTATTGCATTTACGTGAAATGCACTTTCAACTCGCAACACGATATGGGTCCCTTCACCTACACGAAACAGTATGAAGATGACGACGTGGCTCAAAGGTTCATGGAAGAGTTAGAATGGAAACTTCAAATGTTATACGACAAATTTAAAACTCCGGCAAAAATGATCAGCACGCGAGAGCAGCAGGATGAAAATAACAGAGCCACCGAATGTCACATATGCAGACAATTGTTCGACGAAAATTCGAAGAAAAATAAGAAGGTCAGAGACCACGATCATTACACGGGTCTGTATCACGGTCCGGCTCACAACAAGTGTAATTTAAAATATCGAGACGCTGTTTTCTATCCGGTGATATTTCACAATCTCTCGGGTTACAACAGTCATCTGTTTGTGAAAAATCTCGGTACCTCACAATTAAATTGCATCGCGAACAGTGAAGAAAGATACATTTCCTTCACGAAATGGAAGCTCATGGAGAAGAAAAGAGTAATCAATGGAGAGACGTTGAAAGAAAAAACGAAATCCATTCGTAGATGCATACATTTCATCGATAGTTCTAAATTCATGTCGACCGCTCTGGAAAAATTAGTCGATAACATGAGCAAGGATCAATCTAAAATCACGAGCGAACATTTCGGAGAACGAGTAGATGTCATGTTGAGGAAAGGAGTCTATCCTTACGATTACATGAACGATCTAAAGAGATTTGAAGACACCGCACTACCTTCGAAAAAAGATTTTTATTCAAAATTATACGAATCCGACGAGAATTACAAACACGCTAAAAACGTCTGGAAATCATTCGATATGAAAACCATGAGAGATTATCACGATCTCTATCTGAAGACCAACGTTCTGCTCTTAGCAGACGTGTTCGGAAATTTTCGAGACGTCTGTTGTCGAAATTACGATCTGGATCCCGCTTGATATTTCACCGCTCCCGGTCTAGCGTGGGACGCTCTGTTGAAGACCACCGAAGTCCAATTGGAATTATTATCCGACATGAACATGTTACTCATGTTCGAAAGGGCTGCGAGAGGTGGCGTCTCGATGATCTCTCACAGATATTCTGAAGCTAACAATCCCTACATGAAAGAAGGAAGAAGGCTTCAATTCGAAACGGTCAACTAAATACATACAGTATTGGGACGCCAATAATCTGTATGGTTGGGCTATGAGTCATCCTTTACCGACTGGATATTTCGAATGGGTGAAGGAACCGGAAGAGATGCAAAAATGGAGAGACTATCCTTGCATTTTAGAAGTTGATTTGAACTATCCGGAAGAATTACACGATCCACACAACGAATTTCCGCTGGCACCCGGACGAAAGGAACCGAACGAAGGAGACGAGGAAAAACTCATTCCCAATTTATTTAACAAACGTAACTACGTCGTCTACAGTGAGAATTTAAAACAGTACGTCGATTACGGGATGAAATTAGTCGACATACATCGCATCATTCGATTCGACGAAGAGCCTTGGATGAAAAAATACATCGATCTCAACACAAGTCTCAGAATTCAAGCCGAGAACGATTTCGAAAAAGATTTCTTCAAACTCATAAACAACTGCATGTACGGTAAATCGATGGAAAACATCTGGAAGAGAACCGATGTTCAACTCGTCACGTCTGAGAAAAGTGCTAAAAAATTAGTGGCGAAACCCAATTACAAACACCGAACCATATTCGATGAAAATCTAGTTGCCGTTCACATGCAAAAGACGCACCTGAAGTTCAACAAACCATATTATCTTGGACCGATCATCTTAGATATCAGCAAGCAATTGATGTACGAGTTTCACTACGATTACGTCAAATGAAAATTTGGTGATGAAGCCAAACTACTGTTCACCGACATGGACAGTTTAGTTTATGAGATAGAGACGAAAGACATCTACCGAGATATATCTCAGGACGTGACCGAGTGGTTCGACATGAGCAATTATCCCATCGATCACCCGTCCAACATTCAATCGAACAACAACAAGAAGGTGTTGGGTAAATTTAAGGACGAGAGCGGTGGTAAACAAATCGTCGAATTCGTGGGCTTGAGACCCAAACTGTATGCTTATCGTCTAGAAGATGATGAAGAGATCAAGAAGTGCAAAGGAGTTAAAGCATGCGTGGTGAAGAAAAACATCTCTTTCCAAGAGTATAAAGATTGTCTGTTAGGAAGTGGTCCGGTGTATAAGACTATGAAATCGATTTGAAGTGAAAATCACGACTTGTATACCGAAATAGTCAACAAGATTTCGCTGACAGCCGACGACGATAAGAGATTCGTGTTAGACGATAAAATAAGCACTTTGGCACTCGGACATTGGACTGTGGATCTAATTAGAGACGATATGAATGTGGATGATTGGATTCCAGATACGATTGCAGATGATAGGATTCCAGAAAATCAAGAGGAATTAGATGGATTCAAAATCACAGAAATCGATAGAGACATCGAGAGTCAGAACATCAAGAGGAATTAGATGGAATCAAAAGTATAGAAATCGATAGAGACACCAAGAGTTCAGAAAATCAAGAGGAATTAGATGGAATCAAAAGTATAGAAATCAATAGTGACATCGAGAATGTTAGTTCAGAAAAAAGAGAAAAAAACAAAAAAAAATAATGTCATTTTTTAGTGAATTATAATAAAATAAATAAAAAAAATATATACACATTGTGAATAAAAAAATAAAGATATCTGTGGAAGGTGTCATCTTACCTAACGAACCCCTATCCAACATCGATCTGTTGAATGCGGCAAAAGATTTGAAAATCAAAGATTTTCTAGGCGTGTTTTCCAGAGATGCCTTGCCGAAGAGAAGACCTCGACAATCGGAATGCGCAATTTTAAATCTAGATGATTCATCGGGTGAAGGCACTCACTGGGTGGCATGGATCAAGAATGGGAAGAAGAAAAATTATTATTTCGACAGCTACGGAATCTCGCCGCCAAAAGAAATAAAGAACTATTTCAACAAATCGATGGTTCGTTACAACACTGGATATCTCGTGGCGTTCAGAAACACTTGCATGTTTCTCAAATGGCAGTGATCGAACAGCGATGCATTCTTTTCCTGAAACCTGTCCCTTTCGGTCTGAAACGCAACCACGATGAAACGTGGTCTCTCAGAAGTGGATTTCACCGTCAATCTCCAATCAAAGTGATTTGTGGAGGGAGGAATGTTAGCCGTGTCACACTGTCTCATTCTAAATCCCACGGGTAATTTACTCTTGGATTCTATGATCTTGTAGAGATGCGCTTTCTCCACGATCGAAGGCTCCACGTGCGGAACGAACCACGGTATCTTGTGTAGAGTTATCTTACCCGCATTGGTCGCAGTGAGTCTCACTATTGCATCGTCATCTCCTTTTCGAATCAATGTCAGATTGTGTTTGAATCCGTACATGATCTTGTTGTAATCGTCCACAAATCCGAAGATGTGTTTCAAAGGTATCTTGAACGAAAAAGTTCCTTTAGGTCTGGACGTCTTAACGACGTAATCGAATATCAAAGTGGCGCCGGCACTAGCAGGGCCAACGGAGTCTTTCTCCCACAACTGATTAAGTCCTCTGGATTTCGAAAAATCATCAGGATACGTCAAGAGTTCGAACATCGTGGTGGCCTGACCGGGATGAAACACAGATTCTATCTCTTGTTCAGATAGCATGTATTTTATATTACTGAATAGATGCATGATGCCATTATTGGCTAGAGTAACTGTGTCGTCGTTGGCGTAGTCGCTCCCATCTTCCTTGGTGAGACGTCCCTGCACCACTATGTAACTCTCGCTAGGATGTACGAATAGATCTTGAGTTTCAATGTTGATTCTTATCTCTCCCACATTGTTCAAACTCGTTCCGGTTACCGGTTCATATTCCTGAACCTCATATTCTTGAATACGTTTATCTTTCACTATGCTTTGTGCTATATCTAGTATATTTGTCATTTTAAAGGATTTTTAGTTTTTTGTTTATTAATTAACTTGCTTTCTTTATCTAAAAAAATAGTTTTTAATTATTTTTTATTATTATTTTTTCTCTCTTATATATATGTGTGTAAACAAGAAAATGTTAAAGAGAGTAAATAAAAAAAATTTTGTTTTCTTTATCAAAACTTTGTCTTCTGTAATTGTTGTTCGTAGAACTTTCCGATGATCTCTTCTCCATCCAAGGCTTCGATTTCGTAAGTCACCGGATCGATGTGAAATATTTTGATTATCACGAAGATTTCCGAGGTCCATCGAGGAGTATAACCCTTTTCGAAGTGCTTCTTATAAGCGTAGATTCTCACTCGATCACCGATCGCAAATTTCGGCGTTCTAGACTTCTTCCTGATCTTAGATCTCTCAGGATATTCTAGGATTGCTAGCTTCCACGTCATCTTGATCGAACTGTGTCGGGTGTTGTTGTAATCTTCGACCAGACCGTTCAGAGCGTATATGTATTTCTTGGTCGAATTCGCCGTGAAGTATCTGTGCATCTTTTCCTTCATCGTTCGATTCCAACGTTCCACCACGCTGGCTTTCTCTTCGTTTTCGATCGAGTAGAGGTCTACCAATCGATGAACGTGCTTGTTGTAGAATTCCTTTCCCTTATCCACCCACAATTTACTCTGTTTTCGAGAAGACGAGTCGAACACGCGCTTCAGAGCCTCGGCGACGCAAGGTCCCGATTTATTCTTCAAAGCTCTGATCCAACCATATTTGGAAAACACGTCGATGACCGTCAATAGATATTTGATGCCCTCGTTCCACCTCGAAAACGATCTCATGTCGACCAAGTCGGCAGACCAAATATCATCCAGACCCTTCATGAACACCCTTCTCTTTCGAAATTTATGCACTATGGGTTTGTGTAACTCCTCGGCCAATTCGCTTGTCAATAATCGTTTCTTCTTCTTTTCAGATGCAATTTTTTTTTGAACGACCCATCCGAATCGACATTTCACACCGATCAGATTGCCGACCAGCGAACGTTCCATCTTCTCTCTCCTGGTCGGATTCGATATGCCTCTCAATTTCCCCAACATGTTTTTATCGCAGACGTCGTTGCGAGTCTTGGTGTCGGGATGTCCGACGTAGCACAGATCGTGAGCATATGCGGCCGCATCCACCCTATTCACAGGTTTGCTCCAAGATTTGGGTGTCAGATCGACGTTGAGTCTCTTGTTCAATTTGGTTCCGAGTCCCGTGAAACTGTGACCGGGCAGATGCATTTCGAAAGGTAGATTATTGATCATTTTATTCACGATGCCTTTACCTTTGCTCGCGTTCTTTTTTTTTTGACGAATCTAGTCTTGATAGAACCACACACGTCGCAAATTCCGTGAAGCATCTGTCTGTCGTTTTTAGTTCGCACTTCTCGAGAATTACTCGTCTCGGTAACTCTCTTACACTTTACACAATACATTTTTTAAGAGTTATTTAAATTAATTTCGTTTTTTTATTTTATATATAAATTCAATAATTAATTCTGTTCTTATTATATATATTTTTTTTCAATCGCTGCTCTTGAGTTCTATCATCTTACTGAATTCCACCCTGGCCTCTTTCCTCCCCTTTTCCACGAGACAATCCTTCATCTCTTCCTTGATGATCTGACGAGTCTTGATTCTCACGGCTTCTTTCATGGCATCGCATTTCATTTTCTCGCTCAATATCATGAAGTATTCTCCATCCGATATCCTACCATCTTTCAACGCCATAGAGATCATTTCGGATATCGTGTCGATCTTGGAGTCAGCCAAGACGCGAATCTTGTCATGTTTCCTCACCTTCAGATATAATTTCCTACTCAAAAAGTTTCCGAGCGTGCTAAACAATCCGACGGCGAGAGCCACTCTTCAATAGTCAACACGATTGGAATGCCGACCGCGGTCGACAACAATCCGATGCCTGCCACATGTAAACCCATGGAAATCGTGATGAGTGTCGTGTCAATCGCGTTGACGAATTTCATGAAACGCGAACACTTCTTCTTGGGGGAATGACGAGAATCTCTCTCTCGAGTTAGATACTCTTGGATTCTACTGATTTGATCGATGCGATACCTCTCTCCTCTTTCTCTTTCTTCTAGCGATGGTGTCGTCGGCAAAACGTCGATCGGCTTCTCATCCTCGTCGTCCACTAACGTATTTGTATTTTAATAATTTGTTTAAAAAGTTTTGTTTTTTTTTTGCTCTTTATATATATAAAAAAAAGTTTATTAATTTTAATTTCTTTAATGTGAAAATTTTTTTTGCAAAAAGTAATGAGATCACCTTTACATCTCATTACTTTTTTTTTCCTTCTTCTTCACTAAAATGAATCTCTCTATTGTTTATATTTCCAAGTCCATTATCGGAAAATTTGTTTTGAACCTCGTGCGAGACTTCGCATAAAAGTCGTAAGAGTTCTATTTGTCTTGAACCTTCTTCTTCTTTTTTAATAGTCCGAATGACAGTGTCGATTAATTTTTGTTCAATAATAGTATAACGATTAGATTTTATATCGCAAATCGTATCGTTTTCTTTCAAAACGCGTAAATATAAATTACGATTTTTTTCTTCTTGGTTTTTTGGAGAATAATGATTTATTAAACAACGTTGACATTTATGTTGAGATTCCGTCGTGGATGTTGTCGTCATGATCGATTATTGTTTTTTTTTTGTTTTACGAATTCTTGCAAATAATGTATATTTTAAATTTTTGTATTTAAAAAATTTGTTTAAAAAGTTTTGTTTTTTTCTCTTTATATATAAAAGTTAAATTTTAACATCCTTTTTTTTTTTTTTTTGTATTAATTCAATTTTTTTTCACGTTAAGAACATATAATTGATTAATTCTTTTTGAAGGAATTAAAACATATTATAAACAATTTTAAAACTTTTTAACAAATTATCATTAATACAAAATTCGAAAAAAATATTCTTACAAACTCAATTTTGAGGTAAAAACAATCATCAAGTCCGAACATCCGAATTATAGTTTAGAACACGCAAGACTTCAAACGTTTAAAAATTGGCCTTCTCATCTTGCTCAAAAACCCGAAGATTTAGCCGTTGTGGGTTTCATTTATGTGGATAAAAGTGACAAAGTTAAATGTTTTTGTTGTAATATACATTTGATCAATTGGGAACCTCACGACAGACCTTTACTAGAACATATAAATAATATTAAAAAAGGCGAATGTGATTATTTGAACAAGATCCTAACTTTGGGATTGATTAAAATCGAAGACGAAGAGTGGGATAGAAATAAAAACCAAAAATTATTGATGGATATGTTACAATTAGGGTACACTAAGGAACAATTGTACAATGTGTTAAATAATGCAAACAAGACCATATCTCAATTTTTGACTTTAGAACATCTGATTAAATTCATGACACAAGCAGACGAGTTATCGTCGTGTGTCAAAAACGAGTCGAGCAACACGAACACTTGTCTGCTTTGCGAAAATGTTGCAAACGTTTTGTTTCTACAGTGCGCACATTTGTGTTATTGTAAGGAATGTTATTCTAGAGACGAGAAAACGTGTTCGTTCTGCAAACAAGAAATAAAAGTGATCGTAAATTGTTTTAAATAAAAAACACATTAAAGAAAAAAAATTGAATTAAAAAAAAATCTTTTTAAACAAATTATTTAAATACAGAATTCGGAAAAAAATATATTCTTACAAAATGAAGCAAACAGATAAAAAATTGGAAAATTTAAATGAGAATACCGTACCTCAGTTAAACGAGATTTGTAGACTATTAAAAATTTCACAATTCAGAAATCATAGAATTGAATCAAAAATGATTGAAGTCATACAAGAATATTTGCGAAACGATGGAAAAGCAAACGAAATGCCGATAGCAACAACGTCAAAAAATGCATTGGTTGTGAAAAATGAGAAGAAGAAGAAAAAGATAGTAAAAGGAATTGAAATGCCGACGTCGAAAAAAACAAAAAACGTTTCGATTGTGAGAAATAAGAAGATGCCTAAATGAAAAGCCGTTGAAGAAGAACTTCAAGTTTCCAAAGAAAAGAAAAGAAAAACTAAAATGAAAACGAGTGATGCAAATCAGATTCTAAGCAAACGAGATATATCGAGCGAACTTCGATGAGCAATAGACAAAGGGAAAGGAGAAGAATATCTAGTGCGACTCACTGTGGAACTATTTCAATCGAAGTCCATGGAACGGGAGAGTGCAATCAAAGGCGTTTTTAAAACTTTCGACGTGGTTCCCTCGTTGAAGAAAATCGATCCGAAATTGTTCATGGAACGGGTGAAGAAAAAAGTATTGGATTTGTTTCGCAAATACATGAACGTGGGACTAAAAATTAAGATGATACTCCATTGCGTGATGAATAAAACCAACGTGAAGTCCGGCGAGAGCATCGTGAAAAATGCATATTTCAGATCTAACGTCGAACCCGTATTTCGAGGTTCAGATTTATTGGACGTTTTCGAAAAGATGAAAGACAAGATGTTGACGTCTCTCGCGAATTATCAACATGAAGGTAGTAATTGGACGTTCGATGTGATGTTGAAACTCGAAATTCACATAACTGAAAACGATTTGTTGAAAGGGTCTTCCTACATGAAATTACTGTATTTCTTAGCTAAAAAACAATCCGTGGTCAATGTGAGAAATAAAGATGATCAGTGTTTTAAATGGGAAGTCACCTCTGCGCTATACCCTGTCAAAATGAATTCCGATAGAGTTTCTTGTTACGAGTAGACTTTTAAAAATCTCGATTGGACCGGAGTGACTTTTCCAATGCAGTTAAAACACATCGAACGTTTCGAGGTTCAAAATCCCACCGTAGCGGTGAACGTCTTGGGATACGATGACGAAAAACAAAAGATCTATCCTCTCAGACTGACTTCATATCTCGGAAGAGAAAAGACGATTATTTTATTATTGATTTCAAATGGTGACAATCATCATTATTGTTGGTTTCAAAATCCGAGCGGATTACTGTCGAAACAAAATAATAAACATAACAAAAGGATATCTTTATGTTTCAATTGCATGAACGCATTTCACAGCGAAAAATCGTTAGCGAAACATCAGGAATATTGCAACGAAAATCAAGGTGTCACCATCGAAATGCCCAAACCCAACACCATCGTGAAGTTCGAAAATCACAACACGGAACAAGTGCAATCACCAGACCAAGTGTTTTGCAGTCAGCTATGTCTCTACGTTCTCAAGAGATGGTCTGAAGGAGATCGATTTCAAGACATTCTCAATGATTTACATAAGAGAGAGATTTTTTTTATAGTATATATAAAGATAAAAATTATTTTAAAAAAATTTTAATCGAATAAAAAAACGAAAAATAAAATAACATAGTTCATTTTTAATAAACTACGTTTTGAATATATTTTTCTAAAAAACAAAAAAAAAATCCCCACAACAACATGCCAGTCGATAAATTTGGTAGAAGTGACGACGAAAAAGTCAACCTAAGAAAGAAGAGGAAGATGTTCGAAGTCGATGATGGTTACGACGTTGCCAACTTGGACGAACTTTACGTTCGGAGATACGAACCTCGAGAAGAACCTTTGAACATGAACGATAAGAAGCTCTACAGTCTTCCCGAGCCGATAGATCTCGCAGATGCTGCGACTAAAAAATACGTCGACAGGGGGAACGCCGATTTCGAACGAATCCTGCTAGATAATTATGTGGATAAAACCATGACCGACGATCTCGATCTGAAATCCAAACATTTGGTGAACGTCGGGAATCCCATAGATCCCAACGATGCTGTGACCAAGAAATACGCGGACGACTCTCACGCGAGATTCAGCGAACACCTGAGAAATAGATACGTTCAGAAAACGATGCACTCGGAATTGAACACCA
Organism: Pictodentalium vernedei; assembly: GCA_031216915.1. Classification (NCBI taxonomy): domain Eukaryota; kingdom Metazoa; phylum Mollusca; class Scaphopoda; order Dentaliida; family Dentaliidae; genus Pictodentalium; species Pictodentalium vernedei. Next base: position 451,269,013 of record CM062294.1, on the reverse strand, counting down.
ATTCTAACAAGATAACGAACGTGGCCACTCCCACGAATCCCAAGGACGTGGCGACCAAACACTACATAAATCTGGAACAGAGAAAGTCTGACAGACGAGAAATGAAATCGGATCTGAATGCGGGATTCAACAAGATTTTGAATCTGTCGAAGATTGACAACACGGATGCAGACTCAACCATGGTCAACAAGGGCTACGTAGATTCTGCCGTGATACAATCACAAAAATACCTAGAATCGCAAGTGGACGATCTCTACCTGAACAAACAATCTGGCGGAACCATGGAGGGTGGCATCGACATGAACGGTAAGAATTTCTTTGGACTCAGTCACGATCCTGAATTCGATTCCAGCGCGGTCAGCAGAAAGTATGTGGATGACAACTCGGTCTTGAGAAAGGGTGACATCATGGAAGGTAAACTAGACATGGGTGGACACGCGCTCACGAATCTACCGGATCCCATGAACATGACGGATGCCTGCACCCTGATTTCGGTGGTGGAGAAAGTCAAATATGCTAGACAATTGATCACTGTGTGGGCCGAAGAGGCCGGCACGTTAGATGAGGGAAAAGCTGAGTGGTCTTTCGGAAATGGAGGTAGCGGATCGAAACATGGTCAGGTGGGATATTCCATGTCGCTGGGAGGTGAAATCCTTTGAATGAGTCTGGCTTCCTCGGATTTGAATAAAAGAGTGGTCATCAATCTCATGGTGAATGGAGTAGAGAGCAATAAGAGATACAGCGTCAAAAAACTGAGAATCAACAAGCGAATGTTAGCACGTTCGGCACGCCTCTCAAAGTGAACGCCGGAGACAGGATTAATTTCGTTACGAAAACCAATAATCCCAAAGCCGCCACTTCCGTGGTGAGTCTACTAATCAAATTAGTTCCTTTGGACAAACAGTGAACGCGTGGAAAATAATGAATTAAAAAAAAATAATGTGTGATTATTAAAAACAAAAAAAAGTAATGAGATTTAGAAAGATGTTCAATGTCTCTAGAACACATTACTTTATTTATTTTTTTTTCGTTTTTTTTGTTTTTTAATGATTACTCATTACTTTTTATTTTTTTTTTTGTTTTTTATTTTTTTTCACACTTGTGTCTCATCGAATGATCGACATCTTATTTCCGTCCGATTCGAATTGTAATTCTCTGTCCGACAGGACCAGGGCAAAGGCTTCGGTTTTTCTCGGCACGTTCCTATCGAATTGCATCTTGATCTGAATGTCTAAGACGCTACTCTTGAGTCGTTCTCGACTTGTATTCGCCGGGAGATATGTTAGGGTTACTCATCAATTCGTCTAGACCGTGATACTTCTTTCTAAAATCAGCGGTGTCGCCGTACAGTCTGCAGAAATCGTTCTTGTCGAACGATGCATTGTAATCGATTGCTGGATATCTCGTGGCGTTCAGAAACACTTGTATGTTTCTCAAATGGCAGTGATCGAACAGCGATGCATTCTTTTCCTGAAACCTGTCCCTTTCGGTCTGAAACGCAACCACGATGAAACGTGGTCTCTCAGAAGTGGATTTCACCGTCAATCTCCAATCAAAGTGATTCGTGGAGGGAGGAATGCTAGCCGTGTCACACTGTCTCATTCTAAATCCCACGGGTAATTTACTCTTGGATTCTATGATCTTGTAGAGACGCGCTTTCTCCACGATCAAAGGCTCCACGTGCGGAACGAACCACGGTATCTTGTGTAGAGTTATCTTACCCGCATTGGTCGCAGTGAGTCTCACTATTGCGTCGTCGTCTCCTTTTCGAATCAATGTCAGATTGTGTTTGAATCCGTACATGATCTTGTTGTAATCGTCCACAAATCCGAAGATGTGTTTCAAAGGTATCTTGAACGAAAAAGTTCCTTTAGGTCTGGACGTCTTAACGACGTAGTCGAATATCAAAGTGGCGCCGGCACTAGCAGGGCCAACAGAGTCTTTCACCCACAACTGATTAAGTCCTCTGGATTTCGAAAAATCATCAGGATACGTCAAGAGTTCGAACATCGTGGTGGCCTGACCGGGATGAAACACAGATTCTATCTCTTGTTCAGATAGCATGTATTTTATATTACTGAATAGATGCATGATGTCATTATTGGCTAGAGTAACTGTGTCGTCGTCGGCGTAGTCGCTCCCATCTTCCTTGGTGAGACGTCCCTGCACCACTATGTAACTCTCGCTAGGATGTACGAATAGATCTTGAGTTTCAATGTTGATTCTTATCTCTCCCACATTGTTCAAACTCGTTCCGGTTACCGGTTCATATTCGTGAACCTCATATTCTTGAATACTTTCATCTTTCACTATGCTTTGTGCTATATCTAGTATATTTGTCATTTTAAAGGATTTTTAGTTTTTTGTTTATTAATTAACTTGCTTTCTTTATCTAAAAAAATAGTTTTTAATTATTTTTTATTATTATTTTTTCTCTCTTATATACATGTGTGTAAACAAGAAAATGTTAAAGAGAGTAAATAAAAAAAATTTTGTTTTCTTTATCAAAACTTCGTCTTCTGTAATTGTTGTTCGTAAAACTTTCCGATGATCTCTTCTCCATCCAAAGCTTCGATTTCGTAAGTCACCGGATCGATGTGAAATATTTTGATTATCACGAAGATTTCCGAGGTCCATCGAGGAGTATAACCCTTTTCGAAGTGCTTCTTATAAGCGTAGATTCTCACTCGATCACCGATCGCAAATTTCGGCGTTCTAGACTTCTTCCTGATCTTAGGTCTCTCAGGATATTCGAGGATTGCTAGCTTCCGCGTCATCTTGATCGAACTGTGTCGGGTGTTGTTGTAATCTTCGACCAGACCGTTCAGAGCGTATATGTATTTCTTGGTCGAATTCGCCGTGAAGTATCTGTGCATCTTTTCCTTCATCGTTCGATTCCAACGTTCCACCACGCTGGCTTTCTCTTCGTTTTCGATCGAGTAGAGGTCTACCAATCGATGAACGTGCTTGTTGTAGAATTCCTTTCCCTTATCCACCCACAATTTACTCGGTTTTCGAGAAGACGAGTCGAACACGCTCTTCAGAGCCTCGGCGACGAAAGGTCCCGATTTATTCTTCAAAGCTCTGATCCAACCATATTTGGAAAACACGTCGATGACCGTCAATAGATATTTGATGCCCTCGTTCCACCTCGAAAACGATCTCATGTCGACCAAGTCGGCAGACCAAATATCATCCAGACCCTTCATGAACACCCTTCTCTTTCGAAATTTATGCACTATGGGTTTGTGTAACTCCTCGGCCAATTCGCTTGTCAATAATCGTTTCTTCTTCTTTTCAGATGCACTTTTTTTTTGAACGCCCCATCCGAATCGACATTTCACACCGATCAGATTGCCGACTAGCGAACGTTCCATCTTCTCTCTCCTGGTCGGATTCGATATGCCTCTCAATTTCCCCAACATGTTTTTATCGCAGACGTCGTTGCGAGTCTTGGTGTCGGGATGTCCGACGTAGCACAGATCGTGAGCATACGCGGCCGCGTCCACCCTATTCACAGGTTTGCTCCAAGATTTGGGTGTCAGATCGGCGTTGAGTCTCTTGTTCAATTTGGTTCCGAGTCCCGTGAAACTGTGACCGGGCAGATGCATTTCGAAAGGTAGATTATTGATCATTTTATTCACGATGCCTTTACCTTTGCTCGCGTTCTTTTTTTTGACGAATCTAGTCTTGATAGAACCACACACGTCGCAAATTCCGCGAAGCATCTGTCTGTCGTTTTTAGTTCGCACTTCTCGAGAATTACTCGTCTCGGTAACTCTCTTACACTTTACACAATACATTTTTTAAGAGTTGTTTAAATTAATTTCGTTTTTTTATTTTATATATAAATTTAATAATTAATTCTGTTCTTATTATATATATTTTTTTTCAATCGCTGCTCTTGAGTTCTATCATCTTACTGAATTCCACCCTGGCCTCTTTCCTCCCCTTTTCCACGAGACAATCCTTCATCTCTTCCTTGATGATCTGACGAGTCTTGATTCTCACGGCTTCTTTCATGGCATCGCATTTCGTTTTCTCGCTCAATATCGCGAAGTATTCTCCATCCGATATCCTACCATCTTTCAACGCCATAGAGATCATTTCGGATATCGTGTCGATCTTGGAGTCAGCCAAGACGCGAATCTTGTCATGTTTCCTCGCCTTCAGATATAATTTCCTACTCAAAAAGTTTCCGAGCGTGCTAAACAATCCGACGGCGAGAGCCACTCCTTCTACGGTCAACACGATTGGAATGCCGACCGCGGTCGACAACAATCCGATGCCTGCCACATGTAAACCCATGGAAATCGTGATGAGTGTCGTGTCGATCGCGTTGACGAATTTCATGAAACGCGAATACTTCTTCTTGGGGGAACGACGAGAATCTCTCTCTCGAGTTAGATACTCTTGGATTCTACTGATTTGATCGATGCGATACCTCTCTCCTCTTTCTCTTTCTTCTAGCGACGGTGTCGTCGGCAAAACGTCGATCGGCTTCTCATCCTCGTCGTCCACTAACGTCGGATACAATTTATTTCTGGTTCTAATTTTTGTTTTTTTCTTTCTAATATTAGATAAAAAATTTATGCGTGTATTTATTTTTATTTTCTATTCTCCCTTATTTTATATCAACGAGAAAACTTAGACGTATGCTTCATTGAACAATAATTTCACGATGCATCCCTTATCTTTTAAAGTCAGACTTTTACGCGCCAATTTCTGTTCTTCCGAATCTGTGGGCTTGCTTTGATCCTTACAGTAAAGTAATCTCTTCCAAAACACGATCACTTCATTGATTTGAACGCGTTCGAACGCCGGTTCGAAATACTTGACGACCATATCTTCCCTTTCCATCCACAGACACGAATGATTCTCGTGATCGAAGTCTAGGTGATCCCGATATCCGACGCATCGTTCTAACAAGAGACGACCTAGTTGTTCGTTCACGCAGAATGCGTAGGCTCTCATCAGCATTTTTTTTAAGAAACCTTACTCTAATATCCTGAGAATCGCTCATGATTTACGTATTTTTTTATTATCTATTCGATTTGATATATTATTTTTTTTAAATAACTATTTATTTATATTTTTTCTCTCCTATATATATCAATAAAACGTGACAGCGAGTTTGCGGATTTCTAACATCCTGGCAACACTCTTCATTCAAAACATTTCCATTAAGTGCTCATTAAGATCACCTCGCAATAACGTGCGTTAGTCTTACTTCGAGAAACGCGACAGTGGGTTTGCGAATTCTAACAAAACCTCTTTACACGAGTCGATTTCCGACCTAAAATCCACAAGTGGATCTCCGTGTACGCCTCCATAGGGTTTCAGTGTTAAAATCGTGTACGGACGTGGATTGTTAGAATCGGCAAGAGGATAATTTAGAAACGACAAATCGTTTTTTGCTCGCAATTAACACTGAATCTTATGGGGGAGGTGTACACGATTGTCATGTACAGGTACACGTACAAATCATGTGCCTGTACATGACAAATCGTATACCTATACACGATTTTAACACTAAATCCTATGGAGGTGTACACGACTGTATGTGTACACGTACACGTACATGCACCGTACACGTACATGGCGTTTGTACAAGCAATTATCACCTACTGACACGTGCGACAGTCAACTAGGTTTCTATGATGGCACGTGCTTTGCATCGAGCACAAAGGCTTTCAACAATAAGGATACGTTCGTGGTATCGAGTCGTTTCGCATCGAAATCAGTTCGTACTTAAGTCGTTTCGCCCACATGTCAGTTTGACCCGGATAATTTCGCCTCGGGTCGTTTCGCTCGATTTCAGTTCGCTCCTGAATCGTTTCGCTGGGGTAGCTAGTTCTACCCGGTACGCTCATTCATCGTTCCAACTAGGGAGGGCAGTACCCTATGTTTCGGAAGCATAATATCAAATTCCAAACAACAGTTTGTTTAGTTATTCCATGAAACACCCACAAAGGAAAACATGCAAAATACGTAACATGTACATGTACAACGATTTCCAGAGCATAAGGAGCACCAACAAAATTTTAGCTCACCCGAATTCCTTGAGCAAGGAACCTGCCCACGATTCTTGTGCCTTTCTCTTGGAAGTTATATTAGAACTGAAATGTGTTAGTGACGCAGGAAGTATTTTCCTGGTTAGAGAGGTGGGTGTTGGAAGGAGAGTCGGAGGCTGTAAATGTACCTGCAAAAATTAGCAATGCAATGTATAACCGTATCCTGTTTGTAGCATGTATCACTATATTCTGCCGACAATTTTTATGGTTGGCATATCCGAAGAACGTCTACCCTTCATCCTTACTCCCATCCACACACATAATCACATGCACACGCAGACACACGCACATGGGAATATTTTGACAAATACAATTCTAAAATGGGCGATTTTTTCTACGCTAATTGACAAATTGCATTTATTTTAAGTGTGAATGGACTACGACGTGAGTAAAGAAATTCAACAGAACTCGGAGTTTCCTGTAAAACGTTTGGCAGGGTAGCCGTACCTCAAGAACGAGCAACGCCTCATCCCACTACTACCCAAAGTTTTGTGGTAATTATTTTAGTCTTCTTAGATATATATATATAATAATTAAAAGGAACTTGAATATACCGTTGGGTTAAATCGCGGGTTCAATAATTTCTCGATTCCGAAAGTGAGCTCCGACACATTGGAATTTCCATGAGCGGAACCGGTTCTCGCAACGACGAGAATGATGGCCCTTTCATGATGTTGGGTCGTTGGAAAGAGAGGCTATTCAAACATCGGGACAAAACTTGGTGTCTTTACTCAATTATTTGCACGAACGATAACATAAATGCAGCGGTAGTTCGTTCTTTGAGCCTCGTAATGCTTCGCTGATACGATTGGCTAAATCACAACAAGCCAGACTTAATGCGGCAACCAGTTCAGCTTCAGTTCCGGATTCGGAACGTGAAGAATTAGTAGAGGCCGGTACTAGCCGTGCTGGGAGACCGGTCATCGCAACAGTCGACGCACAAGAAGGACTACAAGAGTTCATTGATAGATCTGTAGCTTCGCCGTCTACAACACTACAGGTAAAGAGGTTGGGCAAAAAATAAATTGCAGAGTTCGAGTTATTCGAAGCTAACAGACAGAGAACCCCAAAACTGGACTTTTTGTTCAAGGCTCTAATGAGTGGAGCGTCTTCATCATTTTGAAAGATGAGGACGTTACAACTGTTACTTATTCCTAGTTCCTTATTCGACATTCGTTATCAACCGATCAAATCGGTTGATAACGAATGTCGAATAAGGAATTGGGAATAAATAACGGTTGTCACGTCAGTTTGAACGAAAATGATAAGCAGAGTGGGCATTTTAAGTGATGGTCAATTTGCGACCACAATTCGTTCGCAACTTGGAAACAAATCTTTTTGTGATCTTCATTTCCTAGGAAAGTTTTTCTCTGGCGATAAACATTTTCCGGATATCAATATTACGTTTTCTAATAAACTAATCATTTTGCAATGAATCAGGAGGACTAAATACCAAACCAATGAAAGCATCTGTTGCTTTTTTGAAGAATCAATCATAAGATCATAATCTCGGTATTTTCATAACAAGACTCGCGTGATACCGTTTAATGCGAGAATGTTGTGAGAATTCCGAGACACGAATGCTTTTCACCACCTTCAGTTTGGAATAAGTGTTGTAACGTTTCAAGCTTTGACTTAGCACTGTTGACTATATTATTTATTTATTGGTGTTTAAGATCACATATTTCTGCACAATGGCTAACCATGACCGTTTTATGGGTGGAGGAAGCCGGAGTACCCGGAGAGAACCACCGAGCAACGGCGAGCAACTGTCATCTCCCCAACATACCAACTCCACACAAGCAGGGTTAGCATTGGTTGAAGACAGGTGCACCATCGACGTGCAGTACGCCTTAGTACACAACGTCACCGTCCCCCCACGTGGACAATGGGGGTGAAGTGTCTTGCCCAAGGACACAACGCGGTTGCCGCAGGTGGGATTCGAACCGAGGACCTCTCGGCTTGCAGCCTGCACCTCTACCAACTGAGCTACCGCGCCCTCAGGGCTGTTGACTTGTTTTAAGTTTGTTTTGTGAAGTCAATTGTGCAAGTAATTGTTTTTTATTAAAACGACAGAGAATTTAATTCACGAATTTCTCTGTCTGTTTGCTCACTGAACATATCAAATACTGCTCAGAGATCTTGTATAGGAACTCGGAATTCCCAGTTCCGATGGTAGTTTCATTCCCGGACCCGGTTCCCCAGAAACTAGGAATATGTTTAACCCTAGAATATAGATGACAGCTGGAATCCAGGCTATGAAACATTCGACACAAATTAGCAATGCCCGCATCATCGCGTGCCCTTGTGGCACGCGGCGATGCCCGGCATTGCTAAATACCCTACCACCAAAACATTTCTATATGTACCATTGACTACAGCCGCCCCTCTTACTCAGGCCTGAAAATAAGCAGTCTGACATTTGCAGAATGAGGTCCTCAGAGGGTGAATTTAGTGGGCCAATTTATCTGCTGGGTACTTCTTTCTGTTTAGTTTTGAGACCCTGATTCAGACTGAGGTTCACAGTTGGTAAATTTAGTGGTGCTACCCTGCTATGCACGGTAGCATCACTAAATTCACCCTCTGGGGACCTCATTTTGCAGATGACAGTCTGCTTATTTTCTGGCTTGCTCTTACTCTCATTTGAACCACGCTAGCTTATAGAGACTACACCATACCATATAACTGATCTCTTTTACGTTCAGTTCAAAAGAAGAAAGACAATATCTTTGTTAAAAAAGTATGTTTCTCATTTTAAGTTAATTTTTGTAATTCAATATGTATGGATAATCCGCCATATTTGTATCGCGACTTTGTGGGCTGCAGTGCGACTGAAGATCTAAACAAGAGAAGAATTTTAATCCGGTCTCTTGTTACATCCTGTTTTTGGACTGACAATATCGACAAAAGTTAATTGTCCACACATGTTTGGTCACAGAGTGCACTATTCCTCTGATTTTCCTTAAATTGCTTATTCATGCGAGATTGCACGACCACATTCGACCAATTGTCTGTGAACATCTCAATTTCTTAATCAGCAGGTCAACGCGTCCCATCAACTCAACACTTGAGCATTTGTAAAACAAAATTTGATATTCGACAATAGTGGATCAAGAGGGGATAGAAGAATTCGATTCTCACTCTAAATTTTGCGATATGACTCCTACTAAACAAGTTTAGTTTCGTGTTTGAAGCTTGAGAAAGAATTATTTTGAATGCAGTACCTTCAGGAGAGAGTCTACATTATTCAACAAAAATATTCCGTTCATACGGCTGGAAAATTCAAAGGGGTTAATACAATGTTTTGTCGAAAAGTTCCTAATTTTGTTTTCCAAAATCACTTCTCGATGATAATTTTTATTCTGAAATAGATTATAACTATTGCGTATCGCCGGCAGTTATTTATTTATTTATTGGTGTTTAAGGTCACATATTTATGCACAATGGCTAATCATGACCGCGACAGTTTTACGGGTAGAGGAAGCCGGAGTACCCGGAGAGAACCACCGAGCAACGGCGAGCAACTGTCAGCTCCCCAGCATACTAACTCCACACAAGCAGGGTTAGCAGACAAGGGTTGAAGGCAAGTGCACCATCGACGTGCAGTACGCCTTAGTACACAACGCCACCGTGCCCCCACGCGGGCAATGGAGGTGAAGTGTCTTGCCCAAGGACACATTGCGGTTGCCGCAGGTGGGATTCGAACCGAGGACCTCTCGGCGTGCAGCCTGCACCTCTACCTACTGACCCACCGCGTTACCTCGCCGGCAGTTAACAGCCCCTTTATACCCGGTGGGGGTGTGGTGGATCGTTGGTTAGAGCATTGGACTTTAACCGAAAAGTCGATGGTTAGATCCTGACCCGTGTCATCTGCGTGGAGTACTTAATTTAGACACGTCATCCCGATTGCCTATATGGGAGCGCGGTGAATCCGATAGTTACTCGACGTAGTTCGGTGGTTCTCTCTGGGTACCTCGGCTTCATCTCCCCGTAAAACTGTCCGAGACGATACTAAAAGTGTCATTAAATCCGACTGAAAGAACCAAACAAACATGAATCATACGGTAAAAGGCAGTTCAGAGCGTGCGTTGGGTAGACCAATAGATATTTTCTACATGCAGCCACAGAGCTGCATGTTGAAAATAGTTATTGTCTACCCCCAAATAATGACCGTGGTCTCCTCCATTAGATGCCACTGGACTAACATGGAAGATATACATCTGCATTCCATTGCATTAAAATAGAGAAGAAGAAAAAAGTGGAGATTATCAGTTTAAAGACATCGCACTTGCTCCGAAAAAGAACAATTACATCTGAAGGAATGGAAGCGCTATGGCTCAGTGCTTACGGCATTGAATTTCTAACAGAAAGGTTCACGCTTCGATCCCCACCAGGGTTAACTGCGTTGTGTTTTGGGCAAGGCTCTTAATCCCAACTGCCCACGTGGGTGCACAGTAGAGCTGTTCACGAAGTCATACCGCACGTTAATGCTGCACTTTCCTTCATCAGCTGCTAACTCTGCTCGCGCCGGGTTAGTAACTTGGAGAGTATGACCTTGCTCGTCGCTGTTCGATGGCTATCTCCGGGTACTCCAGTTTCCTTCATCCGTAAAACTGTCCTACACGACATGAATTTGGCCGCTTGACGTGTCGTTACTCCCCAGCAAACAAACAAACATGCTCTGTGGGGTTTTTAACATCCTACGAAGGTTAAGTGTTTCTGGAGCATCCCAGTTTATTCTGCAGCAATCTGAATAAAACCCTGCTGAGAAACAAAACACAGTAATACAAGTTGAATCAAGTGGTGTGTACTCATATGTCTTGATACAAATAAGACAAAAGCCTGCTGATCGGGCAGTTGGCTGATGGATTCGCTGGAGTTTAGACCCTTCAACCCCGGCGGTATGCATCATGTTTTCGCGAAGAAAAAGTTGGCAGTGCAGGGGCGACGGAACGATTTTCAAAGTGGGGGTGGGAGGGGGCTGGATTGGGCGATGGATGGTCGTCGGTATGACGTGACGACCATGGTTCGGCCCGTCGTACGAAAATTTTAAATTCCAGGGTCCCAAAACTCCCATTTCCATGCATCTGAGCGGATATTTTGAGGTTTTTCAGGAGATGTATTTGAAAGATTTCACACTTTGAGAGCCGTTAAAAAACGTGAGTGGAGCACACAGGTGGGGTCTGTTTATCAACTTTGGTCGTAACGACCAAAGCTGATAAATAGACCTCACCTGTATACTTTACCAGACGTTTACAGCAATTATACTGTCTATGGATTATCTTGTCTGGGGGTGGATTTGGTACTTGTATGTCTTTCGATCCACTTAAGTTAACCGATTTTTTAAGAGACCTGTTTACATTTTAGCCTTTGCTGCCACTTACTGCAAAAAATGATCCTAAATCCATCGTAACTGAAGCATTACAAGAGAAATATAGCTGGCGAAAATATGGGGAGGCTCTGGATCCGCCCCTTCTTTTCACCAGTCATTGGTTGTGTTAAAATATATGCATACAAAGAAACATGGCCCGGCAAAAAAGTGGAGGTGCTGAAGCCCCCCCCCCCTACCCCCAGCCCCTAGCCCCCCCCCCCCCCCCCCCCCCCCGTTCCGTCGCCCCTGCAGTGGACGTGCAAGAACACTAAATCGGAAGTTAGAGCCTCTAATAATTTAATTACAGAGCTCACGGATTACGTATTTACTAATCCTACCTATATGCTATAAATGCAGAATGGAATTTCCGATTTTACTTTTGACAACATATCGTATAAGCAGTTCAGTCTAATCGTACGTGTTGAAGAGGTTAAAAAAGCATTGCAGATGGCGCCTTGTTGCACTTAAGGGTAAGGTTTAATACTGGGAACGGAAATTTCACAGCTCCGCGGCTCCAGGTTCTGAAAGTCAATCATGATACCCAGGAAATTCATGGACCATGGTATTAATGATTGCTTATTACAGTTTACGATATCACAGCCAACGTCAGTTTCTTCCGAGACCAGCATTGCCGTGCAGTTATGGTTTAAACTCCCAAACGGGAATTTCCCGGTTACCAGTTCTGAAAATGAGTGCTAATGCCCTGACATTCATAGATTAAAATCGGGAATCAAAAGTTGCGCAATGCAATCTTTGATTTCCGGTTCTGTCCTATGAACTTCCCGGGTATTGGGACTGATATTCAGAAACAAAAGCTGGAAAATTTCCGGTATCGTGACTGATTTGGAAAACAAGAACCGGAAAATTCACGTTCCCAGGATTAACCCCCTGCACACTGATGTCAAAATATCTAAATTTCAGACTGAAAAAAATTCCCATAATGCATCTAGAAATTTAACCAATTCAATCTCGTTTGACAGAGGTCATTGAGCTCTGTCAAACGAGATTGAATTGGTTAAATTTCTAGATGCATTATCGGAAAAAACAGCTTCCTGAAATTTTGGTATTTTGACATCAGAGTGAAGGGGGTTAAACCCTACTTGAGAGTTCGATATTGCATTTGTTTTCTCCACTGCAAGAGAGGAGCCGGGAAACATAAAGGATAGTTTGTACATGTGAAAACTTTCCTATAGAATTGCATTAGTTTGACCAGTTCCCCGTGGGAACCCGGGACGTGAAGCAGAACCTGTTTACTGTGTTAGACAAGACCTGTTTTACTAGTAAAAGGGGAGTCGGTAATCAGTGCCTGAGGTGGAAGTCCTCTAAAATGGACAATATGGGTATAAGCGATTGTCTTAACTTGACTTTATATCCATGTTGCAGGTCACGATCAGCCCGTGATTGTGTAGAAATATTTGACATTAAACACAAGTAAATAAATAAATAAATAAATAAATAAATAAATAAATAAATAAAAATAAATAATAAATAAATAAATAAATTGACCAGTGTATCATCTCCAGGAATGTTTCTAGTTACTCTGTCGATGATTCGAAATACCATCATAAGCAACCTCTGGACTCACGCCTGCATGTGTGCAAGGGACACCGGGTTGAACAATTTCTTTTCTTGGTCGCGCAAACATGGGTAGCCGCCCTCAATGCACCCCTTCCTCAACGATCTGAAGATTGATACGAACCCTGTGTCAAGGTGATAGCGTGAATTTTCGATTTTGCTGTATATAAGTGTATATGTCTTTGGTAATTTTTCTCTTTCGGGCCAAAAGTATAAGAATGTGCGTTTATATGACGGACCCCGAAGGCCGATTTGTTACTTAAACAGATCAGCAATAATTCAAGCGGGGTAATTAAGCGAGAAATTTTATGTCCATCATCACGGGCCTGGAGAACCCATTTAGGAGCTATCTGATAACAGATTAAAAGTACGAAAGACCAGTATTCTCCTGCAGTCATTAACTATGTAATTATAGCCAGTTGAGGGGTAATTGTTGGAAAAGCAGTACATCGCACATGTTCTGGACACACACCCATATTACGCACCAAGCCTGTCACCAAAATGGTAGGATATGCTGAAATGCGAGTCTTTCAAAGAAACTTAAAAGCGAATATTAAATTAAGATAGATCTAAGGGGTCAAGTTCAAGAGAAGCCATTAAACTGAGAATTAATGTTCTGGCTGTAGAAATAAAAGTCGGGGGAGGGGAGAAAAAAAAATCATTCCAGTCGGAAGGTGTGTAAGGCTGTGGGTCGCTGCGAGTAGAGGGGGGGGATGTCCTATGCTATAGGTTAGAGGAGGTGCCGCATCGATGCGAAATATAGGCACGTTGTGATGTAGGAGAGCAACAGAGTTCATATTTAGAATAGGAGCAGTCGCAGGCCAAGTCGGTGGCCATATATGAGAGTAGTATCAGAAACACGAAGTACGAGCTCAGGGAGCTCTTTGCATTTAGGTAAACTGCATTACCTGTTTTAGAAGGCAAGCCATACGCAGGCAGAGTAGACTTTTCCTGTATGAACATTATATTATTCTGAGATAAATGGAGGGGAACGTTTAACCCCATTGGGGGCAACTGCTTGAGTGAACAGCGTCAAGTAAAGTGACAATAAGCTAGTGGGCGTGCGACGGCAGTGGTAGAGTGACATTCCATCACTTGTTAGAGCAAAGGCGTGATAAAGTGACAATACGTTAGTGGCCGTGCGACGACGGCCGTGAAAGGGTGAAGTGAAGAGGCTACTAAAAAACGAAAACCAGCGAGAAGGAGGAAAAACCAGCGACAGTAGAGTATGCGGGCCCGCAAGTGACTCAAAAACTGTGTTAGTAGGGTTTTTTGACGTTTCGTTTATTATGCAAGTCACAAATTACCATATTTATTTATATGTATATGTATTAAAATTGTTGTTTTCAATGAACCCCTGTTGATTCATGCTTTTTGACGACAAGTCACTGACCCCTTCAGGATAAGAACTACCCCAACAAAAGTGAAACGAGCGGGTTCGTCACGGTGAGACATGCATTCAAGCACGGATTTAGTCGACACTCCTTGAGTATTGGCTGGAAACGCGGCGTGAATCTATTTCCCCCAGCAGCGACGAAGCCCCCGGTTTCCGACACCCTGCGACAATAAATTCGCAATGATTTTATCGTTCAACGAACAAACATACGACAATACCGGATCTCGTCGTCTGAGGAGTCGTGGGCGACTCAGAGAGTTAGTATGCTAAAGACAAACATCACGTACTTTTTTCTGAATCACGTCAAGTACAGTTGATGGAAATTTTTAACCATCGACTTTGTATTAAAAACATTTCTTGGAGCCGATAACCCAGTATCATATATCATGCCTGTCAGAGATCACAAGTGTTTTAACAGGGCAACATGTTGTTGTCGGAAAATCTTAATACGTTCCAGATGTCCAACAAATATTTCTGTTGACCAGACGTGAACATGGGGCAGTAGAATCTACCTTGGCCACTGTCATGCAGAGTTCAAAACATTTGATACCTATGTTTAGCATTGAATTGTTTATTTTTTCTTATATCCAGTATCCAGCAATATTTACTTCTCTGGTATGTGTCTGGGTGTTTATAAAACAAGAACCGTGGCCATGCAGTTACCACATGTTACAAGCTGAAATATCAAGAATGACGTCTTTATGGGTTGTATTTCAAATGCGAACACTATTTTTAATGACCGATTTTTGCTGCAGAGTCAAACATTGCGAATGATGTGTGGCTGACAATAAAAGTTGTGATACACTCAACAGGTTTCCATAATAAGGAATTATGGTCAGTAATCGTTTTAAGACCTGCTTTTGCAACATCTGTTTTTCAAATATTCCTTGATAGAAACTATTTCTGATATATATTTTTAAAAAATACTTAACCCGTTAACGCCGTGTGTATTTATTTTAGGGTGAAGACAAAATAGCAGTTAACAAAGAGAGGCAGTGGTGCCGGAATAAACGGACACGCCCTTTACTCACAGCTCGGTAGGGAAGAGTGCCTTTCCACAATTTTGTCAGATTCTGACATCAGTAACCACGGCCATCTAGCGTTACAGAACAATTTGGTGAAATTATCTGACATTTCCTGTAAGCATTAGCAGGTGGGACACTATTAATTTATTGGCGTCCGAATTACGTGACCAGGGTTCATACCAGGGCTCAAAATAAGCGGTATCGCGTCGCTTTTTGCTATGCAAAACTTGCAAAAAGCTGCACAATGTTAAATTATGTATAGCATTTTGCGATACAAGATAATCAACTGCAGCCTATTAGGCTGCAGTTGATTATCTTGTATCGCAAAATGAAAATTTGCAAACAAATTTGAAAACTAGTTCACTGATGCTTTACTTCTGATTGTGGAACATTCCAGGCATAACTCAGTTTAACTCTCCATCAAGCATCATTAGCAAACTCATATGTAAGATGAGTTCTGTTGGTTTAAATACTTCCTGTTTTTACAACATTTTGCATAAAATGTCCATTAAAAATAACTTCAAGCCCATCAAATTAAAAATCCCAACTTCCATTTTGAGAACTCTATTAAACAACCAAGACGCCATTTATAACAGTATACAAGTCCATGCAACCCTTAAAGGCAGCTCAGTTAAAAAAAACATAGTAAATATTTGATGTGTTGCAGATCATTTGGAATTGCCCAGAAATGGATGAAACTATTCTATCAACTTGGAAAAATTCAATATAAAACAGCATAACATAACTCTGGTATACAAAAATAGCTGTGTATTTTTTAAAAAATGCTATTCATGTTTTTGAAATGCGTAGCATTTTGCTACGCAAAGAAAAAAAGTTATTTTGAGCACTGGTTCATACATCCTTGAAAAGTCCTTGATTTTCACTAATACTCCTTGAATTTTGAAAATACCGAAATTGTCCTTGAAAAGCCTTGAAAATCAGTCAGACTCATTGAAAGTCCTTGAATTTCTTCTCGCAATTCTGTGGCCTGTGTGATTAGGGTTCAGTATAAACTTCTGTTATTTAATATTAAAATTAATGTAAATAAATTTGTGAGGTATAATAAATGTGTAAGGGATGATTCAAATAAGACAGGGTAAAACCTTGTAAAGTGGACAAAATAGTGTGTATTTTTGCAGTAACAATATTGGATGTTTCATCTATGGGGGAAAGTGTATTAACTCCTTAGAGGCGGGTTTTGCCGCCCAAGACAGTATTTCTCTTGCCACTGAAATAAGTATAATTTGAGCATGTTTAATCCAATTTTTGCTCTGAAAATTTAATGGATTTTTTCACCAAATGTTTCATGAGTTAAATTTGTTTGAATTTTTCATCAAATTTAGTCATGGCTGCTATGGAGCAGCCATGACTAGATTTGATGGAAAATATATTTAAAATACTGAGCGGGTGAAGAGTTGAAAGCAACTAGATGATTTGTAAAAATGTTATTCCATCAGAACAATGCACCTTGAAGAATGGTGATATGTCCGAAATTGTCCTTGAAAAGCTTTGAAAATCTGTCAGACTCATTGAAAGTCCTTGAATTTCTCCTCGCAATTCTGTGGCCTGTGTGATTAGGGTTCAGTGTAAACTTCTGTTATTTAATATTAAAATTAATGTAAATAAATTTGTGATGTATAATAAATGTGTAAGGGATGATTCAAATACGACAGGGTAAAACCTTGTAAAGTGGACAAAGTAGTGTGTATTTTTGCAGTAACAATATTGGATGTTTCATCCATGGGGGAAAGTGTATTAACTCCTTAGAGGCGGGTTTTGCCGCCCAAGGCAGTAGGGAGCGCGGTGGCTCAGTAGGTAGAGGTGCAGGCTGCAAGTCGAGAGGTCCTCGGTTCGAATCCCACCTGCGGCAACCGCGTTGTGTCCTTGGGCAAGACACTTCATCTCCATTGCCCACGTGGGGGCACGATGACGCCGTGTACTAAGGCGTACTGCACGTCGATGGTACGCATGTCTTCAACCAATCTAACCCTGCCTGTGCTGCAGTGCGGAGTTACGATGTTGGGGAGCTGACAGCTGCTCGTCGTTGCTCGGTGGTTCTCTCCGGGTACTCCGGCTTCCTCCACCCGCAAAACTGTCACGGTCGTGATTAGCCATTGTGCATAAATATGTGACCTTAAACACCGGTCAATAAATAATAAATACCAAGACAGTATTTCTCTTGCCACTGAAAAAAGTATAATTTGACCATGTTTAATCCAATTTTCCCTCTGAAAATTTAATGGATTTTTTTCACCAAAGGTTTCCTGAGTTAAATTTGGATTAATTTTTCATCAAATCTAGTCATGGCTGTTATGCAGCAGCCATGACTAGATTTGGTGAAAAATATATTATAATACTGATCGGGTGAAGCGTTGAAAGCAGGAAGGATGATTTGTAAAAATGATATTCCATCAGAAAAACGCACCTTGAAAAATGGTGATATGTCCTTGAAATAGCCTTGAAAAATCCTTGATTTTTTTTTCTCCTTGAATGTAAGAACCCTGGTGAACTTGCTTTTGTTTGTGTCAGGAATTGTGTATTCTTAACCACTATATTTTGACTTATATCTGATGAGAGACTGAGAACGAGAAGTGTGTGTATATGATAGAGATGGGAGGTACTGAAAATTTGATTTCGGTATCGGTATCGGTATTTTTTCTGTGAAATACCGCAGTAGAGTTCGGTATCGTTATTCAATTATTACATAATCGATTATGGTTACAAGGCGTGCGCATATGTGGGATGGGGGGTGGTATTGTGGGGGAATCTAGGTTGCTCTTGATAACTGGCTTTGGAAGAATTGATAATTTTTTTTATTTAAGCCTTCGTTGCATTAACATTTCCGACTGCTTACCTGGAATTTTGTGGTCGTGAGACCGAAAAAATAGGTTTTTTTTCTTTTTATTAATTAGAAGTGAAGTAACGTGCTGCTTTTATTAATATTTTTTATTTGCCACGTTTCATTAAAAGCATTAACAGCAATCACCCGAAACCATTAAAATGGGGCATGGACTGCAAAAAGATTCGATTTTGGAGGCGAAATCTTTCCAGTTTGGGAGTTTGATGGAGGCAGTGTCAGATGCAACACAGTCGCGAACATTTTCAAAAAGAAGTGCGACTTGACCTGGGCACATGATGACTAATAACTTTCAAACATTACTAATATCTGATAAGAATCGTTCTTCAGTTCAAGCAAAGACCAACAGCTTGCTTAAAAGTACATGTAAATGGGAATGGCATGGTGCGTGTTTTATTCATTAAGAAAACGGTTGATTGCTTTTACTCAAAAATCCGTTTATATGTGAATGGCATGGCGCGTGCTTGCCTCAAGAACAAAGTTTATGACCCATATTGGAAGAACTCGTTCCAATGAGAGGTCATAAACTAGGTTTTGGTTGCAAAAAAAATTTGCTTTTTTAGTTACTCAAGAAACTTTTGGAGGGGGATTCCCTTGTTATCTTAGTTAAACGGTTAACCCTTTACCCAAAAACCGGCCAGCGCTATTCTCAAAAATCGCGAATTAATTTTCATTATTTTTTCATTTTTTGTCTCAGAAACATAGGCTATGAACCCTCGTTGGAACGAGCTCGTCGAGCTCGTTCCAACGAGGGGTCATAACCTATGTTTTTGAGACAAAAAATGAAAAAAAATAGTTATTCAAGAATTTTGTTTGCAAGTGTCGTCTGCTTTTCATGTTGGGTAAAGGGTTAATCCGAGAACACAGTTTGGCTGTATGATTACGCTGTTACTGAAAATCTCAAGAAATACAAACTTGATTTACCCGTTTCTTGTATGTAGTACTGAGAACCATTCTTCTAGAAACACGATCTTCAAAGGGTTAATGTATATTTTATACGAGTCGTATACCGCGACTGCTTGACCCTCTCAGTGGCGTAGATAGCTTTTCGCTGGCGGAGGGGCAAGCCCAAAATTTTCCGACAGACCGAAAATTTTCCGACAGTGTAACAACAACAAAAACCCAAACAAACAGAAAGAATATGTTGTTTACTGCAAATGTACTGACAATTGGTCTTTTTTACCCAAAATTTACCCAAAATGGCATGTTTTTATCCCCAAGGCCAGCATTTTAATGTTATTAGGCATAAATTCGCCTAAAATGGTCCCAAAAAAATTCCGACAAAACTTCCGGTGGGGGGGGGGGGCTCCGCTCCCCCCCCCCCCCCCCCCACCCGGCCTCCCCTTTATCTACGCCACTGGACCCTCTGGCTTGTGATGCGTCTAAATGTGCTAAAATATAATCACAGACATTAAAATACGTTTGGGTCCTTTAGGATTTTTTATGTTTATGTTTTTTCAGTTTATCTTCACGCACAAATTAGCCACTCAGTATGACTGTTTAGCCCATCACCTAACATGAGTTGCAGACGATACTTGGAAAAAACCTCCTCGTATAACTAAAAATTTTCATTTTTTGCTTCCAAAACATAGGTTATGACACCTCATTGGAACGAGCTCGTTCCAATGAGGGTTCATAACCTATGTTTTGGAAGCAAAAAGTGAAAATTTACAAAAAAAATGAATGGCGGTCGGTCTGAGTGATCAAAATCTATGGTTTAAAAAAATATCTAGAAAATATTATCTTTCCTTTTTGTCAGAAACCTGCGATGGATGAATGGTACATACAGTACAGTTGCCGTGGACTGGTCATATTCAACGCGTGGATAGTAATGTCCACGCATGCCTTTATGGGGTAATATATAGAGGATATGAAATGAGTGTTTTTCTCAAATGATATTTATGAAAACGAGTCTATGAATTTTCCGTTTGGGCGAGCCTCTGGGGAGCCCCAAACGGAAAATTCGGACGAGTTTCATAAATATTATATGAGAAAACACTCATTTCATATTCTATTTATCATATAACACACACACGCACAAATTAGCCACTTAGTATGACTGTTTAGCCCATCACCTAACATGAGTTGCAGACGACACTTGGAAAAAACATCCTCGTATAACTAAAAATTTTCATTTTTTGCTTCCAAAACATAGGTTATGACCCCTCATTGGAACGAGCTCGTCGAGCTCGTTCCAATGAGGGGTCATAACCTATGTTTTGGAAGCAAAAAGTGAAAATCTAAAAAAAAAATGAATGGCGTTTTTCTTGTAGGTAAAAGATTAATACAATTTTACCCACCCTAAATATGCCAGATAACGTAAATTCTCCCTACTAAAATTATGCAAATGTTATCCAGTTGTATTTTGTTTAGCCAATCAAATTGTCCAGTTTTGAAATTGACCAATGAAATTGACGGAAGGCTTTATTTATCTCTGATTAATATGAAAACAAAATATCAAATGTTTTAAAGTGAAGAAAACGGACGAGTCATATGATAAAATCATTATCAGCAAAATTTTGTTAGTACCCGGTTCTTCATGAATTAAATTTATGATGATTATTTCTATAATTAGTGTTTGGAATCTTAATATTATTGCGTCCGTGGAAATATTGTCCATACGTGGAAAATGACCAGTCAACGGCGGCCGTAAATGGTAACGATGCCATTTGGTTCGTTTGCATACTGTTACTTTTCAGTACTGTGATCGCAAAAGCGATCTATTCCGCGATCACATCACAATGCGGACGCGACACACCCACACCTGTGAATCGAAATTTCATAATAAAATATTGTGAAATTAACCCTCTTCCTAAAGAATTGAAAGCATCCACCCGCGTAATTTACAAATTGAGCAGTTGGAAAAAAAAACTTTTCAACAAAATTCAACTAAACCATATGATGTGGCCCATCCTTGGATCCAGCTCGTCGCATTCCTCACTCAATAGGTGTAGTGCTACCGTGCTGTTGGAAAGAAAACAGATGGAGAATATCGATGGCATTGGGACCCAGTAGCGATATGGTCGAAATTCTCTCCGTGCTCTTTTGTGATCACTGCATGGCAATGTGTGAATCAGTGAATATCGCAGAGGCTTGCTTGCAAGAACCTCAAACTTCTGTTCGGAAAGCTGTGAGGGTTCAATCCTGGTCCGTGCAGGGGCCAATACTATGAACCGTTTATAGTTGTATTTTCTAGAATTGTATTGGCTACCTAGTAATATAACTTACTAAAATAAATCATTGGCATGTTAACCCTTTACCCAACGTAACGGACAAAACCGGTCAGCGCTATTCTCAAAAATCGCCAATTAATTTTTTCATTTTTTGTTTCAAACACATAGGTTATGACCCCTCGTTGGAACGAGCTCGTCGAGCTCGCTCCAATGAGGGATCATAACCTATGTTTTTGAGATAAAAAATGAAAAAATTAGTTATTCGAGAATTTTTTTTTTGCAAGTGTCGTCTTTTTTTCAAGTTAGGTAAAGGGTTAAAAGATAATGTAATTTGCCAACTGGCACACTGCCACATCTTTGAAAGTACTAATGTTTCATTTCAGCCCATTTAAAGTCATAATTAGAAAATACAATTCTAGAAAATACAATTGTAAAGGTTCTATAGTATTGGCCCCAGCTTGCATTGACTCCTCCCTAGCGCAACACACTTAATGTATCTTGCTCTGGTGTACCCAGCTGTTTAAGCGAATACCGGAATAAGATGAGAGTTTGACCTGCGGTGATGTAATGTTCTGGTACACTTATTCGTTGATGTAAAGAAAATTGGTCATAAGGCCCGTCCTTATGGGTCCAATGGCTCGAGAAGGTATTTAACCCTTTCAAAAGTGAGTACCTGAACAGGATCACTACACACAGTAGGCATACCTCCTGTATCGATTTGGGGGAATCCCTTTTTTATGTGTGGAAAGGTTTAATATTAATGTTATCCAACAGGCCTGTGGGGATGTCGGATAAAATTAATACCGATGCTTCGTAACTATTAGTTGCCATTCCGTTGTTTGTTCATCGACCGTCGTATTCAGCAAAAACTTATGTGTAACGGATTGAAAGGGTTCAATTAAGTTCAAGCTGCCTCAATCTGCAAACATCTCCAATCCATATTGTGACTGAAGATGCTCGCAAATTGAGTAACGCTGTCTCGTCTTGCTCCTCTACCTCCTACTCCTGCTCAGTCTTTCTTCTCCGGTTCTCCTAGTGCTCTTACTAGAAATCCTCCTGCTTCTTCTGCTTCTGCTTCTATTTCCTCTCCTGCTTCTGTTTCTTCTGCTCCTTCGCTTGCCTCTGATGTGGTTCAACCAGGTATATCGTACTCACAGAAGGTCAAATCACCGTGTCGCAACTCGGGCCGCTCATTTGATTCTAAATTCTCCCAGTTCCGGCATAAGAGCGGAGTTAATTTTGACAAAAGGAATTGGTGCCTCCCCGATGTTTGTAAAAACATCCTTATGATTTGTAGTTAAAATTTAGGACGCATTGATCGAAATCCCCATCCGGACATCCAGGTGGAGTGTTACCCCGGCGCCAAATTCAATCATCTGCGCTCTATGTTTAAAGGGCACAGGGGCCAGTCCAGTCCCCAAAAAATATTATTAAATCTTGGCGTGAATTCTCGAAATGATAATTTTGATCTCGTAGTTAAGCAGTTGCGGAATACGCTTAACGATATCAGGGTCAAGTTTAGATCAGCAAAAATTTATTTCGCTGAACTAAACTTTTCGCAAAAACTCACTCAGGCTGAGAGGAGAACCTTGAGCATCATCAATGAAACCATTGGGAAAGTGAAGGACGTTAACGTGATACCAAAAAATGATGACGCGAAGTTTTATGTTGCCCAGGAGTTAATCCATTGGACCACGAGAACCGCCAATATTATGTACGATCACTGGTTGAACCATCTAGATTTAAACTAAGTAAAGGCAAAGGTAACAACCGCCTAACAGATGTGGGATTAGGAACTAATATGGTTAACCTGTCTGGCATCAATGACCTAACAACCCAAGAGAAGTCTATTTTAAATCGCGGTTTAACTTTTGTACCAGCACCTAAGCCTAAAACTGGTAATCAAACAAATATACCATCACATAAAAAAAGAAAAAATAAGAAATTAGTAATTAAACCAGCCGACAAAGGTGGGCCGGTAGTTGTTCTATCTCGGAATAATGATATAAAGGAAGCCATGAGACAACTAAGCAATACTAAACATTATAAGAAAATAGATTTATTTGGCCTAGAAATGTCGAAAATTTCAATAAGATCTTAAAATTTCTCCTCCACGAAGGTCACATAACCAATAACAATTGAAATATTTAACAGTTAAGCTCAGTGCTCAAACAAGACAATTTTACATCCTTCCAAAGATTCACAAGGACCGTTCTTCATGGACGGACGACGTAACTCCACCCAGGAGGCCAATTGTATCAGATTGTAATTCGGAATCTTATTGATTATCATCTGAAACATATAGCAAATAGACATCCGATCTATCTAAACAATACACAGGATTTTCTACAAAAATTTCGAAATTGAAAATATCGAAAAATGCAATTCCGGCTACTTTGGATATCGACAGTATGTATACGAACATTGATATTGATAAAGGTGTTCAATCTGTTAAAAATGCATTTGAAAAATACCGGATGAACAAATTTTGGATCTTTTAGAGCTGAGCTTAAAAGGTAATGACTTTCAATTCAATGGAGAATATTTTCTACAAATAATGGGTTGCCCTATGGGCAAAAGATTCAGTCCTAATTTTGCAAGCATTTATGCAGCGGAATTGGAGGAAAATGCCTTAAGCAAATGTGCAAAGCATTCTCTCGTATATCTCAGATATTTAGATGACAGTTTTATTATTTGGAAACATTCAAAAAAGATTTTGATGAATTTTTAGAAATTTTGAACAATCACGACCCAAATATTAAATTGAAAGCTACTATCAGTGAAAATTCTGTTGATTTTCTCGATGTGACCGTGTATAAAGGCAAGCAATTTCAGGCGTCCGGTCATTTAGATTATAAAGTATATTTTAAACCAACTGATTCACATCAATTGTTGCACACAAAATCATTTCATCCTCAACACACATTTAAAGGTATCATCAAATCACAGCTCATTCGTTGACACTAAATAGAGCCCATCAATGAATAACATCAATTATTGGCAATCAGTTTAACCAGTTCCTAAGTTCATCACTTAGTTTAAAAAAATTGTGTGTAATTTACTGACATGTTTGAAACCCATCAGGGTTCAGTAAATGAAAACCATTTTTCAGCGGCACATTAAAAGAAAAAAACGTTTCAGTAGGAAATGTCTGTGCCAGTGCGATTTCTTTACCTCCAAAACACACACACACCACACACACACACACACAAACACACACACACACACACATCACACACACACACACACACACACACACACACACACACACACAGTTTGCCAGTGCATGGGAAGAAATACCTTCAGTTTTCAAATTAGTTTGTTTGGACCTTGGAGCTGAAATTCCTTTGGGCTTCTTGCATTCCACTGGTGTGGTTTGTTTTATCTTTTGACAATAGCGGCGGGTTTCAAGCTAGTTCACGACAACACATCGACATTTACGTGCAACTGGCGGGCCCACCCACGCGAGGGAAAAGTAGGTCATTCCATATCAAGAGACATAACCAAAGCTTAATTTTCCAGCTGGACGGAATTAGGTAATCACAGACTTTCCATTTATATAATAGTTTTCCTAGACTTTTGGTGTATTGTACTGGGCACGTTTCATTCCAATGTGTTTTCAACATTCACACCCTATACCACTGTTTGGAAGTGAATCCCGTCTCTCAGTATAACTTTTTGGGAACAAGAAATTAGGCCAGTCGCTATAATACAACACATAATGCATTTTAACGAGTGCAATCACAGCAGCCACAGGCCCAAACATTCCTCACAGCGTTTCTTTACTGCATATTGCGAACATCTGTTCAGTTGTAATCAAAAGAAGTTTTTTGCGACTTCGTTATTCAATAATAAATACATTACCATGATAGACAGAAGCTACCAGAGGTTTAACTCGTTACCTAACAAATCATCCGTATCCGTCAGCGTAATTTACAAATTGGACAGCTGAAAAAAAATATTTTTCAAAACTTTCAGCAAAACCATATCAGATGGCGGCTCATTGGAACGAGCTCGTCGAGTTCGTTCCAATGAGGGGGGGGGGGGGGGGGTGGCACATGATATGCTTTTGTTGACCTTTTATGGAAAATATGAAAAACTTGTAATTAAAATGAAAAATTTTGATAAAGTGTACGTTGGGTAATGGGATAAAAGGGTTAATGACATGAAGCACCACGTTTCTTCGGCACTCAGAAACCCTATATTATCACTAATGTCACCTAACGCGTTACCTGTGGGCCTACAGCCTACAACCCGTAAAAAATTCCTAAAAAAGAAATGTCATGTCTCTTCTCATTGAGCCACTTGAATATGGAGTTCGTCAAACCAAAAAGAGAAGGTCAAAAGGTCTGCTTAAATGTTTTTTTCTTTTATATTCCAATATCAGCAAAGCAATATCATCTGCATCAGGGACGGGGCATACAGGGAGTGGGGGTTATCTCCACCCCAATCACGGCCAAAATTTTCACTAGTTAGATATTTTACGAATCGAACCATTAGATATTAGATTTCGAGACATTTTAATGACTGTGACCATTTTTATTTATTTATTATTTGTTATTTATTATTGGGGTTTAAGGACACTTTCGCTATCCAGGGTCACCTCGTGTCGGACAGTTTTACGGGTGGGGGAAGCCGGAGTACCCGGAGAGAACCACCGAGCAACGTTGAGCACCTGTCAGACTCCTCAACATACTGACTCCACATAAGCAGGATTAGCATTGGTTGAAGACAAGTCAACCATCGACGTGCAATGTGCCTTAGTACACAACGCCACTGCGCCCCCATGTGGGCAATCGGGATCAAGTCTCTTACCCAAGGACACAACGCAGTCACCGCTGGTGGGGATCAACCGTTGACCGTTCGATTTGAAATTCAATGACGTAACCATTGAGTTACGGCTCTCCCCCACTTTGAGTAAGATGCCCAAGTGTCAGCACTGGATTATTACTACTATGAATTGGTTGTTGACGAAATTCAAAACATAAAACTGGAAAATTACGTTTGAGAATAAAAATATATTTACATCAACGAATATTGTGGTCTTCACAATTGAAAATTAACAAAAAAAACATCGTTTGAATGAAGTCGAAGTATATTTGTGCCTGAAGTTCCCGCAAAGGTGGCTATTTAATGTCTGCTATCGAAAACCCACTTCTTAACCCTTTACCCAACGTAACGGCCAAAACCGGCCACAAAAATCGCCAATTAATTCTCATTATTTTTTTCATTTTTTGTCTCAAAAACATAGGTTATGACCCCTCTTTGGAACGAGCTCGTTGAGCTCGTTCCAATGAGGGGTCATAACCTATATTTTTGAGACAAAAAATGAAACAAATTAGTTATTCACGAATTTTGTTTGCAAGTGTCGTCTGCTTTTCATGTTTGGTAAAGGGTTAAAACATTATTTTTCTGTATTCCGTATATAGTGAAACTTAGTCTTAGCGAACATTTAAATTTCTTTCTCGTGCAACCACACTGAATGTAACATGGACACATGTCGAGTTTTATCGACATTGGCACCAAAACGTCTATGTTATTGTGATAGCTGTTACCGGAAGTAGCATCAAAATAACTCGTTGACAACATGCACGCAAATTACCCGAATGAGATTCAAACGTCTCTACAATTTTCGGATAAATGAATTTAATAACCGAGATAATCGTAATCTTGGAATAGGTAAACAAACCAATTAGTATTGGACACCTTTCGCAAAATGAACGACGACTGATAAAAATTTCGAAGAGTTAATAGTTGTCTTAAATTCGTCGGACGGTCAAAAAACCGTTTCGCAGAATACTTTCCGCTTCTAGCACCTCATCCCAGGGTTTCCATAGCATCCAGACCATTGCTACTGACTTGTCCACATTCACGTTATAGACGCTATAATTAGATTCTACTGTATTCACCCAATGCTATGTACTTCGCCACTATCTCTCGTGTGTATCAAGGTGACAGCTTAAAGTTGCGATTTTTTGTTTGTTTAAGAGTGTATATATTTCCGATAATCTTTCTCACTCAGGCTTAATGTGAAGCTTAAACATAGGTATATGACGGACCCGGAAAACCGATTCGTCACGTAAACACACCAGCAATAATTCAAGCGTTGCTAATTAAGCATGAAATTCTATGTCCATTACTGTATTTATATTTAACGCCATAATGGGCGATCTGAGACGAGATTAAAAAAGAGAGACCAGTCGACTCCAGCAGTCATTATCTGTGTAATTATGTCCGTTTAATAGGTAATTGTTGTAAAAACAGTACATCGCACATGTTCTGGACACAGACCCATAACACGAATCTAGCCTGTCACCGAATGTCAGGATATACCGAATTGTGAGTCTTTCAAAGGAACTTTAAAGCGAATATTAAATTAAGATAGATCTAAGCGACCCAGTTCAAGAGAAGCAAGCTCGTTCCAATGGGGGGTCATAAACTTTGTTTTTGACGCAAAAATGAAAAAAATTAGATATTCAAGAATTTTGTTTGAAAGTGTCGTCTACCTCCCATGGTAGGTATAGGGTTAAAAAAGACAATATCAGCAAGGCGCATTTGAGTCTTGAGTAAGCACTGTGTTAAGTATGAACAAGGTCAGTTCATCGAATCAATATTTCAGAACCATACAAAGTTACAATACATGAGATTGCTGTGACCTTGACCTTGAATCAGGTCATGACACCCCCTTGAGTCATAAGTAATCATTGTGTGAAGTATGAACAAGATCTGTCCATTGAATAATTGTTTTATGGACAGGACAAAGTAGAATGTGTGACCAAACACATGAACGGTGACCCTGGAGCTATAACCTCGCATCAATGAGACATCCTTGGGGCATAAGCAATGCATTATGTGTTGTAATATGGCAGCCCTTGTGAAATTTAGACACCCTCTATTAGAATTAGTCTTACTGTCCATTACTTTCGTTAATGAGAAAAAGATTTACTGGAGTGTGTTCTAGAAGGATTGCGAAATATAACTATTCAATCATTTTAAGGTCTTTTGTTGTAAAAGTTCTCGTCTCTTACTTATGCCATAGCAGACTTACAGGTAGTGTGTTTTTATACCATGATTACCTATTCTACTATATATGAAAAGCCTATGACATAAATTTTAGCTTTACACACCAACCGTGTTGAACACACCAGCAATGGGATTTCAATAGTAAAAATTTACACCTACAGTGGAACTACATACACGATGACCTTTGGAGACCTCGCCGTGAATACAAACTTGTCTAAATTCATCACTCGTCGCCTCGCGAAGAATGAAATGAAACCAGCAATTATATATTACGTTTTTAAATACTTTTACCTCATAAGGTACCAAAAATTAACAAACACACGTTGTCTCATGTTTATAAAGCATCCATAACTCAAAATAGTATGTTATTAGGTTATTAAAATTAAAAAGTTCCCGTAATTTGCGGTTTCGTTTTCTGTTTCGTTTCGGCGATAAAATTGCCAGCGAAGTACCGCCCACTGGTGCTCATGTAAACAAAAACAGATTCGCACGTGTGAATATTGATTTATTTGACATTCAAACTCTTATTAATCTGACGATCATGCTAAAAATAAAATATACCTAAAGTAGCTTCGTGTACCAAATGTTCAGCACTCGTGGCGAAGTGGTGTTAACCACACGCCAAAGGCTCGCGGTTAACACCACTTCACCACTTGTGGTGAACATTTGGTACACCAAGCTGCTATGGGTATATTCTATATCTACCACATGGTAGCAGTTCCGTTGCAAATTTTAGTAAAGATGCGCAATATACTGAAAAACCGAACCAATACACATATCATGAGGATACCGAAAAATTGAACTGAACCAATCATTGAATTCGGAAACCATATGTGTTTTCAAATGTTCCTTCATTCGCATTTTATAAGGCCTTGTTGAGGCTTGATAGCAGTTTAAGTGTACATGTTCATGAAAGATGTGTTTGACTTTCTTTTCAGTTTTGTTAACCCTTTAGGGCATGGGCAATAATATTGTCATGAAATTCCACTTCACAACAACCTGCACAATCATGTGCAGTTGCTTATCAGTGAAATCTAGTCAAGTCCAAGCAGCTACCTATTAACACTTTACCTAACATGAAAAGCAGACGACACTCGCCAACAAAATTCTTGAATAACTTTGTTTTCATATTTTGTCTCCAAAACACAGGTTATGCCCCCTCATTGGAACGAGCTCGACTAGCTCGTTCCAACGAGGTGTCATAACCTATATTTTGGAGACAAAAAATGAAAAAATAATGAAAATTAATTGGCGATTTTTGAGAATAGCGCTGACCGGTTTTGGCCGTTACGTTGGGTAAAGAGTTAATGCAGCTAAGATTTGACGAGAAACCACTGCTTAGATAAGTTGTCTATTGTCAGCAGGACCATCTAATGATAGCATGTTAAGGCGCATGCTTTTGAGATGACAAAAGCCTGAAATAGGCCTTTAAAGGTTAAGATGTCTTTGAAGCATTAGGCATAATATTACTGTAGATATGATTTGTGTTGGAAAAAGACTACCAATGTTGAACTCACAGGCAGTGGCATTTGTCACGCTGTTGTAGAATGATGCAATAACAATTTATTCTGTATTTTCCTGATATGAATCCCCCTTTGTTACTATCAACAAATCTCAGTCAATTGAGATACCGAATACCGTACCCATACCGCGGTTTACCATCCTAAAATACCGATACCGAACTCCAATACCGTCATCAGTGAATTTTAGTTTCCACTTAATCTATGTTTCATTCCCCAAACTGTGGTATATAATTGATTGGGGTTATTTCTTTCTGGTCATTTTTTAACTTTGGAGAAAATTACCTGAAATTTGACCAAAAGTTTTGTTGGACGGCTCCTTAAAACATTCTGGTAAAACATCAGTAGTTCAACAAATTTGTTGTTCCCTGATTTTTTACCGTGGCCCAAGACATAACCTTTCTGTGGCCTAAAAATCCAAGATTCGTGATCCACGGCCTAAATTTCGCCCAAATTTTCCTGGCCGACATGTCCATTCGCCGGTGTGAATTCAACATAATGCATTTGTCCTGCGGAGAAGATTCAGAAAAGGGAAATAATTCTAAATTGTATTAGAAAAGTTGGAATCTTCGCTGAACTCATATTTGAACTTATGATATAGCAACAAAATCGATAAAATAGTAACAGTGGGGTCAATTAGTTATTTTTAAAGAATACAATATATGGTCCAATGGCAAATCAACCCCACCACCCAACCCCACCTGCCACTTTTCTTGGTGTTCAGACGCAGAGAGTTCCAAGAGAAGAACTATTTCGGGTTTTTTTTTTCTTTATTGAAATAATTTAATATGAGGATTATATGAACCGTTCTTTCAGTTCGAAAAATCTTCTCTCTTAGGGCCGAACTATGGGCCCCTTTCGTGCAACATATTTTTCCGAATGGGCGACGAAAATGGCCCAAAAATGCCATCGAAATGCCACTTATGTAGGCTACCACTGTTCGCTCAGATGCAGTAAAACAGCGTTCTTTCAGTTCGGAAAATATATTTTTTCTCCTGTGGGCCGAACCATAGTCGGCGCGATGGTCCGAAAAATCAAAATTTTCTCCGGGTCCAGACCCCCTAGGTGCATTTCCTGGTAACTTTTTGGGCCAAGTACGCCCCTGACAAACTGAGGGAAGCAGTGCTAATAACAATCCAGGTTAACAACCTTGTGGGTATTTTATTCTTCTGAAGTACATTCCAGACCAAGCCAACTCCTCCTGTCTATCACATGGGGATAACTATTATGAAAACAGAAATAGGAATATAGATTTTCGTTTGGTTTTCTTAGATACAAGACTGATAACGGATGTGAAAAACCTGAGGTTCCATGCCCTACTGTAAACCTTCCGTTGAAAACACATGGGACTCAAATATCAAAACTATAAGCCTTTGTCTTCATCTGAATATCGCAGTTTCCCGGCAGAGCACTTGTAGCAGAGAAGGCAGATTTCATCCCAATTGGATAATCTCATCTGACGTCATAACTACGTAACACAGATACGTAAGGTTGAGTTGTACGGTAGCCCTGGGGCGGCCAGATTCAGATTCAGATTCAGATTCTTTATTTACGGTATACATATAAAAAACGTTTTACAGATAAATGTTTTACAGACAATGTATTCAGCATACCGTGGGAAGTGACATAGCCAGATTGGCTGTCTACCTGACACTCCCTAGGAAAATAAAAATCGCAACAGACTGTGATGAAGTGATCGGACTTGACGTAATTAGTCTAATTCCTAATGAGTTATGGGTGTTCATATTCTTTTGCCAATAATTTGTTCTCGTATAAAAAATAAGTTAGGGGGAAATAATTATAGATTCCAGCGGACGACTGGTACCTCAATATTGCTAATATCCCGAAACAACCTGCTTAATATATTGTTAACACAGTTCAGGGTTGCAAACAGTAACAACAGAGCCATTCTATGAGGTCATTACCATGGCAATATGTGGTGCCAGTGCGCATGCGCAGAACGTGTTGTTAGAGTGACGCGTCTTTCCGCCGTCCATTTTGTATGTTGGAGGCCGCTATCTTGGCTTCTGTGGTGGCAGGTGGTTGCTATGAACCCGGAAGACCTCTAATTGGTTCTGTGGGTGTACTCGATTGAATAAGAGTGTTTTTAAGTTCCCAAATGTATCGGACAAAAATCAAGAAAAACAACCAAAAATCAAGGAAACTGACTTGATTTAGTTCGAATTCCCAGAATCCTCTTTATAAGAGTTGCATGTAATGCTACAGGACGGTGGGGCGAATCAATGGGAGTGTATTTAATTATTACAACAAGCTTGACAACTATTTATCTAGTTCGGATTTCTCCAGATTCTTCGGCTTCTGCGAACTCCAGGCCCCATTTCCGCGAATCATGAACCTGTTCTATCTATCTTATGCCTAGTTTACTTACTCAAACTTCTCCAAGTGTCGTTGTGTGATAGTGCATAGTGCGATACACATTACATGCGGCACATTGGCACATACCAGTATTTGGAGACTGACGACAGTGGTGACTTGGGGACTTTTGGGGACTAGTGGAGACTATTGGATGATACCTGTTGAATGATACCTTCTGAAGGAGAGCTATATCTGACTCAGGGGGTCACATGATTTATTTTGTTGAATTGTTTTGAAAAATATGTTTTCAACTGCTGCATTTGTATATTACGCGGGCGGATGCGGCAGTTCGTTGGGTAAAGGGATAATATTATTCATTCGGGACTACAGTTAAAACTCAAGACATCTTTAAAATTAAATTTTGGGTAAATAAATAACGGCGATAAGACAAAAAAAATGTTTTGATTCTCCGACAGTCCCTCACTGAAATTGAATCCCTTCATTGGATGTTTTTATTGTCTTGCAGTGTCTTGAAAAGTTGGGAGACTCGAAACTTTTGCATTTTTTGATGGATGTATATAACTGAAATCTGAAGTGAAGCGCTTAACTAAAGATAGTCTCTATCCTGTGGCTTTGTAGATGTTTCTAGGCAAGTCTTGGCTGCCTATATAGGCAGCCAAGACTTGACTAGAAGTGAGTGCCTATGGACTTCGAATGTAACTTGCAAATTTTCCCGGAGACAGCATATTGAGGTAACTATTCTGTTGCTGTAAAAAAGTGGCCCAAGTTGGAATTAGGCTCTTGAGAGATGAAATTAAACTTTTGTACCTTCTGTGTGTGAAAAGTCCGTGGAAAGACTTTCAATCCATACTCATTATATCCAAGAAAAAAATAAAAATTATAAATAAAACACACCCTCCCTCATTGATTTAAAAGTCAATTAATTTATTTTGTGTGGCCTAAACCGATATTTTTTTACACCGGTATTTAATCGACACTGATTTGAATACCGGTCTGTAACAGCTTACCGTGCAGCCCTATATCTGAGAAAGGTTATGTCTACTTTCCGCTTCTAGCGCCTCATCCCAGGGTTTCCATAGCATCCAGACCATTGCTACTGACTTGTCCACATTCACGTCATAGACGCTATAATTAGATTCTACTGTATTCACCCAATGCTATGCACTTCGCCACTATCTCTCGTGTGTATCAAGGTGACAGCTTAAAGTTGCGATTTTTTTTTGTTTAAGAGTGTATATATTTCCGATAATCTTTCTCACTCAGGCTTAATGTGAAGCTTAAAGATAGGTATATGACGGACCCGGAAAACTGATTCTTCACGTAAACACACCAGCAATAATTCAAGCGTTGCTAATTAAGCATGAGATTTTATGTCCATTACTGTATTTATATTTAACGCCATAATGGGCAATCTGAGACGAGATTAAAAAAGAGAGACCAGTCGACTCCAGCAGTCATTATCTGTGTAATTATGTCCGGTTAATAGGTAATTGTTGTAAAAACAGTACATCGCACATGTTCTGGACACAGACCCATATTACGAATCTAGCCTGTCACCGAATGTCAGGATATACCGAATTGTGAGTCTTTCAAAGGAACTTTAAAGCGAGTATTAAATTAAGATAGATGTAAGCGGCCCAGTTCAAGAGAAGCAATTAAACTGATAATTGATGTTCTGGCTATCGAAATAAAAATCGGGAGATTTCTCGAGAAATTCATTCCAGTCTGAAGGTGTGTAAAACTGTGGGTCACAGGCGAGGATATGGGGATGTCCCATGCTATAGGTTAGAGGAGATGCCGCATCGGTGCGAAAGTATAGGTACGTTTAGTGTATGGGGAGCCACAGAGCTCATATTTAGAATAAGGGCAGTCGCGGCCCAAGTCGGAGGCCATATCTGAGTGTAAGATCAGAAATAGAAAGTGCGAGCTCGGGGAGCTATTAGCATTTAGGAAGACTGCATAGCTGTTTTAGAGGGCACGACATACGCAGGCAGAGTAGGCTTGCCTGCATAAACATTATTCAGAGATAAAGGTAGAGGAGAGTTTAACCGCATTGGTGGCGACTTCTTAAGTGAAAAGTGTTCGGTAAAGTGGCAATACGTTAGTGGCCGTGCGACGGCAATGGTACAGTGACATTCCGTCACATGTTAGAGCAAAGGCGTCTGGTGAAGTGACAATACGTTAGTGGTCATGCGACGGCAGTGAAAGAGTGAAGTGAAGAGGCGACCAAAGAACAAACACCACCATCGAGAAGGAGGAAAAACCAGCGATAACAGAGAATGCGGGCCCGCAAGTTACTCAAATACTGTGTTGGTGGGGTTTTTCTTATTCATTTGGATTTCATGTAAGTCAGAAATTACCATATTTATTTTTGTATATATATATGTATTAAAATTGTTGTTTTCAGTGAACCCCTGTTGATTTATGCTTTTCGAGGAAAAGTCACTGAACCCTTCAGGATAAGAACCACCCCCATAAAAACGAAAGAGGGTGCTTTCGTTACGGTGAGACATACGTTGTCTCACGGGTTCAGGCAACACTCCTTGAGTTTTGGCTGAATACGCAGCGTGAATCTATTTCCCACAGCAACGACAAAGCCCGGTTTCCGACAGTGTGTTAAAGTCTACCACCAGTGAGCTTCATCAAAAAATATTCAATTGGTTAAATTCCAAGTTCCCATTATGCGAACAGCTTGAAATTTTGATAGCTTCTGTCATCAGTATGCAGAGTGTTAAAAATCGAATTTTGATTTCCCAGATTCCTTATATGTGCAACTGCAGCTCTAGAAGAAAATGCAGACGGGTAGAATATCATATGGTTTGATCATAACGGTCTTTTAATGTTGTAGTTTTGACAACATGTTAACACGTGGTAGCACTTATACATGTCGGACACATCCCAAAATGCAGCTGTTTTCTATATAAATATGCGTCACTTAAAAGACGCTACTTCGTTGTTCTGTGTATATGGAGTGCATAAAGACAATTATCATGTGCAGAACATATTATCAAGGAACCAACTTGTACTACGCGTCGAAGACTCGGTAAATTTATATATATATATATATATATATATTTTAACAGAGAGAGAGAGAGAGGAGAGGAGAGAGAGAGAGAACCTGTAAACACAAATAAATTCACAGAGTGAACTGATTCATAGAAGTAGGCGGAGAGGCACCAATCTATGGGTACAAGTTAGGACTAGTGAGACCCATGAACCCCACACCATCTCCTTCCAAATTTTATGTCCACCCAAAGTGGGTAGAGCACCCTCTATTATAGAATCCTGGCTACGCGCCTGGGACCATTTACAGTACGTGGATAGTGTATTATTACTAAATCACCCGCAGAGTGGAGATTCCACCCGAGGAATAATTGCAAATTTGTTTCAAAGCATAAGCAGCACCAGCAAAGTTTCAGCCAATGGACCTCCGGGTTAAACCTGGAGGTCCATTGGCTGAAACATTCCTTGTATTTTTTGTCGATGTGTACAAAATTTGAAAGTTATAGCTTGGGTGATAACTCCACTCCGCGGGTGATTTAGTTACAATCCACTCTCCATGTACTGTACAAATGATTATGTGCACGTTGTTCTACTAAGAGCACCATGAATTTATTTATTTATTTATTTATTTATTTATTTATTTATTTATTTATTTATTTATTTATTTATCGATGTTTACGGTCACATATTTCTGCACAATGGCTAACCATGACCACGACAGTTTTACGGGTGGAGGAAGCCGGAGTACCCGGAGAGAACCACCGAGCAACGGCGAGCAACTGTAAGCTCCCTAACATACTAACTCCACACAAGCAGGATTAGCATTGGTTGAAGACAGGTGCACCATCGTCGTGCAGTACGCCTTAGTACACAACGTGGGCAAAGGGGTGAAGCGTCTTGCCAAAGGACACAACACGGTTGCCGCAGGTGGGATTCGAACCGAGGAACTCTCAGCTTGCTGCCCGCACCTCTACCTACTGAACCACCCCCACCCCGCACCATGAATAGCCAAATCCCGATGAGAGGCAAATTTGCAATTCTGGAGAATGTGGAGATTATGTTTCTATCCCATGATTGTCCTTCCACCTATCGTCAAAACGTCTCTTCGTGACACCTATCGTCAAAACGTCTCTTCGTGAATCTGTTATACGCAGATAATCGTGTATCCTCGCAACGGTCTCCGAATCTTCTGTATATCCAACATGAATCCGTAAGTACGACAAATTGGGAAATTTACTCTCCTGATAAATATGTTACGGGGGAAATCGTGCTACTATTTGGGGGTTACCGATTTGGTAAAAAAAGTAGTGTATTCTGCCCTCTCGCCTATACGGTGTTGTCCACCATGCAACTTCTATGTGTGGGTACATACAGAAACATTGGCAAACTACAAAACATTTGCATTCAGATGTATCGGCCACTGCGGTGGGTCTGGTAAGGGCAAGCATGGTGTAAATAAATCGATGTATATCTGTTTTGGACTCGTATTGCGCTGTCAGAATAGTTAAATGTCTGTGTATACCATGTGCCTTTTTATTATTGTTCCTGTTGCATTCATGTGCTTTTTAAGAAGGCTAATAGCTTTAGAACTTGAGTATGCTTTAGTGTTGAACAACGCTTACATTATTAGAGTTAGTTACAGTACTGTGATATCAGAAGCGGACAGAGAATTTCGAACGGTCAAAATTATCTATCCGCTTTTCTCCCCACATCATTATAAGATCTCACCCTTCAGAGAAGAAATCAGTGGCGTAGCTACTGAAGGGGGAGGGGAGCTTGCTACTCCCTTACAATTTTCACCCAATTACACAACATAGATCCCCGAAATGGTCTCAAATCTAGGGGCTCCACAAACAACAAATGCCCCAGATTCGCTCTTAGAGCACTCAGTTTTGTACAATTTTCTCGGGGAGGGGGTGGGGGAGAGGCTGCTCCTAACTGCTAGGGGAAGCTCCGAAATCCCACAAACGGCTTTTCAAGTATCATCTCCCCCCGTCCCCCTCATGCCCCCCCCCCCCATGCCCCCTCCCCCGCACCAAAGTAAAAACAAAAGAAAAAAATCTGGCTAGGGCACCCCATATTATATAATCCTGGCTATGCGCCTGGAAGAAATGTAAGAACCTTGAATCTGATATACGTTATTTTCGCTTGCTTTTGTGATTTGGTCTGCTTTCGCAATATTTCTCTAATGAAATATCAACTCACTGATGTGTGAGTGTATTAAGATCCGATCTCGATTTGATTGAGAAAAAAAATTCCACTTTTGTGAACACAGTATTGCAGGTCTAGCGAAATCAGGTCAATTGACCCCATTTTCACCTATCTTTTGTTAACTTCGGCGTGAACAGGGCGTGCTATACAGAAGTAGGGCACGCTGTTATATTTATATTAAACAAAGTGAAGATCTTGTTATATTTGCACTTCCTGCATAGAGAACCAGTTCTGAATATTATTGTTAATTTAAAACAAAGTGTTGATCGGTTCAATTCTACAAATCCTATCGGCATCCTTCAATCCACTTTGCTTCATCTGCACATAAAATATGTTTCAATACAACAATCCGATTGCACAGCGAGCTTATGATGATCTTCCGATTCTTAGACTTCGTGAAAAACACCTTGCACTGATTTATATTCCTCTAGGCAAGAACTGAATGTTCTGTTACTGTCAGAATATGAACACTTTCAAAACCAGTACAAAAAAAAATATTTCTGAACGTTTCGCGATATATGCCGACCGGGATGGGCGGCTCGACTGGTACAAAATATCACTCCTGTATCCGACCGTGAACGGGATCGATCACAGAGGGTCCTTGCCGCATTCTAGCGTGAGTAGTATAGCATGTATGAAACGCCCCTCATCCGCAGAACCACGGGCAGGACCCCGAAAGTGACGTCATGTCACGTGACCTGGTGACGCGATGTTGTCATGGTAACCCGCGTGAGCGGCCATCTTGTGATGTCATCCTCATAGTGATTCGTGATGTGAGTGCACATGGGCAGCGCCTGTTCTTAGGGTGATACGTGTTTCCGTCGTCC
Organism: Pictodentalium vernedei; assembly: GCA_031216915.1. Lineage (NCBI taxonomy): Eukaryota > Metazoa > Mollusca > Scaphopoda > Dentaliida > Dentaliidae > Pictodentalium > Pictodentalium vernedei. Next base: position 451,230,621 of record CM062294.1, on the reverse strand, counting down.
ATTTTGTATACTGGAGACCGCCGTTTTGGTTTCTATGGTAGCACGTGGTTGCTATGTTACCCAAAGGCTTCTTATAGGACAGGGGTATGTTCGGAGGGTATGTTCCTTTGTACAGGAGTAATTTCCCGTTTCGTAGAATTACCACAAACAACCCGATAAGTTTTACTATTTCGAATTCTTTCAGAATTCTTTGCTTTTATCTATCTATGCAATAGTTTTTGTCAACCTGACCATGTTCATTTGTCCTGGAATATACTCCAGTAGAGTAGAAGAGCATATAAACTGGAACATCTTTGCTTATTATTACTATTTTTAGTTTGTCAGGTCTGTTCTTCTCAGTTCAGACCCTATTCCGAGTACTCTTGTTGTTTCATTTTCCAGATCACCCAATCACTTCAATTTCCCGACGCTAACTAACCAAACATTGTTTCATCCCCCGTAATCTCTATGCAGAGTTATATCCCCATCAAGGTGGATGATTTGTTTAGGCTACATGCACTACTGTTCCTGTTTGACTGGCAGAACGGCAGATTACCGGTGTCTTCCAATGATATATTTAAAATTACTGACAATCCATCTGGTAGGAGAACTAGATAGTCGGGCCTCATATACATAGAAAAAACACGGACCCAAACTCTGGATAAATTTCCTTTATTCTCCTTCCCGAAACTATGGAATGCTCTGGACGACACAACTCGTAATATTAGCGACAGAAGCATGCTTAAGAACAACTTAACTTCCACATTCATTTCCTCATATTCCAGTTATGTCAGCTGCAACAATCCCTACTGCCCCGATTGCACTTCGTAAACTTCGTAAATTTGGAAATTGTCAAAGTCATGGTCCGCGTCTGGAATCCTCGTCTTGTGCAACCTGTCGCGCTTCCTCCTTACAGTGGTGCTATGTAAAATACTATATGGGTACAATTAAGAACTTGCAAACAAAAGTCTAAACAAATAAATCATAACATTCGTCATCCTACGATGATGATGCAGCTAACGTAGACACCACGCCCAAACATCATGATCAATCTCTTTGTCGCAGTCAAAACGATACGAACACCACGATGAGACTTGTTGTCGCCCTCGGGTGTTATGATAAGTAGTGGAGGGAGTCCTATAGGCAAGTTGCTTCTTGCCTACCTTGAATCACCGTCTTTCCGCTGGCGAAAAGGAAGCACCAATACTCTAATCCCAGAAAAGTAATGATTCGATCGTCATTCTCCATCATGTGTCACATAATTGGCTCTCAGTTCATTCTTTCAGTCACAGTCTGTTTGCAATCACCCCATCTTCTTCTTGGGGGTGGCAGGTAGACAGCCCATCTGGCTATGCCACTTCCCATGGTATACTTCTCATTACATTTGTGCAATATGTTTATTTGTAAGCATTTGAAATGTATGTGTACCGTGAATAGAGAATCTGAATCTGAATCCCCTTATTACAACGAAGTTCTGTTCGATTCTCGTCATCTCTATATCCAATGGCCACGTCCCATGGAACCCCTTTTTGTGAAACGTCTCTGGTTATGGAACCCCTTTTTAATTGTATGAGGCCATCAGGTTTATGAGAAAAGCCCTCAATGAGGCCTAATTTACTGTCCGTCTTAACCTTATTTCGATTGAGACCATGAGGGCCATGAAAAAAAATTGAACTTAATTCTTTCAATAGGGAAGGGGAATACCTCGAGTGTTGATGTCAAATCTGTTTGGTTAGTTAGCACCGGGAAAGCGAAATGCTTGGGTGATCTGGATAAATGAAACAACGAGAGCACTCGGAATAGGGTTAGAACTAACAATAACAGACCAGAAAAACTAAAAATAGTAATAATAAGCAAAGCTGTTCCAGTTGATATGCTCTTCTACTCTACTGGAGTATACTCCAGGACAAACGAGCATGGTCAGGTAGACGAAAACTATTGCATAGATAGATAGAAGCAGAGAATTCTGAAAGAATTCGAAATAGTAAAACTTTTCGGGTTGTTTGTGGTAATTCTACGAAACAGGAAATTATTCCTGTACAAAGGAACTTACCCTCCGAACATACCCCTGTTCTATAAGAAGCCTTTGCTTAACATATCAACCACGTGCTACCATAGAAACCAAGATGGCGGCCTCCAGTATACAAAATGGACGTCACAAGATGGCCGCTCACGCGGGTTACCATGACGACCAAACATGACGCCACAGGTCACATGACATGACGTCACTTCAGGGGTCCTGACCGGGGTCCTGCTGATTAGGACGTTTAATACATGCTATACTACTAACGTGACCTAAAGTTTTCCTCTTGATTTTCACGCCTACTCTCTTGTTGACTGAGGGGATCTACCAATCAAATACACTCAACATGTATAGTCCATCTGAAGCAAAAAGGCAGGCCTACCAACTGCCAATGAATGGTATATTGTTGTGTGTTTATTGTTTGCAGCTTTAAAGAACTCGGTCCATATGAAAGACAACATATATCTATTTTTGAGCATTTGATTTCACAAAATAACAAAATTATGCTGTTATCTGGATTGTTTTTCAAATAATATCTGGGAGTGATACACCAAGGACATCTTATCCATCACGTAAACAGGCAAAACCATTTAGTTATTACTTCATCGCGCTGCATGCAGCGATTTCATAGCGTCCTTAGGTGTAATACTATCCGATGTGTCATGATCACTTTATAGACTATTGTATTAGCAAATTGTCAAATGCAGAGGGTTTTTTTATTTGATAAACGAACCATTTAACTTTTGACCCTTGATGTACTATAATCTTCCCTCACCACTGTCAAGCTGATAGCTAAAATTTACGAGTTTGCTGTTTAAAAGTGTACATATAGATGTTTATAATTTTTCTCATTCGGGCTAAAAACGTAAGAATGGGTATGTGGCGTATCCGGAAAAGCTGATTTGCCAAGTAAGCCATCTGTGTATATAATTAGAAATAAATCAATGAAGGCGCAATAAAAGTGATAACTTTAATGGAACGGAATCTTAATAGGAGTCTGTAACGCCAATTAGATTTTATGTGCTCTGAAACAACGATCTTGCCTGATAAGCTTCAAACAAAACGTCCCCTGAGTCCCAGTGTGTTCTATGTGCCAGTAGGCGCATAGAACACACTGTAACTCAAGGGACGAAAAGACACTCGTTTAGCCATCCAAGGTAATCAGTCATCAAATTATATGGTCATTAGTGGCGACAATCTCCTAGTCGTAAGTAGCCATCGTGTAGGGCCTGTGTTTTAGGCACATCCTCAGTTTTCTGACAGGGGACCGTCAGAGGTGTCAGTATATACCGAAAAATACGAGACTTTCAAAGAAACTTAAAAGAGAATTTTAAATTAAGACAGATCTATAGCGGCCAAGTTCCAGATAAGAAATTAAAATGGGAATTGATGTCCTTGTGATCGAATAAGAGTTGGGGTTTTCTCGAAAATTTCATTTCAAGCTCAAGGCGTGTAAGACTGTGGGCGGTAGGCGAGGAGCTGGGGATGCTCCATGCTATAGGTTAGAGGAGGTGCCGCATCGATGCGAAAGTATAGGCACGTTGTAATGTAATGGGGAGTGGGGGCACAGAGTTCATATTTAGAGTAGGAACAGTCGCGGACCAAGTCGGTGCATGAGTGTAGGATCAGAAATAGGAAGTACTAGCTCCGGGAGCTCGCGATCCTTTGCATTTAGGCAGACTGTATTACCTGTTGTAGAAGGCGGGCAATACGTAGTAGGCTTTGACTGTATGAGCATTAATCTGAGGTAACAATAGGGAAGCAGTTAACCCTCGAAGTAGTGGCTGTTAGAGTAAATGCGTCCCGTACAGTCACACTACATTAGTGGCCGTGCGACGGCAGTGACATAGTGGCATTCCGTTGTATGTTCGTGAAAAGGCGACCAGAGTCCAGAGACACTACATTGAGCCGAGAAGATCAAAAATCAGCGACGACAAGGACGAAGCAACCAGCGACAACAGAGAGCGTAGGCTCGCAAGATGAATCAGAAAACTGTGTGGGTGGTGTGTGATTTACGTTTGTATTTTATTTAATTGGATTTCATGTAAGTTGCAAGTTACTATATTTTTCAATATGTATTAAAATTGCTATTTTCAGTGAAGCACTGTTGTTTATGCTTTTTGATGAAAAGTCACTGACCCCTTCAGGATAAGAACCACCCCAACAAAAACGAAACTGGTGGCTTCGACGCGGTGAGACATACGTTTACGCACGGATTCGGACGACACTCCTTGAGATTAGGTTGAAGACGGGACGTGAATCTATTTCTCCCAGCAACGAACACGCTCGCTTTCCGACAGCCACTATCTTTGATAAGGGTCTAGATTCTCCACTGCACTGCGCCAACAGGTTTTTATAAGTAAACCAGAAAAGTATAGGCCTCGTTGCTGCTCTTAACCCTTTACCTAACATGAAAAGCAGACGACACTTGCAAACAAAATTCTTGAATAACTAATTTTTTTTCATTTTTTGTCTCAAAAACACAGTTTATGACCCCTCATTGGAACGAGCTCGATGAAAATATAATGAAAATTAATTGGCGATTTTTGAGAATAGCGCTGGCCGGTTTTGACCGTTACGTTAGGTAATGGGTTAAAAAACACTAAAGCCACAACCATTCGAAGAGAACATTGTCAGGACACCTGAGGCCCCGTAAGGCCTGGGCTGACGTGGGGTTATTTAGTCCCGCTGATGAAGTTGCGGGAAAATTAAACCAACGTGGGGGGTCGGAATCGAAGTGTCGCGAACTCGGCGCAGGGAGCTGAGTTAGACCGACGCCGTGATTCCTTCTCTGCCAAATTGGCCTGAAATAGGTTCGATTTCCGTTAGGTGTGATTCCTAATCACTTCAGGCTGTGTAATGGAAAGAATGATTTAAAGTAACAACGATTCTTTTATTTATACATAAAAATAAAGCGGTTTCAATATTTCAACAATCGACAATCCGATTCTTTTCACAGAAAATGGGTTGCTAGGGTTAAATAATTCTCATTTATATAGTCATTCTATAGCCCTGTACTGGAAATGTTACTACCGTGAGCTCGCCATAAGAGCTTCACCCGCTTAGGCTCAAATGTCAACGTCTGCGCGTGCTGTACCTCTGGTTGTCGGAGGGTTCCGACCAGCAATGTTTGTCATCTATAAAGCCACCGTACTTCTGTTTTGGGTCAGATATTGTCTACTCATACCTTATGTGCCTTTTGAAAGTCCTCCGTGAAAGTCCTATTGAAATGTTCACTGTTCCTGGTTGAATTCACGATTCACAAATGCCCCTTTTTGTGCTAGGGCGAAATTGTCACTCATACCGATCTCCAGTCGGTATTACGATGCTTCGACAGCAAAACAAACTACTCACAACGCAATCAGTCTGACGCTTCAAGGGGTTAATACGCACAATACAATTAACCTACACTTCTGACTATTGCAGGCTGATACCTGCTACTCGACAGTCTAAACTTTAACGTTTCACCTTTGGGTTTTCCTTCTCAACGAATTTGGCACTGTAGCCGCCTATCAACCTTAAGCTAAAGCAATCGTGGAATGCCCTCTCTGGCGATTCCAGCCGTTTCAGGGTCCTGTGATCGAAGGTACCCTTATGCCAGGAAACAGAGTCCGCCTGCCCTGGACTTCATCAACGTGTGTGTGACCCCAAGTGTATGTCTAATGCTCTGCTCTTCAAGGTATATATACTTTTTACCCTAAAGTGTCAGGTGGATAGACACTCATCTGTCCATCTGCCAAAACGGTGGGAGATGACGTATATCGAGGCAGAATCAATACAAGTCATCTCGCGCGTGACCTAACGGTGATTTCACTTGTCGAGAAAACCGATTCGTTCCTGCCATTCATTGCTATCTGATGATCAGCTGACGACACAACAGACATTTCTATCTTTTAGAATCTCGTTTCTCAATTGGCCGTGACGATATCCTGCCACCAACCGATTACGTCTCGTAAGACTCGCGACTACTGTATAAATTGAACGAGATTAGACCTTATCTAGCATACCGTTTCTCCCATGGGTCCCTGCCCTGAAGCTGGATATACACCACGTGTGTTTTTTTATGTCCAGCTTCACAGAGAAGTGAAATTCACGCAGGGTTTTCGCCTTGATGCGGAATATCTTTGGAACTTACACTATCTTTATATATGAGGCCCCTTGCCCCTATATTTAGGCTGGCTTTGCCTTGACAAACATGACCTTAACAGCGGTAGCCGTAGTGAGGAGTTGTGAAAAAGTGCAATTTTAGGCTGTTGTGAGTGACGCAATTTTTCGGCTTATACCAAACAAAATAGGCCGCGAGATATTATAGGCTATATCTTGTGGATCAAAATTAACTTAATTATCCAACCCATGACATGTATTACATTTTCCAAATCCACTAAACACATATAACACTATCTGACTAAGTAGAAATAAATAATCTGAAGACGGGTGAAATAATTTATTGTCAAATGCAAGGCTTCAACCTGCAAAATTGCATGAAAAATGCCGATACAAGACATTTTTAGCCACCCAGCAGCTTTAAAAGCAGAATTTCCCCACTAACCCCTCTTATCTAACTCCGGAGCATATAATCCCCTGTTTCTAAAATGTGAAGAAAAAAATTCTATGTTTCCATCTCATTTTTAGTTACATGTCTGGAAACAACTCTACGGAAGCGTATTTGGGGCATGATAGAAATAGTTCTCAGACCCAGAAAGTCGAAATTTCGACTTTTTATCTCGGAATTTCGACGTTTTATCTCGATATGTCGACTTAAAATCTCGAAATTTCGACATAAAGTCTCGAAATTTCGCCTTGTTAACTCGAAATTTCGACTTTTTATCTGAAATCTCGACTTTTTATCTCGAAATTTCGACTTTTTATCTCGTAATTTCGACATGAAATCTCGAAATTTCGATCGACTTTTTATCTCGAAATTGTGACTTTTTATCTCGAAATTTCGAGATTTCATCTCGCCTGGTATGCACGTGGTCTTTTGTTCATTAGCAGTGTGCGATAGATTCCAATACACCAGGTTCTTATTTCAAACAAATTCTCACGGGACCAACAGGACAGGAAAGTTGCTCACCCCACCTCCGGCCCTTGAGAGTACCGTTAACGCACTTTTCAATAAAATCCAATACTTGAGGTTCATTGAAGACTTCCCACATGCCCTTGGAAATCTTCCCTATCGCGCCATTATAGACCACAGAGGTTAACTGATGACTACCAGATGCCCGCGACTGTTGCTACTCTAAATATGAACTCTGTGCCCCCCCCCCCCCCCCCCTTACATTACAACATACCTATACTTTCGCATCGTTGCGACACCTCCTCTAACCTATAGCATGGAGTATCCCCAGCTTCTCGCCTACGGCCCACAGTCTTACACGCCTTGAGTCTGAAATGAAATTTTCGAGAAAAGCCAAACTTTTATTCGATCGCAAGGACATCATTTCCCATTTTAATTGCTTCTCTGGAACTTGGCCGCTATGATCACCGACGTACACACCTTTGTACACAGCGTCTCCGTGCCCAGCAGACGGGATCAAGTGTTTTTACCTAATAATAATAACACTTTGGCCGGCCGCTGATTTGTCGCGCTTCTCGGGTGAGAAGGCCTTGGTTACCCCTGTACCCCAAACTGCCTCCCTATTCCCACGCTTCTTCTCTCCCCCCGACACTCGGAGACGATTTACTTGATGACACCCCTTGCCCCATTCTTCCCAACCTCTCCGATAAGCACTAACCACATATCCTTCATTCTCCCATCTCACTTCCCCATTACACTCCCAATGAAACTTATTCTTTTAGACTGCTATTTTGGGCATTCTAGAAGAAAGTGTTCCAGGGTCTCCAACACGCCCAGATTACACAGCTGGCACTCTTTTTCATTGTTTTTTCCCAATTTTTCTCCATAGCTCCAGGGACCACGACCTCAGCTTGAACAACAGTGACCCCCCCCAAAAGTGCCACCAAGGTACTCTTCAAAACCAGGCTTCTCTTTATCACGCAGGCCACCCAAAGACTTTGATTTGACCCCCTCTCGCTAATTAATGTTACCATGCTCCATGGCCCTTTCTCTGGCGATTTTTTTTACCCTGTTTGCCCCAACGTCTAGGTCTGAGATCTCCAATGAGTAGTTCTCTATTAGCTCCCTCTCTTGGACCATCCACCCTGTCTTGATATTCGAGTTGAAAATTCTCTGGAACATTACTTTTCGCCATCGGCTGTCAAAGAGATTTACCAAATAATTAAGATAACCGAGTTCCAATAAGTCTCTCTTGTCCTTGATCCTCATCCACCCAAGCTCACCCCCGATTGCTTCTAGTGCTGCGGCATTACTCGACCCCGTTAACAATCGGCCTGCATGGTTCTGTGGGGTTTCCAAGCTCTTTACGGCCGTCTGGTTTATTGGTACCACTTCCGTGCCATATGTTATACTTCGCAGACCCAAAATTTCCCAAATGGTTTTCCCCACGAAAACCTAATTGAAACTGTTTCTCCCTGTAAGTTTCATTTGGTTAAGACTTCGCCTCCCCTTCAGAATCAGTTTATTTGTGTGGTTTCAGTAGATGTTTCTTCCTGTGATGTTTATATTTACCCCCAGATACTCGTAGTCACCTGCCTGTCCAACACTAAGAAGTTTGCTGCTACCTTTCGGAATGCAGAACTCCCCCACTCTCTACCTTCGAGTGGTGTCCACTTTGCGACTCACAGGTATAATTTGCTCTTGCTTTCATTAAGTTCGAGTCACCATTTGCTCCCATATTTCCCGACAATTCCCAGCATAATTTTCGCTAGTCCCGTTTAGCCCTGAGATCTTCAAGTCCCCAACTTCTACCCCCTCGTCGCTATGCAGGAGTTCATCTCCTAAACCGTTGATGTACAATTCAAAAAGAATTGACGAATGGATACACCCCTGTTTTAGGCCTATCTCCACAGGCATACGTTTTGTTGTTCTTTACCCAGGCTAAGTTCACTGTGTACATCTTTATATAATGCTTTCAGAAATCCAACAAACTCGCCTCCCAAGCCCAGAGCCCTAACCTACCTAATTCTGTTACCTCAGGATCGAACTGTCGATCTTTCGTTTTAAGGTCCAATGCTCTAAACACTTCGTCACAGCTCTCCCCGTCTGGGGAAGGGGTGGCGTCGGGATGGCCTGTTATATTACATGTTGTAAGGGGTTATAGGATAATGGATTTTTTTACTTTTCGAAAACTTATATGAATCACGGCAAATGGAATTTTACTCGTATCGAGTGGAAATAACTTTATTTCTGGTTTAATGTGCAGGGTGGGGGAGAGAAGGGGTTAAGGTTGATGGCAATGTGCTAAGTGAACAAGTGTTCTTTTCAAACATTTCGATGGCCCTGATAAGGGCCGTCTTATGGATGAACCGAGCGGTCCATTCAAGCTTGCCAGTGGTTGGAGCTTTGAACTTCAAACCGAGAGGTTCACGGATTGACCATGACTAGCGTTAACGGCATTGTGCTCTTGAGTAAGGCACTTAATCCCGATTGCACACGTGGCACGGTGTCGCTGTGTACTAATGCGCACTGTGTATACGTCCATAGCGCACTTGCCTTCAACCAATGATGACTCTATGCAGAGTTAGTAAGATGGGTAATCTGACAGTTGCTCGCCGCTGCTCTGTGGTTTTCTCCGACTTCCACCACCCGTAAAACTGTCAGACACGAGTTGACCCTGGCTTACCGTAAATAACATTAAACCGCAATAAAATAAATCAAGCTTGCAGTTATTCCCACGCCAAAACCACGTCCAGAGATAGGATCTCCAAATCCCCACCCCCTGACATGGTGGGTCCAGAGGTAAATATTCCGACAGCGTTCCCAGATCGTTGACCGTCGGTACGAATTTGAATCCTAACTCAATATTTTTTTATAAAACAATAATTAACGAAATGGGCCCCAAACGTTCGTTTATTATTATTATTATTTTCAGGAATTTCTTTCGTTTCACAAAAGTAATTCTTTAAAATATTAATAATAAACGAACAAGCGTTTACACATGAAGGATATATGAAACCTAAGGATAAATGTGCATAATGAAAACTGTGACATCGCAATCGTGCGGACGGCCAACAATTTTTCCGACAGACAACTTGAAAAATTCCGACATGGACAGGGTCATGTGATGCACCCCTTCTCTTCCCCCTTTTAGCTTGAGGCTTGGGACATAAGTAGTTGGAGAGCGATGGATCGTCCCTCATTGGGAGGAGGGAATGGGGGAGGGAGATGTGATGTCATAGTCACGTGACCTGGTGGCGCCATGTTTGATTGTGATGATAGCCATTGTGAGCGGTCATGTTGTGACGACATCCCCATAGTGATTCGTGGTCCTAGTGCGCATGCAATGCTGCGGAAGATGCCTCCCCCTCTCCCCACACATACCTCCTGAAAAGTGCTTCCCGGTAAATATCACTGGAGTGACTCACCCTTACGAAGATATGCGACTTTCACCCAGTGCAGTGCCCCAAAATTACAACAGAAAATAAAAATCGTGGAAATAATGGCCTTCCACTTCTAATTCAAATTCCACCCCACGCAGCGTTTCCCCATTTCGAATCCCGGCGCTCCGACACCAATAATAGATGAAGATCAAAATGGAACACATCCCACAAAGTAAAGTGAAGCGTCATTGTGTGCATAAACAGTAGATAAAAAAATCGCAACTCCATGTAAAAATATTTTTACATACTTAACATAACTTAACGTACTGTTATTGACGTTGGGCTGCCGTGCACCCTTTTTTGCAAACCGTGAGAAACAAAATATGCAATGTCGTTTATGCTTTCTGTGTTGTCCCGTGTTAAGATATACTTGACTTTCGCTGTATCAGTCATGCTGTTAAAATACTCATTGTTGTTTTGGATGTTTTGTAGCAGGCGTTCACGCTCCTCTTCTGTCAACATTGTGCAGTGGAGGAAGAAGTGTGTCTCATCGTCTTCCTCCCCACAATGTTGACATAGACGCTGTGCTTCTGGGATGCGATAATATCTGCATCTCGCGATTAGACGGAATGTTGTTAGGGCCTGGCAGTGTTTCGAAATTTGGCACTTTTGGAGGGTGGGTTAGAGTTCAAATTTCTCTTTAAATACGTTCATAATTTGCTTCGACCGTTTCGTTCTTCATTGCTGCTTAGGTCTTCTCATACTGCATTTCTGAAATACGAAACGATCGAGTGTGTGTCCTATGGGCTGTCTACTGAGGATGTTGACGCAGTAAGTCTTCTACAATTGTGTAGACTGTCCATCCAGGAGTTCATGTCATTATCGCCTAGAAGGTCCGAAGTCTGTAGGGCTCCGTTATCAGGTGACCAGCTGGTAAGACATCTATGTGCTCCTGGTATTTCTCCAAATTAATTGCCTTGTTTACCGTCAATGGCAAAATACCCGGTTCCCGTATTTATATTACTACAGTGTCTTCGTAGGTCTAGCAGGTGCTTGCAAAATCTTTCTTGCATATTTTCATACTCCAGATTATTTAAGCTTTTCATAATATTGTAGTGTGAGAGACTGATCGCTTTTAGAAGTTTAGTGAATTTTTCAATGATATCAGGGAACCAAACTTCTGAGCCGTACGTAACAATAGGATTTAGCAGAGATTTTAGTAGTTTTTTCCTATATGAGGTGGTATATGTTGTAGTGGTAAAGATTTAATGTGGGCGTAATGCACATTTAGGGCTTTCTTGTAGAGTTCATATCTTGCTAACCCGAGCTGGCATTTACCGTTGAGTTTTAGTCCTTGATAGGTATATGCATTGACGGATTCTATGATCTTTCCATTATAATGATATCTAACTTGGGGTTTGTGATGTGTTTTTCAGAATTTCATCCTCTTGGTCTTTTCAACATTTAATTTTAAACGCCACTGTCTATTATATGTGGAGAGTTTATCAACTTTGTCTTGTGAGCCTTCCTCTGAGTTTACTAAAAGTATCAAGTTATCTGTAAACAAAAGCATGGAACCTGACTATGTTTCAGTATTCCGTTGTTATTTAGTCCTATACATTCATCGTCCAGGTCGTTGATAAAGATATTAAATAGGGTGGGGCTTAAATTATCCCCTTGTTTTACGCCTACGTTAACTCTTTGAACCCTGGTGGTATCTTCCAAGTCAGTTCAATGGCAGCAATTGGAAGAGTCCATGTTCAGTAATTGGGGATAGACCAATTAATTTTTTCAACGTGCAGACCAGGAGGCTGCACATTGAAAATATTGATTGGTCTACCCCATAACATAACAGACACCCCACTTAATTAAATTATGAAGTATCATGTTCCTGTTTCGGAAAAGCGACCTCTGCTGTCCAAAGGATTAATATCGAAATTAGCATTTTTTGCCATTGGAAAAGTTCAGTGATGATTGCGGGCTGTTGTACATTGACTTGATTACTTTGTAGCATTTCTCCCTATTCCAGTGTCTGTAAGTTCTTTTTAGGAGACCGGTTCTCCAGATAGAGTCGAACGCTTTTTTTTAACCACAAAACAGGCGTGGGCTTTATTATTTTCTCTTTTAGTATATTTATTGATTAGTGTCTTCAGAATCATAATGTTCTGTGGTCTTTCCCGAACCCGTGTTGAAAATTTACGAATTTATCGTCAGAATATTCCAGTAATCTGTTGTTTATGATTGAGCTAAACACTTTCGCTAAACAACTCATTACTAAAATGCCTCTGCAGTTCGAGGGCGGAGTTGTGTCACCTGATTTGTGGATTGTCGTTATGAAAGGTTTATTCCAGGATGTTGGGAAAATGCCACTGGGAAAATGTGGTTAAACTGTTTTGTAAAAGAGGCACATAGAATGTCATTTCCGTATTTTGGGGTTTCTTTTATTACCCAGTCGGGCCCTGCTGATTTATTGTTTTTAGTTTAGGTAGAATATGTTTTAACCCTTTGGTTTCCGCTCTACAGTTTCGCACTATTGCACAGGGGTAAAATTCTAAAAATAGGGCATATGGTGAAACTAATGCCATGTAAATTGGAGATATATTTTTTGTATCAAATATATGATTACATTAGGCTATTTGTTGGACAAGAGAATTTGAAGTTTTGGTCCCAAAGTTGGAGTCTGATGCATTGGGGTAAATTACCAGATGAATTATGGGAAACGGTGGCTTCGAAAAATTGTCTATATTTTTAAATGTCATTTTTACATGGGTTTGTTACCAGGCATGTAACTAAAAAATGAGACGGAAACGGGGATTTTTTCACATTTTAGAAACAGGGGGTTATATGCCTTAGGGTAAGGTGAGTGGGGATAGTGGGAAAATTCTGCTTTTGAAGCTGCTGGGTGGCTGAAAATGACTTGTATTGGCATTTTTATGCTATTTTGCTGGTTGAAGTCTTGCCTTTGACAGTAAATTATTTCACCCACATTCAGATTGTTTATTTCTGCTCAGTCAGATAGTGTTGTATGTTTTTAGTGGATTTGGGAAATGTAATACATGTTATGGATTAGATAACTAAGTCACAGAATATTTGCATTTGAAGTGAGCGCATGGCGTGTCATTTTTGGAAATGCCGGGAAATGTGTGGAGCGGAACCTTGAGACTTCAACGTTTTTTCAAAATGCGACGTCAAACGTCGGAAAGTACAAATAACAAGATATTTTTCACATTAGTGATTAACTGGTTGAGGGCTAGATTATTTTGGTGGACTGAATTTGTTATTCAAAACTTGTTTTATTACAAATTATTGGAGTGTCCACAGGCACTCTCCAATAATTTGTAATAAAACAAATTTATTTAAACAAAATATCATTTGTGTTTGACTGAATTTGAAATTTAAGTAAGGAAAGTGCTGGCTTTTGCTCTAATATCCTCATTTGTTGCAAGCCTTGATACTGGCTTCTAACACTGAACCAGTTAAAAAGTCTTGACAACAGGATTATATTAGTATTTTAAGCTGCGATAACATTCGTTTCAACGGTTGTCACTGAGCACTATTCGGGAGAAAATAGGAATTGAGGTTAAAACTTTTAAAAAAAAACGAAAAATAATAAGAAAAATGACCATAAAGTATCAACGAGCTGTTTTATTTCGTACGTCATAAGACGTACAAAAGTATCAAAGGGTTAACTTCACTAATGGTGATCGCCCTATAAGTGATGGGATTGTATGTTAGTTTACTTTCTGATTCAGCTGTATGTTTTGTTATATCCACATGGAATGGATTAAGCGGGTCTCATGTAGGGCTGAAACGGTTGGCTCATTTTTACAACCGAATAACCGATAGCTATAATCCGGTTACCCGTGGCCATTATTTCACCGAATATGGGATCAAAACTATAGAAATTGGAAAGCAGTATTCTCAGAAACTCTTCCGTAGTGTGGATACAAATGAACGTTGTCGAGTACTCGACAACGTTCGTTTGTGTTCATACTACGTAATAGTTTCTGCGATTACTTAGTACTCACGTAAATTGCCGATCATTAACGAAGTCTTGAACACAAAAGTGGATTATTTCTCCTCAGTTTATTTATATTTATTTATTTATTGGTGGTTAAGGTCACATACATATGCACAATGGCTAATCGTGACCGTAACAGTTTAACGGGTGGAGGAAGCCGGAGTACCCGGAGAGAACCACCGAGCATCGACGAGCAACTGTCAGCTCCTCAACATTCTAACTCTGTTCAAGCTCCGCCCTCAAGCAGGGTCACAGCGGTTGAAGACATATGCACCCCGACATGCAGTACGCTTTAGTACACGGCGGTATCGTGCACCCATGTAGGCAACGGGGATAAAGTTCCCTGCCCAAGGACACGGACGGGTATCGAACTCGGGATCTCTAGCATAGAAGTCCAACAGTCTACCACTGAGCCACCGAGCTCCCATTTCTCCTCAATATATACAACGCGGATTCGAGGTGTAATCTATCCCAAAGAAGAGGCAGATTTACTACGTTTTAATCGTGGAATGACGATCACTATCGATATTTCGGATAACCGGTTGATGGTTTTTCTAAATGGTTAGGTAGGTAACTGGTGTCAAACCGATTATTCGGTTAACCATTTCAGCACTAGTCTCATGTGCTTAATGGGTTTTTGTCAATGTTTAATCCAAGTTTCGAGGTTTGGTGGGGAAGCCACACCATATTTATTATTCGCGTTTAAGGGTTTAATATTATCCCAAAAGGTTTTCCCATCTCGGTCAGAAACAGTGTTGAATTCTTCCACTTTTCGCCAGAAATGTTTTCTTTTCGCAGCTCTAACTTAACCCTTTCAACTCTAGTGGTATCTTCCATGCCAGTTCAATAGCAGCAATTAGAAGAGTCCATATTCATTATTTGGGGTTGACCATTCAATATTGATTGGTCTACCCCACACATTTACGGAACAGCCATCCTATTTGAGGGCATTGTGATGTATCATGTTCCTGGCGGAAAAGCGGCCGCTAGGGTTCGAAGGGTTGAAATATTGTTGTCTTAGTTTGCGGTAATGTTCTTGTACTCTGTTGTCATTGTGGTACACGAAAGCCCTTTTACCCCTTTTTCTTAGTGTTTTTCTAGTGTGGACAAATCTTTTGAATACCAGATATCGTTTTTTTTCTTTCTGTGTTTTATCTTTTTAGCTTTTGGCCCTTTAGTGCCTGATAGGGCCCTGATTATTCAGGACAGTTCATCTGTAGCCGCATCAATATTATGAGGATCTTCCTTAATGCCGGAAAGTTGGAAACCAAGCATTTTGTCTATAAAAGGTTTGGGTGATGACACATCCACGAGTTAATCAAAAGAGTCGGCATTCAATTTTATTGTTTGTTGATTTGGTTCCAACGGTAGGTGATTTGATATGTTTTCTTCTACTTTTGGCGTAACATTTGATGGCCAAACCAATCTGACAATGGTCAGAAAGGTAGGATTGTGGTGAGTTCGGAAGAATAGAACATCAGACGGGATTTTTTTTGCTAACAAGCCTCAGGTCGACAGCACTTTTCCCTTTCGGGCTGGAGAATATAAAATAGCCTTGTAAGTCACCGAGGTTCCGCCCGTTTAATATTCGAAGCTCGGAGGCTATGCAAATGTCAATGAACTCTCTCCCATGTTCGTTACCCTCCTTGTCCATGTTATTTCTCTGTAGCGGGGTATCTACAGTGTAAGAGGCGGGGAGGGGGAGATGGGCTAATGAGTCTTCTGTTAGGTAGTCCCGTGGATTTCCAGTCCGTGCATTAAAATCACCAATTAGAATTATTTCTTCTGAGCTACAAAAATGTTCTATATCTTGCGTAAGTTTTAGGAAGTGTGAACTAAAGGAGGCGACATTTTCGGCCGTATGTAGACAGCACATAGATAAATGTCATTGTCCTGTCTGAAAACAAATGTTTATCTAATTTTAACAAGATGGTATTGTCGTTTTATTGGGATATGGGACCACTAAAATTTTCTTGTGTATTTCTTGACGTACCAGAACAGCTATTCCCCCGCTGTTCCGTCTAGCCTGTTTATGTTTAAATCTTATCATGTTACATTTGGTGACGTAGTTTTCCAGTTCATATTTTGCTGACTCATTAGCCCATGTTTCCGATAGTATGTCAATATCATATTTAGTTTAAACAATATTTATTTCATATCAAGTAAAATGTACAAAGAACAACGACAAATAAATAACAGAATAGAACATGAACTGAAGTGGATTCAGCAGTAAGCTTGAAGCTTATACAAGGCTGTCTCCGGGCATTACTAGACACGGCAGATTTGAACAGCTGGTACAGATGTATTTGGTGTCCTTTATGTTTGTAGACGTTTCCATAAATTATAAGGTTGTGGTAAAGATAGGATAGACAGGAAGAAAAAAGTAACACAAAAGAATGAGGAGTGAGAGGAAGGATGAATGACCCAAGGAAGAGATATGACCAGTGGTTGAGTGGCATACGTAGTGGCTGGATAACTATTTAGTTGGCAGGCCAGATTTGCCAGTGGCTAGCTCAAACGTTTACTTTGGAGAATGTACTGTTGGACTTTTTCAAATATAAACTTATTGATTTCGGGGCTATAAGATTCATAGCCATAAAGCAGTATCTCGGTCGTAATAGGGTAGGGAATAGTACCTAAGGTGTGTAATCTGGTTTGAGTGTACATGGAACAACGGAAGAAGAAGTGTTCAGAGGTTTCGCGCTCGCCACATCTACACAATGGGGTGTCGGAGAGAAAATTGGTGTACAGATCGTGGTTAAGATTGCTACAATTTAGGCGCAATCGCGAGTGTAGTATTTGGGCTGGACGTGAGGAGTGGTGATAATAGAAGCTTGGAACTCGTTGTCTATTGCGATTAAGATAGGTCTTGAAATTTGATAGTGAAGGATTGCCTCTTATTTCGACAGGAATACTGTTCCAGAGCCGTGTAGTCGATGGGAGGAATGATGTGTGGTAGACGTTTGTTCTACAATGGGGAGCAGTAAGATTTTCACATCGGAGACTGTAGTTATGAATTGCTGAGGTTGAAGGAGGAATTAAGTTTGATATGTAGGGAGGGACCAGGCCATGGTACATTTTGAAATACTGTATGAGCTTGTCATTTTGTCTTCTTGTTTCAAGGCTTTGCCAGCCAGTTTCAGCGTAGAGGCGGTTTTTGCTCGCACTTTTGGTACCCCCTGTCACCAGTCGTGCTGCTTCCACCTGTATTTTTTCAAGTTCATTAGCCTCACCCGCGGTGCAGTTGTCCCAAACGGTATCGGCGTATTCAAGTACAGGGCGAACAAAAGCATAATAAATTTTCTCGAGGCTTTTTCGATCTAGCCTGAACTTGAAACGACGTAAGATGTCGATACGTTTCCAAGCTTTTTTTGCTATTTCGGCAATATGAAAAGCCCATGTTCCACGATTGTCAAACGTCAATCCAAGGTGTTTATGGTGAGTGACCTCGTTAATCGTAGTGTTGAACATGTGTAGTGGCGGGTGGATTAGTTGGTGGCATTTGCGAGTAATCAGAAGAGTTTCAGTTTTGGCGGGATTAAATTTGACAAGCCATTTGTCAGACCATTCCTCTAGTCGTTGCAGATCGGCCTTGATAATTTCGGCAGCTCTGCTGGGGTCTTCAACGATTAGGTATAGTGTTGTGTCATCAGCAAAAAGCCGAATTGTACTTGTGATATTTTCAACGATATCGTTAATGTAGATCAAAAAGAGTAAGGGGCCAAGGATTGAGCCTTGGGGTACTCCGGCTAAGACAGATCTCCAGGATGATGAGGCCGAGTTGAGAACGACACGCTGGAGTCTCCCGCATAAGTATGATTCAAACCATTTTAGGAGGGAGCCAGTAATACCAATTTGTTCCAGCTTGAATAGTAGACCTCTGTGCCAGACTTTGTCAAAGGCTTTGCTAACATCGCAGAATACCACTCGGATCTCTTTGCCTTCATCCAGCGCTGAGCTGAAGGAGTGGTAAATGTCAGTCAGCTGTAGGACTGTCGAGTCAGATGGTAGAAATCCGGACTGGAGGGGGGTAAGAATCATGTTTGTTTGCAGGTAGTATAGTACTTTTTTAAAGACACATTTCTCGAAGACTTTACTCAAACGACTCAGTAAGGTGATTGGGCGGTAATTTTGAGTAAGCTGACTGTCTCCGTGTTTGTATACTGGGGTTACGTTACCTCGCTTCCATTCGTCTGGGAAGAATGATTCGCTTAACATCAAGTTGAATAAGGTAGTTAGGGGATCGCATAAGCTTGCTGAACAATTTTTAAGGAGATGAGGACTAATATTGTCTGGACCACAGGCTTTGGATACATTGAGGGACTGAAGAGCTTTCAGTGTATCCTCAGGTGTCAGGCGGATGTCACGTAGTTCGGCGTGATAATGATTGTTGGTAGACGGCGGGAGATTATGGGAGAGATCATCAACTGAAGCGATATTGCAGAAATATTTGTTGAAGAGTTCCGCTTTTTCTTGGTCCGAAGTAATGAGTTTGTTGTCACCCTCTAAGACAGGAATGGTTTCTCTTCTGCCTGATATGAGGAGTTTGAATGTCTTCCACCATTCGGAGGCATCTACTGACATTGAGTTGAGCTTTTCATCCATTTTGGAGTAATAAATTCTTTTAGATTTACGAATTTCCGAAACTGTTGTATTACGTTTAAGACGATATTTTTCCCAGGACAGAAGGGTGTTTTTTGATTTGGCCTGACGGTACAGGCGTTTTCTCTGGCGAATAAGTTTTCTAATATTGTTATGCATCCAGGGTGGCTGGTCAGCTCTGCAGGTAATTATTTTGTTGGGGATAAATTTTGAAGCGAGCTGGTCTATTAAGCTAGTCAATTTTGCCGCACAGTCACAGAGAGGAGTCTCAAGCCAAATGTTGTTCCAATTTATTTTCCTTATTTCCCTATTAAGTCCTTCGTAATCACCTGTTCTATAACACCAGATTTTTTGTTTGAAAGTTTTCAATTCTTTCTTTGGGATATTAAGAGACAGCACAACTGGGCAGTGGTACCTGATCAGTTCCTCAAAGAACGGGTCCGTTACTTCGACGCTACAAATATTGGTCAGTGTATGGTCGTTTACAATCATGAGATCGATTAGGGAATTAGAGTTTTCAGTAAAGTGTGTTGGTAATTTGACCAATTGAGTAAGGTTGGACTCGGTAAGGAGTTGTTGCAACGCCCCGCCTTGTCTTCCAAGTTGGTTGTCGTTGAAATCCCCAGTTACAATTACATTCGGTATATTAGTGTCTAATGCTTTATCGAAAGACGTAGAAATAAGTTCCCAGACATTACTCGGTGATTGAGGTGGTCGATAGATGACACCGAAGAGAACTGAAGTATTGTCGGTGGAGATTTGAACACACAAGCTTTCAAGGCCGTTAATGTTCAGGTCACGACGTTGTTTATATGTAAATATCATATTTACTCAAGGCATATACCATGTCCGGACTGTCTCTAAGCCAAGACCTTGGATATTTCAGGATGAAATTGTTAACTTCGTCAGCGACCCCATTTTATAAGACAAGATATGCCGAAACAATAAAAAAAACAAGGATTGTAGCCGACAGTGCGAAACTTTAGAGCGGAACCTAACGTAACTTACGTGCATCAAGACGCCATCTGCAATGCCTTAGCATTGCAGTTGGCGCCTTAATGCACAAAGGGACGGTATCATAATACTAGCAGCCACTTGTTACAGTTATATGGGAGCGGGATCGCGGTGGCTCTGTGGTACGGCATTGAACTTCAAACCGAAAGGTTCTTGGATAGATCACCACCAGGGGTAACTGCTTTATGTTCTTGGGCAAGGCTCTTCATCCAGATTACCCACTTGGGGGCACGATGGCACTGTGTACTAAAGGATACTACACGTCAATGGTGCACTTGTCTTCAACCATCAATGCCAACCCTGCATGGTAAGAGTTAGTACGTTGGGGAGTCTTATAGTTGCTCGTCGTTGCTCGGTTGTTCTCGCCGGGTACTCCGGATTCCTTCATCGTAAAACTGTCGGACACGAGGTGACATTGGCTGTCGAAAGTGTCGTTAAACCCCAACAAATAAATGAATATGCTGGAAGCACGTTAGCTCAGGGGTTAGAGCATTGCACTTTAAAGGGGAAGGTTGATAGATATTGCGTTGTGTCCTTGGGAAAGACACGTAATCCCGATTTCCATTGTCTGGGCACAGTTTCGCCGTGTACTAAAGCGCCCTGCTCGTCGATGATGTACTTGCCTAACTGCTACTAATTCTGCTAGTGTTAAATTTACAGACAGCTCTAGGAAATTAAAGGGAGCTTACTTTCCAATAAATCTCGAGCTGTGAAGAAAATTGTCAGCCGTGTATAACAAGCAGCCAAATTCCAATTTTATCGAGGAAACTTGCGCAAAAATATGAAACTCAGTGACTAACTCTTCCAGTTAACCCTTTACCCAACGAATCGCCCGCATCCGCCCGCATCCGCCCGCGTAATATGCAGATTCAGGAGCTGAAAAAATATTATTTTTCGAAAAATTTCAACAACACCATATCATGTGACTCCTCTTTGGAACGAGCTCGTTGAGCTCGTTCCGATGAGGGGTCACATGATATGGTTTTGTTGACATTTTTCGAAAAAAATTAAAAAACGATATTTAAATTAATAAATTTTGATATCGTCTGCGTTGGGTAAAGGGTTGCTACAGTAGGCTACTCTGCTCGATAACTGTCCGACGAGGGAAATGATTGGAGTTCAGTTCAGTTTAGTTTAAACATATTTTATTTTTTCAAAATATACAAAAAGGATTGGACCAGTGCCGAATACTTAAGACACGTCCTCTCGCTATATGATTGGGAGGGGGTGGGGAGGGGGTGGGCGTGGGCGTGATATATCCACACAACCAAGAATTCAAGTCCTTGCTTTTTGACATGTAATGTAGATGACTTGAGACCAATTTATTTTTCTGAAACGATTCCAAATTGTGTTTATACTGAATACTGAATAAATGTTTTATCAGACGAGAAACATGCCGTTACGTGCGTGACAAACGAAGTTTATATTTTAGAACGTCAAACGGATATCAGTGCCCCCTTAAAGTTCAGTGGAAAATTGTTTATGTTCGAGAAATCTATATATATATATATATAAGCTTCTCCCATGAGTATCAAAGTCACATTTCCTACTAAACGTAGCACGTGATCTGTGACATTTCAAAGTCTTCCAGCTAATGACTGAAACTAGATACATTTTAGATTTACATATTGATAGAGTCCGCCAATAACAAGCAGTGTTTGTTCTTAACAGACGTACAAGTGTGAGAAAACTTATTTCGCTGATTATTTCGTTTTCTGAATGCAAGTTTCATCTTCCTTTTTAATACTTTTAATCGGTAAGTACATTTTTTTAAAAATATTTTCACTGTGATTATTTTGAAAAATAACGGATTTATATGGAAGTGTTACAAAGATTAGGACTTTCTGATGAAACAATGATGATAGACATTTTGAGGGACACTCCTAAGTTTTTGTCTGATGATTGTTTTTTAAACTTTTAAAAAGTTTAAAACTTTGACAGTTGACTTTCAAAATAAACTACAAAATTTCAATACCTAATTTGAAAAAAGATTTGAGGTCTATCTTTTGACATCTAGAATGAATGGTAAGGTTATACATGTAGTTTCTTTCTTTTTTTCTTCCCATCTTTCTCTCTTTCGTTCAATTTTTCTTTCTTTCATTCTTTTTTTCTTTCATTCTTTCTTTCCTTCCTTTCTTTCATTCTTTCTTTCTTTATTTATATTCCACACTCGTTTGTTTGATATTAAAAAGGTCGAATCGCATTTGTTTATTCTCTTTTGTGAGATAGGATGGGTGTGGTTAATCTTCGACAAGTCTTTTAATATCCGCCATAACACAAGTTACTCATTCTATGACCATATTAATTTTTCACCAATAACTTGAACATTATCTCCAATAACATAGCTTATGATCCAGTTTGAAAGAGTTAATTAATTCCATTCCAGTAATGGAACTTAACCAATTGTTTGTGTTTCTGAAAAGACATGTAAACAACAAACATTTTTGAGAGGAGTGTGGTGGCGGATTTTGTTGATTTGTTAGCAGAAAGGTTAACCCTTTACTCAACACAGGAAATTCTTGAATTATTGAAAATTTTCATTTTTTTTTTAAACATAGTATATGGGCCTCATTGGAACGATCACAGTGAGCTCATTCCAATGAGGGATTTATAAGCTATGTTTTTGAGACACAAAAATAATAAATAAAAATTGAATGGCGATTTCTGTGTATAGCGCTGGTTGGGTTTTGGTCGTTGTGTTAGTTAAAGGGTCAGATAGTATGATTGATAGACCACTGTTCTTTCCTTTTCCAGCGTCATGGATGAGAAACTTCAGAAAGTTTGCTGAGATCAACAAATTCATATCCAAAGTGCATAAATTTTAATTCTATAAGTTTGCATAAAAATCGTCTTAACCCTGTACCCAACGTAACGGCCAAAACCGGCCAGCGTTATTCTCAAAAATCCCCAATTAATTTTCATTATTTTTTCATTTTTTGTCTCAAAAATATAGGTTATGACCCCTCGTTGGAACGAGCTCGTTCCAACGAGGGGGCATAGCCTATGTTTTTGAGACAAAAAATGAAAAGAATTAGTTATTCAAGAAATTTTTTTTGCAAGTGTCGTCTATTTTTCGTGTTAGGCAAAGGGTTAAAATACCATTTTCATACAAATGTATAGAAACGAAACATCTGTTTTCAGCAGGTTCACTTTGCGTCTCTTTATTTTTTGATGAGTAATAAAAAGCACCAATTTTTCCTCAAAATGTGAGAAATTTAACTACTTTCAGCGAATTTAGTCGGATGTCATTCTCATCCCTATCGAACTTTGGCTTGAAGACCTTATTCCAATTCTAAATTATGTTTCACAGAAAGGTTTCACACCGTGTCAGGCATCAACGCAGCTGGAAAGTTTGTGATGGAGGTGTGATAGTCAGATTTCTAACTGGCGTTTGGATCCAAGCTCGACAAACATATGTCTCAGGGCCGCTCCCCCGGGTTGAAGGAGAGTTAGAGAGTGGGCACCCCCTCTCTCGATGGTGTGGTTCACGGAGGCGTGGGTTTCACCCGTGGAAACATTTTAATTTTTGAACCCCTAAGATTGATTCAGAGGCCTCCCTTTTGCTACAATCTAGTCATTTTATTTACAAGAAAAATGCAATTCCCAAGGTAGGTCCATGAGTTTTCTCTTAGATTGACCAGGTTACACAAGGACTATAGACAGATAGTTATTCAGCCAATAACTGCTCCTTCCAACTGACTGCCCGCTGGCATTGATTGAAGAGCTGTCAGTCTATACTCATTGTTTAGCCTGATCAGTGCAGGGGAAACTGAACGATGAATTCGCAAAACAAGACCGGTCATGGATTCGAGTCGGCATTTCGACAAATTTTGTGGGGTGATTGGAAAAGTGGGAGAATTTGATCGAAAATTGGAAAAGAGCAAATTAAATTCATTTCATTGAATTTCCTACTTTTGGAACTTAAATCACTGAAATTCCTACTTTTGAAATTTTAGCCCATATTTTGGGGAGAGGTGAAACACTCGTCCACCCCACCCACATCCGGCTACGTTCCAACACAGTTTATATATTCTCTGATAGATGTCTGAGGGATCCACTAACCGAGGTATTATGATTTTGAGATTCCACATGTCCCGAGAAGGAAATCAAAAGATGGTGGTATTAAACATGTCTTCTGGAGCAGAGAAAACTAAAAATTCAGCCACTTCGTTCAAACCATGTCGATGTATTTGGTCCAAGAGTTTGAGTAGAGAAATAAGCAGTTTTAAATAAACTGGTACTGTTTTCAAATTAGAGTTTGAATCGTTGCAAACAGATGGTGATTTCGAAACTTCAAAAACAGTATTTCTACATGGAAAATAGAAGTAAAATGGTTTCCCATAGGCGACCCTTATACGTTTGTGCACTCCAAATTGATGTGGATTGAAAATGGGTTCATATTCACTCAACCTAGATGATTTGGGTTGATTTTTAACACTTACGCTGCCGAAATGGACTATTGTCACCTATTTTATGATGATCATCTGTACGCGCAGATCAAACCTACCATCTGATTAATTGTTGGAAAGGGCTCAGAGAGCCCTTTCCAACAATTAATCAGAGGGTAGTGTTCCAAGAATATCATAAATTTTATTGAACCTCCTTGCAAACAGGCGTACATGGAGGTCCTCCATATATTGATAAAGTGGGTGTGGCAGTAAAGGGGTTAACCAAATTGATATAGAGTGCATGATACAAAAATGATCCCACCATTTTAATTTGAGCATTCAAATTGAATGTTTCGAGTACAACCCGGCAGACAACTTTTGTCACTGTTTGTCATGCCGCTCATGAGGAAGCTAAATTGACAGGAAGGAAAGTGAGGTCTTGAGCGTATTTTCTTCTGGGAACTTCACACACCACAAGACAATCCAATAATATAGCCAATTTCATCTTTTGGATTCCGAAATTCATCAAATTACTACCTTTATCTCTGAAATAATCAGCTATGATGCAAAACGTGAATTTGAAAAGTCTTTTCAAGGCAATGATATTTTTTCAAGACATCTTTCCTCCTGGGATTGCATCACTTTGACTTTCAATTTTTTCAAGCCGGATTAGCCCGTAACATTCATTCAGTTATTTATTTACCACTGCTATACATAGAGTCCTGGTATCCCATGCCCGTCATACCGAGTTTATTTGATCACTGCGGGTTTGCAGTGCAAGTCGGGTGTGGCGCAGAGGCATGGGAATGCCACAAAGCCAGATATTCTAACATGCAATAAGTGGCTACCAGCGGTTGCAGCTGCGCGTCGAAAACATTTAGTAAATTGTCAACTGTAGTGAATGACTTTAAGATCAATAGGAGCAATGGTGTCCTCCCACTGGAGGCACAACGGCAGGTCTTTTGTGATTGGGAGGGCTAAATTTAAAAAAAAAAGAAAGCTGGGTCGATTAATATGCTCACAAATGTGTATATAAGAAGTAAGCAAAAGAAGGGGAGAGCTCAAGAGGGGGCGACCCTCTCTTGCGGAGGACAATTTCTGAGAAATACATGTATGAAGGACGCTATAAGTAGTAGTAGTAGTATCCGGATGTATAAATAAAGATGGCGGATTTAAATATGGTATATATGGAAATCCTGTTAAAAATTCGCTCCTCAAAAACCAAGATGGCGGATTTATATAGCGTCTTTATGTGTCCTATACGTCCGGGTACTACTATACTGTATTGACTCGAGACAGAAAATGTAGCAATATAGCAGAAAGGATTGTATGCTTGTTGGACATATTAGAAGGGACGCATTGAAATAAGGTCATGTCGTAAAAACAGTTGTTTAATCGACGTTTCTGGCTATTTTTGCCTGTCTTTACCAATACTGAGTCAATGTGACGAGTCGCGTCAATGCCGAGTCGTCACTTCATAGACCGATTTGGTGGGGGTCCGTCTCATTTTTTGCCTTAAGAGATGAGACACTTAAATGTCACATGGATGCAGTTCATTTGTCTGGTAAGGTGCCAGATTCGTTTTTGTGGACAGGATTAGTTCACATGCATTTGTTTTGTTTCAATTTATTGGAGAGTGCTAATATTACCACTCTTCAATAGCTTGTAATAAAACTTATCTTTCTAAACAAAACATATGTGCTTATGAATGAACACGATGCACGTGCGCATAATTTGGAGGATGTTAATTATGGTGTCGGCAATCTTGAATGGAACCCAGATTTATATTATACACGGGACCGAATCTCGGACGCCCGATCTGGGGTGGGGTGATGAATGTTTCCTAGGATGGTCGTCGTAAAGATTACCTGCCTGGGTAGGGGTGTAAGCGCGATGTTTCCCGATTGCCGTGACCCGACTGATACAATATCCATACTTCATCATCAAGATATGTCTTCTTCGAAAGCATGTCTTGATGGTGTAGTTGAAATATTTTTTTCAGATGTCGATGACCGAGTGGATAAGTGCGCTGGTCTCTCATGCCAGAGGTCCCGGGATCGATCGGGAAAAGTTTTCGAGGTGACCGAACACTCTCTGTCTGCATCAATTGTGGGGTTGGTTCTGTCACAGCGTACCGTCCTATAAAATGGTTGCCCTCTGTGCGGAGAGAGACACACTCCGTGCAGGATAAAGATCCCTTCGTAGTATTCGAGAAAAGCGAGGCCATGAAGTTGCCGCCACGAAGGTCGTCCCACACATCTGCGCCATTGGGCCAATGAAAGGTGTTAATATACAGTACGTGGAGAGTGTATTATCACTAAATCACCCACAGAGTGGAGATTCCACCCGAGGAATAATTACAAATTTGTTGCAAAGCATAACCAGCACCAGCAAAGTTTCAGCTAATGGACGTCCGGGTTAAACTTCAAGTTTCTGTCACCTGCATCAAAATACTTGGGCTGGTTCAACACTCCTTTGTGTAGTATACAGTACGTGGAGAGTGTATTATCACCAAATCACCCGCAGGGTGGAGATTCCACTCAAACAATAAATATACAAATTTGTTGCAAAGCATAGCGAGTACAAGAAAAGTTCCAGCCAATGGACCTCCGGGTTGAATTGCTTGTGTTTTTGTCGATATGTACACAATTTGAAAGTTATAGCTTGGGTGATAACTCCACTCCGAGGGTGATTTAGTTACAATCCACTCTCCACGTACTGTAAGTTGCATAACTTGTTCGCCAATCCTTGTAAAACAAATAAGATTTTAAGAAAATCAGAAGTCACAATTATAGTCAAAAACCCAAGAAATTTGTTTTTGGATAAATACATGTTGTACTGGAAACGCATGGGTTTCCCAACTTCATATTTAATTTGCACGTATCGTACTCCAAATGGTAGTGCTGGGATGCCAACAGCCGAATCGGGTACAACAGACGTCCATTAGTATGACCGACTGTATGTGTGACACAATTCCAAGTATCAAATCTAGTCTCACAAGAAACTATTTGGTTATATGAGCAAGAGCGAATCGATATCTTAACCCTTTACCCAACGCAGACGATAACGAAATTTATTTTAAATATCATTTTTTAAAATTTTTCAAAATATCTTAACAAAACCATATCATGTGACCCCTCAATGGAACGAGTTCGATGAGCTCGTTCCAAAGAGAGTCACATGATATGGTTTTGTTGAATTTTTTTTAAAAATAGTATTTTTTCAGCTGCTGAATTTGCATATTACGCGAGCGGATGTGGCCGATTCGTTGTGTAAAGGGTTAAGACTCCTATCCAGACGAAAACGTCTCATCTGGAAAATTTACACGCCCACCCCCTCTAAGTTGCTCCCCTGAATTCCTTGCAATTGGTGAAATAAGGTGTACGATAAGCGCAAAATAATTTAAACCAAGATGGCTGCCGCCATCTAACAAAATGGACGACGGAAACACACATCATCCTAACAACACGCGATTCGCATGCGCACTAACATTACGAATCACTATGATAATGACGTCACAGCGAGCCGTAAATGGGCTATTACGTCACATGTGATCCCACGAAGAAATCACCAAAGGTAGCCCGTCCAGCTCCTAACATACTATTCACAGTACTAGAGAATCCATCCGTTGGATAATACATGCGAGGACTTTGATTCTGGTATGCTGATTTCGTATTTTTTTTCTTGGTTGGAGCTTGATTTCGAAATATTTTAATTGTGAAATCTCGACCCTATAGGGTATAAGTGCGTCGTGACCCAATCGAGTTCTGATCTAGAAAATACCACGTTTGTGATTGCAAATACTTTAGGCCTGTTTGTTAGAGCTGTAGGTTTTTAAATTTTTTGTTCGGTTTCGGTTTTGGTTTTTCAGGTGGAGTAAAACCTCGGTTCGGTTCGGTTTTCGGTTTGTTCATGAGGCCAAGTAAAATTCAATAAAACTCATTCTTATGTCCGGAGTCATAACTGAATGGTAGTGAAATTGAGTGAAACTCAATGAATGCCCGAAATAAGCTATAATACATGAAGAATCAGGAAGGCCAATATAATAATTATCTAAATATACAGAACTTTTATTGTGCTTGGCCATTTTTCGAGGTCTGACACCTACACGCAACTTGAGGAAAGCTGCAAACACAACTAAACTGAAATGTCGGAAATTCACAGAATGCAGCCTTCTCAGAGTAGTGAGAGTACCCAGATACTGCCATTGGCCACTGGCAGTGTCTGGGTACTCTCACTACTCTGGGATGGCTACATTCTGTGAATTTCTGCAGCAAGAGAGTATTTAAAAAAAAACGAAAAACCTTAGATAACGGGATGTCGACGGTTTCGGTTTCGGTTTTTTTAAAAAAGCTAAAAACCTCGCTTCGGTTTCGGTTAACCTACAGCTCTACTGTTTGTGGCGATTGTGTTTGAAGTATTTTAAGATAAATGTACTATTTACAGGTTGGTCAAAGCTGATATTTCTTGACTTGTCCTACATTCAGAAGAGTTATATTTCTGTCGTCGAGAGGTGAATGTGGTGCAATGCTTAAAACCACAAAACACAGGAATGGTCCATTTCAATAGATGTTATTATATAATTATCTGTAAACACTGCAGACAGACAAGGACTTACATCCGGGTCCTTTTGCACTCCGTTATTTAGTGTTATCAAACGTTTTAGGACATCCGATATTTATAAGACAGCATTACTAATATGATGGATTCACAATTGATACATTGTTACGCGCACTCATTTACTCTACCGAACCCACGGACCGATTGCATCCTTGTTGACAGACAGAGTAAGACTGATGCACCAAATACTGACTAGTGAAAATGTGTTTTTTGGATACCGATCCCTCGTACACACCACGGACATTTGTTTGAAACGACCATGACACATCCACAGGGGGCACCACAAGGGGCATTTCTCTGATAGCACCCATAAATTATTTTCCAAAATTAAAAAAAAAAATCTTCTTCTTCAGATTTGACTATTAGAATCTTTTGATATTCACAGATTCACTTTTGTTCAAATCGAGTGCTTGGGTTAATATTTGGGCTCTTTAACTTAGTGCAATATGAGGAATGCAAGTTTGTTCAAATCTCTGTTGGAGCTCGAATTTTAACTTAGTGCAATATGGGGGAATTTCTTTAAACATCTTCTCCTCCAGAAGAATCTTTTGATATTTGGTATACAAAATCTCAAGGGGGGTGGGGGGGGGGGGGTGTCTGTTTCACGTTTGTTCAAATCGAGCCCCTGGGTTTATATTTAACCTAATGCAATGTGGGGAAATTTCTTTAAAAATCATTTTTTTCAGATCCACCAGTCAAAATGCTTTCATGTTTGATATACAACATCTCTATAGGGATCAGATTGACGTTTGTTGAAATCGGGCCCCTGGGTTGATATTTGGGTTCTCTATTCTAGCCCGAATTTTAACTTAATGCAATATGTGGAAATTTCTTTAACAAAACTACTTCTTCAAATCCACCAATCAGAATGCTTTCATATTTTGGTATACAACATCTCTAAAGGGGTCTGATTGAAGTTTTTCAAAACGGGTCCCTGTGTTAATATTTGGGCTCTTTATTGGAGCCCGAAGTTTAACTTAGTGCAATATGAGGAGATTTCTTTAAAAATCGTCTCCTTCAGACCCACCAGTCAGAATCCTTTCATATTTGGTATATGACATCTCTATGGGGATCAGATTCACGTTTGCTCAATATTCCAGTCCCTGGTTTAATATTTGGGCTCTCTATGGGGGTACGGGGAGAGGCAGGTTAGGTTCAAAGGTTGTTCAAATCCATTCCTTAGTGTTTTTCCATAAACTTAGCCTTTCAAACTGCAGTGACACAACAAGTTAACAATCCTTGGAAGTTTAGCAGTGCTTGTCTGCAGCTGATAGAACTGGAAGCAGTCAGGAAGACCTATGATAATAATCGTCTGGCATGAACGCAAGAGTTATGAATAATTCCATGCCTTCATTCCTCTGTAGTGTTGATGAACCATGATAAACTGAATGTGACCCAAAATACTTCTTTGAACCACTTTATCAGGTGAGCGATTAAGATCACTTGGGGCCTCTTGTTTATTATTATTTCAAGTTTCTGTCACCTGCATCAAAATACTTGGGCTGGTTCAACACTCTTTTGTACGCGTAGAGTGTATTATCACCAAATCACCCGCAGAGTGGAGATTCCACTCAAACAATAAATATACAAAATTGTTGCAAAGCATAGCGAGTTCAAGAAAAGTTCCAGCCAATGGACCTCCGGGTTGAACCCGGAGGTCCATTGGCTGAAACATTGCTTGTGTTTTTAGTGCGTATGGGCAGAATTTGAAAGTTATAGTTTGGGTGATAACTCCACTCTCCAGGTAATTTTGTTACAATCCACTCTCCACGTACTGTATTTAAGTTTATATCAAGAAATACAGTATAGCCGCCGTGCACTGGTCACTTTCCATGGGTGGGCAATATTTGCAAGGATGAAATAATATTAGATTCCAATCACCAATTATAGGAATAGTCATCAAAAATTCTACTAATGAAGCACCGCGTGCATCAGTAATAAAAATTTTGCTAATGAGGGTTTTTATTACCTGAAAACGCATGTGTGGACATCACTGTCCATGCGTGGATTACTACCAGTCCACGGCGACTGTTCTGTATATAGAGCCGTATTAAACGAACGCCAATACACTTTTTAGCTCACCTGGCCTAAAAGGCCATGTGAGCTTTTCTCATCACTTTGCGTCCGTCGTCGTCCGTCGTCCGGCGTCCGTAAACTTTTCACATTGTCATCTCCTTCTCCGTAACCTCTGAGCCGGTGTGAACCAAACTTGGCAGGAATGGTCTATGGGAGGTCTTCTACAAACGATCCTCATTTTGTTCCCGTCGGATGAAAATCATGGCTTTTAGAGGCATTCTTTGATTCTGGTTGGTGGATTTTCAAAAATCTTCTCCTCTGAAACTGCCAGGCCAAATGTTTTGAAACTTCATATAAATGATGACTGGGACCCCCTCTACCAACGATCCTCATTTAATGTTGATTGGGTTGTAAACATGGCCACAATTGCGGCTTATAGTTACTATAGAAACCGTATGGGAAATCACATTTGCATCTTCTCTGGAACTACTGAGCCGACGTGAACCAAATTTCGCAGGAATGGTCTATGACAGAATGGAAATATGTGGCCACCAGAGGCTATATTCTAATGCTTAACACAATGCCTCTCCTGTCTGCACGAAGACCGGTACTGTCAGCAAAATACTTGTTTTTTGAGAATCTGGTAAGGGTTGGTTCCAGTTTTTCTCCACTGAAAACTGGGAAAAAAAACAAAAATAGTGTGTATACAGTACAGGCCAAAATAAGCTGTAGCATAACTGCAATAAACTAAGTAAACAGCTGCTCCTGCACTGACAAGATCGGAATCTGACATTTTCTGGAAAGCTATCAGTGATTAACCTAACTTATTTTGACTTGTACTGTAAAACAACTTCAACTGTAAAGTAATTATCTATTCTCTCTTACTTATCAGAAAAATAATGACTGTTGACAGGTGTTTGGAGTTTATTTATATTCTGTTCCCATCCTGTCAGCTTAGATGACAGTAATTATATATATCTTTTAAGATCTGACAAAAATTGAGTAAAATGTGTTTCCTGTAACCCTTTACCTATCCAAAAGCTATTTTGAAAGAGAATACTGTCTGAAAAAATTGTAATTTTCAAACTATTTTAACCTTTTTTTACTGATTTTTTTGTTGAAACAGAATTCATATAAATGTGGTAATTTTCGAGAAAATCCTCTTTGAAATTACAAGGCCAAATGGTTTGAAAAACTTAATGTGACTGATGACTGTAACCCTCTCTACCAATGATCCTCATTTAATCTTCATCGGGTTGCAATTATGGCCGTATTTGTGGCTTATAGTTACTATAGAAACCCTATAGGAAAATCGCATCTTCATCATCTTCACTGAAAGTACTGAACCAATGTGAACCAGACTTGGCAGGTATGGTCTATCAGAGGTTCTCTACAATTGTTACTCATTTTATTCCTGTTGGGTGAAAAATGTGGCCACCAGAAGCATTCTTTGATTCCGATTGGTCAATTTTGAAAACTCTTCTCCTCTGAAACCACAGGGCCAAATGTTTTTGAAATTTTGCATGGTTGATGGCTGGGACACCCTCTACCAACAGTCCTCATTTAGTGTTGATCGTTTTGCAAACATGGCCATAATTGTGGTTTATAGTTACAATAGAAAACCCCTATGGGAAATCACATTTTCATTTTCTCTCTGGAACTACTGAGCCGAGGTGAACCAAACACTTTGCAAGAATGGTCTATACGAGGCCCTCTACAAACGATCCTCCTTTTGTTCCTGTTGGTTGGAAAATATGGCAACCAGAGACATTCTATTATTCTGTTGGGTGGATTCAAATGTTTTGAAACTTCACGTCATTAAAGACTGGGACACCTTCTACCAATGATCCTCATGTAATGTTGATGTAATGTTGCAAACATGGTCGCAATTGCAGCTCATAGTTACCACGGAAAGCCTATGGGAAATCACATTTTTATATGTAGTTCCAGGTGAGCGATTACAGGCTCTGTAGAGCCTCTAGTTAAAGTTTATTTAAAAAAATATATTTTTCTCAAATTTGCTCAGTTTCGGAGATTGCATCATTTCCGAGTGCCACTTCTTAAAGTGGGTAACTCTCATATCAAATATTTAGTACTGTTATACCAAAAGAAAATAACGTTTACAGCAGCTAATACAAGGTAGATCGGACAAACTGAGGATGTACAGTGACTAGTTCTGTTCCACTGATCTGTTTTATTTTAATCAGATTCATGAATAAACAATTATAAGGAAGTTCTCTGTTTCTGTGCCACTTCTAGCTGCAGTCTACATGAAAGCTTCCGACAACTGGAGCCATTAATTAACAATTCCCCCTGCACACAACCCTGGGGTCACTCTACAGGTACCAAAACATAATTTGTCACTTCAATGGAATATTTATCTAACACGGCAGTTAATAGATCGGGATAGATAATCTTGTCA
Organism: Pictodentalium vernedei; assembly: GCA_031216915.1. NCBI lineage: Eukaryota > Metazoa > Mollusca > Scaphopoda > Dentaliida > Dentaliidae > Pictodentalium > Pictodentalium vernedei. Next base: position 451,197,136 of record CM062294.1, on the reverse strand, counting down.
AGGTTATCCTAACACGTGTATACAAGTTGTTTAATCGTTCTATATCGCATTACCATCATATCGTTCACAGTTAACATTTTAACTCACTCCAGAAATGTATGGTGACGTATTAGCGTCCAGAAGGTTGCCCGTTTCGCAATTATTTTATGAACGAAATGACTTGCAATCCACTTCATTTTTCTATATTTTTCACACGTGCAGCAGACGATGTTTCGAATAAAGTGTTGTTTATATTGCAAATCAGTTTACCATTAGAGCTGTAGGTTAACCGAAACCGAACCGAGGTTTTTAGTTTTTTAAAAAAACCGAAACCGTCGACATCCCGTAATCTAAGGTTTTTCGTTTTTTTTTTAAATACTCTCTTGCTGCAGAAATTCACAGAATGTAGCCATCCCACAGTAGTGAGAGTACCAAGACACTGCCAAAGGCAGTGTCTCGGAACTCTCACTACTCTGGGAAGGCTACATTCTGTGAATTTCCGACATTTCAGTTTAGTTGTGTTTGTAGCTTTCCTCAAGTTGCGTGTAGGTGTCAGTCCTCGAAAAATGGCCAAGCACAATAAAAGTTCTGTATATTTAGGTAATTATTATATTGGCCTTCCTGATTTTTCATGTATTATAGCTTATTTCGGGCATTCATTGAGTTTCACTCAATTTCACTACCATTCAGTTATGACTCTGGACATAAGAATGAGTTTTATTGAATTTTACTTGGCCTCATGAACAAACCGAAAACCCAACCGAACCGAGGTTTTACTCCACCTGAAAAACCAAAACCGAAACCGAACAAGAAATTTAAAAACCTACAGCTCTATTTACCATTTGAGTTAATATGGAATGACCTCGATATTATCTGATTTATTGATTATTTGTTTATTGAGGCCGTGGGGTACACGAGAGGATTGTAGGTTTTTGTTTTATGGGTAGAGCATTATTGGAACATATACGTTATTATTATGATTTGGTGGTAAGATTATATGAGGTTTTGGACTCGGAGTGTTTGTTCAAATCGACTCTCCACGTCTCGGTTGCTTCAAATAGTTAGCTGTCTTGCTGAAGCAAGTTAGTGCCTTTCAGTGGAAAGCTAGTTATCTTTGCAGCATCATGAGTCATGATAACGATCTTGGTACAACATGCTACCTATCTTGTCAGTACGTGTAGCATTAATTTAGAACCTTGCTGTATTAAGTTTGTATCCTGCTGCAGCAATTTAAATCACGCTTTGGCTGGTTAGCTATTTTGTTGCAGCAAGTTAATAAAGCAAAGAAAGACATCTAATTTCTTGCAGCAAAATGGCAAACTATTGCAACAAGATAGCTAAATTGTTGTAGTAAGATCGTTACTTGCTTTAGCAAGATAAAGAATTTCTTGGTGCTAATGCGTCAATGAAGGTATCCGCTGAACCATAAAGGTACGCATAAAATATCATTCCAATATTGTTGCTCTAGTTTTTCTTTGTCTCCATCAATCTTTTCAAATTCTTGAATAACCAATTTTTTGTCTCACAAACATAGGTTATGACCCCTCATTGGAACGAGTTTGACGAGCTCGTTTCAACGAGGGGTCATAACCTATGTTTTTGAGACAAAATTTGAAAAAATAATGAAAATTAATTGGCGATTTTTGATAATTGCGCTTTCCGAATTTGGCAGTTACGTTGGGTAAAGGGTTAATGGATACTGATGTGAAAGCAAGGCCGAAGCTGGGACTCCGATATGATGGGACGGTGAGGTGAAAGCGCCTACTAACTTAACATTTCGCGAAGTAGAAAACATTAGTTGGTGAGAGTGTGCCTGGCATTAGGTTGACTTCTGGGGTCAACCACGGAAAATGTTGCTGAAATCGATGCATGAAAAGTGCTTTCTGGATCTATCCTGGGCATCTATTTGTCTAAAGTTAGCACTGCTATTCGGAAGTTTCTCTTGTCGTCAAAATGACTAGTAATGTTAGCGCAATGGCCCATTGTTTGCAGTATTGGACATCCAACTGAAAGATCGACGGTTTGATCCTGTCGAGCGCCATCTCATTGTGTCCATTTGTAAAACACTTAACCCCGTGGGGGATGGGGACAAGGTGGCGTTGAGTACTAAAGTGTACTGTATGTCGATGGTGCATCTGCTTTCAACCTCTGCTAACTCCGCTTGTGCCGTGTTAGTAAGCTGAAAAATGTGACAGTTGCTTACCGCTATTTGGTGGTTCTCTCCGAATACGCAGGTTTCCCAAACCCGTAAAACTGTCCGATCCGATATAACCCTGGTTGTTGAAAATGACGTTAAACCGGCTAGCGCTATTCACAAAAATTACCATTCAATTTTCATTATATTTTTCATTTTTTGCCTCAAAAACATAGTTTAAGACCCCTCATTGGAACGAGCTCGTTGAGCACGTTCCAATGAGGGGTCATAAGCTATGTTTTGTTGCAATTTTTTTTTTTAAATTAGTTATTCAATAATTTTGTTTGTTAGTGTCGTCTGCCTTTCATTTAGGTAAAGGGTTAAACCCAAACAAACAAACATGTCGCAGCATTGGATGAAGTAAGTTGTATGATGCCAACCGGAAAAATGATGTTACATTTTTATTTATTGATGATTCAAAGCCTTGATATCATTTCTTGGGAAGCTCTCTAGCAGAGCTTCACATGAAAGGATGTCATGGCTTGAAATTATAAACACGGGGAAATGAAATTTTGCTCGTAGTGCGCCCACTACTTATTTTAGCTTGTACTAGACATTCTCATGTGTAAAGCACATCTTTCCTCTGACGATAAATTTTTCGATGGGCAGCTTTATGTCGGGGGTCACACCCCAATCCCCGATCAACAGCCTGAGGTGTGTCTGAGTGAGACAGCCATCCCTCGGGACAAGTTGTGGCTATCAGATATAATCTTAAGAAACTGATTATTTTTTCTTAATTTAAAAATGAAAATCAGAACCCGACAAAGTTGAGTCAGGCGTCTTTGCTTCATGCCTTCGATGTTATATTTATCTCGAAGTAAGAAGATTACGCCATTCAAAATCTTATATCTTTCTGATCTCAATGGTAAAAAAACGATAGACCGAAGGACATAACAATCATTTCGTGAGATATACAGTAGAAAAAATGTAGCGGTGGGTGTGGTTGTGGGTGGAGATAGTGGCGTTTGGACACCGAGGAATTTGCTGGTAAGTTCGAGTTCTGTCGCTTTATTCATTTACACGACAGTCCATCGAAACTAAAATATTTGCCAGAAACTGTAGCTTTCACCTTTTGGACATTCGAGTCGGGAGAACATACTCTCTTGACAGGTGAATTCGGTATCTCAGAAATGTTTACTGAAATTAACAAATCGCTGTGAGCCAGTTGTGGCTTGCGTCGATGTTGTGCGGCGTTTGTTTTTGTCGGTAATGTTTTGGACTCAACATCCCCATTTAAGGGATGAGATTTTTAACCCTTTACCCAACGTAACATCCAAAACCTGCCAGCTCTATTCACAAAATTCGACAATTAAGTTTTATTATTGTTTCATTTTTTGTCTCAAAACAAAGGTTATGACCCCTCTTTGGGACGAGCTTGTTCCAATGAGGGGTAGTAACCTATGTTTTTGAGACAAAAAATGAAAAAAAAATTAGTTATTCAAGAATTTTGTTTGCAAGTGTCGTCTGCTTTTCATGTTAGGTAAAGGGTTAAGTGCTTTACATGTAGTGGATTTCAATCCTTGACCAATTTTTTATTTCAAATTTTTGTTTCTTTGAATTCACGTGAAAATTGAAACCATTTTCATACAATTCAAAGAAATGAATGATTTATTTCAACTGGGTATCATTCATTTATGGGAAACGGAGCGCGGAGGCTTTAGTTCCGCTCCACAATTTTCCAGGCATTTCCAATGACATGCCATACACTCTCTTGAAATACGAATATTCTTTAAGTTAGTTATCTAACCTATAACATGTATTACATTTTCCAAATCCACTAAAACATATAACACTATTTGACCAAGTAGAAATAAACAATCTGAATGTGGGTGAAATAATTTATTGTCAAATACAAGGCTTCACCTGCAAAATTGCATGAGAAAATTCCGATACCAGTCATTTTCAGCCACCCAGCAGCCTCGAAAGCAGAATTGTCCTACTACGCCCACTTACCTACCCCTGGAGTATATAACACTCTGTTTCTAAAATGTGAAAAACTTTTTCGAAGCCGCTGTTTCCCATAATCCCTCTGGTAATTTACTCCTATGCATCAGACTCCAACTTAATGACCAACACTTCAAATTGTCTTGTCCAACAATTAGCCTTATGTAATCATATATCTGATACTAAAAATGTATCTCCAATTTACATGACATTAGTTTCAACATATGCCCTACATGTATGTTTAGAATTGAACTCATGTGCCTTATTGCGAAACTGTAGAGCGGAACTTTAATGGTTAGAAAATTTGACGTCAAACAGAAAGGTCGACGGTTCGATCCTGGCTAGCGGTAAATACGCTGTGTCCTTGGCAAGACGCTTACTACCGGTTACTGACGTGGTGGCGAGGTGTACTAAGGCGTACTGCATGTCGATGGAAGACTTACTTAGAGAGTTTGATAGTTGCTCGCCGCTGCTCGGTGGTTGTCCCCGACATTCTCCACCCTTAAAACTGTCTGTCATGATGTGAAAAGACGGTGGAAGGTGGCGTTAAACCCCAATAAACAATAAACAACAGTGTGTGGGCAAAATGATTTGGATACATTTCCCTTTATGCGAACACAATTTCTGGGTTTCTTTAAATAAGACTTTAGTCTCATGCACGGTAGTTTCGCATTTGTCTCACACTCTCAAGAACATTTGGCCAACTACTCTATTAGGGATTTTCTTATCGTTTAGTGTTCAACCGATTATCAAAAATGGCCGCTGAACGATTACAGGTTATTTGAGCTCACAATCGGCCGATTCCGATGCCGATTTATTTATTTATTTATTGATGTTTAAGGTCACATATTTATGCACTATGGCTAATCATGGCCGTGACAGTTTTACGGGTGGAGGAAGCCGGAGTACCCGGAGAGAACCACCGAGCAACGACGAGCAGCTGCCAGCTCCCCAGCATCGTGACTCCGCACTGCAGCACAGGCAGGGTTAGATTGGTTGAAGACATGCGTACCATCGACGTGCAGGACGCCTTAGTACACGGCGTCATCGTGCCCCCACATGGGCAATGGGGTGAAGTGTCTTGCCCAAGGACACAACGCGGTTGCCGCAGGTGGGATTCGAACCGAGGACCTCTCGGCTTGCAGCCTGCACCTCTACCAACTGAGCCACCGCCCCCCCCCCCCCTCCCGATGCCGATTACGATTGTAATACTCTGCACTATACTAGACAATTCGAGGCTCGAAAGAACTACATTAAATTGGACTTACTTCACGATGTTAAACTCCGTTGACTCGGGTCCAGTAAAATTACCAGTCGCGCACACTTGGGCGGTAAACGTGGCTCTTAGAGCCACGTTTACCACCCAAGTGTGCGCAACTGGTAATTTTTTACTGCGACCTGAGTCAATGGACTGCAACCTTCACTTTCCCGGTATGAACTGGCGATTGCCGCGTGTGCGCTCAATTGTAAGCTTTGCATGTCGTTTCACTTGTATAATTATCCCGTATAGGGGCGCCTAGAGAGATTAACAATACACATTGTGGTGGTTTTTCAACTTTATTGAATGGTATTATTGACATCATTTTTACATTAACAATTAAACAATTGTAGAAGATAATAAAATATGGTTAATGAATCATCACAAAATATGCTTGGCAACAATCGGTTGAACTGATGTTCCAGGAGCCGTTGCTGTTGTCATCCGATTGCCCACAATCGACCGATTGGGGTGGCCGATTCCGATCATCGGTTGAACACTATTACCGTTGCAGCTCATTTTGGCTGGTGTCGTATCGACAAAGATTATTAAGGTTTCTTGATAAATATTGTATCTAGTTTCAGTGAATGTTGGAGACCAATTCTGTAATCTTAATTGACAGAAATACTAAACTTCATACTTGAAAATTGATATCTGAATCGGCTCCCTCTGAAACCTCTAATAAAAGCAGAAACACATTTCTATTAGTGTACAAGATATTCCCACAGTTTTTGTTCTGCTGTGTTGGTTTGTTTCACCGTTTACCAAACTTGAATAGCTGCTGACACGGGAAGAAAAAAATGCTGAATGACGAAACGACTAAATATTTCCTCTTTTTCGCTCAAAACTATAGCCTATGACCCCACATTGGAACGAGCTCGACGAGCTCGTTCCAATGGGCAGTCATAAGATTTGTGACAATGTCTTGTATTGCTTTGGTTGTAATTTTTAATTTGGTTACATGAAAACTTGAAAGATCGAATTCAACTTTTTGAAACTTTGTTTAACGTGGTATTTCATGGAAGATTTCGATCCAGGAGCGGAACATAAAACATTGATAACAATTCGTTTGAAACAATGAAGTTTCGAGGCGAGCAATCGTCCTCCAAGGCCACTTGACTTGAAAATAAGGGAGAATGGTAAATGCCCATTGCGAACATCTTAATAAAATAAGAAACTCTAAATTCCCAATGGAAGCATATGGAGTATCCGTTTACCTTTTGAGTTCCTCCAGGAATCAAAACTAGTCTTCAGTTTGTTCTGGTAAGAGAACCAATTTGGTTACATGGAACCAAACATACACATGTTTTGGTTCTTCAATCTTCCACATTAACTGGACTGTCAAGGCCTCTGAATATACTGTATAAACTGTAAAATGTAAGTTGAAGTTTTAAAATGGAGACGAAGGGATGCCTGAAACACGTTTTCAGTTGTTTTTTTACACTTGGGTTAAGTTGCTCGACAACAGCAATTTTACCGGGTAAAGAAGACGCGCAACTCTTTGAAATTGATTGATTCTTGATCACTCGGGGACTCATTTGTTTAGCTTCTTCGACGAGGTTTGGTTCTACCTGTAACGAAATTTGGCCCGGATTTCTCTGAATGAGGTAATTTTTTGACTTTCTCCTACACCACATCTTGTGATTTTAGCTGTTTTAGCAGCTCAGCAGTGATTTATAGTTAAGTCTCAACTGCCTCAAGGGGCAACCAAGACTTGACTAGAAACCACTTCCAGTGTGACTTGTCTGATATCAACATGACCTCTTCTTGGGTGTTGGTAAAAGTACCTGTTCTCGGACCGCAATGTTTGCCAAAGTCGGACGAATACGTTTGACAGTTAACATATCCAATGGATGCTATTAACGATGAGACGATAGTAGAGGGTTTCTCATCATATTTAAAGGATTGCTATTCTGTGGGTTTATTCGCCCTCTTTGACTAGGGTTTAATCCCGGGAACGGGAATTCCCTGATTCCCGGTTCCGAAAGCCGACCCCGGAATCTACAGCACGGAGCCGGGAATGAAGCGTGGCATTGTTTGTGTACTGAACTGAAGTTTTTCGAATTGAAACTTTGTAGGATTCCGTCAGCCCTTCCACGCCTGGAATTTTTACAGTTCTGATTCCTGACGAACCATTTTCAACAAACCACTGTAGCTCTCAACCAGTTCTGGTGATCCCCCTCCCCTCCCTTTCAACACTAAGATCTTATTCGGCCGCTTCGAAGTTCAAACTCTTCTTCATTTTCAGAATTACTAGTATCACTGTTCACTACCTCCTGCAACATCACCAACCTCTTCACTGCCATCAGCTGTCTCCGCTGCTTAAAGCAGGGAGGACTGGTAAGGCAGTGAAGAGGGTGTTGATGTTGGAGAAGGTAGAGGTGATAATGCAAGTTATTCTGAAAGCGGGTTTGGGTTTTTATACTTATCTTAGGAAAATAACTTTTCCGTTTGGAGATGTGAGGCATGCTCATTGTCAGTGAAATAATCATAATGCGTCATATCACCTTCGTCAACTTGCTTGATATTACCCGGGAAATTTCCCGATTCCTGGGTTTGAGAGTAATTTCAGTCCCGTTCCCGCTTCCTTGAAAACCAGGCAATATATTAAACCCTACCCTTGACCTTTTCGCCCGCCTGTGATTTTCAAAACGACAGGCTTGCGGCATACATCCCAATATTGTTTCCGACCAAGTTAACCCTTTACCCAACGTAACGGCCAAAACCGGCCAGCGCTATTCTCAAAAATCGCCAATTAATTTTCACTATTTTTTTCATTTTTTGTCTCAAAAACATAGGTTATGACCCCTCGTTGGAACGAGCTCGTTCCAACGAGGGGTCATAACCTATGTTTTTGAGACAAAAAATGAAAAAAATTAGTTATTCAAGAATTTTTTTGCAAGTGTCGTCTGCTTTTCACGTTAGGTAAAGGGTTAAATATATAGTTGTTCCTCCAAAACATAGCCTGTGACACCTTGATGGAAAAATGAGCAAACTAATTAGTAAACCAACTAAGGTTGATGGCATGCAAGTTTATTGTTGGTCTGTATCGACTTTATGTCAATAATCGTTGGTTAGACTTTCATCGCATCACTCGCTTCGCATCTTAGATGCGAGGTGTGTGATGCGATGAAATTTTAAACATTCTCTATTTAGCCTAATAACCTTGAATTTTTAAACCAATTTCAGTTCTTGGGTGAAAGCTTCATGTTCTTGAGTGGACTTTTGTTTACTATTTCCCATGGAAAAATAATGACCGTTGGAGTGGGTTTGACATCGTCTTTGCGCAAGAAACTTCATTTTTTTCGTTCGAAAATTTGGCGACAAACGGAACTGTATTTCGCGGGATTCAGAGAGCATTCAGGGATTGTATCTAATTTTTTGGGTTCAAGAATGACGATAATGAAAATAATGAGATAATTTCCACAAATCGGCATGCGTGAAAAATTAGGAAATAATTGAATTTCTAAACAACATAAAACATAGTTCAGTAATTAGCAAAGATCGCAGCGTAAAAAGTCGGAACGCCGATTTTGCCTCAATTAGCCAATTACTTTCTAAATTATTGCCAATTACGGCACTACGATGATTCAGACGTAACCCGAATGGTGACGCAGTGTTTAGTGCAGTACGTCTCGACACAAGTGAAATAAACAAGATTGGCTAGAGGAATGGGCGTTTTATAAGCCGAAAAGTTCTCACATTCCTCTTTTCCCGATCTTCTGATCCCTCTAACTTCCTGTTCCTCCTCGAATAATAAGAAATGCGATACCGAAAACAGAGACTGGTGTCACCAAGAGTTACCGCCCTTAACCCTTTTTTACCTTCGAAACGACCCGCGCGATTCAGAAAAAAATGCCGGACAAACTTTATTTTTTAAGTTTTTTCCTTATAAACATATCTTATGGACCTTCATTGGAACGAACTCTCTAAGTTCGTTCCAATGAGGTCTCATAAGGTATGTTTGGGGTTAAGGCGTTAATTCTTTGGCCTCTTTTTTGGGGGAATCTACAAACTATGATTCCGGAAATGTCATAAGAAATTGTAACCTTGACAAGTTTCCTTCCTTTGTTGCTTTTCTGAAACCTTCTTGGGGCTACTTTAGCCCATGTATATCTAATAGCCCCCAGGGGCCTGGGGTGTGGTATTAAAGCTGTTAGATATATCCTACGGCTGATATTATAAGAATGTTACAACTGATGTTCTTGAGGTGCGTCGTAAGGTGTCACAGAGACAGGACCGAAACCAGGATCTCAAAAAACAATAATAAACGAATTTTATAATTATTTTTATTGGAAGTTAAACGACACGTTCGGCAGCCAGCCAGGGTCACCTTCTGCCGGAGAGATTAACGGGCAGAGGAAGCCGAAGGACCCAAAGAGAACCATCGAGCAGCGGCATGCAACTGTCAGAAGCTCCAATGTACTAGCTTCGCACAAGCACTGTTAACATTGGTTGAAGGCAAGTGCACCATCGACCTGAAGTATGAATTTGTACACAACGCCACCGTGCCCTCACGTGGGTAATCGGGATGGAGGGCCTCGCGAAATGAAACAACGCAGTTGCCCATGGCGGGGGACCGAACCGTGGACCTTTCTGTTTGAAGTCCAATGCCGTAACGATTGGGCCACCGCGCTCCCGTTCGTTTATTATTATTATTTTAACCCTTTACCCAACGTAACGGTCAACCCGACCAGCGCTATTCACAAAAATTGTCAATTAATTTTCATAATTTTTCGTCTCAAAAACATAGGTTATGACCCCTCTTTGAAACGAGCTCGTCGAGCTCGTTCCAATGAGGGGTCATAACCTATGTTTTTGAGACAGAAAATGAAAAAAAATTAGTTATTCAAGAATTTTGTTTGTACGTGTCGTCTGCTTTTCATATTAAGCAAAGGGTTAAAGAATTGCTTGTTGTGTAACGTCTTGAACTGGATGCAACAAGGCATTTCCATTTATTTATTTATTTATTTATTTATTTATTTATTTATTTATTTATTTATCGGGGTTTAAGGCCACATATTTTTGTACAATGGGTAATCGTGACCGAAACATGGAAATCAAGTCAAGTTTAGTCAATCGTTTATACCCATGTTGCCATTTCAGAGGACTTCCACCCCACGCATTTGTGGCTGGTTGCCAAGAGGGATCTCCCATTCATTAGTTTCAGATTCCTACATGTGCTTTCCTGTTCTCGGAATATACGTCGGTCGGCTATGGGGGCGTTATGATTTGTATTGTGGTATTAATTTTAGACCCCCCCCCCCACCTCTCCCCTCCCAAACGGTGCATCTCAATTAACTCGGAAACTATTTTGTACTAGCCTTGTTTTGACAGAAATGAAGCACAGTCAAAATAAAAAAAATGAAAGACAACTGCCCTACATTTGTGCAAAACCAATTTATAACAAATCGTAACCATCTGGGGCAATTTACGCAGAAGCGCACCCTCAATTATCGACACTGTATCCGGTTCGTGGGACAGAAAATTGGAACATTACCACATAGACAGTAATTTTACGATAAACGTATATCAGCTCCTTTGTGCGTTATTGGCCGAAGAGGAGCGACATTTGTTCTCGCTGTGGTGGTAAACAACGTGATGGCATTAATTGTGACAATTACAGTCTATTATATGGTGTTTATCTAAATAATAAATAGTGCCATTTTCGAGTATTATCCCGTATTGAGGCGCCTTAGATTACACATATTCTAATATTGTCAAACGAATAAAACTTCGAGATACATTGTTTTTAACGGTTTAAATGCGTGTTCGCGTACTTATTCTGCACTTCTAATAGTCTCATTCTATATGAAGGGAACATGTTTGCGTGTACTTCTAGGACCAACAAGGACCCGTATAATTCCGTGAAAAAATTCTCAAGAACGTCTAGTTCGATCGAATAGAGCAGCTAGGTCAGTTGTGCCCGCAAACAGAGCATGTTGGCAAAACGCGAGCCGTTTATGTTCGCAAATAAACCGATTCTGCCTTTTCGAATCGGTTACGTCTGCAGATACTAGAGCTAAAATACCCGCTGTTGCATGGGAAGTCGGTATGCATCACTACAGAAGGGGATATGAATTTTTCTTTTTAAATAATTCTGACCTAAGAAAAGGCGTTGTACAGTGTTCACGCGTAGACGGCGTGGTTGGAGAGGACCGAAACACATTCTTTGTTTCTCCCAAGACGAAGTTAGCCGCAGGTACCAAGTTTGAGACCCGTATCTTCAAAATCGCCGAAATATATTAACCTGAAAGAGAGAGAGAGAGATGGGGGGGGGGGGGGGGACCTAGAAAATGCTTCGCTTTTACTGGGATAGGTACATGAGTTATTTGCAAACTAATATGTTTTGACATTCTAAACTCAGTACTACCGAACAAAAAATCGTGTATTGTTCCCTGATTGGTTGTTTTCCCACACTCAGTATACATGCACACATATTCAGGAACTCTGTCGTCTTAACATTATGTGTTATAAATTCGTAATTATAAGTTACCAAATTGCACTAATTACTTAGTAGGCCAAAAGTACGTGATACTCGAGTCTAAACCCTTTGAACTCTGATGGTGTATTCCAGGTTAGTTCAATGACATCAATTGGAAGAGTCTATATGCATTATCTGAGGTAGACAATTCAAAATTTTCAACGTGCAGCTTTCGAGCTGCACGTTGAAAATATTGATTTGTTACCCCCATACATTCACTGAGAGGTCACCATACATTGTGAAATTGTGACGTATCATATTATTGGCCCGGAAAGCTACATTTGAGGTTGAAAGGATTAATTAGGCCTACCTGGACAGTGGTGTTCAACCGATGATCGGAATCGTCCATCACAATCGGCCGATTGTGGGCAATCGGATGATAACGGCAAGGACTCCTGGAACATCGGCTCAACCGATTATTGCCAAGCATTTTGTGATGATTCATTAACCGCATTTTATTATCTTCTGCAATTGTTCAATTGTTAATGTAAAATGATGTCAATGATACCCTTCAATAAAATTGAGAGAAACAACCACAACGTGTATTCTTAATCTCTCTAGACGCCCCTTTACGGGATATACAAGTTAAACGACAATTGAGTATAGTTGCGGCAATCGCCAGTTCATACCGAAAAAGTAATGGTTGCACTCCATTGACTGAGGTCGCAGTAAAATTACCAGATGTCCGCACTTGGGCGGTAAACGTGTTTCTGAGAGCCACGTTTACCGCCCGAGTGTGCGCGACTGGTAATTTTACTCCGACCCCAGTGAACGAAGATTAACACTGTGAAAAAATGTTCAGTTTAATGTAGTTCTTTCGAGCCTCGACTTGTCTAGTAGTATCCGGTATTACAATCGGAGTCGGCATCCGAATCGGCCAATTGTGAGCTCAAATAACCGGTATCGGTCGGCGACCAGTTTTGGGTAATCGGTTGAACACTACTCTACAGAGAGACAGAAACAGAATGTAAAGTACTAATGGACCTACGACATCTCCCTTTTAAATGAAACAAAAACCTAGGTCTCCTATGCTATTGTCTCAAAATACCCCGGTAATTGGTAAAACAGGGTAGACTTCATACTCCGGAATATTTGAGTATTTGGCGACAAAATCAATATGAGCCATGATACTTTCTTTAGAGCTTCATTCACGAAGGCGGTTCCGAGAACAGTGGCCCCTTAGCATGACCACTACGTCTTTGTAAAACATCTTTGCAAGCTCTGAAGCCACCAGTCAAATTATGTCAGGAATTCGATGCTCTTTTGGATTGGAAACAGTCTGGTCCTTAAATAGTCCGTCGGCGATATTTTAGATTCTGTTGTCTGGAATATTTCAGTTGGTTGGAAAGCGAACCCACACATCGCTTTTCCGACCAAATGACATATTTTCGACGGTCTAAACGTGTCCTGGACGTTTAGTTTCTTTGAATCAACGTAAAAAAATGCTTCTCAATAGCGAACTGATTTGACCGACTTTTTAATGACATTACAATAGTGTTAGACATTAGAGCTGTAGGTTTTTAAATTTCTTGTTCGGTTTCGGTTTTGGTTTTTCAGGTGGAGTAAAACCTCGGTTCGGTTCGGTTTGTTCATGAGGCCAAATACAATTCAATAAAACTCATTCTTATGTCCGGAGTCATAACTGAATGATAGTGAAATTGAGTGAAACTCAATGAATGCCCGAAATAAGCTATAATACATGAAGAATCAGGAAGGCCAATATAATAATTACCTAAATATACAGAACTTTTATTGTGCTTGGCCATTTTTCGAGGTCTGACACCTACACGCAACTTGAGGAAAGCTGCAAACACAACTAAACTGAAATGTCGGAAATTCACAGAATGTAACCTTCCCAGGGTAGTAGCCATTGGCAGTGTCTGGGTACTCTCACTGCTCTGGGATGGCTACATTCTGTGAATTTCTGCAGCAAGAGAGTATTTATTTAAAAACGAAAAACCTTAGATTACGGGATGTCGACGGTTTCGGTTTCGGTTTTTAAAAAAAAAACTAAAAACCTCGGTTCGGTTTCGGTTAACCTACAGCTCTATTAGACATGTTTGTAAACTAAATACTTATGAATGGAGACTCACCACAACTGTAGTGTTATGATTACGCCGTGTAGTTCCACCATGTATGTTAACCCTTTGATTCTTTTGTACGTCTTATGACGTACTAAATAATACAGCGCGTTGATACTTTGTGGTCATTTTTCTTGTTATTATTGTTCGATTTTTTTTAAAAGTTTTAACCTCAATTCCTATTTTCTCCTGAATAGTGCTCAGTGACAACCGTTGAAATAAATGTTATCGCAGCTTAAAATACTAATATAATCCTGTTGTCAAGACTTCTTAACTGGGTTAGTGTTAGAATCCACTACCAAGGCTTGCAAAAAAATGAGGATATTAGAGCAAAAGCCAGCACTTTCCTTGCTTAAATTTCAAATTCTGTCAAACACATATAATATTTTGTTTAAATAAATTTGTTTTATTACAAATTATTGGAGAGTGATTGTGGGCACTCTCCAATAATTTGTAATAAAACAAGTTTTGAATAACAAATTCAGACCACCAAAAATAATCTAGCCTTCAACCAGTTAATCACTAATGTGAAAAATATCTTGTTATTTGTACTTTCCAACGTTTAACGTCGCATTTTGAAAAACGTTGAAGAAACTGAATTCCCAGTGACGTTTGAACGTCAGGATAATTAAAGTCTTAAAGGGTTAATCTTGATGTTTTCAAGGCGAAATAAATATTTTTGATTGGAATATCTATAACAGGAGCACGGAGGAATATCTATATATCTTTGTTAATACAAAGACACCACATTGAATTAATGGTAGTCTGCGCTGCAAACTCTGGGAAAAGTGGATAAACAGTTCATAACAACGCCGGATTCCTTACGGAATTAGATTGGTGGCTTAAGTTTAGCGCTTGACATTCTTCGTCACATGTTGATTGATCAAGTTTAACACCCATTTAGTGTTTTAATTAACCCCACAAACAAGTATAATTGTCTCTTGACGTGTCACCTGCGTCCACTGAGTTCGGAGTTGAGTGCAGACGGTGTATTTCTCTTAACCTCGTTTGCAACCTCAGCATAACCTGCAGTTGATCAGAGTGCATTCTAATTTGTTTGTCTGTACAATTACTCCGTATTCCAAGAACAAAATGTTGTGGCGTTCCATATAAAAATTATTGTTCAACGGTTTATCTGCGAATGGAATTTCCGAAGAAAGCTTTAATGTTAAACTAATCAGGAGAGGGTTAAAATTGATATTTTGTCTATCCTTTATTCAAAATGTCGGCAAGAACCTTGCGCTTGTGAATGCAATGGTATTTGAACTCACAGGGAAATAAAAAAGTTTGCCTGTGGAGGGGGACCCCCCTAGAGATTAATTAAGAAAAGCCGTGGCTGCTAAATCCTTTGATAGGGCATTTTTTGGCGTATAACTCTAATAAATTGAGTATCCGTGTGACAAGCCTTGCATTAATAATAATAATAATAATACTTTATTGTCTTTCATATCGTACATGGGTATATGACAACTAACAATGTGAATATACAGTGCGTGGAGAGTGTAGTATCACTAAATCACCCACAGAGTGGAGATTTCACCCAAGCAATAATTGCAAATATCTTGCAAAGCATAACCAGCACAAGCAAAGTTTCAGCCAGTGAGCGTCCGGGTTAAACCCGGAGGTCCATTGGCTGAAACTTTGCTTGTGTTTTGTGTCGATATATACAAAATTTGAAAGTTATAGCTTGGGTGATAACTCCACTCCGCGGGTGATTTATTTACAATCCACTCTCCACGTACTGTATGTATAACAATAAAAAGAAACAAAATACAATCATACAATAAAACTGTTAGAATAGGAATATATGTACCCGGTACTAGCAATATCTTGAGTCTTTTTTTTATTTTTTTTATTTTTTTTTAATTTTTGCAGTTGTCTGGGCATCCACGCGTTTTTGGAACGAATTATGGACATACCGCATGACTTTAGGTATTATGTCAGAATCAAAAGATCCGATTAACGCCTTTGCTAGATCCTTGTGACTCGTGCCATTAACGCCGGGTAGAATGGAGGTAATTTCCTGTAGGAGTGCTTCCCTGTCGCCAGAGTAGAGAGAGCACTCGAACAGAAAATGGAACTCGTCCTTTACCTTATTATTGCAAAACGGACAAAATCTTTCTTCAGGTGGAATAGGTGGTCTGGTGTGCCTACCAGTCTCAAACGCGAATCTTTTCGCGCTTATCCTTAGTTTCGTAAAGGAGTGTCTGGTCGCACTGACCTTTTCTGTCAAAAGATATTCTTCCATTGTAAGAGAATCCTTCACCGCTCTATAGAATGCGAATTTAGAGGAATTTCGTAAATTCGACAACCACCAAGTTACATATTTTTCTTTCAGGGTCTTCTCCGAGGAAAATACCAATTTCTTGGTGTCAAAAGTAGCTTGATTATGCCACACATGATCAAACTTCAGGCTAAGCAGAATGTTTTTAACCGCATTTATCCAGGAATTAGTTTGTGACTGGTAAGCCTCACTGAGGCACACGGTTGTCAGAGACTCCGATGGCATATGGTGTAGGCGAAGCCAGTAACTAACAATCTGTTTAATGATAAAAATATCAATGAGGTATATCCCTAATTCACCCCTCACAGCTGAAGTGCTGGTGTACTTTGTTACACATAATATTTTTTTTATAAAATTATAATAATTTGTAATAATGCTGCGGCCAAAACCAGCAGGCCTCGTAGAGTGGATTAATAGGGCCTACTTTATCGTTGTCGGGGCAAATGTTGTTTTAACTTAACCTTTTACCTAACACTAAAGGCAGACGACACTTGCAAATAAAATTCTTGAATAAATATTTTTTTTCATTTTTTGCGTCAAAAACATAGCTTATGACCCATCATTGGAACGAGCTGCGTAGTTCGACTAACTGTATTAATTCCATGACGTTTCCAAGGTGAATTCATTACATGTTGACTGAAATTTCTATAACTTGAGCACGAAACAATGTTTGTATATCTTTGCGAGTAGAGCTGTAGGTTTTTAAATTTCCTGTTCGGGTTCGGTTTGGGTTTTTCAGGTGGAGTAAAACCTCGGTTCGGTTCGGTTTTCGGTTTGTTCATGAGGCCAAGTAAAATTCAATAAAACTCATTCTTATGTCCGGAGTCATAACTGAATGGTAGAGAAATTGAGTGAAACTCAATGAATGCCCGAAATAAGCTATAATACATGAAGAATCAGGAAGGCCAATATAATAATTACCTAAATATACAGAACTTTTATTGTGCTTGGCCATTTTTCGAGGTCTGACACCTACAAGCAACTTGAGGAAAGCTGCAAACATAACTAAACTGAAATGTCGGAAATTCACAGAATGTAGCCTTCCCAGAGTCGTGAGAGTACCCAGACACTGCCATTGGCAGTGTCTGGGTACTCTCACTACTCTGGGATGGCTACATTCTGTGAATTTCTGCAGCAAGATTGTATTTAAAAAAAAACCCGAAAAACCTTAGATTACGGGATGTCGACGGTTTCGGCTTCGGTTTTTTAAAAAAAACTAAAAACCTCGGTTCGGTTTCGGTTAACCTACAGCTCTATTTCAGAGTGAAGGGACATCACGTTGTACCACGGATGTCTGCGCGCAAATTTCCACGAAAAGTGAGTAAACAAATAGCCCATAACAACGTCGAATTCCGAACACAATTAGACTGGTGCCCTGAGAGCATGAAGCAAAATATTGGTTTATTGGTTCAAGTCGGAGAACTTTGTTAGTATCAGATTTGATACCACTAATCACTCTATCGGTACCATGGTTATTCCGTGTAAAACGCCGAATTTTTAAACTGATACTTCAGAAGGGTTTGCACATCCTTGAAAAGTCATTGAATTTCAGTCTTACTCCTTGAAGTTTGAAAATTCAGAAAATGTACTTGAAAAGTACTTGCAAATCCACCAGACTCCTTGAAAGTCCTTGAATTTTGGCCCTATACCAGTTTTACCTGTGTAATAATGGGAAAATGAAACATCTCTTTTGCACTTTTTTTGTTGAAAAAAAATGAACATAAATAATGGATAATTGATAAATGAGGAATTAAAGTTCAGGCATTATTTAACTGGGTGTCATTCTGTAAGCACCATAATTTTGTTAGAGAGCATTTTAGAAGCACCGTTTTTCTGGAATTTAGAAGGATGAAGTAGAAGACATTTTTAACCCTTTACCCAAAGTAACGGCAAAAACCGGCCAGCGCTATTCTCAAAAATCGGTAATTAATTTTCATTATTTTTTCAGTTTTGTCTCAAAAACATAGGTTATCACCCCTTGTTGGAACGAGTTTATCGAGCTCGTTCCAATGAGGGGTCATAACCTATGTTTTTGACACAAAAAATTAGTTATTCAAGAATTTTTTTGCAAGTGTCGTCTGCTTTTCATGTTAGGTAAAGGGTTAAAGTAGGTAAGGCTTCTAAAAATGGTTATATTCCAAATGTACATTTTAAAAGAACATACTTGGAAAATACTGATATGTCCATGAAAAGTCCTAGAATGTGTTTGGTCCTTGACTGTAAGAACCCTGTTCAGGCTCTTTGGAAAATGGAATTTTTCCCAAAAGGTCATGGAATTGCCTTGAAAGTATAATTATCTTATTGCATAGCTCGTTTTGGTCTAAATTTGTACGTAGTGTGTTTTATTGGATAGATTGCACTTTTTATCCATTAAATTAATGCCCGAGCCTAAATATTGCCAAATAATGCCACAAGAACGTCTTTTGGGCAGATATGGAATTATCTCCCCTATACAGCTCGATGAAAAAATTAATGCCATATTGTCTTTTTACAAAATTAATAACACATTTTATTTTGAGGTGCAGAAAATATGCACTTAACAAAAAATATTGTAATAGTATTACTGTATATATATATATACAGTACACCCACCGTGGACTGGTCACTTTCCACGGGTGGGCAATATTTACACGGACGTAAATAATATTAGATTCCAAACACTATTTATAGGAATAATCATCAAAAATTTAATTAATGAAGCACCGGGTACAACCCGGTGCTTCATTAATTAAAATTTTTCCGATGATGATTTTTTGTTATCTCATTAACACATGCGTGGACATCACTGCCCACGTGTGGATTTAGGCCAATCCACAGCGACTGTACTGTTTGCTCTTTCATCTCGTGGCGAAAGTAGTTTGTTTCCATCCTTCCTTCTCAAATCACGAAATCTTCAGTTCAGTTCCCGTGTAGTTCGGGGGAGGAGTGGCGTACCTATGAACCTCCTTTAACCCCCTGCACACTGATATCAAAATATCTAAGGTTCAAGGTGCAAATTTTTCCCATAATGCAACAAGAAGTTTAACCAATTCAGTCTTGTTTGACAGAGCTCATTGAGCTCTGTCAAACAAGATTGAATTGGTTAAATTCCCAGTTGCATTATGGGAAAAATGGCTACTTAAAATTTGGATATTTTGACATCAGAGTGAAGAGAGTTAATTGATTGGCATGTCTGGTATGATGTGTTTAAATAGGTTCATTTCGTTTATTGACCATTCTACTCATGAACGCCGCACTGTCTCGAACTGCCGAGGAATATCTATGGGTGTTCCCGGGAGGTTCGAGACAGTGGAATGCGTATGAATCAAGATACGCCTCGTTCATAGATGTATATCTTTTTATGGTTGGCAGTAGTGGTGTATTGTGCTACTTGGCCTAGAGGTTCTCACGTTTGGTATCTATAGCTAGAGCTGTGCTAATTGGAACATTCCATTTATTTTCTACGGTATGGTCCATGAATTTTGTCGCCATTGAATGACGCCACAACTGGGGGACTACAGACGTAATGTTCGAATAGGTTCATCTTGTTTAAAAACTTTTCACTAATAAACACGGTGCTGTCTCGTATCGCCAAGAAATGCCTGTTGATGTTTCCGGGTAGTTCGGGCAGTGGGGTGTTGATGAGCTGAGATATGCCTTGCATTAGATTTACAGAGGGCCTGCTATTCTAATTTAAATTAGAGGGGGAGAGAGGGCATAGGGTGCAGGGGCGTCCGAACGATTTTCAAAGTGGGAGGGGGGGGGGCTGGATCGGGCGAAGGGTGGTCGTCGGGCGGACCATGATTTGGCCCGTCATACGAAAATTTTAAATTCCAGGATCCCAAAACCCCCATTTCCATGTACCTGAGCGGATAATTGGGGATTTTTCAGGAGATGTATTTAAAAGATTTCACACATTAAGAACCGTTAAAAAACGCCGGTAAAGCATACAGGTGAGGTCTATTTATCAGCTTTGGTCGTAACGACCAAAGCTGATAAATAGACCTCACCTGTATGCTTTACCAGACGTTAACAGCAATTATTCTGTCTGTGGATTATCTTGTCTGGGGTGGATTTGGTACTTGTATGTCTGTAAGATTACGATCTATTTCAGTTAACCGATTTTTTAACAGACTGTATACGCGTTTGCCACTTACTGCAAAAAATGATCCGAAATCCATCGAAACTGAACCAGTACGAGACAAACACAGCTGGTGAAAATATGGGGAGGCTCTGGATCCGCTCCTTGTTTAACCAGTCATTGGGTGCGTTAAAATATATGTATACAAAAAAACATGGCCCGGCAAAAACGTGGGGGGGGTTGAAGGACCCCCCCCCCCCCAGTTCCGCCGCCCCTGGGGTGAGAGAGATAGAGACAGATGGGCAAGTATGTGATAATGATTTTTGATTTTCAAACCGTGACATATAGTATTTTGTAATGTTTTTTTTCCCGTAAGATTTTGTTCCGTACTCACTCCACGTCACCCTTTGCATTGCGTTTAGAACTATGCAGACATTCGCCGCTGATTTGCCTCGAATAATCGGACGGATTTCGTATCAAATCGAATTAGTGCAAAGATTTCGAATCGAATAGAACCGGCTCTTCAAGCTTTGTCGGGAACTAATTACAAATTTGAAACAAGTGTGTCCATTGGTTAGTGAGAAAATGATGTTTTGAGATATTTACACAACCTTATCTCATTCCAAACCCATTGAGAAGTAGCAGTTTTGACTGGACATGAATAGCGAAAAATGGTTACCCAATGATATCGTATACTAGTTTGGTGTGATCAGACGCAACAGTATTTTGTAAGAATACTGAATTGCAGAAAAAAGAACCATTAGCCCCGGATGCCAGATACCGGGCGACAAACTTTGGTTGCCAAATAATTGCAAAAGTTCTCTCTGACTTTCAGGCAGGTCAGCTAAAAAATACGCAATCTAGACCGTCGGTAATGGAGTTGCGATTTTATCTTTTCGTCTTTGTCGGTGTTAAAATTCATAGGTTAAACCGTTTTTTATTATCTTGGTTCCGTTCGTTTCATTTGTTTTGAGATAACTTTCCGGCTCTCTTTGATTTATTGCTTTGTTATCAAGCGATATTTGTAATGTGGGTCAACTTTCCTCTTCTTAATGAATGCGTGTTTACAATCCGCAAATGAACACGTAGTCAACTTGGGCCCCGGATGTATCCGAGGGCAAATGAGTGTAGGGGTATCAAAAAGGGCACTCGACGCCGGGTATGAGTTAAAACAGTGAGTTTACAATAAATTGTCATGTGACACTCAATGGTATTTACGTTATATATATTTATACAGAACATGGAGAGTGTATTATCACTAAATCACCCCCAGAGTGGAGATTCCACCCAAGCAATAATAGCAAATTTGTTGCAAGGCATAACAAGCACAAGCAAAGTTTCAGCCAGTGGTCCTCCGGGTTAAACCCGGAGGTCCGTTGGCTGAAACATTGCTTGTATTTTCTGTCGATATGAACACAATTTGAAAATTATACTTTGGGTGATAACTCCACTCCGCGGGTGATTTAGTTACAATCCACTCTCCACGTACTGCACATATCGTCACTTGAGTGCAACGAGTCGCAGTCTGCATTGCGTTTGCATTACAGATGACGCCTTGTTGCATTTAACCCTTTAACTAACATGAAAAGCAGACGACACTTGCAAATAAAATTCTTGAATAACTATTTTTTTCATTTTTTGTCCCAAAAACATAGGTTATGACCCCTCGTTGGAACGAGCTCGACGAGGTGGTGATTTGATGATAAACTGCCTATTAGTGTGCTTTTAATGGAAAGTCCCGAAAAAATATGCCCTTGACTGGTAGTTTCCTGTCTGTCAGTTTTACTCTCTTATTTGTTGCATGACCCCCAGTTCTGAGGGCTGAAAAAATTATCTGAAGGGCTATACTTGACAAAAATATTTGAATGCCCAAAAATGATGCGATGACATATTTTTGACGCAAACTTCATAATGGTCGCCTGTTGGAGGATATTTGGTACTGTGATACCTGAAGAGAGCTTGCTGGAACCCTCAGTTTCCATCCACCAATAATAATAATTCACTTCAGTTCTGAAGATTTTGATCTCACAACATGCTCGGCGTCTATTTGACCCAGTGAACAACAGTTGCACCGACTTGTGTTGTTTTCTCACGGTGAAACGCGAGACTCAGGCTGTTTATACATAAACATGCCGTCTTCATGAAAACAGAAACAGCTTCTTCGCTTACATATAACAGAGTACGTCTTTAAAAAAGTCAAATTGACGCTTCATGAAAGTAAATGTGTGTTGACAAGCTACATGTGGTTTCTTCTCTGGTCGTGGTGTTAGCTATTCATCTTGTACTAATATTATGACATGGTTCTAATCCTTTTTCCATACCATCAAACTAGTGGCACAGCTGCAGGACTAGAGCTGGGCAGAGGCGTTACTAAATGTGAGTGTCCCACCCCTCTCAATATTTTCAATCGTCTGTGTGAGGGCGCGGTGGCGTTGAGGTAACCGGTTCTCGTCAGATCACCGAAGTTAAGCAACGTCGATCCCGGTTAGTCCTCGGATGGGTGACCGTCTGAGCGATCGATTCGGACTCCCGCGCTGTGTCCTTGGGCAATGCACTTAATTGTCCACATGGGGGCACGGTGCCGCCGTGTACAAAGGCGTACTGCTCTCCGATGGTGCGCATGGCTTCAACCAATCTAACCCTACCTGTGCTCAGTGCGGAGTTACGATGTTGGGGAGCTGACAGCTGCTCGTCGTTGCTCGGTGGTTCTCTCCGGATACTCTGGCTTCCTCCACCCGTAAAACTGTCACGGTCATGATTAGCCATTGTGCATAAGTAAGTGACCTTAAAAACCAATAAATAAATAATTAATCATTTGTGTGGGTGTCAATATTTTTTTTTCAATCGTCTGGGTGGAGCCTGAGATATCGCTTGTTCTTTTGCTAGCCATATTTATTTATTTATTTATTTATTTATTTATTTTGGGTTTTAACGACACCTTCGACAGCCGGGATCGCTCTTGTCTGACTGTTTTACGAGTAGAAAAAGCCGGTGAATCAAGAAGCAGCGACGAACAACAGCAGAGGAGGCGGAGCCTGGAGACACATGGGGCACGTGCCCCTCGACTTTTTTTCCACAGATATGATTCGTACTGACACAATGAGTTAAAATGGGCGCATTCCAGTAACATTATGTGCAAACCCAAGGCTGGCCTTCGGGTTGAAAGATGGCTGAAGTGGAAGAAGCGGACATAACAATGACCACACAGCGGCATATTCATCTGAACGAGCGACTATAGCTAGTCGTGGTACATTTACCGATATGCGACTGTAACCTTTCTCACGCTGGGTGAGAAAGGTTACAGTCGTATATCCACATTTATCGAGCTTCCGCCGCCCCGAACAACCATCACGACGCCCCAGCGTATTTCGCACAAGCAGGGTTAGCATTCGTTGAAAGCAAGTGTGCCATCGGCGTGAAGTACGCCTTAGTACAGAGCGCCACCGTGGTTGCTATTTGTAAAGTATTGGGCCAAAATGTACAATTTCCTCCACGGAGAAATCCGTTTGCCACAAAGATACCTTTATATTGTATTTATTCCATGCCACTAAGGCAAACGGGCTACCACTGATATATCAGTGCTCTTCTATGTCCGTGCCCCCAACCTCGAGATGCTTCCTAAGCCGTGTGTTTAACCTTTTAGGCCCTCCCCTAGCTCCCGACCACTACCCGAAAAGGCTATTGCATCTCACATAAATAGAGGAGGTATTATTATTGTTCATGGTGCAGGCACACGCTAAAAACTAAAGTGCTAAAAACTACACTTGAAGTGCTGTATTTAACACTTACTAAGTGCTGAACTAGCACTTTGTTCAAGTGTAGATATCCCAGAACTTGACAGGTGTTACAATAATACCACTTGACAAGTGTAATGTCGCGACACTTAAAAGGAAACAACGCAGATGACGCGGATCAGGCTCGAACTCTCGAGCCTGATCCGCGTCATCTGCGTTGTGTCCTTTTAATTATGTACCCACCAAGCGCGAATCAAATTATGGACGATTCTGGAAGAACCACCAATGCTAGACACATGGGAAGTGACATCCATTCAAGTTTCAGATGTCTGACGATTGTAATGTCAAAGTGCTTAAAGCATTGCACTTTGAGTGTTAAAATCAAACCCTAAGAGTTAGAATGGGTTTAATACCTTGAAAGTGTCAGTTTTAACACTTTAGTTTTTAGTGTGCAGTATTCACGATGTGATTTGTCGGATGAAGTGTTCTCAGAGCAAGATATAGCGCGTGGAAAGACATGTTGAGTTACCGCCATAATTCCACAGGTCAAACTCCACAGGATAAGCTTAAGTTGAAGTATTCAGTTATCCTTTTTTACGTCACATTGTGGGGATTAAGAAGTTGGTACAAGCTTCAGATTTCCCATAGACGAAATGCAGCTATTTTTGTTGTTGCTGTATAAGTGGTAGTTGTCGGTGCGTTTGCGTCTGTTGGGTTTATAATGTGTAGTGGTTGTTGTTGATTGTTGTTAGTATTTATTTAGTTATTGGTGTTTAAGGTCACACACTTATGCACAATGGCTAATTGTGACCGTGAGAGTTTTATGGGTGGAGGAAGCCGGAGTACCCGGAGAGAACCACCGAGCATCAATGAGTAACTGTCAGCTCCTCAACATTCTAACTCTGTTCAAGCTCCGCTCAAGCAGGGTTCCGGTGGCTGAAGACATGTGCACCATCGACGCGCAGTACGCCTTAGTACACGGCGTCATCGTGCCCATATGTAGGCAACAGGGATAAAGTGCCTTGCCCAAGGACACAACGCGGGTCGTCCCGGGCGGGGATCGAACTCGGGACCTCTAGCATAGAAGTCCAACAGTCTACCACTGAGCCACCGCGCTCCCTGATTGTTGTTAGTGACGGGGGGTGTTGTGGTCATCAAGGCACCCCTTCGTCGAAGGCATAACTTGATGATGTGGTTGCAATATTTCATTGGTCGAGATTAGTGTTAAGCCTTCCCAACATTTTTTTTTAACCCTTTACCCAACGTAAAGGCCAAGACCGGCCACCACTATTTACAAAAATAGCCAATTAATTTTCATTATATTTTCATTTTTTTTTTGTCTGAAAAACATAGGTTATGACCCCTCTTTGGAACGAGCTCGTCGAGCTCGTTCCCAAGAGGTGTCATAACCTATGTTTTTGAGACAAAAAAAGAAAAAAAATAGTTATTCAAGAATTTTGTTTGCAAGTGTCGTCTGCTTTTCATGTTAGGTAAAGGGTTAAACAATAAGTTTCATTTCCATAACTGAAATGTGGTTTGGCAAACAGGCATGGCCTATATAGACGCCACTCCATACTCAAATATAAAGCAACATTATTTATTTATTTATTTATTTATTTATTTATTTATTTATTTATTTATTTATTTATTTATTTATTTATTTATTTATTGGTGTTTAAGGTCACATATTTCTGCACAATGGCTAATCATGACCACGACAGTTTTCCGAGTGGAGGAGTACACGGAGAGAACCACCGAGTAACGGCGAGCAACTGTCAGCTCCCCAACGTACTATCTCCAGACAAGCGGGGTTAGCATTAGTTGAAGACAGGTGCACCATCGACGTACAGTACGCCTTCGTACTCAGCCCCACCGTGCCCCCACGTGGGCAATGGGGGTTAAGTGTCTTGCTCAAGGACACAACGCTGTTGCCGCAGGTGGTGCAATCACATTAACCCTTTACCCAACGCAGACGATATCAAAATGTATTATTTTAAATAACATTTTTTTTTAAATTTTAAAAAAAATTCCAACAAAACCATATCATGTGACCCCTCGTTGGAACGAGCTCGCCGAGCTCGTTCCAACGAGGGGTCACATGATATGGTTTTGTTGAAATTTTCTGAAATATAATATTTTTTCAACTGCTGAATTTGTTTATTCCGCGGGCGGATGCGGACGATTCGTTGGGTAAAGGGTTAAAA
Organism: Pictodentalium vernedei; assembly: GCA_031216915.1. Classification (NCBI taxonomy): domain Eukaryota; kingdom Metazoa; phylum Mollusca; class Scaphopoda; order Dentaliida; family Dentaliidae; genus Pictodentalium; species Pictodentalium vernedei. The sequence goes on along the minus strand of CM062294.1, from coordinate 451,170,914 downwards.
TAGAACAGGTGCATGTGCAGCAGAGAAGCAAAATACAACATTCAAGTGATGAATTCGCTGCATATCACAGAACTAACTATTGTATTAACTGTTATTAGCTTTTCTGGAATTGAAAGAGGAAAGATTTTCAGAGGGAAACTGATAATACAGTGACTATAACATCAGGGTAAAAGATTTCAGTGTTTTTATTAATATTGAAAGTAGCAGAGTAGAAGAGAAAAGCAGTGATTAGGCATGGGGAGGCCACCAAACATTTGCAAGACGTGACGTGGGGGTGGGTGGGTCTCTTGAGTGCGCCAAAAATGTGCATTTCCAACTTGTGCAATTTTTTGAATTTTTTAAAAATATATCAGTATATCAGCTAATATATACCATCATTTGTGTTTCAAACCTTAAAGATGATGTTGTACATCACACTCTTAACATAAATACAACATCAGGAGGCTTTATATGTGAGAATATTGGGCTTAAACTGGGAAATTGTCACACGTTAGTAGGGGGTGGGTGTCTTGTTCGAAATGTAGAAAATGTGCAGACAATATTTTGGGAACAATTCAAATGAAAATTTGTTCCCGTATATGTACACCTTCTCTGGCCAAGCCTGATAATGAACATTGTCATTTGTAGATTGGGGCCCACAGCAGCCCACAGAGGTATAAATTGGTGGTACCAGTTTAACCCTTTACCTAACATGAAAAGTAGACGACACTTGCCAAAAATTATTGAATAACTATAACGAGCTTGTCCCAATGAAGGGTCATAACCTATGTTTCTGAGACAAAAAATGAAAAAAATAATAAAAATTAATTGGCGATTTTTTAGAATAGCGCTGGCCGGTTTGGCCGTTACGTTGGGTAAAGGGTTAAGAACATTATGAAAACCCCCTAAAGACAGCCGTGCCTACTAAGTTTATTTTGGATTTTAATGGGAGAGTGTGGTGGGGGGGGGGGGGGGGGGTCTCAAAACGGTAGTAGAAAATTTGCACGTCGTGGGTGGGTGGGTGTAAAAAAGAGCCGAATAAAAAATAGGACGTCACGTCTTGCAAATTTTTAGTGCCCCCTCCCCCCCCCCCCCTGGATTAGGTCCCAAAATTACACCCAACTAATCGGCAGCACCAATGCGCGTAATTTACAAATGTATCAGTTGAAAAGAAGAAAAAACGTTCAAAGCGTTTCAACAGAACTTCATCGTGTGACCCCCCTCATTGGAACGAGCTCATTGAGCTCGTTCCGATGAGGGGTCACGTGATATGGTTTTGTTGATATTTTTTTTAAATTAAAAAAAAAACCCACACAAATGGAAAGAATAAATTTTGGTATGCTATGGGATGGGTAAAAGGGTTAAAAAACTCTAGATTTCTTTGAAATTTATTTGTGCATAAATCAAATATACATGTGCTAGCCGTAAAGTAACTTCTTACTCATTTAACACGTACCGTACTATAAAGTGACCTTGCTGGGACTTCAGCTGTTCGAATCTGGTACCACAGTCGTTCACTGGTATTTGTTTTATAAACATAATTTTATTTCTCAAAATAGAAATAGGGTTTGACGTTTTCAACGTCTCTCCCAATGTATTTAACACATTAAAATAAGTACTAAATGGGTGCAATGGAAGGCAACACAAAAATGTGATTTCATAAACATTTTATTAAACAATTAAATGCATTATATATATGTGCGTTTCCTCCAAAAAGAAAGAAATCCTTGGGTGATTTCTATTTCGAATGACAAAAAAGACATCTCTCTCTCTCTCTCTCTCTCTCTCTCTCTCTCTCTCTCTCTCTCTGTTAGACCCGGCCACCTTCCTAGCTTCGGGCCTGTGTATTTCCCACTTAATTGTTGGAGGATCAGGGATGTGGCTAGAGGGTTTCAGCTGGGGGGGGGGGGGGGGGGGCACCGGTGTAAATTCCAACTGTGAGTGGTTTCGACGATAGGTGGTTGCACTGCAGCGCTGGGTGATATCTTTTAACCCTTTACCCAACGAATCGCCCGCATCCACCCGCGTAATATGCAAATACAGCTGCTGAAAAAATATTATTTTTCGAAAAATTTCAACAAAACCATATCATGTGATCCCTCTTTGGAACGAGCTCGTTCCAAAGAGGGGTCACTTTATATGGTTTTGTTGAAATGTTTTTTAAAAAAATTTAAAAAATGATATTTAAAATAATACATTTTGAAATCGTCTGCGTTGGGTAAAGGGTTATGAACCCTTCTGAAAATTTTCACTAGTCCTGAAACGGAAAAAGCATCATTTATAATGTGTCTGGGTCAGAAAATTTACCGGATTGATGTCAGAGTCGAAATTTTGAGGCCACGTCAGTTTTAGAGTAAGAAATTTGAAACTCAAGTTTCCAGTTGGAAATAAAAGATCAAAATTTCTCATCATTAGTTGGAATTTTAATATTTTTCATGAACAATGTTAATGTATTGAATTTCCAACCATTTGATTTTTGACGTCGGAATTTCCAACTATTGAAAAAAAATACTCCTAGTTGGGGGGTGGGGGTGAGACCCCCCCCCCCACACACACACACACACCCCTGTCGCCACATCCCTGTGGAGGATCCGGATGTCGGTTGCCGGTTTAAAATTCATACGAAATGACAAAACCGTGTTCTTAAAATAGTTCATAAATTATTCAAATGAAATAATTAGTTTTTTCATAAAAGCTCAATATCGATTTTATGGAACATTTTAACCTCGCTAGATCAGTCAGTTGGAACAGTCAGGAACAATGGACAGAATTTTACCATTTTGTTGAATCACTATGGAAACATAAAAAAATTATTGTTATACGATTTTAATGTTTTGAATGACGTGTCTGTTTCTGTTTTAATCGCAGAATGAAGATTTTAAAATTTTACACTGATGTTTGAATACTGCATTTTGTATTTTCTTCCAGTAATTTCAACACTTACTTTTTAGACAAGTTCTAATTGTATTAGCGAAAGCAGAAAATAATAACACTTGAACAAATAAAAAACACAAAAATTATGAAAAAAAAAATATATTTGTAGAGAGGTGTATGATCTTTCAAGTGATCTTGGTGAGAAGTTGCTTCATCCAATAATATTAATTAGACGGGTCGGATATTCTGGCTTGCTTTGAAACCAACTTGTAGAAACCATAAATTACTGGGAGTTGGGAGAATAAGCTGCAAAAAGTAAATTTGTAACATGTCCGTTAACACTTATGCTGCCGAAAGCGACTTTGGTCAACCATTTTATGATGATTGTCTGTACCTTCTGGTATATGCTCAGATCAAACCTATACCATCTGATTAATTGTTGGAAAGGGCTCTTTGAGCCCTTTCCAACAATTATTCAGGTCATATAGTTTCAAGTAAATTCTATTAAACTTCCTCGCATACAGGCGGACATAGAGGTCCTCCATATAAGGCTATATTGGGTGTGGCTGTAAAATGGTTAATTCTATTTCTAAAGCGACATGGAACAACAATACATGCATGTATAAAAAGGGATTTTGAATAGTTTCTGTTTTTGCCTCAGAAACACAGGCTATGACAGCTCGTTGGAACGAGCTCGTTCAGTCAAGGTGTCATTAGTTGTGTTTTGGGGGCAAAACTTCAAAACAAAAAGAAAATATAAATTTGAATTGCTATTTTTTTAATAAATAACATTCGTCGTATGTCACTGTTACATGGGGTATGTTAACTCATGAATTGTCAAGCAACATCATAAGTTAGAAACTTCATATTGGCCATGAAAAGTATTCAAGGGTTTTTTGTTAGAAGGATTTTGAATTAGATATGTAGCCAAGTAGCCATATTGGTTGAGAGGCGAAGGGGCGGGGAGGGGGGGGGGGGAAGGATCTTTTGGTAGCGGTCAAGCATTTTTATGCTGAAGGCATGCCCCAAAATAGAAATCTTGAGTTTGGGAAATGTATGGAGCGGTGCTCTTCTCACATTGGTGTAACCGGAGGTGAGATAATTTTCAAAACATGCCCTCCCCAAACTTTGGAACGAATTGGACCCTGAACTGCGAGACATACGAAATAGAAATGAATTTAAAAAGAAATTAACATCAAAACTTCTGTCCTCATATCAAGAAAGTTATCAGTGTGACAACCCATACTGCCCTGACTGTAACACTCTATAGTAGGCTGCCTCACCGATAATCCAATCTAATCTTATAGTAAATTGAATTGCTAACCCACCTTGTATAATGTATCCTGATTGAGATGTTGTACGGGTAATGTGCCATATGTCCTTTCTGTATAGTCTGGTTTGGTAAATAAAATAATACAATAATATCATAAGATTCTATTCCATGGCTGTAGGGATACCTATCTACACACTTCCTTATTGAGCCGCTCTTATAAATCTGGAAATCTCGTCCACTTAAAATAATGAGGTAGGTCGCCAGGTCCAGAGTTTAAAGTCTTCACGTAGTTATCCATGGGTTCTTCGTGCCATAGCCCAAAACACAGTGCATGCAGTCAGTGTTGGAGTCAAATGTATTACGGGAGTGACAGGTAGACAGCCAATCTGGCTATGTCATCTCCCAACGGTATAGACTAATTATATTTCTTTATGTATCATATAGTTTAACATGTAACATGTAAAATATACCGTTAAATAAAATATCTATCTATCTATCTATCTATCTACATTTCTCGCGGAAGCCCAGATCTGGACTTCCCATGGAGAATTTTTTTTAAAAAAACAGGCCCCAAGCGGCGCTATTATGAGACATGTCGAGTCTAAAATGAACTCCAACTTTCTCCTCGCGTCATATGTGACTTATGTCATCTTTAATTTCAATACTTGACATTCCGTGCTAATTGCCTAATTCAGGAATTTTAGGGGGATGGGGGACATGGCTCCCCAGCCCCCCCCCCCACTCCATGGCTACGCCAGTGTATTGAATTACACAAAATAAACGACAGCACCAGTCATACAGTATTTCCGATGGCTATCGAAATTAGTAAATTTGCACTTATTTCTTAATTTCTCCGAGATGCACGGGGCTGGGGCAGCAGTGGCGTCATGCCAATGGTGCATGGGGGGGGACGCCCCCCCCCCCCCCAAAAAAAAATGTTCTGTGAAGGCCTGGGAAGTGCCATCTGGGAGGCATGTTTTGCCAAAATTTTGGGGCACGCTACGCGCCAACCGATGGTGGCGCTCGGCGTACATGGTGTTATCGACCCCCCCCCCCTCCCAGATTTTTCCCTAGCATGACGCCCCTGTTGGGCAGTTCTTGTTAACTGAGTTTCACTGATATAGGCTAATATCCAAAGATTCGATGACCAACGCCAGGATGGGTAACCTCTAAATTGGGCAACATAGGTATAATCCATTGGCTAAACTTGACCATGCCTGTGTTGCGATTAAAAAACAAATGTAGGCATAGATACTGAATTAACCTTTAACAGCAATAAACATAAACTTATACGGAATACATTCAGTTTCGGAAAACTTTCTGTACTAATTCGATTCTATTTCCCGGCGATGCGCAAGGACTTCGCCAAGTCTGTTAATTGTTTGTCTCCAACTGGGTGCTTCTCGCTTCGGAAGCTGCAGCGCACACACGAAAAATGCCAAGTCCACCGAATAAACGAACAGCCATCACCCCCCCCCCCCCCCCCCAACCAAAAAAAGTCGCCAAAAGTTAATATTAGCTATGTTTTTACGCTTTGACGATGAGGGACGCCAAAGGGTTCTTATGTCTTGTGCCTGTGTGAGACCCCCCCCCCCACAAGCCCTGGCTACATCACTGTTCCAGTATCGAGGTCTTGTTGGGTCTAGGCTAACGATTTCTCAATTTTGGAACTAGGCCTATATTTTTAAATAGGGCTTCCTGCAGAAAAAAAATTTCTTCCAAGTCGTCCTTTTAAATAAAGTCTATACCGGATATTGTTGGTGGGCCCTATCAGTAGCGTAGCTGCGGGAGAGGGGGGGGGGTTCGCTGCCCCCCCCCCAAAAAAGCCATTGGCTTGAATGCAAGTTTTACACAACATAGGACCCCAAAATGGTCTCCAATATTATAGGGGCTACACGCAGTATAAATGCCTCAGATTTGCTCTTAAGTAGAGCAGTAAATTTTGCAACATTTCTCGGAATGTTGTATGTGGGGTGGGGTGGGTGGCTATGACCCTCCGGTCGTTGTCCCCTTATCCCAATTCCCTTTCTGGGAGTGAGATGAAGAACGATCGGAAGGTCACAGTTGGAACTGGGGGAAGGCCCCGAAACCCCACACAATGGTCATTCAAATATCTTGAGTGCCCCACCCCCCCCCCCCCCCCGTACAAAACTGGCAAGGGCACCCCATATTATAGAATCCTGGGTGCGCCCTCGGCCAATAGACGAGTGGACGAATATTACTTTTTTAGAGTCCCGAACTCTAAAGCAGACAAAGTAATGTAGCCTATTCCCACAGCATATTCAGGGAGAATCCACAGAATTAAGCGAGTAGGTTCTGATTTAATCAGATCAGCATTGCAATAAAATCAATTTTTAACGTTTGTTTTTTGGGGTTTTTTTTAATGTTTGGCAAAGGGGTTTATGCACATTTTTAGGCGATCGAAACAGTAATATACAATTCCCATATAATCGTTACCATTTCACCTTCTGTGAACCTCATGCTATCTTTGTTTCGTTTCAGATTGATTGGTTGAACAGAAAGAAAGACAAAGAGCGTACCAGTGCTGAGGGCCAATCACAGAAAATCCCGCGTAATTCCTCGTGAAGTGTTTCCATTGTATTGAATATCGAGCAAGGGGATTGTCTCTTGGAACTGATTTTTTCAGCATTTGACATTTCGTCACCATAATTTGAGGTTATTCCGTACAGAATTAATAGAAGTTACCCGAGTGTAACGGCACGTGCAATTCATTCAATCCTGTTTGTTGTCTTACAGCAGAAACAGACTTGACAACACAAAGTGACGTTTTTAGCAGTGCTATGTTGTGACAAAGGATTCGGTGAATCGATAGAAAATTAAAATGTAAGTATTAAAATTCATATATTTTACACGGTGTGAAGCGAAATATGCAGGGTGCGATCATTAATTAGCCTGCTATTTGAAATTTATTCTCCCGTCCAGCCACTTGCTAATTACAACAATTAAATTACATTGAGAATTTGAGTTGTTGAATCGGCGTGGACCATTATTATTTGTAAACAACCAAGCACGTGGTAACTCGGAATTACCCAGAAGAGGATTTTTCGTGCAGAACTCTGGCAGCCAGTGGCGCGGTGGAATGGGGTGGAGGTGTGGTGGACCGTCAGGACGTAATGGGGATATTATGATACGGTTTGGATGAGGGTCACTCCCTCTGCTCTAGGCAATTATGGAATTAACCCGAAAAGTTCATACGGATAGAATTTCATTCCCCCACGGTCCCACCCCTTGTTTTCCGTTCCAACCTTCAGTAACGCACAGTTGCCCCTAAACCCAAAACAAAACAGTTTCGAATTAGGTGTTCGAACGTCATAGCTACCCCAATAGTAGGGTAGTCACCACGTTTGGATAGCTGAACAACATTTTTCTATTTTTAAACAGGTACCTTTCTCAAAAAACCCGTCGTTGTAACAGAAAGAGAGAGTAAGTGAATGGGTTGTATGTGCAACATTGAACATATGAGCATATTTTTAAGACATGATGCGACATTTTGGTCCACCCTTATAAAAAAGTACCATGGTAAACCATGGTAAATCCCAAAATACCCTGGTAATACCATGGTATTACCAGGGTATTTTGGGATTTACCATGGTTTATCATGGTACTTTTTATAAGGGCAGTGGGCCGGGTGCTTTGCTTATTTAACATTGTATGTACTTAACAAAAAAAAACGGCACATGTCACAGAAATAAAGATATTCTTACTTTCTTGTAAAACCAGGGCTGGCGCCATAGATTGGATGTAGGAGGCCACCCTCCCCCACCGGGAAGTTTACCTCCACCCCCCCCCTCCCCCACCCCCCGTCGGGTAAACTACCTCATAAGTCCTTTAATTGTTATTATTGTGTGCTTGGTCGGGGATTAACCTAGCAACCACATCGGGGGACCCCCCCCCCCCTCTCCTCAACCTATCGGGGAATTCTGACGTCATCCATCTGTGAAGCAGAAGGTAAAATTCCTTTCAAAAAGTAAGATAAGCTGGAGAAACTGGTAAAGGGGAAATTAACCTTGAGGAATGTCTTGGTTCTTGCCTCAATTTTTTTTTTAATTCACCCTTTTCACTGCAGTGTCAGATTAATCTGACACTGCAGTGAAAAGGGTGAATTAAAAAAAAAATTAAAATCCATTTTGTAAACTTTTGCGATTGATCAGTTAAAATATTCTTTGCAAAAGAAAGGGTTAAAATTCCAAGGGTGGAGCAATTGCAAAATGGACAGGGGGTGGTGAGGGGAATGGGATTGATGCCGGGGGTTAAATGCGTCTAATTACCTTTTGGGGTGAAGTAAGGGCCCCTGGGGTGACCCACCACCCGGATAGTATTACGATACACTACGCGATCTGTATCAACTGCAGTATGGTTTGCGATACCGCTGAAGTTTTTAACGTGATTGTCACTGGATAAAACATCGTTTCGTAACACTATATTTAACGTAAAGCCTACCAAAAGCTAATACCGTCAACGCTATGAATTTACAAAAGGGCTATGCAAATTCTATCATTTTTTTCAAATTTTGTTTCAAAAACCTAGCGTTTGACTCATTGGAAGGAGCTCGTTGAGCTTAATCCCCGTCGCTGTCGTTTTGAGGTCTGGCCTTCTGTATCTACCTGAAATGAAAATAATGCCCCCGCAGAAAATTTTGACACAAAACTGAGGGTTTCTAAAATCCGGATCCGCAAAAGAAATCTAGTGGAAACATACTAAGTCACTTTTAACCGTTATAAGAGTCTGAGTAATATTCCACACTTTCTATTGCGCCACGCCTTGGAAGTCTAGTGGGTTTATAGCAGTGATTTCAAGCCATGTTTTGGCAGCCTCTACTGCCCTCGAGATGCACCCGGGCCTTTATGTTAGTCTAATTTGGGCGCTTCGGCAAATACGAATCTACCGTATCTTGGCCAGGCATGTCGGTATGTTAGTGTAAGCTTCAGTATTGATAAAAACACAGTTTCAAACTTTCTAAAAACCCGCACCGGCCTGGCAACTATCGACACACTTGGAGGAGCCCAGACGGGGCTGATCTATCCGTGAGGCAGTGTCTAGTATAGTGGCTGAGAATATGAAATGGTTTCGCGTGCCGAAGCGTCCAGGGTTGGTATGGAGCCAGCCGCTTTCGATCCTCTTTAACTGTTGGATAAGGTTTCTTGCAACTGTCACCAATGCTTGGGAGGTGCAAACCTTCTTTAAAATGGGCAACATGGTTTATTAGCGCTCATCCCTGGTCTTGAGTTGATATTAGTACTCATGTTGTGGTCATGATTTGCCAGTGTTCAAAAATATGTGACCTTAAACACCAATAAATAAATAAATATTATTCATCTATTACCTAATATGTGTTTTTTACGGACTCAATAGGCTAAGCAACTGGTCCCCTAGCACTCCTAAGAATGACCGAACGGAAGATAAGAATGACCGAACGGAAGAGAAGGTAGGCTGAACCCAATGGAGATACTTAAAGACATTGCTTTTTGTGACGAGTGGTGTCATACTAACGTTTGCTGATTTTTTTCTAAGTTAAGGAGCCTGAGGTGTTATTTACTGCATGCGCTTAAAACAGAAAAACCGAACCGAAACCGAGTTTTTTTCCCGCAACCAAACCGAAACCGAATCTGAAAAATCGAAACCGACTGGCTCTTACCAAAAGCCTGTGTGTTGGAAATTCGAACTAGACCCATTTACGATTAAACTCGAGTAAATAAGAAAACCTGAATTTTTCTGCTAGGGAATTTATATTGATTGCACTCAAAATGGTATTAAAAACTCTCAAATTCTTAATTATTAAACAACTGAAAATTGATTGAAGCAGCACAAGTTTTCGACTGTCAAAACTGATTCTCGCGAATCGGGGAACAAATTTTAGGCCTGTTAACATTATTTATGTATTTATTGGGATTTTACGACACTTCGACAGCCAGGGTCACCTCTGAAATCAGAGGTGCGAATCTGTGTCATGTCATCAATGAAATCAATCAATCATGTCAATCAACATGAAACATGAACATCAATCGAATGGGGAGCGCGGTGGCTCAGTAGGTAGAGGTGCAGGCTGCAAGCCGAGAGGTCCTCGGTTCGAATCCCACCTGCGGCAACCGCGTTGTGTCCTTGGGCAAGACACTTCATCTCCATTGCCCGCGTGGGGGCACGATGACGCCGTGTACTAAGGCGTACTGCACGTCGATGGTACGCATGTCTTCAACCAATCTAACCCTGCCTGTGCTGCAGTGCGGAGTTACGATGTTGGGGAGCTGGCAGCTGCTCGTCGTTGCTCGGTGGTTCTCTCCGGGTACTCCGGCTTCCTCCACCCGTAAAACTGTCACGGTCATGATTAGCCATTGTGCATAAATATGTGACCTTAAACATCAATAAATAAATAAATAACATCAATCGAATAATAAATAAATACTGCAGAGTGGAATTTATAGCATGGCGACCATGGGCGCCCGCTAATGGTAGGACACTCGCCATTCCTACTAAAGGCTCCTTTAGCTTATATAATAGGGTCTCCAAGCCGAATGCTGGTCTGGAGGAAGACTTAACAGCTAGTGAAAATAACAGTTTAAAACCGGATCATTACTCAGTTATCCAGAATGCAATGCTACATATAAAGGGACGGAACTGTTGGTCAAAGTCTACGTTTAGAGGCGGGGGTGTCCCATATCCCCCCCCCCCCCCCCATACAACCGACACTGTGTATGCGGCATTGTAAACAATTTGAAACTAATCTATTTTCATATTACCCCCCCCCCCCCCCGAAAAACCCCAAACAAACCTCCCGTACATGATTGCTTCATTTGCTTGTGCTTTTGAAACTCTCACATATGTCAAGACAAGGATGTCTGAAAACAATTCTGGTATTCTAAAAAGCCGCTTTCGAATTCCAACCCCCCTCCCCGCCTGAAACATTTTCTGCCGCCGGCACTGCACAAACATGGGTGGAAACTCCGAATGTCTATTGCGCACTCTATAAAATCAGTCGGGTTAATAAACCAACACTGTTGGTTGAATGTGAACCCATTTGGGTTCATATTCACCCAACCCTATTGATTTTGGCTGAATTTTTAACCCAACTGATTTTAGAGTGTGTACTTTAATTTCCCTTATATGTGGTACTTTTGAAGTTTGGAGCGTGGTGACACTGTGGTGATAGCACTCAGTGAGCTTCAAACAGAGAGTGTCGCGGTTCGATCCTGACCAACGGTTTAACTGCATTGTGTTTTGGGGCAAGACACTCAATCCTTACTTCACATCGATGGTGTGCTTTCCTTTAAGCCTTTACCCAACGTAACGGCCAAAATCGGCCAGCGATATTCTCCAAATCGCCAATTAATTTTCATTATTTTTTTTATTTTTGTATCAGAAACATAGATTATGTCCCCTTGTTGAAACGAGCTCGTTCCAACGAGGGTTCATAACCTATTTTTTCAGACAAAATGAAAAAAAATAGTTATTCAAGAATTTTTTTGGCAAGTGTCGTCTGCTTTCCATGTTAGGTGAAGGGTTAACCGCTGCTCTCATTGTACAGAGTTTAGTGAGACTAAGTCAGCGAGTCATAACACAGTTGTTCGCCGCTTCTGGTCGGTTCACTCAGGGTACTCAAGCCTCCAACACCCGTAAAATTGTCCGACACGATGTGAACTGCCTGTTGAAAGTGTCGTTAATCCCCAATAGCCAAACGAACGAACAAATTTGATAATAATGATACAACGAAGTTGTATCGTAAAACTATTGGTGGAAAGCGCCAGGAAAGTATTACAATTTACTGCACACCACAGCACGACATTGACTCAGTCGAATGCAGGGACGTGGCGACAGAAGAGGGGGGGGGGCACCTCCCTACTCCACCCCACCCCACCCCCTGTCCTTGCCAAAATTTCCTATAGTTGGAAATTCGGAGGGTAAGTCATGAGTAGTTGGAAAAACCATCTATCTAGACTTTAGAGCTTATTTGGCGATGCTGATGACTCCAGTCTCCTTACTTCCCAAAATCCCAACTCGGTTTCAAATCGGCAAAAATTCTTACTGTTACTATTTACAACTACAGTGTACGCAATATCGAACTTCATAAGTATGCATTATGTCAATTGGTACGAGATTTCTATAGTACGTTTACTTATCGTAATAAAAAAAATCCTCGAAATACACTTCAAGAAAATCACATCATCTAAAATCGTTATCCAGAGTTAATTCCATCATTCACAGTTACAAAATGATGAAACATCGAACATTGATCATTCCTGCATAAGATCTGATTTAATATTAGGACAGTGTGAATTGTTCAAAGTTCTCAGCTTGAGCATTTGTTTAGCACATATTCAATTCCCAGAATAATACCAAATAATAACCTGATAATTCTAACATAAATGTGTTGGCATTTCAGTTTCCAGAATCAGTTTTATGCCCCCTTTCATGGCTTCATTTTCAAAATCTTTCGCCAATGAATTTCCATCTAAGGGAGGGACCGGGAGGGGGTTCCCCCTCCCGGTCCAGCCCCTAGTTGGAAATTCACTACTACCCCCCCCCCCCCCCCCCCTAATCGAAAACCTCTAGCCACCACGTTCCTGGTTAAATAATTTTATTAAATTTTGAAGCTACAATTGTTTAAGTTGTTCATTCTATTACATTATTTATTTATTTATTGGTGTTTAAGGTCACATACTTATGAACAATGGCTAATCATGACCGTGACAGTTTTACGGGTGGAGGAAGCCGGAGTACCCGGAGAGAACCACCGAGCAACGACGAGCAGCTGTTTAGCTCCTCAACATTCTAATTGTTCAAGCTCCACTCAAGCATGGTTACAGCGGTTGAAGACATGTACACCATCGACATGCAGTACGCCTTAGTACACGGCGTCATCGTGCCCCCCATGTAGGCAACCGGGTTAAAGTGCCTTGCCCAAGGACACAACGCGGGACGTCCCGGACGGGGATCGAACTCGGGACCTCTAGTATAGAAGTCCAGCAATCGACCACTGAGCCACCGCGCTCCCACTCTTTTACATTCTCAAGCACACTGGAAAATATGCCAGTAATACTTTGTTCTCCCTGTGGAAACCCCGGAGAGTGAAGCAGTGCTTGTTTACAGTGGTCAAGAAGCGCCTTTTTACCTGGTCACCAGCACTCTGAAATAGACAACATATAGATATAAACGAATGGCTGGACTTTATTCTATGTTTCGGTTACTATTGACCATTGTGCACAAATATGTAACCTTAAACATCGATAAGATAAATAAATGCTTGTCTTTGACCAGTCCTGGAAATGAGACCTGTGCGAGTGCAATTGCTACCGTCAGCACCCGTGACCGTGTCTTCTATTTTACGGGAGCTAAATAATAATGCACTCGATGAGAAATATTGTGGAGCACTAATATACTGTGAGGGCATATAAATGTGTGTTATTTTGAGAAAGCAGCACTCTGCAGCCAGTGGCAAGTTACTGTCATAATTCAACAATTCCTTATACATTTTGCCCCTTGAACCCGATCTGCCGCTTTTCTGGCCTGGAGCTTGATTCGTCATATTTTCATTAAATAGGATGGATGTTCAGTAAATGTGTGGGGTAATAATAATAATAATAATAATTTTAAAGCCTAGAATCCACATACGATGCTCAATGGCTGTACAATATTTGCATACATACAGATACACACATACACACACATTCTCTCACAGATACGTTGATACATGGATCACTTTTATCATTTATTGGTGCCCAACGCCACATCAGCAACCGAGGCTATATCGTGGCGATAAGCGACAGAACCTAAAAGAAAGCAATCAATATTTTTAACGTACAGCCCCGAGGCAGCACATTGAAAATATTGATTGGTCTACCCCCAAATAATGAATATGGACTTTTCTGATTGTTGCCATTGAACTGACATGGAAGATACCACTAGAGTTCAAAGGGTTAAGGTTTCTGGTGTTGGTGACAGTATTCCCTCAAAAATTCATATACTAACATTTTACGGGTGCATTTTACTCCCGTCTCTGAATTCAATGGAGCTGAAAACTGCAGCCGTCAATTTTGTTCATTTCCAGCACTGTTTGACCAAAATATCAGATTGAAAACCAGAAATATTTGCCAGACAAAATGGTGTCGAAATTGACTCGAAAAATTAATGTAACTCATTTTCAGGTCGTCCTAATTTCAAATTTCTAAAGTCTGATTGATAGCTCTGGTTCCATTATATTTGTGCCGATTTTTGATAAATTCCCTGCTCACCGAGTCACCTTGAAGAAGAAACGCCTCCCAATGAATATACAAAGACAATTGATACTTTATATTTTACCAGCCCTGTCAGCCATCTGGCGTTGCTTTAGTAAATTACCGCGGTCGGGGGTCCACGAATAATTAGCGCAAAACGTGTTGACAGCTAGTCCAATAATATTAGCCTTCGCCTGTGCTCCGAATTTATTATTTTTTTATTTTTAATATGTCGCACCGTCGAAGTCTAATCTGATCTTTCGTTTTTCCAGCAGCAAAGTACGAAATTGGGCGACATAACACTAATATGATGAATACTCATTCTCCATACATGTTCCCACATTCGACAAGAATAATATGCCTTCACGTTCACATTAGATGTATAAATTTCCTATACTTACTGTCGAATTACGTATTAAATACCAATAATTAAATAAAAACATTTTTTCAAGCGGTAATGTTACAGCGGTTGGAAAATTGTTCAAAATCGTATCCCATTTCCGGGAACGGACCTCAGCGGTATTGCAACGACTGCCGCGTCGTTTGACTTGGTGTGCACTACATTATCAGTATTCCGTTTTTCACTCCGCGTTTCCGTATCAACCCATCTTCCAGTTCAACAGTTTGTTTCGAGTTGAAAAAATTGCAGTGCAAATGACGCCTAAATAATTCAAAATATCGATTTATTTGCAAGAAAATGACCACCAGAATGAAGAAAAATGTGTTTTACACAACTGTCAATCGGAAGTAGGAACCAGGTGGGGAAATTTGATCTTTAATCGAGGTCCAACCGTTCAGCGAGAGTCTCTCGCTGAACTTTGCTGCTGGAAAAACGAAAGATCAGATTAGACTTCGACGGTGCGACATATTAAAAATAAAAAAATAATAAATTCGGAGCACAGGCGAAGGCTAATATTATTGGACTAGTTGACAGCACGTCTTGTTATGTAACATAACAGAGCCCTGTTGTGTCGTTCCCAGATCAAATTTCTATATTGGGGTGTCTAACATGTCACATGAAAATCCTTCATATTCCCACTTTCAAGAACGCAAATGAACACACCTGTAGTCAAAATGAGTTGTCGTTCGAAACAAAGGACATTACGAGTTTTTCCAACAATTAATGAGTTGTCGTTCGAAACAAAAGGAAATAACGAGTTTTTCCAACAATTTGTTGATGGATTGAAACGTTCGTCGGTTTGATATCGTGATATTTCCAGTCGATTATCGCGATATAGTAGGCGATGCCCTTATAACAAGCAGCATCAATAAATATTATTTGGCCCTCGTGCCCCTCTAGTTAGTCGCGGCGATATATCTAAATAAAGTGTGAGGGGAGAGGGGTAAGTCCCGTCCACACGATCGTTAAACACTAAAAAAAACATTCTTGTCTCGAGTGAAAAGGTCTTTTCACTGGTAAAATAGGACCCTGTCACTAATGCTTGGGATGCGAGTCGTCTAAAATAGGCAGCATGGGGTATAAACGATTGACTGACCTTGACTTTATGAAAGTTTATCTCTATGTTGTGGTCATAATTAGCCATTGTGCAAAAATATGTGACCTTAAACACCAATAAATCCGCCACCCCCCTTTTTATGGATCTGGCTATATTTGGTCAGGCCTAGCATTCTTTATGAGTGCAGGAGTGCTGCACGTCTAGAAAAAAATGAGGAGGGCAGTTGTTTGCACCCCTTGATTTTCTGGAATGCCAGACCTGTTCGGGACTGCCTTTAAAATCTCTTATCATTTCGTCCCCTGAGTTCCAGTGTGTTCTCTGTGCCCACTGGCACAGAGAACACATTGGAACTCAGTAGACGATTTGTCAATGTTGCATTGATTCGCAATAATTCATGGCCCATTCTGTGTAGCATTTCGATGTGTGCCAATTTGACCACTATGTAGCTGAATGTATCACAATTTTTCAGTCACAATATTAATACCTTGAAGTGACTATAACCAAAATGGCATACAAGTTTTTACATTAAAAATTTCAGGTGCAATTGCACTCCCAAGCAATCTGAGGAGGGCAATTGTTTTGCACTCCTTGATTTTCTGGATTGCCAGGCCTGATTTGGTCTTTCCCTTGCCGGCACTTAAAAAAATAGAAAAAGCCGATAATGGTTTGGATTACCAGACAGACAAATATGCTGCAGTATGGTTGACTGATTTCAGATAAAATCAACATTACCCTTTTTCAGGTTCTGTTCATATATCTATTTCGTGTGGGGAGCGCGGTGGCTCAGTGGTAGACTGTTGTACTTCTATACAGAGGTCACGAGTTCGATCCCCGTCCGGGTCGACCCGCGTTGTGTCCTTGGGCAAAGCACTTTATCTCGGTTGCCTACATGGGGGCACGATGACGCCGTGTACTAAGGCGTACTACACGCCGATAGTGCACGTCTTCAACCGATGTAACTCTGCTTGAGTGGAGCTTGAACAGAGTTAGAAATTTTGACGAGCTGACAGTTTCTCGTCGATGCTCGGTTGTTCTCGCCGGGTACTCCGGCTTCTTGCCCCCGAAAAACTGTCACGGTCACGATTATCCATTGTGCATAAGTATGTTGATCTTAAACATCAATAAATAAATAAATATATCTATTTCGTTCAGGTCTTTTAACCACAGTTTATTGTCGTTGCGACTGTATCAGACTTACTTTATGGGCAGTCTTGAATGGTATTTGGAATTGCCAGCACTTCCCTCATTGTCCTGACTGTAGTTTACAATTAGCGACGGTGATGAGTCAGTTTCTTCCATCCGATAACAAAGGGATGTCAGACGTAATGACCGTTCGTCTTCCTTTAAACTTTCAGTGACCAGCTGTTACCCTCTCATCTTCTCGAACACTCCCCGTGTGATTTTGCAGGGCCATTTTCACAACAACAAAGGAAATTATAATTAACTAAAGCTTCAAGATCAGCCCTGTTCATCAATTGCTATCAAAATACAACCAAATGTGTATACCACTGCACAGTGAAGCAGAGGAAAAATAACGACTGCCATATACAAGAAGTACGCGGACGGTCAGTTACAGCTAAAGCACCCATAAAGTGGAATTTTCACCAGAACGTCACGTCTTAATTTTGGGGAGAAAAAAAACATAAAAGAGCACAATCGGTGTTTCAACTAATTGACCTCGGCTCCGGGTTGAACACCGGAACCGAGATCTGTGGGCCGAAAGTTTGGATGCGCGAACAAAACCCAATGCAGACAAAACGCCATGCGGACAAGAATCCATAGCTCTGTGAATCTTTATTCTAAAATCAGTCCTGGCCGTTTGAGGGGAGCTATTGCTCCGGCTTTCCTAAAAGAAAATTGAGGAGAGCCATAATTGCTCTCCTTAAACTGTAATGGCTCTCCTCAATTTTCATATTAATAACCTTGTATAATTGATATTAGTGTAGAATAGATCCCCTGAAACATATTTAGGAGGGCCATGGTGGCTCCCCTGGATTTTTCAAAAGGCCAGGCCTGTAAAATAGACAAAACTCCGTTTCTAGCCAACTCTTGGCTGCCTTACCAGACAGCCAAGACTTGACTATAAATCACGGCCCAGGTGGTTTGTTCATTGTGAACAGGACCTCCTGAAGTTGGCACGGTCAGGGTTCATGCTCCGAGACCGCAAACGCCTGAAATAGGCTTTTAAAGGTTAAGCTGTTTTTAGAAGTCACAAAATTACTGTAGATATGATTTGTTCCTAAAAGAATGCCACTGTTGAGCTGATTGGCAGTGGCATTTGTGGAGTAGGGGTGAAACGGTTAGCTCATTTTCGTAACCGACTAACCAAGAGCTATAACCGGATAATATCCGGTTATCCGTGGCCATTATTTCACCGAATATGTGATAAAAACTATAGGAATTGAAAAGAAGTATTCTCAGACTATTCCGTAGTGTGTACACAAACGAACGTTGTCGAGTACTCGACAACGTTCGTTTGTATATACACTGTGGAATAGTTTCTGCGACTACTCATTACTCACGGAAACTGCCGATCATTAACGAAGTCTTGAACGCCAAAGTCGAATATTTCTCAATATACCCAACGCGGCTTCGGTGTGTAATCTTTCATAAAGGAGAAGCGGCAGATTTACTACGTTTCAAACGTGGAATGACGATCACTATCATATTTCGGATAACCGGTTGACGGTTTTTCTAATCGGTTAGGTAGCTAACTAGTTTCAAACCGATTATCCGGTTAAAAGGCAGGAAGATACAGCCAACCTGGCAATGCCTTCCTCTGCCAGTACACAATCCAACAATTAATTGGAATTTTTTGTAATTTAATGTACAATATGCAATTTTTCTTCTTGTTGAAATTTCAATATTTTTATTACATGTACCATATGTATATATTGCTAGATTTTAGTACTCGACAACGTTCGTTTGTATATACACTGTGGAATAGTTTCTGCGACTACTCATTACTCACGGAAACTGCCGATCATTAACGAAGTCTTGAATGCCAAAGTCGAATATTTCTCAATATACCCAACGCGGCTTCGGTGTGTAATCTTTCATAAAGGAGAAGCGGCAGATTTACTACGTTTCAAACGTGGAATGACGATCACTATCATATTTCGGATAACCGGTTGACGGTTTTTCTAATCGGTTAGGTAGCTAACTAGTTTCAAACCGATTATCCGGTTAAAAGGCAGGAAGATACAGCCAACCTGGCAATGCCTTCCTCTGCCAGTACACAATCCAACAATTAATTGGAATTTTTTGTAATTTAATGTACAATATGCAATTTTTCTTCTTGTTGAAATTTCAATATTTTTATTACATGTACCATATGTATATATTGCTAGATTTTAGTACTCGACAACGTTCGTTTGTATATACACTGTGGAATAGTTTCTGCGACTACTCATTACTCACGGAAACTGCCGATCATTAACGAAGTCTTGAATGCCAAAGTCGAATATTTCTCAATATACCCAACGCGGCTTCGGTGTGTAATCTTTCATAAAGGAGAAGCGGCAGATTTACTACGTTTCAAACATGGAATGACGATCACTATCATATTTCGGATAACCGGTTGACGGTTTTTCTAATCGGTTAGGTAGCTAACTAGTTTCAAACCGATTATCCGGTTAAAAGGCAGGAAGATACAGCCAACCTGGCTATGCATTCCTCTGCCAGTACACAATCCAACAATTAAATGGAATTTTTTGTAATTTAATGTACAATATGCAATTTTTCTTCTTGTTGAAATTTCAATATTTTTATTACATGTACCATATGTATATATTGCTAGATTTTAGTGTACTGGCAAATAAAATATCAATATCGGTTAGGTAGCTAACTGGTTTCAAACCGATTATCCGGTTAACTGTTTCAGTACTATTTTGGGGCTGTGGTAGAATGATACAACTTAATCTGTATTTTCCCGATTTGAATTACCCTTCGGTACAATCAGCAAATTTCAGTCAAGTCAGATACCGAACCGATACCGAGGTTCATCCCCTTAAAAATTCCGAAATCGGTACCCAACTCAAAATTCCAATAGCTCTCATCTCCAACAAATCGGCCAAGAGCGGACAACTATTTGTTAACTGTTAATTACAGTATTGTTATGTGATCACACAACTTGTCTGTTTCGCGATCAACTTGCGAGCCGTGGCATCGAGATTTCGTAAATAAAATATTCGGAAGTGAAGTCCGCATCAAGTCATCTTGCTGCTCGTCGTTGCTCGGTGGTTCTCTCCGCATACTCCGGCTTCCTGCACCAGTAGAACTGTTACCGACACGATAATGTGACGATATGACCTTGGCTGTTAATGTGTCGTTAAACCCTAATAAATAAATATAAATAAATCAAGTCATCTTCAATAAAAACAAACGAAATTTGTATGATCTTATACACCATTTACACGAGGCAAATTCAGGGCTCACACTTCGACGAGAGTCCGAAAATCGATTCACGCAGATTCGCGCAACAAAACCAGTGAGAATCCATGTAGATTCTCGCTGCATCTCTGCTAGGATTCGCGGGAAAAGAATTGAGCCAATTTAACCCTTTACCTTACACAGGGTGGCAAATTAACTAATACAAGGCTAACATGGCCTGAAATATCCTGTCACTTTGTCAATAAAATTGTACAAGTATGGCTGTCATTGGAACCGGCTCGGTGAGCCGATTCCAATAACAGCCATATTTGTAAGGTGTATTGGTAAATATTGATTATTATGCCCTCGACCTCAGAATGAGGATTCGAGGGTATCCAGTGAGAACCCCCCCCCCCCCCCTTCCGGTTTGTCCGAACAAAAAAAGTTTTTTGCATTGCAATTTCTGAGCCATTAGTCGGATTTGGATCTCCTTTGATATGCTGATAGACCCACATGGGAGAACGGATATGCACAAGGAACGGGTCCCGTCCAATGTTTCTTTTCCCAGAGTTATGGCCCTTTTTCTCTTTTTGGACTTAGAATTTTATTTTTTTCTTTTCACTCTTTTGACTCAGAACAGTTTTCTGTCCCACTAAGGCTGCTTCGAACATGCCTACGGGTCGGGGGCAGTGGCCCACGCTTTGCGTAGCCCTTGACTGTTAAAAAAAAATGAGTTTATGTTTTTAAAATTAAAAAGCTGTGTTGGGTAAAGGGCTAACATGTGTTTTCAATATACAATTGAGGTTCAGCCATGGCGGCCTCATGAGATCCTGGAACACCCACAGCAGGTATGGATTCTCGCAACCATTTTCCTGAGAATCCAAATGAATTCTAAATTTAAATGAAATATAAGACCTGGATAATGAATGTAGTAAAGACTAGGGCTGTCACGATTTTTCAATTTAGGAATCGATTAATCGTCGCAAATAATCGATAATAATCGATTAATCGTAGCTAGATGACCTCCCACCCCTCTCCCTCTCTTTGAAGTAGATAACAATGAAGTTCAAGTCAGCTGACCTACCTCAAGTAAACAACGAAGACGATCAACTTTTAGGTGCATTCAAAGCTTTGATGTTCTGAACTTTTGAACCGTCAGTGTAATAATCAAGACCGGTCGGCAGTTGCGATCTTCGCAACTGCCGACCGGTCTTGATTATTACACTGACGGTTCAAAGATTCAGAACATCAAAGCTTTGATGAATGTACCTGGAAGACAAATGCTTCCAACGGCTTCTTGGGGTTTAACATCGATGTTCTTAACTCAATACCTTTAGAAACAATAGTTTTTTCATCAAATTTTCTTTTAATTATTAAACATCTAAAACGGGATACAATTTACCGATTATTCGACAATGAAAAATACTAATCGATTTCGCCGTGACCGATCAACAGTCGATTAATCGATTGATCGCGTCAGCCCTAGTAAAGACGTTCTGTCCACTTGTGGGAACTCCGAGAAGTGAAGCAGTGTTTTTTGTACTACTCTGGTAAACAAGGTTTGTTTTTCTAGTAAATTAGGACCCAGTCACCAATACTCGGGGTGGGAGTCCTCTAAAATGGGCAACATGGGTACAGTACAGTCGCTGTGGACTAGTCACTTTCCACGAGTGGACAATATTTCCACGGACGCCATAGTATTAGATTACAAGTAATCATTAAAAATTTAATTAATGAAGCACCGTAAAACCCGTTGCTTCCTTAATTAAAATTTTGCTGATGATGATTTGGATTACCTGGTCCAGGCCTGGCATTCTGAAAAATGCAGGAGGGCAAAAAATCGCTCTCCTCAATCAGCTTAGGAGAGCAATTAGCTTTACACAGCATTTTAAGTATCCAGTTGAACGAACTCATTGAAACTGAAACCAACAGACTACATAAGTGATTTTATTAACTTTACTAAGGTAAAGCAAAATCTCTTGGACATCTAGATGTCTCACTCAACAACCGAACACACACTTGACAAGACATGTGTGTGTACCCAGACCTGTTGTCCAAGAAAGTCATACGCCTACCACTACCACCTTCAACCCCCCAAGGGGGATTGAAGGTGGTAGTGGTAGGCATATGACTTTCTTGGACAACGGGTCTGCTTGAATCTACAGTCACATCCTGGTGCAAGTGCTTCAAGTGACAGGATAGTAGTAATGGTAGTATATTATAGTGTCAATATTCCTTGAATAATTACCCCTCAAACTGTGGTGTCAGTTGTTGAACTTGAAACTGACAGAAAAAAAAATATTGCCGTGACCCATTTTGCTTCAAATGATTGCAACTGTGTTTGGGTATGGTTGCAGCCATTACCTTTTACCACAAAACCACTTTCAAAATGAAATTACGTGATGTTATGTGACTTCGAAGTTAAATTACATTTTTGCTTTACAACAAAAATTTAATGTGACCTTAATACATGTAATCTCAATCATCCCAGACCAAAATATTTAGGAGGGCAATTTTTCGCTCTCCTTAATTCTTTCAGGAGGGCAGTAAGGAGAGCTAAAAAATCGCTCTCCTGAAATTCCCAAGCCTGCTGGTCGGAGGCGGGGTGGTGCAGTAGGTCGAGGTGCAGGCTGCCAGCCGAGAGGTCCTCGGTTCGAATCCCAGCAGCAGCAACAGCGTTGTGTCCTTGGTCAAGACATTTCATCCCCATGGCCCACAAGGGGCACGGTGGCGTTGTGTACCAAGGTGTACTGCACGTCGATAGTGCACCTGTCTTAAGCCAATGCTGACCCTGCTTGTGTGGAGTTAGTATGTTGGGAAGCTGACGGCTGCTCGCCGTTGCTCGGTTGTTCTCTCCCGGTACTCCGGCTTCCTCCACACGTAAAACTGTCGTGGTCATGATTAGTCTTTGTTCAGAAATATGTGATCTTAAGCACCAATAAATAAATATTACCTGGTCTACGCATGCGTGGACATCACTGCCTACTCGTGCTTTACGACCAGTCCACGGCGACTGTACTGTAGAAATGATAAACTGAACTGGACTTCATCTCAAGTTGTTGCTGATACGATTAGTCATTGTGCAGAATTGTGTGGCCTTAAACACCAATAAATAAATGAATAAGGTCGTTCACACTGTGACAAGGGAACCCGATAAGGCGATAACATGCTTTTGGTATATGCAGGCCTATAAATTCTTAATTCTAACCAACTAACGACGGTAAACGCTGTGCCCAAATAAGATAATTGCGCCCAAATTATGCGGAGTTTGAAACTTTTCCAAAGTTTTGCAGTGCTTCGACAATATATAGTTTGGCCAGGTTTCCCTGATGCTTGCAATATAGCTTAGAGCTTACCTTCGAATCAAACAATGCAATAGATAAATACATTTTTTTAAACCCACAGAGTTCGCCACAGAAAAGCAATCGGTGTCGACAGTGTCGTTTATCGCCAAAGAAAAGCAATCGGTGTCGACAGTGTCGTAAACGACACTGTCGATAGCGATTGCTTTTCTGTGGTGAATTCCATATGATCATGCACTTAGAGGTTGAGATGGGGGCGCGGTGGCGTTGCGGTAACCGGTTCTCGTCAGACCACCGAAGTTAAGCAACGTCGAGCCCGCTTAGTCCTAGGATGGGTGACCGTCTGAGCGATCGATTCGGACTCCCGCGTCTTGTCCTTGGGCAAGGCACTTAACCCCGATTGTCCACATGGGGACACGATGACGCCCGTACTAAGGCGTACTGCACTTCGATTGTGCGCATGTCTTCAACCAACGTAACCCTGCCTGTGATGCAGTGGCACTGTGCGGAGTTACAATGTTGGGAGCTGGCAGCAGCTCGTTGTTGCTCGATGATTCTCTCCGTTTACTCCGCCATCCTCCACCCGTAAAACTGTCACGGTCATGATTAGCCATTGTGCATAAGTATATTACCTTAAACACCAATAAATAAATAAAGCTTGTGATCTATTATATTCATGTTTGTGGGATTTCTCAGTAAACGCCATGCATAATTTACATTCAAATAGACCTTTGGCTCTACACTGGGAAACTAAGAAGCCTTCTCTCAAGTCAGTCGAGTAAACTTACGTTAAAGAGTGGTGGGAGGGAACCAGTGATACAGGCCTGGCATTCTTAAAAATGCAGGAGGGCTAAAAATCGCTCCCTCGCATGGCCTAGGGGAGCGATTAGCATTCCTCAAGTTTACAAAGGCTAAAAGTGGCAATTTGAAGTTTTACTATTAATGAATTCTGCCTAGATGGCTTTGTACATTCCATTTGGTGTTGCTCTCAAGGTAGTCTCCGTGAGATGGCTACACTGCCCCACCTACACCTCCGGGCCTTGGCAAGGCCCGGAGGTGTGGGAGGGGCAGTGTGGCCGTCTTACAGAGACCACTAACAAAGCACAGATCTGAAAAGATGTGGGTTTTATGAATAGGCGGTTATGGTAATTATTATTTGCTAAGGCCAGGAGGGCTAGTTTTCGCCCTCCGACAATTTTTTTAAGGTGAGCAGAAGGCGAGCGAATAAATCGCTCTCCTGAAAATGCCAGGCCTGGTGATAATGGTGAAGACTTATAACCAGGGGTTGAAGACTAGCATTTTAAGACGGTGACCCAAAACCTAAAACAGATGCTAAGAAGAAAATACCGGTGCTTTTTTTCTCCACCCATGCAGGCCACATCCAGATTTGCCGTTGTGCCCAAATTAGACCGATCTAAAGGTCTAGGTGCAAGTCCTCAAAAATGAACAACCGAGGTATAAGCTTGACCAAGTACATGTTTTGCTGTCTTTGTATAGCCACAGATATTGAACGTGACCTAAAATGCTATTAAGTGAAAAATAATAATTTAACAAAATTAAGACTTCAGATTTCTTTCTCTTTTTTTACAGGATTAGCTTAGTTTTGCAGGGATTAAAGGGTGCAAGTGGATTATCCGGTCCGTCAGACGATGACCTCATAGACAGATTAAATCACATATGGACAGTAGGTTTATTGGTGTTTTTCGCAATAGTTGTCAGTTCAGCTCAGTTTGTTGGCGAACCAATCCAGTGCTGGACACCAGCTCAGTTCACTGGGGCATACAATGCTTACACAAAACAGATATGCTGGATTTCAAATACGTATTATATACCCCTCGACGATGAGATTCCGAGATCCATAGACTTGAGACAAGACGCCGAAATAACGTATTATCAGTGGATGCCACTTATTCTTTTGTTCATGGCTTTCTTGTTTAAGATCCCCAACATTATGTGGAGAATGACCAATGGTTTGTCTGGAGTTAATATAGGCAAAATTGTGGATTTGTCATCAAGTATTGTATTAGAATCGCCGGGAAAAAGAGAAGAAACGATCCAACATCTTGCCCGTTACATGGACAGGTGGCTCGAATCGACACGCGTATACAAATGGAATGCATTCACTCAGGTGCGTAGGAAATTTTCAGGATTTTTGTGTTTTTGTGTTGGAAAGCGATACGGAACTTATCTCACGGGCTTATATCTCTTCATGAAGCTTTTATTTTTCGCGAATGTCGTCGGCCAGTTTTTCCTTCTCAACGCATTCATG
Organism: Pictodentalium vernedei; assembly: GCA_031216915.1. Lineage (NCBI taxonomy): Eukaryota > Metazoa > Mollusca > Scaphopoda > Dentaliida > Dentaliidae > Pictodentalium > Pictodentalium vernedei. Next base: position 451,145,163 of record CM062294.1, on the reverse strand, counting down.
TCCACTGACTATAACCTGTTTGGCTTTGAAGTGCTCGCCTATCTCAACGAGGGTGGTGAATGGCGAGAATCACCGAGGTTTCCCAGAGTCACTTTGTGCGATTTCGAGATTCGTACGCTGGGAAATATTCAAAGACATACAGTACAGTGTGTTCTTTCTGTGAACTTGTTCAACGAGAAAATTTTTATTTTCATCTGGTTTTGGCTAGTCGTTGTTGCTTCCTTCACAGCATTTGGCTACATTCTGTGGATGTATCAGCTTATTTTCAAGCACAATCGCGTCGGATACATTAAGAAGTACCTAAAGCTCATCAACGAATTGCACACTGGCTTCGACAAAAAGTTGGCACGAAAGTTTGCTGATGAGTATCTGCGTGATGATGGAATCTTCGTGCTCCGTGTTGTTACCAAGAACTCTTCTGACATCGTTCTCTCAGATTTGATCGCTTGTCTGTGGAAAAATTTCAAAGACAACTCCCCTACGAAGAATAATATTATATCAAACGATTATGATTCTGACCCCGAAATGGTAAAAGATGTTGTGTGAAAGGATAATAGTCAGAAGTTGTAGGTAAATTCGTCATTTTTGAAATGCCAGCTAACTTAAAAGGTGCGTCTCCTTCACACCCATTATTTCAATATATTGTTGGAAGTTTACTCAGCGTTGCATGGACATCCAACAATTCTAGAAGATTATCAAACGTGGGATATCGCAGGGGCAGAATTTCAACACATTTTGCGACAATCAAAATGACAAGGGATAGTGCCACTACCAGTCGACGATACCAAGATTGGACCAAGCAAACTAGTTCAGCAATCTGAACGTAGTGGCTGGCCAGCCACTTCGTTCAAATTGCTGGACTACTGTAAGGGCGAAGTGGCAAGTACGAGGAACTTGTTATTGTTGCTTTTTTTACATCTGGGACAATCATTCGCCATTCTTTTTTTCTAAAAATTGAATAACGTGGAAAGAAAAAGCAGAACCTGCACGCTATAGCCTTGAGTGAATAAAGGTTTGACATTGTCAGAAAGCCTGCTAATATAATTAGTTCCATACCGCAGTACATTTTTTGAATTTTGGTTGTGCAATCGCCGAAAAAAATGTGCTGTTGGAATCTTTGAATGGGTCTGAGTCCCGGGTGGTAATTTTTAATGCGGGGCGATACCGTCCGGGGAGCGCGGTGTCTCTGTGGTTAATGGTATTGAACATCTAGCTAAAAAGTAGACGGTTTGATTCCCACCGGGGTAACAACTGCGTTGTGTCTTTGTTCAAGGCACTTAACCCCGATTGCCCACACGCGTTGGGGAGGGGGGGGGGGGTGGGCTTGGTGGCGCTGTGTACTAAGGCGAACTACACGTCGATTGTGCACCTGTCTGCATCTGATGCTAACCCGATTTGTGCGGAGTTAGTGCGTTGGGGAGCCTGATAGTTGCTCGGTGGTTCTCTCCGTGTACTGTGGCTTCCTTTACTCGTAAAACCATCCAACAGAAGGTGACCCTGGCTGTAGAAAGTGCCGTTCAACTCCAATGAAAAAAAATTCTACCTGGTGCCGCTCAATGTGGGAACATCTCTGAATTCTGTTAAATTGAAATTTAATTTTATTTATGACTTAATGCCCAATCTATTCTTCTGTTCAGAAATAAATTTGCCACAATCATTAAGAGTCCGATTTTCTGATTCTTGTGAAATTCTGTCCCTGCATCGACAGGCACGTACGCACGATTCTCAAGAGGGCAGCATTGAGACGTTTGGTGAATTAGGGAACCGAACTTGGGCCAGATTGTTACTGCAAGCAAACTGCAAAGGTTTCACAAGCTGTAGGCAACATTTCACAGGAAGTCAACATTTTTTGTACGTACCAGGCAGACATGGATATAAGAGGCGGGCAATCACTCACACTTCCTGCTTTCAGTTGCTGGCGAGCTCCTTGCCACCAGCATATTTTGACATTTAAGGCAATTGTGGTATGATTGTGTCAGTACCATTATATGGCTATAACAAATTTTGCAATTTCATCCAGGCAGAAGTTGAACAACTACCAAGCTGAAAATAGCAGACTGTCATCTGCAGAATGATGTCCCCATATGACGAATTTGGTGATGCTACCCTGCACAGCTTTGTAGCATTACTAAATTTACCATCTGTTAACCTCAATCCGAATCAAGATCTCAGGCACGTGACCGGTACGTCCCTTCGTGTCAGTTTTTCTCTCTTATTTGTTGCATGACCCCTTGTTCTCTGGTCAGAAACAGGGCTTGCCTTGAGTCGGGGCTGATCAGCCCAGGCCCCGAGATCAGCCCCGAGGAGCACTTGCTGGGGGCTTTTTTTCAAGCCCCGACATTTTCCACAAAAAAGCACTAACAATAATGGAAAAAATGGAAAATCAGCCCCGAAAAGGCCCCGACCTCAATATGTGGGGCACTTTTTTTAGGCCCCGACCATTTTACTGAAGGCGAGCCCTGCAGACAAAGTTGCCTGAAGGGCAAAACTGGACAAAAGATATTTGAATGCCAAAATTAAAGTCATGCGATCATATTTATTTATTTATTTTTTTTTTTTTTATTTTTTTTTTTTTGCCGGAACGTTATAATGGTCGCATGTGGGAAAATATTTAGTCCCTTGATACCTTAAAGGGCTTGGGCCAGGCAGTTGTTTAATTTAACATTTTTAGCTTTCAACTAAACACACTTTGAAAAGATCAAGAAATTCTTTGAAGTTTGTCTCTGGTCACGTGTTTGTGTTTTATGTACTCGTATAACGATTCACACAATGTTCGCTCGTCCCTTGATTGCAGCAAATCGTCATCTGCAATGCTTTAGCACTGCGGGTGACGCATTGTTGCATTAAAGGGACGATTTGTAATTAACTTACTCTCCTGGAGTCATTTTTCGACAGCTGCAGCTTTCTCGTTACTTGCCTGAAGCTTATTGCAGGTGAATTGCTCTGTACTCGGCAAAAATGTTTCTTGTGTCCAGGTCTGGCTACGTACCGGCATCCTTTGATGGTTTTAATACAGAACAGTTAAGCCACTCGGAAGGTTAAGACATTTGGAATAATAATAAAAAAAAATAGCGCAACCAAGTTTGTGACATGTGTTTATCAACGGACAATTCACCTTCAACTTCTGATGTCAGCTGAAAATCGCCACTGTACAGGATCTTATACGGGTCATGAATGAATTCTACTGTTTCAAAATCTATGCATGTATGATGAATATATCTGTTTTAAACAGAGGTGAGAGAATTCAGTTAATTAGCTGATTTCAGATAATTTGTGATTAAGCTGCTTAAAGGTTATTTTCTATAAATCTACATGAAAATGGTCTTCAAGACCATTTTCATGTAGATTTATAGCAATAAAATGTCGACCAAGTGAAACTTAATCTAGATGTAATCTTTGTTTTCTGAAGAAACATCATTTTCACAAAATTTAGGTTTATAAATTATGAGAGTTTCAGTTTCAGATAATTTCGAGATCTTCCACTCTCACACTGACAGTGCTTCAATCTTTGGCTCTTCATTTGCGTGGGGGCCGCAACGAGTGCTTAAATAATACTTATGTTTTAAGATCTGCACTTTCAAACCAACGCTGTGGATATGTTAGTGTTTCAGTGAATGCTTTTCGCCGTTCGGTTTTGTGCGTCTAACGTAAATCATAACCAAAACCCTATCAGTATTGCTGTTTTGCAACAAACTTGATTTGATTTGACAATCAATGGGAGATATAGGCAAGTTAGTTTTTGTGGTTAGTAATATTTTGGCCGGGTCGCCCTGAACCCCAATTTCAGACTGATTAACGGTCTGTTCATATTGGAAAAAATACCTATGTAAACTGATTGATTACTCTTCAGATATATTCAGGGTCGCCGCGAAGATAACCGATTGGGGGTGGGGTGGTAACCTGATTTGTTCCGACTGCGATGGCTGAAGTACGGACTGACTAATTATCCAGCTACATAATGATAATAATAATAATTTTAAAGCCTAGAATCCACACACGGTGCTCAATTGCTGTACAATAATTGCATACATACATATACACACATACACATACATTCTCTCACAGATACATTGATACATGGATCACTATTATCATTTATTGGTGCCCAACGCCACATCAGCAACCATGGCTATATCGAGGCGATAAGCGACAGAACCTAAAAGAAAAAAGGGTATTGAATTAAAACAAAATAAAAAAAACTACATCATCAAAGCATGCCTTCATTGACTTGTCAGTCGGGAGTATAGTTAAAAAAAACCTCGGGACTTATTAGACGTTTATCGGGAATAATTAAAATATACACGTAGTAGTCAGTCGTGACGCAACTTCTTAACACGTACCGTACCGGAACTCCAAATTAGTCACGCTGGACCCCTAAGACCCCGAATCTGGTTATACAGAATTCCATTTATGGCCGACTGTGTTCTTGAGACACAAATCCAAGTATAAAGTCTACTCTCTTAAGAAAGTACATGATTACACAGAGAGAGCCAGTATTTTACACACCAGTCTAGGCGAAAATGTTCCGGTCGATCCCCCCTCCCCTTTGCGATCCCCGGTTAAGTGATTTACTTCGACATGGCCTGGACCCTCTTTTAGACAAAATTAACGGTCTCTTCATAAATGACAAATTAACTGTCTTTATTCCCGTGAGCAGATTGATCCTTAGAGATTTATTCATGTATTCCATTTACTTAGCATGAAAAGCAGACCACACTTGCAAAAAAACTTCTTGATGAACTAATTTTATTCATTTGTTTGTCTCAAAAAACATACGTTATGATCTCTCTTTGGAACGAGCTTGACGAGCTCGTTCCAAAGAGGGGTCATAACCTATGTTCTTGGGACAAAAAATAATGAAAATAAATTGCCGATTTTTGAGAATAGCCCTGGCCGGTTTTTTACGGTTACGTTGGGTAAAGGGTTAACAAAATTTATGATATTATCAGGTCTGGAAATAAAGCGCTTGTATTGTAACCTTTTGGCGGGTTACGCTGTATAGCATTGTGGTAACCCAACCCACGGGAAAAGGATGTTGTGGTACTTCTCCGCTTTTTCTCTTTTCACTACATCACTAAAAACGTCTTAACGGGATTCTCAAGAGCACGGTGGCACAGTGGTAGACTGTTGGACTTCTATACTACAGGTCCCGAGTTCGATCCCCGTCCGGGACGACCCGCATTGTGTCCTTGGGCAAGCCACTTTATCCCAGTTGCCTACAGTTGGGCACGATGACGCCGTGTGCTAAGGCGTACTGCACGTTGATGGTGCACATGTCTTCAGCCGCAGTAACCCTGCTTGAGCGGAGCTTGAACAGAGTTAGAATGTTGAGGAGCTGACAGTTGCTCGTCGATGCTCGGTGGTTCTCTCCGGGTACTCCGGCTTCCTCCACCCGTAAAACTGTCACGGTCATGATTAGCCATTGTGCTTAAGTATGTGACCCTAAACACCAATAAATAAATGAATAACGGGATTTTCGCCTATACAAATATCAACAACTAACGCGCGAGATCGCGCGTTAGTTGTTTTGCTATTTATTTTGGCCAAAATTCTTTTAAGATGGATCATGGAAACAGTGCGCATGCCATTTTATATTCATATGCGGATGCTTCCGATGCAATACCTTGGAGTCGCTATAATTCCGAAACATTGTCAAATCTTTCTGGCAAAACAAGCGAGATAAGTAATTCAGTAAAGATTTGTTGTATAATTTTGTAGTTACCTGTAATTCGTTCCCTGTTTTGCAGTTGATGTAACCCACACGTAACCCAAACCATCGTTCGCGGCTTATTTCAGGGCATGTATCATGTATTTTTGAAAGTTAGGGTGGAAAGCATTCATGTGATCAATATCGTCTCGGTACGATACTGAGCGTACCGACTTTGCCAAACAGATAAATCAAAACATGACCAAGCGTAAAGGGTGACGATTCCTTCCAGTCAAGAGTTCAAGACGGTAAATAAGCAGACTGTCATCTGCAGAGTGAGGTCTCCAGGGGGGGGGGGGGGTGAATTCGGAGATGCTACCTTGCATAGCAGGATTGCATTACTGAATTTACCCTCCGTGAACCTCAATCTGAACAGAAAGAGGTACCCAGAGGATAAACCGGGGATGAGGGAGTGGGGGAGGGATTCCAGCCCACTGTTACAGGATAGCACTAGCAAATTTATCCTCTGGTGACCTCATTCTGCAAATGACAGATTGCTTATTTCCCTGCTTGCTTCCAACAATCATTTTTATATACATTGTCACATTTTGCTCATGTTATTCCATCAGATTATTTTTGTAATTTTATATAAATTCGTGTATTTCATTTCGATGTTGTCATAGATGGTTAACTTAGCGCATCATCATTTTGTGTATATGTTGAAGTATTGTTGTCGTCCCCGTGTCTGAGCTTGTCTCTAGGCCTGTCACGATTAATCGATTGTCGATGTTAGAAATCGATTAGTATTTTTCGTTGTCGAAGAATCGGTAAATTTTACCTCGTTTCAGACGTTTAATAATTGAAAAAAAAAATGATGAAAAAACTATTGTTTCTAAAGGTGAAAGCTCAAGAACGTCGACGTTGAACCTCAAGAAGCCGTTAGAAACATTTGTCTTTTGGGTACATTCAAAGCTCTGATGTTCTGACTTTTGAACCGTCAGTGTAATAATCAACACCGGTCGCCAGATGCAAACTTGCAAAGTTCGCAACTGACGACCGGTCTTGATTATTACACTGACGGTTCAAAAGATCAGAACACCAAAGCTTTGAATGTACCTAAAAGAGGATCGTCTTCGTTGTTTACTTGAGGTAGGTCAACTGACTTGAACTTCATTTTTAACGACTTAAAGGAAAGGGAGAGGAGGTCATCTAGGTACGATTAATCGATTATTTGCGACGATTAATCGATTCCTAAATTCAAAAATCGTGACAGCCCTACTTGTCTCACCTTGTCCGCATGCCCAGTCAGTTTTTGTATCTTACTGACGAAAGGCTTAGGACATACCTCCCATTCTTGCATCAAAATTTTCACATTATGAATAAGGCCATGGTAATTAATTTTCGTCTTAGTGTTATTCGTCTCATTTTGTTTGTTGTCATAAATAATAACGCATTTTATTTGTTATTGACTCCTTAAATGGGCCACCTACTTTAAAGGGCCAGGAGAATACACCATTTCATGTTTCTTCCTCATTCATGGAAATGCCAGATTAGTGCTACATTTTTTGACAGATTGCTATGGCAATCTAGCAATAATAAGGCAATAGTCTGGTGTTATTAACAATAAAATTTTGGCCAATGTGATTGATACATTTTGTTAAAGACTGTTCGAAAAATAACCTTGGCCAACTCGAGGGTTAAAATACAAACAGATATATCCAGCAACATGCAAAGACCAGAATGCACGTGTTGCCGTGAACTGTGGGACGTCGGTCACAATGGCATCAAATGTGAACTTCTATCATTCTCTCTAAATAGCCCGACACGTGTCCATATTTTATTCCTTTATGGGGGACATGCCGACCTGACGTTTTAATGAGTTAAATGAACGGCGCCACAGATGTGATCAAAAATGATCTCTCATCAGTTCCAATTATGAAACGAATTGGTTTGGTGGGATGCACATCTTTTGAATCATTTTGACTGCACTTATAACATTCTGAGACCCGTGAACTCATCATGGAAATCACTAGGATGTGTTTTTCATTGCCCACTGGCCATTGAAGGGATAGAGTTGACCTTATCACCGGTAAAATATTATTGATTATGTTTCGAGTTCAACTGTTCTAAAAGCACGGAGTCTAGTCACTTAGACAAAGAAACGGCATCGATCAGCTTTTGAGAACAAAAAACATGACATGCTGACATTGGAATTAAAATTGTCTCGTCACGCTTGATGTGGTGCTAGTTTTCTTCCACTTGAACTTTTTCCCGCTGACGTATCTTATCTCTGCGATCCAACAGATGTGCAGAGAAAATGCGTAGTTCCGTCAGTCAGTGTGGATATCGTGAAAGAGAAGATGACGACAGTCAGATATGTACTTAGGGCTGGCGCGATTATGAAATTCCATGATCGACTTTTGAAGAACTGATTCAAGTCGACTTTAATCGAACTCGGTGACCTCTAGAAACAACAATACAGAAAATATTTTTGGTCATTAGTTCCTCCGGCCAGACATACTTTAGGCCTGCATGTATGCTGCACGCCTTCTGCTCTCCGAGGAAAACTCAAGACTCCTAACCATCTCAAGCCCAAACCTTAGCCTAAGCTCAGGTTTGGATCTGAGGTGGTCAAGAGTCAAATAATAGCTGCTTTGAGATTTAAGAAGGCAATTGTACTCCTTAGCAAACTGGGAAGGGCAATCATTTGTTCTCCCATACTTTCTAAAATGCCAGACCTGATGCCATGTGTTGTGTACCTTTATACTTCTTTCCCATATCAATTACAATGTATTTTGACAATCTTCAGACTATGACAATTTTTACAAGCACGATGGGGAGGGAAGTAATGAATAATAATTATTGTTAAACCCATATTCGTCGACTTTGACTGATTAATCATGGCTGACCTGCATGTAATGATGCATGTTGGCGTCAAATCTAGCCGAGTAATGAATCAAGAATAACGGCATAACAATATTTGTCGTGTTAATATTTTAGAAGGCTAAGGGTCAGTATTCCCTGGGAAGTGGAGCAGTGCTTGTTCACTGTGGTACAAAAGGTCTGCTTTACATGTAAAATAGAACCGACGCCTGGGGCGAAACTTGGAAATCTTCGAAAGTGAGCAGCATGGATATCAACGATTATTTATTTAGATTTGACTTCATACTGCGATCATGAGATAGCAGGAGATGCTGAAAATGACATCAACACCAATAAATAAATAAATCACGACAATAGGGTCAGGCGATTATTCGAATTTCCGATTTGATTCGATTCGTTGCCGAGTCTCTAGCATGCGATCAAATCGAATCGGTCAAGATGAACAGTGCTCGTGTCAAGCGTTTCACACAATGGCCCATCTCCGTCCGATTTGCGCACAGCTCGCCGAATTCCCGATCTTGGCATGACGTTATTATCTTTGCAGTTGATTTAGCATTTCATAAAGTTGAAAAACGGAATATCCTTCAAGTTTTCGAGTGCATGATGCAAGCATGGTTGCGAAAGAAGCTGAAGCATTGCAGATGACGCCTTGTTGTACTCAAGTGACGACGACATGCTATTTTCCCGACAATCCCCAGAGCAAGAGAGTGAATTATTCTTAAAGAAACTGGGTTCATATCCGAACATTGAACGCGCCATCGCTGAATAACTTGGTGAAAATGGGAACATTTAAATTATTCAGCCGATTCGATTTGAAAAAATAAGAATCGTTTCGCGAATCTGTCACCCGATTCGAATCGAAAATAGATTCGAAGCCAAATTTTCGATTCGCAGGGCTCTAGCCCACATGTTATATTTGACGGAGACCTTCTGTGCATCACAGCATGAGGAACCACCATGTTTTGTTCATTTGTTTTCCACAGCTCTTACGATTGTCAATCGTATAAGGTTTTGACTTGACCCGTGTCCATTTGAGATCAAACGGTGTAGACATTGCTTGAGAAGTGTAATCTTCTTTGAATCGAACGGAAGTGTCCTCGGGAAGTCAATCAAGTCAATCCGCTTATATCTTCTTCAGTGGCATTAGCAGTGATATTTCTGTTCGCAAACACGAATGGGTCTGATTATAGCCGTATATCAAAGGGTCAAGTATCACTCGGAGCCTTTCGGTTAACTGTTAACATGGTTTGATCTCGACATCGGTTTAAATATGAAGTGTTGGATAACTTTTGAAAAGTATAATTTCTCTTTTCGAGAGGGAGATGATTATCATGACGTCAAATTCCAGGACAATATTTTGATATGCAAGGAGTATCCCAACGCCTGGATAACTAGATCCCGACAAGTGGTAACTGCGTTGCGTCTCTAGCCAAGGCACTTGTCCCGATTGCCCACTTGATGGCACAGTGGAGCTGTATACTAAGGTGTACTTCACATTGATGCAGCCCTTGCCTTCAACCAATACTAACCCTGATATGCGCGACATTAGTACGTTGGAGAGTATGATAGTTGTTTGTCGCTGCTCAGTGGTTCTCTCCAGGTACCCCGGTTTCTTTCATCCGTATAACTGTCCGACACGAGGTGATCCTGTCTTTCAAAAGTGTCGTTATACTCCAATAAATAAATAACTGCGAATTTAATCAATTCATTATTGTTTGACAGAGCTCAATGAGCTCTGTCAAACAAATTGAATTGGTTAAATCTACAGTACGTGGAGAGTGGATTGTAACAAAATCACCCGCGGAGTGGAGTTATCACCCAAAGTATAATTTTCAAATTGTGTACATATCGACAGAAAATACAAGCAATGTTTCAGCCAATGGACCTCCGGGTTTAACCCGGAGGTCCATTGACTGAAACTTTGCTTGTGCTGGTTATGCTTTGCAACAAATTTGCAATTATTGCTTGGGTGGAATCTCCACTCTGCGGGTGATTTAATGATAATACAGTCTCCACGTACTGTAGTTGCCTTATGAGAATAGTCTGTAGCCTGACATTTACATATTTCAGTATCATTGTGCAGGGGTTAATTATTTAATGCGATAGGCTGATGCTGATGTGACGTTACCCGCACCCCCACCCCTCCCCACCCCCTTATCGATTAGCTTCTTGCCACTTTGGTGTTCCAGGTTTCTTTTTTATTTGTATTTCCTGTGGGAACCCCAGCAAATATTGTGGTGCAAAGAGGTCGTTGGAATGTTTCAAAGTACCATGCTTTTTCAGAAGAGAGAATTACCGAGTGGTAAAAATATAATACTCTTTTGGAGCCACTCGTCCAGTTTTCTTTATTGCAGGATGAGATTTAATTACGTAATCGACACACGTCGTGAATGAATCATGTCGATGATCACATTTTCAAGCACTATTTATACAATTTTATCAAAGGCTGTCTTCCGGATTGTTCTATTTGGTTTATCTTTCTTGGTTTTCCGTCCATTCTGTCTCGTGATTGTGACTTGAATTCTGTTCATGGAATGTTTGAAAAACTGAATAACAGCGGTGCTCTCCACACTTTGTAGAGATGGGAGTTATTGGAATTTTGAGATCGGTTTCGGTATACCTCGGAACCGGTTCTGTATTCACTTGTAGGTCTTATATTTCGACGAGAATCCGAGAATCCATTCTCGTAAAGATTCGCGCAATCAAGCAAGCGCGCTGCACCTCTGCTGGGATTCGCGTAAAAAGAATTGAGTCCATTTTACACCTTTTCGTAACATAGCAGCATCAAATTAACCAATACAAGGCTAACACATGACCTAAAATATCCTGACACTTTGTCAATAAAACTACAAATATGGCTGTCATTGGAACCAGCTCATTGAGCTGGTTCCAATGCCATCCATATTTGTAAGGTTTTATTGATAAATATATGTATTGATAATTTTTTTAAAGTATTAAATTCGATTTGGATTTTAAAAATTAAAATTAAAATGCTGTGCTGGGTGAAGGGCTAACGTGTGGTATCCGTGTACAACAGGGGTTCAACCAGGGGGGCCTAATGGAATCATAGGACAATCATAGCAGGTATGGATTCTCGCAACCGTTTTCGCGATAATCCAAATGGATTCTCCCAAATTTAGATGGAATATAAGCCTTGATTCAGTATCTGACTTGACTGAGATTTGCTGATAGTACCAAACTAACCAAAGAGGAATTCACAATTTCATATCAGGAAAAGCAGAATAAGTTGTATCATACTACCACAACGCTTTGAATGACACTGTCTATGCCAGTGCGCTCAACAGTGGCATTATTTTGCAACCACAATAGGGCTGTCGCGATTATTCGATTAGTCGACTAACCGTCGACTATTGAAGTAGTCGACGTTTTTTATTTTTAGTCGATCGTCGTTCATTTTCAAGGTGGTACACGTCTACTACACGTCGGGGCTAAATTGCATTGTTTTGTGAGGTGAAGGATCAATGAAGGTGAATAACTTTAAATATCTAACCATAGTTAACATTCTTATCCGGAAGACTGTACGACTGTCACTGACTGTGTAAGAAAGAACACTCACAGTTACTCGAGAAGAATAGATTCTTCTGAATTTCTCCAGTCTTGTACACACGAATGCACCCATTGAAAAACCCAAAGCGCGGAAGTGACAAAATTATGACGAAAGTCAGAACGTCAGATCACTTCTCAAAGTTCGGAACTTCAGACTAAGATCCAATTTTAACAACTGACGAGGGAATGCATAGATCTCAATGTTCAAAATTTCGAGAAACTTATTGCAGAAAGGAAACATATGCAGGAACGTTCCTTGGTAAATTCATTTTAATTCATCGGCCTCAATCTAGTTCAAACTTGGACCCGCAGTTAGTAATATTATTTTTGGGGTTGGTACGTCCTACAGGACGTACCAACCCCAAAAATTATATTACGGACTGTGGGTCCAAGATTGGACTACATGTAGCTTCAGTCGGGACCGATTTGTTGTTCCCACAACCCCACTTCGTCTGAACACACTGGTGCCATTGTCATTTTCAGAGTTTTACGAACAGAAGAATGATTTGCTAAAAAATCATGGGAAGCGACTATTAATCGACTAACCGTCGATTACTGGTCACGATTAGTCGATTACAAAAATGATAGTCACGACAGCCCTAAACCACAAATCATCAGTAATTTTGTGACTTGTTCTAATGGCACCTTAATATTTAAAGACTAATTTCAGGCTTGTGCGATCTCAGCGCATGTTCCCTGACCATGCCATCTTTTCGTCTTTTAGGAGATTCTACTGGCAAAAGACAAAACACCTGGGCATTGATTTCTAGTCGGGTCTTAGCTGCATTGATAGGCAGCCAAGACTTGACTAGAAATCGCTGCTAAGCAGTTGGACATGTACAGGTTGTAGCCACAGGTACTCGGCACAAGCTGGGAAATCGAAAGAAAAATGATATTTGATACCATTTTTGAATCCATGCTGACGTGCCCCTGTAATGGTATATAAATATTAACAAGGTAAAAACTCGCTTTTCGAAAACGATAGCACTCATCTTCGTTTTTCCCCCCTCAAATTTGATTCACACAACGTATCCAACAATACCCAGTATCAACGGAAAGGGGAATGAATAAGCTTTACATTGGTGTATTACATGACCGTTGGGTGTTCTTGAGTTGTTCATGATATCTGGGAGAAGTCGCAGAAAAGGCCGAAAAACATTTAGTCGGACAAGAAAGTGCACAGTGAGATGAGGTTTCCGAGCGACAATTATCCGATTTATTATAAATAATTCGAGGTCCCATTGTCTATGGAGGGCAGATATACCATTACAGGGGCACGTCAGCATGGATTCAAAAATGGTATCAAATATCATTTTTCTTTCGATTTCCCAGCTTGTGCCGAGTACCTGTGGTTGTAGCCTAATGGGAATTCAGAACAGTTGCCCAGTCCATTGAGTGTTAACAGAACGGAAAAGCAAGTCATTCATTTCTTTCATGAAAATGAATCAAGCCTTAACAAGGACTTATAAATAGCGAATTTTCGAAAATTTGAAAATCCTGACAGTGTCGGTATTCAACGATTGGTTCGGTTTGGGTTTTCGGTATCCCCGTGATACAGCGGGGTTTTTTTTGGAAAATTGCCCATCTCTGTCACTTCGTTGATCATACCGCGATTTTACAATGAATTAATCGCGAAGAATTTATTTAATCATTCATCAAAGTCGAGATTCCTAAACAAAATATTACGAAATCATGACGTAATCAAGAAGAACAAAAGTAAATAACGCCCAGGCCTTTAAATTCTTCCCAACTTACGACGGTAAACACTCTGCCCAAGTTAAATAATTGCGCCCAAATTATACGAAGTTTGAAACTTTTTCCAATGTTTTGCAGTGTTTCGGCAATATATGGTTTGGCCTGGTTCCCCTGTTGCTCGCAATATAGCTCAGAGTTAACCTTCGAATCAAAAATGCAACAGATAAATAATTTGTTTTTAAACCCACAGATTTCCCCCATGGAAAAGCAATCGGCGTCGACAGTACACCACTTTCGACACCGATTGCTTTTCTGTGGCGAATTCCATATGATTATGCACTTAAAGCTTGAAATGTATTATATTTATGTTTGGGACATTTCTCAGTAAACGCCATGCGTATTTACGTTCAAATAGACCTTTGGCTCGACACTGAGCTGGGAAACTAAGATGCCTTCTCGAGTTAGTCGAGTAAACTTACGTCACACGGTGGTGGGAGGGAACCATTGATAATGGTGAGACCTATAACAAGGTGTTGTAAACTAGCATTTTAAAACGGGGACGTAAAACAGACGACAACAAGAAGAAAATATCGGTGCTTTTTCTGCAACCAAGCAGACCACATCCATATTTGCCGTTGTGCCCAAATTAGGCTGATCTAAAGTCTGCGTGCAGTGGAAGTTTGCTTGAGCTCTTTGCACATTTTAACTCCAGGGTTGCACTTTCACTGTGCGCATATTTTTGTTGGAAGCCCCTTTCCGCGTTGTTTTGTCTCATTCACGAGACCAATCTGTTGTGTTGTTAGACACTGTTGGAAAGGGCTTACACGACAGTAATTTCTTGATAGATTCCAGTCTAAGGACGTTATATTTAGTCGTCATTATAAAATTTATCATTGATTTGAAAGAGTTGGCGAGTTGTCTTAAGTCGAAGGCTGAACATGGGCGAATAAAATTTCGATCGCCTCAATTAATTTGTGCCGAACGAAACGACTGTAGGCCTAATTTGTGCTTATCTGCAAGTATACTAATTTCTAAATTGTCAGTGGAGCTCGTAGTTCACGGTTTGCACCAAAAAGTGGGTGGTAGCTTGTTGACATGTATAGGCGTCATTCTCACTAAGTTCGACATTTGGTTTATGTCAGACAAGTCTCGACTCGTAAGTGTTTGTCTTAGTCAGCTTCCATGTCAAGGGTCTGATCAAGAATACGTCAGTGTTGACGCTTCAAAGACACTCGAACATTCAGTTCAGTTCCCACCGAACCCGGAAATTAATTATTACAAAATACTCAAAGTAAGATAAACTGCTTGACCATTGTTCACTTATCTAATTTATTTAAATTCAAATACCTTAGCGCGTGAGAATATAGAGTTACGCTGCGACGTTAGAAAAAGGCGGGATGTTATGTATAAAAGTGAGGGTGATTGAACCATCGTTCACTCTTGTAGTCAAGAATAGTCTCGAACGAAGTCGTTCTTTGGCCCTAGCCACATGTCGACCTCATATTTCAAATTTAGCAATTGTAGAGCAGGTCCGGGTCCCCCACCCCACACCCCCCCCCCCCCCTCACTCATGGTCATTATTCTAAGGGGAAGTCGCAGACTTGAGACGAAAAACTTATAATTGTATGGCTCGAATAAATTACTAACTTTCAACTTGCTCCAACTGACGCTCACTAACTGTAGAGCGGTCGGATACCACAGTTTAACCCTAATGGGCATATTTCCAATTTTTGTAGGACTCTTGCCTTTTATGTGCTGTACAACGGGGCTTGCATTTTCACCAGGCCTCTCAGACCAGGCTTGGTAATCAGCCTCAAAACATTTCTCACCAGGCTGATTAGTCAGCCTGGTCGCCAATCTATCAAGCCGGCAAATGCATCTGCCACAGTATGTAATCGGCAAAATCAGCCCTGAACAGTACAAATCAGACCCGGTGGCCCTTTTTATCTGGCCTATTCATCAGCCTGGTCACGGTTCTGAAATGCAAGCCCTGGTACAACACGTGTTTCAACATACGGATAGTGGTCTTGCTGATAGAAGTTACAGTACCTTGGCAGTGATTTCTGGTGAAGTCTTTGCTGCCTACATAGGCAGCCAAGACTTCACCAGGCACCACTGCCAAGTCAAAGGATCACCTTATTAGAGGAAGCAACAAAATAAGTAAAATCTTCCGTGCATTTAAGGACACGTTAGAATCTATGACGAGAATCAAATGAACATTTTTGCGACAATCAATGTTGATTCTCATTGTTTTCCTTGCGAGAATCGATTCTGATTCTCGCATGAATTTTAAGTCCAGGGATAAGCAAGTTCAGTTTTATTGGCAAGATTGGACCTGCTAGCGAACTGCCAATATGAAAGCCCGCTATAAATGGGCAGCATGTGTATAAACGAATGGCGAAATTACAGTACAGTCGCTGCTGGCTGGTCGTAATCCACGCGTGGGCAGTGATGTCTACGCATGCGTTTACCAAATTATCAGCAAAATTTTAATTAATGAAGCTTCGGGTTGTACCCGGTGCTTCATTAATTGAATTGTTGATGATTATTCCTATAATTAGTGTTCGGGATCTAATATTATTGCGTCCGTGGAAATATTGCTCCTCCCCGAGGAAAGTGACCAGTCCACGGCGGCCGTACTATAACCATGGCTTGGATGCAGCCATGATAGAGCCATGGAAATCGTGATACTCAAAGTGACCTGTAATTTGTGAATTGAATTTTTTCCCAGAATACGAGTTAAGAATATTGGCTTGAGTGTGAGAGAATATGTTAAAATCATCCCCATTTGCCGATTGTGCCAAAATCGCACTAGTTTTACATCACATCTGTTGTTTCATTATGCAAGAATCTTCATCTTCATTAATACACGTGTATATCATATGGAGCACAAAATTTCACGAGAACGAACGTAACGTGAAATCAGAGTCAAGCGAACGGTTAGCCGGTTTCGGAAAATATTCCGACATTCTAATCTCCAGATGGGAAATCTGCAAGTTAGGGCCCCGCGAACATTTCGGTTTTGAATCTGTTCACTGATTCGATTCGAAACAATCTCGATTACTCGAATCCAGAGAGGTTTGGCTTATAACCCTTTACCTAACCTGAAAAGCAGACGACACTTGCAAAAATAATTCTTGAATAACTATTTTTGTTCATTTTTTGTCTCAAAAACATAGGTTATGACCCCTCGTTGGAACGAGCTCGACGAGCTCGTTCCAACGAGGGGTCATAACCTATGTTTTTGAGACAAAAAATGAAAAAAATAATGAAAATTAATTGGCGATTTTTGAGAATAGCGCTGGCAAGTTTTGGCCGTTACGTTAGGTAAAGGGTTAAACATCTCTCTGTTGTCGACTTTCTGAAGATGACACCTCATCCAGCAGGTTTTTCGGTGACACTAAACTGACCATACCCAAGATGACTTGGTGCGATATTGGAGATCGCGCAATGGCCAGTTTGCACAATATATCGCCCCTTGGATGGAACAAGGCGCCTATTGCATTGCAGATGGCGCCTTGTTCTACACAAGGTACGATATATTGTTTTTCCTTCGCCCACCTTGGTGGTTGATACCTGGTCAGTTTACGTTTAAATGTAGTCTCGTAGATTAATACGGAATGGGTTGTCACCAACAGAATATTAAGAACAGAAAATGTAAAAACTCATTGTGATAGTGATCCATTCAAAGCGATAGATTTGAAATTCTAGTTTGAATGTCACTGTTTCAGAAACCTGTCCTATACAGTTGGGATATTAATGAAAGTACATTGAGCAAAGGGTCCTGCGAATATTCGAGATTCGATTCGATATCGATACCATACGTATGCTTCGAGATCGATCCCGAATCAGTCTCAGGATTCGATTTTTTTCGAATCTCTCGTACTAACTTCAATTTGTTACATTTCCAACAAAAATAGGATAAAACTGTCATTAGAAAATTCATTCACGTAGGCTCAATTCCTATTTATTTGAGTAATTGACAATGTTTAATTGTTAGGTAAGGTGTGAATTTGGCCCAGAACATTATCCATAGTTTTGGTTTTTGAAGGCTTAACTTGTCACCATTCACGTTCTTAAGAACGTGAATAGTAACAAGTTAGGCCTTCAAAAACTAAAACTATGGACAATAGGGCTAGCGACGGTGCTACAGAGAATATTTAGTTATTGGTGTTTAAGGTGTTCACTCCGTCGCGTAAGGGTCATCACAGTGTTCCGTAACTTCCGTTTGATGCAATATGAAATAACTTGTCTTTTAAGATTCGATTCGGGATTCGATTCGATGTCGATATCACAGACACGATTCGATTTGAGATTCGATTCGAAAAGAAATTTGTGATTCGCAGATCCCTAATTGAGCATAGTCCCCATGCAGACGTTTCTACACGGAATACCTTTGACTGGCATATAAATAAATTGCTCCTTTCAGAAACAAGTGACGAGTCTTGGTACCAGTCTGTTGAAAATAATAAAACTGCCTTTTGCACAACAGTTGATATAACTGCAATGACATAAATGGCAGAGACTTGGGACACATAAAAGTACATTATCATTCATATATAAATAAACGGCTCCGAGGAGCTCGAGGGGCCTGATCTTTCAGGTATCCCGTATAGTAGCTTAGGTCTGGCCTAACCGGTTTCGTTCAGTTTGAACTTCGTCAGAGGCAAGAACTCTGCTGATTGGTGGTCCCTTTATATAGCTTTCTCCAGGACTGTTTTGCTGCCACATATTGTTTCACAGCCTCATTGAGTTGGGTACTTTGGCAGAAAAGCGAAATGCCAAAGACTGGATAACTTTGAACCAATGACTGTGGTTAACAACGAGAACAAACCTGCCAACAAGAAAATCCGAAATTTGAGAACCAAGATCCTAAAATTAGAGATGCAAATCCTTTTCTTAGAAAAATGCATCGAACGTAATCTAGCGCCAACAGGGTTACTTGCGAAAGTAGAAAAACCACGGTGCACGCCAGATAATTTAAGTGTTATATATTGATCCGGACGGATCGAAAACCACCGATCAACGGCGATGCCATGAAATACAATGGAAATTCACGCTTCGAACACTTCTTCCTTCAGGCCTGAACAAGAAGGATTTCTGATTTTTATATTATCTGTGTACATTATCATACAATCAAACACTCTAAATTAAATTATAGCAATTGAAATGAATTATCTGTCACGTTGTATGAGTATGTCTTAAGTTTTGTATGAAGTGGTGGGCTGCTGAGTACTTCATTTAACGTAACACACCTATCCCTCATTCATACTCAATGAAGCTACTGACAATTCATTCAACTTCTCATTTGATCAAGACTGGTCCAGTATAACCCACGCAGTTCATGTCTAGAGTTTCTGCTATAATACAAAAAATTATGTTATGTCACACCCCTTTGGAAAGGGCTCAACGAACCCTTTCCAACGGTGTGTTACATAACAACATTATTTGGCAAAAGCAAGATGTTCCTTTTTTAGAAAAGACTAAAATACTCTAGCCAGTGATATTAAATCACTAATATATGAATTGGCTTCGTTTCAAACTACTTGAAATATATTTTGTGTATTTATTGGTAGATCAAATGTAGTAGGGTGGGGGACCCGGGAATGTGGAGTACTGCTTGTTGCTGAAATGTAGGAGTCCCCGCTCCATCAAAATGGGCAACATAGGTATAAACGACTGGCTGAACTTGACTTAATACCTATGTTGTGGTCATGGCATACCCATATATGTTAAAAGTGACCTTAAACGCCAATCAGTAAATAAATAAATACTACCAGATTATAAGCTGAGATACTTGTCTTAACGATGGGTTTGCCATGTGGATAGAATCCACGTAACCTGTCAGCAGGGTAGTACCGGACGTTAAATTTTGTGCTCTCATCATCAATCAAATACTTAACAAATTCATTTTTAAAGTTGATGATTGTTTTGTTGTTTTGTTTTTTCACCATGAATTAATTTACATAAGATATGTAACAGGTGGAGAAAACTAATCTTCATTGTGAAAAAAGTAATTACTACTGCCCCCTCCCCGAGGAGGTCGCGGAAAGTGAAGCTGTGCTTGTTTACTGTGGTAAACAAGCTCAGTTGTACTGGTAAAATAGGACCCACTCACCACAAAAAGCCCTGCCTGTAAGTCTCCCTGCTGGGTTCAGCCTAACCTCCCTTTGATCATTCTTTGGGGTTATCCCGGTTATAGGGGATCACTTGCTAAGCCCATTGAGTCAGAAAAAAACATAGATTAGGTAACAAATGAATAATGTTCATCGAATCTTGGTTGTGTCTCATTGTCACATTTTCCCCCTTATTGACTCGTCCGGTGGAGTCCGGTCGGTGGAGTCCGGTGTAGTCCGGTGGTTGAGTCGATAAGGGAGAAAATGTGACAAGGTGAACACGACGTATTCGCCATTTAGACGCATAAACTAAGTGACGGGAGTTCATTGGGTAAGGGACCAATAGTCCAGTTCCATCCCAGTAAGATATCACACTTGCAAAAAAAAATCTTGAATAACTATTATTTTCATTTTTTGTCTTGAAAACATAGGTTATGACCCCTCATTGGAACGAGCTCGTTCCAATGAGGGGTCATAACCTATGTTTTAGAGACAAAAAATGAAAAAAATAATGAAAATTAATTGGCGATTTTTAGAATAGCGCTGGCCGGTTTTGGCCGTTACGTTAGGTAAAGGGTTATGTTATGTTTTTAAGCCGGTTTTTGCTGCAAACAGGACTCCGCAAAAACCGGCTTAAAAAGCGGAACCAAAAAACCGGAACCAAACCGGAAAAAGCCGAAGGCCGCCCTGTATATCTGTCAACCAAAAGGTTCACTCTGTATTCTTTTATATTTTGAAGTAACATAAAGTTCATAAATTTCTCGTAAAAAAGTGAGAATTTCACCAAGTTAAATTTTAGCGAATTCAGTTGCTTGTCATTCTCATTGCCATTAGGTATGAAAGACCC
This sequence comes from Pictodentalium vernedei, assembly GCA_031216915.1. NCBI lineage: Eukaryota > Metazoa > Mollusca > Scaphopoda > Dentaliida > Dentaliidae > Pictodentalium > Pictodentalium vernedei. Next base: position 451,124,408 of record CM062294.1, on the reverse strand, counting down.
TGGAATCTCGCAAACCGCCTCCCCGGGGAGTCGACAAAATTATTATAAACGACTGCTTCAACTGAACTTCATTCTTGTATTGCAGTCACGATATAGCCTTTCTTGTTTGAAGTGACCTTAAATTCCAGTCACTAATAATAATCGGGCGTTGATAATTAGATATAACTTATTTTGATTTTTTTTAGGTTTCTTCTGATGTTTCGGCATCGGACTGAAACGCAAAATTGCGACTTTTTTCCCCCTTTCTCTTGGAATAATCATTTCCGCATTGCGAAGGCAGTATTAACGACATCAGAAATAAACTGATGAATTGAAATATACTAGTCATATTTATATATATACATGTAAATTAGATCTGTTTATGATATTAGTTGTTAAATTTTGCCTTGTTCCTGATTGTTCTGGGATTTTTACGAGAGCTTGTCTGTAGAATGTGAATGAGTGTTTGTGATTGGGATATTTGTAATAACCGCAAGACAATTATCGGTATTTTCCTGTAGGAACCCGCGAAATGAAGCAGTGCTTGTATATTGTGGTAAAGTCAATCAAGGTTTGTTTTACTGTAAACTAGGGTCCGGTCATCAATGCCTCGGTGGGTGTCCTCAAAAATGGACAACATGGGTATAAACGATTGGCTGAGCTTGACTTTATCTCCATGTTTGGTGATCGTAAACACTAATAATTAAATGGCGGTTAGTTGAAAAAAAAAAAAAATTAGAAATTTCATTTACATTTCCTGTTGGAGAATATACATTAAAGTACACGGAAAGTTGCTTAAAACACTCGTAGAGTGTAATGTCAACCAGCGGAGCCGCCACAGGTTAACCGCCCTCCCCCCCCCCCCCCCCCCCCCCCCCCCCATTTCAAACTTCAAATTTCTATCTGACCGTGGTTGTTCCACGCAGTATCACATCCGCAAACGGCACACAACAGTACACATCATGTCAGGCGTTGTAGAAATGCTCAGATATCGCTCCCAGGGCGTCTAAATATGACCCCCACCCACAAACGAGAGGGGAACGCCCTCATCCCTAGTTCAGCGATCTGAACGTAGTGGTTACCCTCTTAAGAGGGTAGCCACTACGTTCAGATCGCTGGACTACCTGCCCTATCCTCCTCCAGTTCAGGCCTGTGGCGTTCGGGAGATGCCTTCGGCATCTCGACCTTGGATCCCCCCATATCTTACTTGCCCCCCCCCCCAAATTGAAATCCTGGCGCCGCTACTGATGTCTGCCTAGATGAAAACCTACATGTAATCTGTGAATAAGCGTAAAAACGACAAGCACAGTTTAGCCAGTGGATCTCCAAAGTTCAACCTGGAGGTTCATTAGCTAAATTTGTTCTTGATAGGGGTTGGGACGGGAAATTGGCAGTTATTCCCCGTGTTGTAACACCACTCCCCGATCGTTATAGTGGTAATCTACTTCCCACATACTGTCTGTTGATAGTGGATCGTCAGTAAACGACCTGCGGGGTGAACATTTTTCCCAGGCTATAATTCATAGTCTCTGGAAAAAAAAAGTACTGGAAGTGAGAGCATAGTTTTCAGCCAATGAACCTCCGGTTATATTTCTAAGTTGTTTGGGGTGTCCCGAGGGACACAGACCCAGGGGGTGGGGGTAATTCCCTCTCAATGTTGGTTTCCGCGCAGCCTCACCTGGGGAAAGTCCAATAGACTGCAAGCTTTTCAGCCAATACCCGTCAGTTGGAAGGAGTGGGTATTGGCTGAATAGCTGTCAGTGTTTAGAACGTGTGTGGCCTGGCCATTTTAAAGGAAACGGAATGATGAATTTTGAAAAATCGGCCCGGTCACAGATTCATCTGATTGGAAAAGACTGGAGAATTTGATCGAAAATTGGAATATCATTTTAAAAGATATGGCATTTTGCCAACTGCTAGTGGTTCATTTCTACTAATTTAAAGTCATAACTGGAAAATATAATTCTAGAAAATACAATTGTAAAAGTTTTACAGTATTGTTCCAGTTGTCCATTGTTCAGGTGTGTTATGTAATAGCCCCTTATCTCATGTGTCTCTTTTTTTTACCCAAATACTTTTCAATTCATTTCTTTAAATCTGCATGAAAATCGTCTTTACATGTAAATTTAAAGAACAAAAATGTCGCCAATAGTATTATTTCTATAAAACTTTAGTTATATGGGGACATAAAGTTTGATTTTGAAACGTTTTCCTCTATGTAAGCATGGTATGTTTATTTTTTATGAGAGCGCACCCCATGCCTTTTGCGCTCAGTTTAGAAACCCCAAGAGATCTTTCTTAAATTATTTAGATCCGGCCAATTATACTCAAACTCGGAAAGGCCAAAAATAACTTGACCATCTACAATTTTGAATCCGTGTCTTCTCAAAAGATGTTTGTTCAATATTATTTTTCGAATGCTACGCAATATCACGGTTATCTTTAATATTTTATTTTGATTATTATTGTTATGCTGATGAATGGAAGCTGGAAAGTGGGACCAATTAAACATTATATATGATATTATTTTAGTTTTAGTAGTAACTTTGTTATTGTTTTTCAATTTTGTAAATATTTTTGTTTTATTTTACACGTAAATTCACTCCTCTCTTAAAGTGCAATTCGAGATTGACCAAGGGAGGTTACTCTAGAGGTATTATACATCGAAACTGTAAAGAAAATTATTTTACCTTTTAAATGTTCACGATAAAATGTCGCTTTAATTCTTCCATAAGGTCGCCTATCACGACAACCCACATGAAACAACTACCGGTCGTACGTGCTAGATTTCGTAGGAACTCCCAAACTGATTTAGTGATGGGCATACGGATGCTTAAAGGACTAAAAAAAATACTTCTATTTTTTAGAATTAATATTCAGTGCTGTTCAGTGGAGAAATATTAAAGAGAAAGTGTGTGTAACGTTACAGAGAACAAGGGAAGCTGATTACAGCTGAACTTCAAAAACGGTGCCTTAAAAATTAAGACGACCAGAAAATCGGTTTTCTCATTTTTTTTCACTTTCAGGTAACCCTTCTTGAAACAATTCCCCTCACCATCCGCCATCACCACAGTTATGTTTTATTAGTGAGGCACGTTCCTCGCTTTACGCAACTGCTAGTACTATTTATTTTGACTAGTACCCTAACTTTGCTCAGTCGTTGCAGCAGTACCGGGCACCCAACACTTATGTGGGTACCGTGGTCAGTATATGTGGACAAATAATGGTTTTATACTTGGGCTGTCACGATTAATCGATTCTCGATCGGTCATGCCGAAATCGATTTGTATTTTTCGTTGTCGAAGAATCGGTAAATTTTACCTCGTTTGAAAAAATGATGAAAAAATTATTGTTTCTAAAGGTAAAAGGTCAAGAACGTCGACGTTAAGCCTCAAGTAGCCGTTAGAAACATTTGTCTTTTAGGTGCATTCAGGCTTTGATGTTCTGAACTTTTGAACTGTCAGTGTAATAATCAAGACCGGTCGGCAGTTGCGAACTTGTGAAGTTCGCAACTGATGACCGGTCTTGATTATTACACTGACGATTCAAAAGTTCAGAACATCGAAGCTTTGAATGTATCTAAAAGAGGATCGTCTTCGTTGTTTACTTGAGGTAGGTCAACTGACTTGAACTTCATTTTTAACGACTTCAGAGAGAGGGTCATCTAGGTACGATTAATCGATTATTTGCGACGATTAATCGATTCCTAAATTAAAAAATCGTCACAGCCCTATTTTGTACTTCTGTTGATTGTTGTTGCCACGATGTAGCCACGGATTCTTAAAGTGATATTAAGTTATTAACCTCGTTTGAATCAGTCAATCATCTCATGTCGGTTTTCGCCGAACGCATATTCGTTGGAAGGAGTACGTGATGTAAATGTAGTTTAGATGTTTTTGTTTTTATTCATCCATTCACTCATTTTGTTATCATTCGTGCGCGAAGGCAATCACACTCAAATATTATACGAATGTGACTTATATAACATAAGCATAATATACAAATATGACTTAACCCTTTACCAAACGTGAAAAGCAGACGACACTTAATACACACTTAATAATTCATGAACAACTAATTTTTTTCATTTTTTGTCTCAAAAACATAGGTTATGACCCTTCATTGGAACGAGCTCGACGAGCTCGTTCCAATGAAGGGTCATAACCTATGTTTTTGAGACAAAAAATGAAAAAATAATGAAAATTAACTGACGATTTTTGAGAATAGCGCTGGCCGGTTTTGGCCGTTACGTTGGGTAAAGGGTTAAATAATACAAATATTACAGTTTGTGTTGGAAGTTTTGTTTACATTATCGTCACCGTGTTGGTCTGTTAAAAGGCTCATAAGTGAAGACAGGAATACTTATTTTGAAGGCGAACCTCACCCAGCCGGTACAGCTAGATAAGGGTCGTCAGCCCTCCTGCCTGCTCTCAGCCCCTTGAAGTTGGTATGAGCATCAGAAACCACTCGTCCTAAGGTTTTCTAGTCATTCCTGTGAGAGTCAAGAAATTTCAGTTTTTTGTTCCATTTATTTGAAGATGCAAATAAAGAAAATACAATGCCTGGAGTAGGTCCCTGCGAATATTCAATTGTTCGAGTCGAAGGAATTCGTGTCGAAAATAAAATCACGAATATAAAAATCGAATACGAAAAAAAACTTATTAATAAAAGTCTCGGTATACGTACATTCGTTTATTTAGAACTGGCTAAATCGTCAAAAGAATGCGAGGAATTCTGAGCGAACTGAAAGCACAAATCGTCATCATGGAACTTACATTGTATTACCAATGACATTTGGAGTCACGCGTGTCGCGTGATTCCAAATGTCATCGGTAATACACTCATATTTTATGTAGATAAAGCCACGGCTAAATACACGTGTAATACATGTAAGACAAAACCCAAGCGACGAGGACTACATCTCACCTCTGGTACACTTCCGTTAGAAATATCCATCGCTTCAAAATAAGGCAAGATTAGACGTTGCCAAGCTGAAGTCAAGATGGGAGCGAAGCAATCACAGGAATATACAGATTCTTTGTCTACTATTCAACCATCTTTTCAGGTGTGCTGCATTGTTAACGTACGAACTGTTCAGCGTTAGCATGAATATGTGGATAAATAATCTGTACAATGCCAAAACAATCCTAATGTGGCTATTTTAAACTGGAAACATCGCGTACGAAACCGCACTTGGACACCTGGTTTAGGCTAACTTAGTTCGAATTCAATGTTCGGTCGACTCGAACACTTCTTTGGCAAGTTCGAGTCGACAGTCGAGTCGAAAAAAAATCTATATTCGCAGGGGCCTGGCCTGGAGAGTGGATACTTGCCGCAAACACACTCGCAGACTCGGACCAGTGCGGGTTTGGGATCAGAGGGGTAATTTTCAGGAGTATTTTTTTTTTTTTTTTTTTTTTACATTGTCGTGAAAGTGGTCTCCCATATTGCCCCTTCGTAGCTTCGAAACGTCAACTAGGTAATCGGCACACACGCTGGAGACAATCAAATGATCCGTGCCACGTAACAGGGCCTACCTGGATCCCAAAATTTCTCTCGCCTGCCCTGTGCGTAGTGGACACTCCACCTGGACAGAAGCTTGCGTTCTGGAAGGCAGACTAACTTAGAAAGATCAGGGATGAGAAATTTCAGGAAAATTTGCTAGTTTCAGCGTATCATGTCCAAAATGCTGAAATTTTATTTCAAAAATTTGTATGAAAATGGTCTTAAAAGAACACAGAACTAAAAATATCTGTCAACTGACAGGTTCACTGTTGCTTTATATTTTGAAGAAACACACATTTCACAAAGTTGTGTTACAGATCGTGAATATTTTAGAGACCTTCAGCAAATTTAGTAAGCACCAGCAAAATTTCAATCCGGAGATCTGTTGGTCGAAATATTGTCTGTGTTTCTCATCCTCTGTGAGATGTGTGAATGCGGTGACGTAATGGATTCCAAACATCTGTTATTAATGTAATTAGTTTTTTAATTTTATGTTGAATCTTACATTTATTTTTTTCGTCGGTCTATACTGCTACAATTTCATCTTCCACAAGAGTACTTGCATGTATGATCTGTTATTTTCAACGAAAAAGAAAAAAATCCTTTTGCCAAGGTGAAATATATCATTCCATATATGTCGTGTACTTTGGCCATGTAAGTATGTCATTCCACTCTACTATTTTTGTAATGTTGAAAAATACATAAATTTTGATACTGAACTTTTTTAACTGTTGAAACTTGAAAAAGTTAAATAGTGTTTCATGTGGTCTGGCGTTTTAGTGAAAAGCAACACACACATTCAACCCCCCTCCCCCTACCCCCACCCTTACATACATGTACCTATATATCTATGATATGACCAGGCCAATAACCCATTTAATGTGATAACGGCGTTGAACTTCAAACCGAAAGGCCAACGGTTCGAATGCCTACGCGTGCGCATGATGGCGTTGTGTGCTAAGGCGTACTGCACGTCGATAGGGCACTTCTCTTCAACCAATGCTAATCCTGCTTGTGCGGAGTTGGTGCACTGGGGAGTCCGACAGTTGCTCGCCGCTGCTGTGTGGTTCTCTCCGGTACTCTGGCTTCCTCCGCCCATAAAACTGTCGGACACGAGGTGACCCTGGCTGTCGAAAGTGTCGTAAATAAAAATAATGTGGTGAACCGTTTCGTCTTTACCGGTAAAAAGGGGACCAGTAAATAACGACTGGGGTGGAAGTCATCTAAGGTGGGATGCATGTGTATAATCGAGTGGTTAAAATAGACCTCATACCTAAGCTTGAGATTGAACATGGGTGTCCAAGGAATGGGCCAGTCTTGTAAGATAGTACTTCATTTCGAGCAAGAGCGAATAGTCATCGTAACTCAAACCCAGACGAAAATGACCCGATTGAGAAAAGTATTATGAGGGTGGGAAAATTGCTACACCCCTACACTCAAGCCACACCGCATTTACGTCTTGGGGACCCCCATGTGGCATTGGATACAAGGAATCGCCTTGAATTTAACTATAGGCCATTCAAAATTAAAACTCCGACAAAACGTCTAATCACAACTATATAGTCCATGAAGGCGCAGTCCTAATTACGATCCTCCAGTTGTTACCCCTTCTGTAGCTTCCCTTGAAGGGAAGTTTTTGGAGGCTTGTTAATTAGCACTTGTGAAAGCGGAACCTCGAAATCCTTGGATTTGGCTCTTGTTGGGCCTTGAAAAGGGTCGAGAATCAGCCTCGAATTGCATGAGTCCCTGCCTGCTGGAAACCCGGACTTTAAGAGTGATTTAGCACTGAAACGCCAACAGAATAGTTTTATCCCTTTACCCAACGGAACGGCAAAAAACGGCCAGCGCTATTTTCCAAAAATCACAATTCAATTTTCATTATTTATTTTATTTTTTGTCTCAAAAACATAGCTTATGACCCCTCATTGGAACGAGCTCGATGAGCTCGTTCCGATGAGGAGTCATAAGCTATGTTTTTGAGACAAAAAAATGAAAATATTTAGTTATTCAAGAATGTTGTTTGCAAGTGTCGTCTCCTTTTCATGTTAGGTAAAGGGTTAAACCAACCACTGTGTACAGTCTCAATTAAAATGATAAAAACAAAGAAGCGAAGGATAATTTCGATTTGTGGTCTTGGGTTTAACCCGGACGCCCATCAACTTAAACATCGCGTATATTTCTTGTCTTCTCCCATAAAAATTATATTCACACGCCACAGGCTTACAACTGGCTTTCTGCACTGAACGCCTCACTGTCGTTCTGATCACGTCACGCCGGACTGCATATAACACCTGTTTTCTACCTTTACTGATGTATTTTTAACAAATAAAAAAATAATATTCCATCAAACACTTGTTTCTTCATCAGACCAATATATGAAACCATCACCTCGAAAAGTGAAGCACTTCCTTACTGCGGTAATCCCTCTCTGCTTACTAATAAAAGAGAATTTGGTAACCAATGCCTGGAGTGGGGCCGTAACTCAACAAGGAATTTAGCCAATTTAATCTTGTTTGGAAGAACTCAACGAGTTCTGTCAAACAAGATTGAATTGGCTCAATTCCGAGTTGCATTATGGGAAAAACTAGCTGCTTTAATTCGGGTATTTTGACACCAGAGTGCTGATGGATGCAGAGTTTTCGTGTAAACCATTCCAGAAATACACGTTGGGTGCTACGAATCCTGATAAAGGTTTGTTGAATCTTATCTCAAGGATATTGAATCGAATCTCGAATCACACAGCAGTGAATTTGATACTAACGAAATAAAAATGGTGATTGTAATAACCATATCTCACAGTGCAAGAATTCACTCGGAATATAATTTCATAAGCCTCCTGATTTTACGTCACCAGATAAAAATACCCACCTCGAAAAGTAGGATGAAAATTGGAAGTTCTCTAAGATGGGTAACATCGTCATTGCATGGGTATAGACGATTGACAGGACTTTTTATATTTATGTTGCGTTCACGATTAGCCGTTGTGCAAAAATATGTGACCTAAAACGGAAGGGGGGGGGGGCACTAAAATTTGCAAGACGTGACGTCCTATTTTTTATTTGGCTCCTTTTTACACCCAGCCACCCACTACGTGCAAATTTTCTACTACCGTTCTCAGACACCCACTCCCCACGCTCCCATTAAATCCAAAATCAACTTACCCCAATTGCCCAGGTGGGGGCACGATGACGCTGTGTGCTGAGACGTATTGCACGCCGAGGTGCACATGTCTTCAGCCAATCTAACCCTGTCTGTGCTGTGTCGTACGCAGTACCGCTATGCAGTGTGTAGTACAGTCGTGGGTTATGATGTTGAAGAGCTGACAGTTGCTCGGTGGTTCTCTCCGGGTACTCTGGCTTCCAACACCCGTAAACCTGTCACCGACACGATATGACCCTGGTTGTTAAAGTGTCGTTAAACACCAATAAATCAATTAATAAATAAATAAATAACTTGGGTTGAATTTAGTGCATCAGAGAGAATTTTCCCAAAATATTGTCTGCACATTTTCTACATTTCGAACAAGACACCCACTCCCTACTAACGTGTGACATTTTCCCAGATTAAGCCCAATATTCTCACATATAAAACATCCTGGTGTTGTTTTATGTTAAGAGTGTGATGTACAAGATCATCTTTAAGGTTTGAAACACAAATGTTGGTATATATTAGCTGATATATTGATATATTTTTAAAAAATTCAAAACATTGCACAAGTTGGAAATGCACATGTTTGGCGCACTCAAGAGACCCACTCACCCCACGTCACGTCTTGCAAATTTTTGGTGCCGCCACCCCCGCCTAAAATACCAAAAAATATATGAATATGTTACTTACCAAATCAAGGAAATAGCTTTTAGTTTTAAATATAAACTTTCCCGTGAGAACCCCGGGTAATGGAGCAGTGCATGTTTCTGTGGTAAACAAGTTCTGTCCTGATGGAACAGTAGGACCGAATAACCTACGCCTGGGTCGAAGTCTTCTGGGTGAGCAGCATACAGAACAGTCAACGTGGACTGCTTGTGATCTCCACGCATGCGTTTACCAGGTAATAAAAATCAGAAGCCATTTTTTTTAATGAAGCACCGGGTTAAATCCGGTGCTTCATTAATTAAACTTGAGGTGAATATTCCTGTGATTGCTGTTTGGAATCTAATATTATTGCGTCGGTGGAAATATGACCCACCTGTGAGAAGTGACCAGTCCACGCCGGTTGAACTGTAGGTATAATACTAGAAACCTTTGGCTAAACTTTATTTCAAACCCGTGTTATGGTCATGCTGTAGCCATAGTCACTGAAAGAGGCATTGAATACCAATAAATACAGAAACTTGAAATTTTTTGTATCGACATGTGTGTGTTTGCTTCAGACTGCTTGTTTGTCTTCGTCAGCCAGTTTGTCTTGGTGGAGATAAATCACTTGCAGTCTCGCAGTTCAAGCACCTTTTATCTGGTTCTGCGACACTAACTGGCAAAAAATCTTTTCTTGTTTTCGGCCAGACATTGTTTGGATGGCTGTTGATGAGTTACGTTTATGTTTATTTGTCCCCAAACACTAGTCAAACAGAAACTCTGTCCAAGCATCAGTCCTTTGACCAACACGAATTAGAAGAGACATTTGGAAAAAGTGGATATTCGTGAAAAAGTCCGACTTTTCATATTGTTTGGGCTGGAAAACATTTCGTATGGACCCTCATTGGAACGAGCTATGTTTTGAGATCAAAAATGAAAAAATGTTAAGATATTGAAAAACGTAATGCAATTCAAATGGTAATTTACAATTCGCGCTGGTTGGCTGTGTTCGTTACGTCGGCAAGTTGTTAACCCTTTACCTAACGAATCGCCCGCGTCCGCCCGCGTAATATGCAAATTCAGCAGTTGAAAAATATTATTTTTAAAAAAATTTCAGCAAAACCATATCATGTGACCCCTCGTTGGAACGAGCTCATCGAGCTCGTTCCAACGAGGGGTCACATGATATGGTTTTGTTGAAATTTTTTGAAAAATTTGAAAAAATGATATTTAAAATAATAAATTTTGATATCGTCTGCGTTGGGTAAAGGGTTAATGAAGAAGTGATCCTACAGTTTCCAGATAAGGACACGAACTTAAACGGTTCATGGAGCCAAGTGTCAGTGAGGAATCTCGGCATGGTACTCACATCCTCATACTCCATGGGTACCATAGTACAGTGCTGTGCCTTGTTACCGTGGTAAACAAGCTCTGCTTATTGGTAAAATAGGACCCAGTCACCAATGTGTGGGGCGGAAGTCCTCTAAAATGGGCAACATGGATATAAACGATTGTTTAAACTTTACTTTATCTCTATGTTGCGGTATTATGTCCTTATATGGGGAAAAGGGTTGCAATTCAGCTTACCCATTCAAGGGGGATAACCCTTGTGGGAGAAAAAATGAAAGCCATGCTGTCGGAGTGACCTTCAGAAATCGTTCCTTACAAAGTAGTGTGGTTTTCAATTTCCTTCCTGTTCCTCCAGATTTTCGGGGAAACACCGAGAGATTTTTTCATTGCTCCCCAACAATCGCATGAGGAATCCAGCAGCAGAGAAGAACCAGTGATTCTGCTACATATGTCCGTCTTCGAGGTCCTATAATAGTCGGATAGGAGAGAGATCTTTATGACAGTTGCGTAAGCTGGTAGCAATTGTAAATAACAGTTGTTGATGTAACAATTGTATAAACAGAAGAAGCGGTGCAATTGGAGTGGCCTGAATCTCAACCCCAACCGAGAGCATTCTAAACCACGTTCACCGGCAGTCCAAAATGGCTGACTGGTTCAATATACGGAGCGGAAAGAAACTCGGCTGGGATGCGATCTCCCATCCATTGCATTTATTATATAATTAACGCCCTTTCGTCGCTCTCCAGCACTGCACGGGAAGCACTCCACTTAACAAGAAAGATACCCATAAATACCAAATATTTCCTCCCAGTTCTACGCTGGTTGTAGTGACTTTTACCTTAAAACACGTCACTACTTTACGAGACACACCTCAAATTCCTATTTTCTCCCGAATAGTGCTCAGTGATAATAGATGAGCCATTTGTTAGCGCAGCTTAAAATATGAATATAACCCTGCTGTCAAGACTTCTTAACTGGTTGAGTGCAAGAAGCCACTATCGGGGCTTTCAAAAAATGAGGATACCAGAGCAAAAGCTAACACTCTCCTTGCTTATATTTCATATTCAGTCAAACACAAATAATATTTTGTTTATATAAATTTGTTTTATTACAAATTATTGGAGAGTGCCGGTGTGCACTCTCTAATAATTTGTAATAAAACACGTTTTGAATAACAAATTCAGACCACCAAAAATAATCTAGCCCTTAATCAGATAATCACTAATGTGAAAAATATCTTATTATTGGTACTTTGCGACATTTGACGTCGCATTTTAAAAAACGTTGAAGAAACTGAATTCCCAGGTCTATCGGGACGTGCCGACAGATGAGAGGTGTCTTGTCCCTAAATTGTCCCTAAATTTTATTTATTTATTTATTGGAGTTTGACGACACTTTCGACAGCCAAGGCCACCTCATGTCGGACAGTTTACGGGTGGAGGAAGCCGGAGTACCCGGAGAGAACCACCGAGCAACAGTGAGCAACTGTCAGACTCTCCACTGCACCAACTCCACACAAGCAGGGTTAGCATTGGTTGAAGATATCGACGTGTAGTACGCCTTAGTACACAGCACCACCGTGCCCATCGAGATTAAGTGCCTTGTCCAAGGACACAATACAGTTGCCCATGGCGAGGATCGAACCGTGGACCTTTCGTTTCGAAGTCCAATGTCGTAATCACTGAGCCATCGCGCTCCCTCTCATCCCCAAATCCCGTCCAGACTTTTCAATGTGTCTAAACATGAAGCCTTAAGTCGCCAACAGTTGGTGGTTTCATGCCTCTGGAAGTAGGTTTCTTGGTATTTTATCTGTGACTGTTGGCGTTTCAGACCGAAATTTTGTGATTTTTAACCACATTTTATAGGATTTCAAGCTGGAGTCCATATTTTGTCCTTTGAGTGCAACAAGGCGTCGTCTGCGATGCTAAACCATTAAAGACGATTTCCTGCGCTAGAACATAAAGATCATTGTCATATTTATTTCGAACACATGGGGGGGGGGTGCATTCGGATTTCTTCCAACAGCTGGAAATTCACAGGTAGCAGCTGGAAAATTCTCACTCGGGAGTGGATAGCAAAAGGTTTTATTAAAATGGAATGTTCGTCATCCGTGGGTGGGGTAAAGTCGGAAATTCAGAGGGGCACATCCCGAACCAAGCCCCTCGAGCCACGTCCCTTGGTTGTAATGTCGATTTCCTGAGAATATCGATCATTTTGAGAGATAATTTCGTGTTCACGTTATATAATCTTTTTCACTCAGTTTCCATTGTTTTTGCTTTGTCTCTTCACCTGAGGAAGTATATGTTTATTTAGAGTCACGCTCCTGTCCCTTATTATTGTGCAACTTGTCCATAGAGTTCCCTTCAAAACGTAGCGGCATGCAGTTCGGAAATGATTTCCATGACTAAACATTCACACTGAAGATTATTGTTTGGGAAAGTCGTATTTGTATTTAGAGTAATCTCCCTTCATTCATAAATGTGTTGGGAAACTTCTTCAGACGAGTTTTTGTGGGAGAAAATATGTTCATCTCGTCAATTATACCTTTCCACATTTTTCTTCTAAACTTGTCCTATAAACTTGGTTGGCAAAATCCAGAGGTATGTGAACAACACCTAATAAGAGACATCTAGTACGAAGCGCGGTTCCAATACAGAACTATTGATTGATACAATTAATATGCATTTTATAGTGAACTGATCCTATTAACCCTTTGAATCCTGGTGGTATCTTCCACGTCTGTTCACTGGCAGGAATTGGAAGAGTCCATATTCATTATTTGGGAATAGGCCTCGGAACTTGGGGCTGCACGTTGAAACTATTGGTTGGTCTCCCACACATTCACTTAGCAGCAGCATACGTTGTGAAATTATGACGTATCATATCCGAAGGCCGGAAAAGCGGCTCTTGGGTTCAAAATGTTAATAGCGCGAAGTCACAGGAGAATAAAAATAAAGATGTTGCTGCCTTATGGAACTTACTTTACCACAGACGTCTGTAGGACTTTATCCAGAGCAAGGCGATATCCAAGTGGAGTGGGGGTGCTCCCCTCTCCTTTTTGGTACTATTTATTCTTATGGTTTGTACAAACACTAAGATCAGTCTTATCGGGGATTAAACATGAGTAATCCCTACCTAAGGTAGTGATTGCCCCTGTGTAAACCCTTTACCCAACGAATCGGCCACATGGCCCGCGCAATATGTTCAGCAGTTGAAAAAATATTTTTTTTCAAAAAAATTCAACCAAACCATATCATGTGACTCCCTCTTTGGAACGAGCTCGTCAAGCTCGTTCCAATGAGGGGTCACGTGATTTCGTTTGATTGATATTGTTTTAATTTTCTTTTTAAATGATATTTAAAATAATAAATTTTGATATCGTCTGCGTTAGGGAAAGGGATGAATCTGATGATACTGTTCCCCGTGCATATCGTCATATCCCTTTCACGGGTCTGCTATTGTTGGAGCCGTTATAAACTGGCTTCCTATCACTAGATGGTTTAAGCTCTAACCCAAATCGTCGCTATCCATAATTGAAATGGGGTGCTGCCAACCCCAAATCTTGGATCCGCCACACTGCCACTGCATGGAGGTCTAACATCTATAAAACACTACAGGGTAGATTGCCAACCAAAGGAATGTTTGTTATTTCTATGTAAAATCAAAATAATTAAAAATTATTCAGTGCATGAACGACTGGGTAAAATCCGGCGGTTCGTGATCTGAGAGTTTACTAATATCTATTCAGAAGTTATTTTAGGAAAATTATTCAGTGAAAAAATCAACACCACCGTGTTTTAATAGTAGCCCTTCCCTCCCCACCCGTCTCGTAGTGTTGAAACTGATAATTAATTCATTTGAATAACAGAATGAGAACAAGTCGATGGTCAGTTCGTATTTTTGTTGGCGAAACAGTTTGGCCACGTAGATGTCGACAGGACAAGAGAGCATTATTCCATCATCGGATGCCGGGATGATTTTATTGCTATGAGTTAGCCGGATCAAAATTGTGCATTTTAGCATCAAATGAAGTTTGTTTCTTTTTAAACTTTGTGGAATAGCATATAGATATGCACAAGCAATTACTGTTGTTGCCAAAATAAAGGAGAGCGATTGTCTCTTCTTGCCCCTTCCCCCTCTGGACGCCCATGAACTTGACCCAACGTTAAGTTAATCATTTGAACACCCTGATGTTTGATTTAACATCGTACATTTCTAACTTTTTTTTAATTTTATTTCGTAATAAGCTCTAATCGGCCCCTGCGAATAACAGGTTGTTTAAGTTGAAGTCGAGACGATCAACAAATTCGAACCGAATTCGAGTCGAAAATAAAATCACGAATATAAAAATCGAATATCAAATAAAACTTATTAATAAATGTCTCGGCATACACACATTCGTACTTTTAATATTGGCTAAATTGTCAAAACAATGCGAGAAATTGAGCACGAACCGCAAGCGCACATCGTCAACATGCAACTTGCAGTGTATAACCGATGTCATTTGGAATCACGCGTGCCGCGTGATTCCAAATGACATCAGTAATACACTCATATTTTACAGTGGATAAAGCCACGGCTACACACGCGTGTACTACCTGTAAGGCTTCGTGCAAAACCCAAGCGACAGGGACTACATCTCACCACTGGTACACTTCAGTAAGAAGCATCCATCGCTTCACATGAAAATGTTAGATCGGACGATGCCAAACTGAAAGTCGCGAAGCAATCATAGTTGAATACAGATTCTTTGTCTCCCATTCAACCGTTCGTTCAAGTGTGTTGTATCATTAACGTACGAACTGTTGAATGTTAGCATGAATATGTGGATAAATTATCAATACAATGCTAAAACAATCCTAATGTGGTTATTTTAAACTGGAAATATCGCGCACGAAACTGCATTTGGACACCTGGTTTCGACTAACTTGGTTAACAATAATTCGATGTTCGGTCGACTCGAACATTTTTGTGACAAGTTCAAGTCGAAAGACGAGTCGAAACAAAATCTATATTCGCAGGGGCCTAAGCTCCAAATCTGAGCTGATCCCAACTGAAACTTGAGGTGTGTTTCTTCCATCACTTGCGGTGGCGTTCTGCCCATGGCTGTCTGTTAACCCATTGCCTAACGGTAACTTGAATTGCAGTCAACACTTGCACAAACAAATTCTTGAATAACAAAAAACGGGTGGAAGAAACCAGCGTACCAGGAAAGAACCACCAAGCAACGGCAAGCAACTGTCAGACTTTCGATAGCCAGGATCATCTCGTGTCGGACAGTTTTACAGGCGGAGGAAGCCAGCATTCCCGGAAAGAACTACTAAGTAACGGCAAGCAACCGTCAGACTCCTGAACGTACTAACTCCGCGCAAGCAGGGTTGGCGTTGGTTGAAGCAATTGCACCATCAACGTGCAGTACGCCTTAGTACACAGCGCCGCCGTAGCCCCAACGTCGGCAATCAGGATGAAGTGCCTTGCCCAAAGACAAAACGCGATTACCCATGGCGGGGATCGAAACTTGGACCTTTCGGTTTGAAGTTCAATGCCGTAACCACTTTAAACCTCAATAAACAAACAATATAAGAACCACTCAATTAACGGTAAACGTTTAATATCATCTTATTGGATCAGTACAAGACACCCCATCCGCTTCACCCCCGCACTATCCCACCCGCTCCACCCCCGCACTTTCATTTTTATTTCGCCACGGTTACATTACGGCTGGTATTTTATGACGCCAAGATATAAATCAATCCCTCCCTCTGTATTGTATTGAAGTATCGTGATATAATGTTGAGTGCACTCGTATGTTTTTTGTTTGCAATAAATTCATTATCTATAAGTTTCGCTTATCCCTCTGTCTATTGAAAAGCCATTGCCTGGCAAATATTCACGAGTAGATAATAGACAAAATCAATACATTCGTCAATCTTTAAAAATATACATATATACTTTCTTCAATTTTACTGGCCAGTTGTGTTGTAACTGTGTATTCAATAGAGTGGAATGAGTTCTGCGTAGGAAGGGTAAGGATACGTCTAGACAGGAACGTGACTCTTGAGCACGAGTGTTGATGTTTTGTCACAGCTGATCAATTCATGGGTCGAATTTCACTACTTCTTATCTCATCATTTGAGGTTGTTAAGGGACACACCTTGTATTACATGGGAGCCCACTCAACGGCCCACTTAAACCATTACCTAACACGAAAGGCAGACGACACTTCGTACCCAGTGTTCCAATGTGTTCTATGTGCCAGAAGGGGACGACTTGCAAACAAAATTCTTGAATAACTAAATATTTTCATTTTTTGTCTCAAACGCATAGGTTATGACCCTCATTGGAACGAGCTAAAAGAGCTCGTTCCAGTGAGAGGTCAGAAGTTATGCATCTGAGACCAAAAATAAAAAAAAAAATTATGAAAACTGAAAGGTGAGTTTTGAAAATAGCGCTGGGCGGTTTTGGCCGTTATATTGGGTAAAAGGTTAATGGGTGCCATAATTGAAGAAGTATTCAGTTTGGTTAGAATCAATATTAAAACCCAAATGAAAATATTCAATTGTATTGTTTTCTGATTCCGGTTAGCCCACGTAGCCAGGAATCAGTATTGAGGTGGGGTAGGAATTTTGGGGAGAGAGCCATAGCATAATGCACCACATGCGTATCAGGAAGACTGAAGGCGCCTTGTTGAGGGAAATAAATGGAAGTGGGTCACATCGGGTGCCTCGCTGCCATTGGTTGGGGTGGGTGGGGGGGGGGGGGGGGCAATTTCCTTTGAATGCATCCAAAATGGCGCTGCCTGGGATGCATTTTGAGTCTCGTTAGATTGGCAATTTACATTTAGTGTGGGATGTAATCTGCAGTTGCAACAAGAGCGATGTAATTCTGATCTTAGAATTGAGGATTTATTTTGTGAGGAGGATACTGGGAGAAGTCACCAACCCGGCCCATGGCTACACCACTTTTCACATCTTCCCACTCCTCCAAAAACCAACAAACATTGCCGCCGGAGTTTGTTTGTTTGTTAGTTGAAAGACGCTATTAATAGCCAGGACCACATTGTTGACACAGATTTGGGGTGAAGAGTGTTGCAGTGCCCAGAGACAACTGTTAAACATCTTCAGTACACAGCGTCACCGTGCTCACGCGTGGGCAATCGGGATTAACCCTTTACCCAACAAATCGGCCGCATCCGTCCGCGTAATATGCAAATTCAGCAGTTGAAAAAATATTATTTTTCGAAAAATTTCAACAAAACCATATCATGTGACCCCTCGTTGGAACGAGCTCGTTCCAACGAGGGGTCACGTGATATGGTTTTGTGGAAACTTTTTGAAAAATTTGAAAAAATGATATTTAAAATAATAAATTTTCATATCGCTTGCGTTGGGTAAAGTGTTAAGTGCCTTGCCCAAGGACACAACACAGGACACAAGACAGTTAGCCCTTGCAGGAATTGCACCGTGTACGTTTCGGTTTGAAGTCGAATGCCATAATCATAGAGCCACTGCGCTTCCTGACTTATTGATTGGAATGTCTATAATTGAAGCTCGAGAGTATATCTGTGTATCTTTGTAAATAAAATGACATTATATTACATAAACGACTGTTTGGGGGCAAACTCCACAAAAGGTAGATAAATAAATTGCCCATAACAGCGTCGAACTCCTGACAGAATAAGATTGATGGTCGGAAAGCTTGAACTGAGAATTATCCAGTGTACATGCTCGCATTTGGTAAAAAAATATGTTGCATAATTTCGAATATAATGCTTGGTGCGTTTTGTTTTCTGTGGTCCTATATATGTGGAACCTTCCGTACTTCGCGGAACAATAATCTTAGTGTCAGAACAGTCTACATCTTTGAAGCTCTCAGACCGCATTTAGAGCTTCAATTGTCTTAAATTTTCATGAAGACAACCCCCTCCTTCACTCCACCCCCCCCCCCCTCACTGACAAAGTCCACCTATGTCGATCTCTTCGAACCTCGACCACCTTATTTTTTCAATTTTTTTTCGAAAAGAATTCCCGGGTACCTCCCCCCCCTCCCCCAACCCACCCCACCCGCGCCCATCAACGAGAGAGGGCCATCCTATAAGCGTTGGTGTGAAGTCTGATTCAAAACAACAATCTTCGGCTGTTGTTTTACGCCAAGATCCCCCATAAGATCTAACCACACATGCCCTAAAATTTGTCTCGATTCGCGAGAATTAGTTTTGATTCTCGCAAATTGCTGCTGCAAGAATCAGTTTTCACCGCGTTGTGTCCTTGGGCAAGGCACTTTATCCCGGTTGCCTGAATGGGGGCACGATGACGCCGTGTGCTAAGGCGTAGTGCACGTCGATCGTGCACACGTCTTCAACCGCTGTAACCCTGCTTGAGTGGAGCTTGAACAGAGTTAAAATGTTGAGGAGCTGACAGTTGCTCGTCGATACTCAGTGGTTCTCTCGGTGTACTCCGGCTTCCTCCACCCGTAAAACTGTCAGGGTCACGATTAGCCATTATGCATAGTATGTGATCTTAAACACCAATAAATTAATTAAATCAGTTATTAAATCATTTAGAATTTGAGTGTACTGTTATATTATCCTTGTGAGGGCAACCCGTACATATTCCACAGTAAAAAACAAACCTCATATTGCAAAACTAACTGAAGGTTAACCCGCACGGGTCTTATTCCAATTATGGCAAGTTTCTTGTCCAACATGAACATGTAGGATACATGTTCCACCATATTACATACGAACTATTGGTGGACTTACTGATGGAGGTTAGAGCACCTTCGCAGTTGTTTCTAGAGAAGTCTTGGCTGCCTGCATAGGCAGCCAAGACTTCTCTAGATACCGCTGCTTGGTCAAAGTGTTACCTTATTTTGAGGGAGCAAAACATGAATTGAATTCTCTAGGCCTTCACGAACACTTCCAGTATCTATATAATTTACATAAATGCCTCCGGAATGAAAACTCGACAGTCTGGGAGTGTGCGAATACTCAAACCAAGAACACGTTTCTCTGCAGATCTCCCTCTTCATTCTTTTCCGAAAAATTGGAACGATTTAAATCCAGAAACAAAGCAACACAATAGGCCCCTATTTAAAAGGACAATAATTAATACAACTCTAAATTCATATTTCTCCATCATCACGTGTGTCAATCCGTCTTTTCCAGATTGTTGTGCCCAATAAAGGGACCTCTTCTTCCAAACCATCATTTCTCCTTTCAAAAATTTTATCGCGATTAACTGTTGTGATTTTAGCAAAAATATCTCAGGTCCGTGCAGGAGGATTGAGGAAAACACAAAAGGAAAAACCTTTGATGTCAGGAAATCTGGTGTTTGGTGGTGGCAGGAAGACAGTCTCTCCGGCTATACCGTTTCTATGCAGTATACACCTACCTTGTTGTTTGTTAACTTATATTGTTCTGGTGTATGCTGCAGAATAAAGTTTATTCATTCTATGACAAGAATCAAATGAAAGTGTCAATGACACTGTAGCTCAACTTGTCTGTGTGTTGTGTTTGATGAAAAGGATAATGTTCAATGTTTATGAAAGGATTATGAAATATGACAAGAATTGTGATAATTGGGAATATGTTAATTTCTGTTCCCTGTATGCTATGTTTTTAATAAAAATAATATAAGGTGTAGACTGTACTAAACAACTGAGGGGTGGGTTAATGTGGCCTTTACAGTTAATGTATGTCAACAAAAGTTACCAAGTTACAGAGAAATTATTCCAAAACGAGTCATCCTATCAAGTTACAATGAAATCCCTTCATAAATATGGCCTGTAGACTGTGCTAAAGGTTTTCAGGCATGTGTTGCCATCACAGTTGACCGATTACAACTAAAAGGGGACATCCTCATCTTGACATTATACTGAGTCATTCTACTAAGTTACAATGAAATCCCTTCACAAATACTACCTGTAGTCTGTACTAAAGTTTTTCGAGTTTTGGGCTTGGGCAGCCATCATGGTTGAATGACCAAAACGGGACGTTCTCATCTGGACATTATCTGGAGTGATCCTACGAAGTTACAATGAAATTCCTTCATAAATATGACCTGTAGGCTGTGCTAAACATTTTCGGGCTTCGGGCCGCTGTAGCCGTCACAGTTGACCAATCACAACCAAAAGGGGATGTCATTATATAGGCATTATATGGAGTCAACCTGACAAGTTACAACGAAATCCTTCCATAAATACGACCTATTGACTATGCTAAAGGTTTTCGGGTTTTGGGCTCGGGCAGCCATCACGGCTGAGTGATCGCGACCAAAAGGGGGCGTTCTCATCTAGACATTATTTGGAGTCATCTTACCAAGTTAAAATGAAATCCCTTCATACATATGATCTGTAGACTGTGCTAAAGGTTTTCGGGCTTCGGGCCCCTGTAGCCGTCACAGTTGACCAATCGCGTCCAAGAGAGGACGTTCTCATCTAGACATTATATGAAGTCAACCTACCAAGTTACAATGAAATCCCTTCATAAATATGACCTGTAGACTGTGCTAAAGGTTTTCGGGTTTTTGGCTCGGGCAGTCACAACGGTTGACAGATCGCGCCCAAATAGGGAAGTTCTCATCTAGACATCATACGGAGTCATCCTAACAAGTTACAATGAAATCTTTTCATAAATACGACCTACTGACTATGCTAAAGGTTTTCGGGTTTTGGGCTCGGGTAGCCATCACGGCTGAATGATCGCGACCAAAAGGGGACGTTCGCATCTAGTCATTATTTGGAGTCATCTTACTAAGTTACAATGAAATCCCTTCATACATTTGACCTGTAGACTGTGCTAAAGGTTTTCGGGCTTCGGGCCCCTGTAGCCGTCACATTTAACCAATCGCGCCCAAGAGGGGGCGTTCTCATCTAGACATTATATGAAGTCAATGAAATCCCTTCATACATATGATCTGTAGACTGTGCTAAAGGTTTTCGGGCTTCGGGCCCCTGTAGCCGTCACAGTTGACCAATCGCGTCCAAGAGAGGACGTTCTCATGTAGACATTATATGAAGTCAACCTACCAAGTTACAATGAAACCCCTTCATAAATATGACCTGTAGACTGTGCTAAATGGTTTCGGGGTTTGGGCTCGGGCAGACACAATGGTTGACAGATCGCGCCCAAATGGGGAAGTTCTCATCTAGACATCATACGGAGTCATCCTACCATGTTACAATGAAATCCCTCCATATTAAATATGACCTGTAGACTGTGCTAAAAGTTTTGGGGTTTCGGGCTTGGGCAGCCATCACGGTTGACAGGTCATGACCAAAAGGGGACGTTCTCATCCAGACGGTATACAGAGGCATCCTACCAAATTACAATGAAATCCCTTCATAAATACGACCTGTAGACTGTGCTAATGGTTTTCGGATTTTGGGCTCAGGCAGCCATACCGGTTGACCGATCGCGACCAAAAGGGGATGTTCTCATCTAGATATGACCCCAAACCTGCATATGAAATTGCGTGCCGATCAGACAAGAACTACGGGGTGTAGCCTGTGTTAGAGGAAAATGTGAACAGACTCACAGACTCTCAGACTAACAGACTTCCGCCCGCGTGATAGCAATAGCTTATCTTGACTTTGTAATGAACATTCTGCGAGAATCAAAGTTGATTCTCACTGCTTTCCTTGCGATACTCTTTTGCGAGAATCGACTCTGATTCGCGCATGAATATAAGCCCTCTCACGATCCCACGTGACTCTTTTTTTCTTTCACTGGTGAACATATTTGTTTTTGTTCCATGGATATTCGCCAAATCGTCCCCTGAGTTCCAATGTGTTCTATGTGCCAGTAGGCACATAGAACACATTGGAACTCAGTGGACGAAATATAACTGCATTTTATGGAGAAGTATATAACAGATTTTTTTTATACTTTGTGGATGTCATATGGCTGCCTCTCAAAATAGGATTCCCGTATGTATACGTTTTGCTCATCAAAATGTGCAATGTGTCGTGAACCTCAGTACAATTGTACTGAGCTCAAAGGTATCATTGATGACCGCTGGCGGACAATTAACACAATTGTGGTAAATAACTTCGAGCAATTTCAAATTGAAGGAAAGACATCAGACAATAACAACTCCGTACTTTATTTATCAGATGGCATTAAGTGCATTGTCGTTACATTGACTCACACATAAACACTAATTGTTTGTTTCGATTATTTGTTTTATTGGAGTGTAACGACACTTTCAACAGCCAGGGTCACGTGGTGTCGATCAGTGTTACGTATGGTGGAAGCCGGAGTTCCCTAAGACAACCACCGACCAGCGGAGAGCAACTGTCAAACTCCCCAACGTACTAACTCTGAACAAGTGGGGTTAGAAGCGGTTGGAGGCAGATGTGCCTTAGTACACAGAGCAACCGTGTTTTCCCTTTGGCAATCGTGATTAAGTGTCATGCCTAACGACGCAACACAGTTACCGCTGGGCAGGGTCGAACCGTCGACTTTTCGGTTCCACGGCATTTCGGCCCCAATAAATGGCAACACCCTTTACCCAACGTAACGGCCAAAACCGGCCAGCGCTTTCCTCAAAAATCGACAATTAATTTTCATTATTTTTTCATTTTTTGTCTCAAAAACATAGGTTATGACCCCTCGTTGGAACGAGCTCGTTGAGCTCGTTCCAACGAGGGGTCATAATCTATGTTTTTGAGACAAAAAATGAAAAAAATTAATTATTCAAGAATTTTTTTTGCAAGTGTCGTCTGCTTTTCATGTTAGGTAAAGGATATCACAAAAGCAAGATCGCGCGTTAGTTGTAGCTATTTATTTTTACGGAGATTCATTTAGCCCAAATCCTTTGAACCAGAAAGACCGTTTTTCCGGCCCAGGAACATGACACGTCATAATTTCATAAAGTTGGGTGCCTGCTAAATGAATGTGTTCGGTAGAGCAATCAATAATTTCAACGGGCAGCCTATAGGCTGCACGTTGAACATGTTAATTGGTCTACCCCCAAATAATGAACATGGACTCTTCCAATTGATTCCGTTGAACGGACATGGAAGATACCACCAAGGTTTAAAGGGTTAAGATGTAAACAAAATGCCGTTCTATTCTAATATTGATGGATTCATCTTTGAGTCGAGGAAGACCGGTAAGAGTGTCATGTCCTTCTGCTTGGTTATAGATTTAATTTATGCTGTATTACTTTGTCGTGGCCTGAAGTTCGTTCGTGCATTTTACAATTTTATCCCATAAATGGCCGTTTACTTGAACAACAAATGCCTTGGATAAATTTTTGCTTTATTCACCTAGTAGGGTGATAAATGTTCCCCGTAGGTTTAACGCTGAAAGAATTTATTCCCCTAGTAGCGACGGACTTGTTAACCTCTGACCTCTACCACATTTGTCTAGCATAATTAATAGTTCGATTGTTGATTTCTGTAAATCTTTTTGAAAGTATTACACAATGCCAGTAGAAAACACTACCCACTACTCATATAATAATGTATTTTGGGGAAGTTTAGCTGAAGTTTGTGTGGGGAATTATTTTTAGACAGAAATGTATTACTGCGCCTTGTTTATTTTTGCTAATTTTGCTGGTCGATCGGATTGGACCAATTGTGCTCCTCACTTCTCGCTGTGTTTTGTAGCGAATTATAGCACGATTTTGCCGCGACTGACCTGTAGAAGATTTATGGGATAAACAAAAGAAACGAATAAAGTTTTCAAGTAAAAAATTTATTCTACTCGTAGAATTAAGAATGAAACCGACTCGCCAGAGGCTCGTCGGTTTCATTCTTAATCCTACTCGTAGAATAAATTATTTACTTGAAAACACTGTACGTTTATTCTATATGTAATAACCCCCGCCTCACCCCGAGCAACCTAAATGCTAAACGGTTATTTCCTGGTTTGAATATGCATTGTTGGCACCAATAACGTTATAGATTATCAAGGAGCATGTATATGTACATGTAGCAGTAGTACATGTACTCCATCGTCCCTTTTTTGTCAGATCTTATGCCGTATCTCATATGTGACGTCATAGTCGCGTGACTAAGTTATGTCATGTTGGCATTGTCATGGTAGCCCGCAAGGGCAGCCATGTTTTGACGTCATTACCACAGTGATACGTAGTGTCAGTGCACAAGCACAAATCGTGTTGTTGGAGTGAACCGTGTTTCTGTCGTCCATGTTGTTAACTGGAGGCCGCCATCTTAGTTTCTGTTTTGGAAAGTGGTTTGTGATGTGTTCCAAATGCCTCTAATAGGATGGAAGTGTGTTCGGATGGTGTGTTAGATTGAACTTGGGTAAATCCAATTTGCCACAACTAAACAAATAACTACCCAAAATCACCAGAAACTGTTTAAAAGGGACCTGAAAGAACCCATCGATATCCCATCTGGGATTAAAACAGTACGGCCTCCGTGGACTGGTCATTTATTTTCCACGAATGGGCAATATTTCCACCGACGCAATAATATTAGATTCCAAACACTAATTATAGGAATAATCACCCATAATCAATCAAAAAAATACAACCAGGTATTTCATTAATTAAAATGTTGCTGCTGATGATTGCTGTTATCTGGTAAACGCATGCGTGGACATCACTGCTCACGTGTGGATTACGATCAGTAAACAGCGGCTGTACTGTACGAGTAACACGTAGTGCAACTGGACTGGAGGGGTTTTATTCCATTGCATAAGTGTATGAATAATTACCATCAACAATCCTACAAGGAATGAAAAGAACCAAAAATTCCTGTCGTTAATCCTGGACCTATTCGGCCTATGTTGTGACTTCCTAAATGTGTCTATGATAAGATAAGATAAGTTTATTCAGCAAAAACACCAAGGACAGGCAGATTGCATGATAGGCATAACAATAACAATAAACGTAAAGATAATACATAGATACATTTTGATACGAAATGATAGTATTAACTGTTGTCGTAGTATGTCATATACAGAATTAGCCGTTACCGGCAACCACGTCACAACTGCTGATGGAGCTTCAGCTCGCGTCGTTTAAAGAAAATATAATGTGCACATACACTCATGGGCACATGTCAGATGTGCGATATGTTCTTATGTGAAAACGCAGAACATGCGCATGACACAGCACATACGGGTATTTGATGATACTTATGACATGGCAATGTATTGTTTGCGTGTATCCACTGGAAGACACCTTTGGGAGGATACATATTTGAAGATATCAAGTGAACCCATTCGCCCAGACCATTCAAAACTTTGATATCTCCAACGTCACTACTGCAGACTTGTCCATATCGTCATCAGCACCTTACCTAAGATTTGCTTCCACTGTATTTATTTACCCAATGCTATAGTTTTTTACTACCGTTTCAGCATTACTGCTGACTTGTGGTGCTACTGCGGGTATTTTGTAGTCTATGCGAATGGGTTGGCCAGACATCCTCGGATAAGGATCCTCCAAACGGTATACTCCAGTACGTATCCTCCAATAATACATTAACCCTTTACCTAACATGAAAAGAAGACGACACTTCTAAACAAAATTCTTGAATAACTATTTTTTTTGTCTCAAAAACATAGGTTATGACCCCCTCATTGAAACGAGCTCGACGAGCTCGTTTCAAAGAGGGGTCATAACCTATGTTTTTGAGGCAAAAATGAAAAAAATAATGGAAATTCTATGGTGATGTTTGTAAATAGCGCTGACCGGATTTGGCCGTTACGTTGGGTAAAGGGTTAAAAGAATTATTAATAAGATTATTAAGATGGACGATTGACCTTTTCAGAAATACTCCAGCTAGAGATGTGGTGTATTTTTCGATAACCGAAGAGTAAATTGAGGTTTTGAAATAATGTGAATGAATTTCTTTCGAAGCACAGTGTAATATCCGTTCAAATTGAGAATGTGGCGTGGGTATTTACGTTCTTCGTCCTGGTCGAAAGCCGACAAATTTATTAATAAATCTAAATTTCTCATTAGAACGAACCATGTTTTTCAACCTTTAGGGAATAGACATGTACAATAAAACAATCTCAGATAATAGGAAATTATTTATACCCTATCCCATTACCTGGTGCTCGGAGTTTAAAAACCGATATCCAGGTATTAAATCTCCATATACCATACATGTTGGTGGAGATAACGTTTTTGTCCCGTTTGAAACACAATGCAAACTTGGTGGAAATAAATTTGTGGACGCATTTCTCACTCTCCGCAATCACTTGGACCAAGTTCGTGAATAGTTTTTTTGTTTTTATAAACGCAGAAGAAAGCAGATAGAGTTACATCCCTTGGGTCGTTAAGGAAACGAGTAAACAGTATTTTGTTGACATATCGTCCCCAGAGTCCGATTGTGTTCCATGTGCCTACTGGCACATAGAACACATTGGAACTCAGTGGACGATATTTGCTCTTATTTTATTTTTCTCAAGTTGTTTCATTTAATTACTCGACTATTTGATTTATAACTACAAAATATGATCGAATTGTCGGAAATTTGATAATATTTGTGACTATTTTCAGGTTTTTTGGTTCGATTTTTTTACCGAGGCGAGTGAGTGCGAAAGCTTTCATTCAAACAATATATCCCCGATGTTTCGCGTGTCCATAGATTCAGATTCAGATTCAGATTCTTTATTTACGGTATACATATAAAAAAACGTTTTACAGATAAATGTTTTACAGACAATGTATTCAGCATACCGTGGGAAGTGACATAGCCAGATTGGCTGTCTACCTGACACTCCCTAGAAAAATAAAAATCGCAACAGACTGTGATGAAGTGATCGGACTTGACGTAATTAGTCTAATTCCTAATGAGGGATGGGTGTTCATATTCTTTTGCCAATAATTTGTTCTCGTATAAAAAATAAGTTAGGGGGAAATAATTATAGATTCCAGCGGACGACTGGTACCTCAATATTGCTAATATCCCGAAACAACCTGCTTAATATATTGTTAACACAGTTCAGGGTTGCAAACAGTAACAACAGATCCCGTCATAAACTATCGTATAAATCTTGGAATAATACAAGTCTGTTAATGGGAGGTCCACATCGGCTGACACACGATGGGGCGCAAATAGCGGTGAATCAGCCCGTTTCAGTTTAAACTGGAACGGCTCCCCCCGCGGTACCTCACGGCGTGACAGTCGGCATGACACGTAAATTATTTGTGCATTTTCACGGATCAAATCGAAGGATTTGCAGGTTGTACAGGACGAGGATACCAGAATGGGACACAGAGCATAACTTGTGTGTATAAGTTCTTTTTGGTAAGTTCTTCTCGGTAATTTAATGAAAATACTGATTTTTATTATGTACATTCTGGGCAATAAGGGTTATTACACCGGACATAATCTGAGTAGGAAGAAATAAAATCGGAGGTTAATTTGCGTCTAAAGGCGGTTCTATTGTTAATATTTCGAACAGTGACGTCTAGAGCATTCCATAATTTCGGGAACGTGTATAATGGAAGTTTATCTAAGGTACGGTTTCGTGTTTTTTCTATGTTCAGAAGTCCAGACTGTCTGGTTGTTCTACCTGACGAATTGTCATTTACGTTGAACATATCATTAAAGGAAGAAGGTAAATGGCCTTTATGCCAGTCAAACATGAACAGCAATGCATTTAGTTTAAACAAATCGTCAACTTTGAGGATTTCATCGTTCTTGAACAGAGGGTCAGTATGAGAGTTGTATTTTTTGTTATTGACAATTCGTAATGAACGCTTCTGCATAATAGCTAATTTATTAATTGCTTTCGAGCTCCCCCATGTTACGATTCCATATATTAAATGGCTGTGAACCAGGGCGAAATACAATGTCTTCAGGACTCGATGAGGGAGGATATTTTTTACTTTGTTGAGACTATAGTTTGCTCGCGCTATTTTCGAGCTTATTCGGGATATGTGGGCTTTGTAGAATAAATGTTCATCGAGGCTTATTCCCAAAAACTTTATGGATTTTTCTGGTTCGTTGTCTCCGACATTCTTAATAACTTGGTTATTTATTTTTACCTCATGACGGGAATCAGTATTCCTTCCTTTTGTTGGATTAAGTATAATGTATGAGGTTTTTTTAGCATTCAGCATCAACTCGTTCACAGAGCACCATTCGAATAATTTTTGAAGTTCTTCGTTAAAATAAGGTGTTATTGAACTACTGTTGAGACCAGAGCAGTGTACTGTAGTGTCATCAGCGAACGACAAGAGATTAAGCGAAGTTGAGTTACTTATATCATTTATATACAGAAGAAATAAAACGGGGCCCAAGATCGAGCCCTGTGGGACACCACAGCTTTGCCTGGCAAAGTCAGATTTTTGTTCGTCATATAGAACATATTGGAATCTATCGGACAAGTAGCTTCTAAACCAGTTGTTGGCTAGTCCTCTGATGCCGTAGTATTCGAGTTTGCCCAATAGTATTTCATGGTTTATCGTGTCGAATGCTTTAGACAGGTCCAAGAATAGTGCCAGTGTACTTTTCTTTTCCCGTTTATTGTTTTTGAGGAGTTGGAGGACTGGGTGAATCGTGCTATGACGTTTTTGAAATCCGTATTGATAAGGATATAAGATATTAAACCTCTCGAGATAAATTCTAAGTCTTTTGTCCATGAGCTTTTCCATTACTTTTGAACAAGCTGGAAGGATACTAATGGGTCTGTAGTTTGTAAAGCTGTGCTCGTCGCCTGATTTGAAAATGGGTACCACCTTTGCGATTTTCATTCTATCTGGTACTTTGCCCTCGGTAAAGGAATTATTGATTATGTGGGTAATGGGGACCAATATCTCATTTATCGTTTGTTTAAGAAGACTGGTTGTGATACTATCGCAATCTTTCGACGATTTTACTTTCATTCTGTTTACAATTTGACTAACTTCTACAGGATTTGTGGGTAGAAGATAAAAGTTGTTGGAAACACTACCATGCATGTAGTTTAAATACGATTTATCCGGTTTCTGGATCTGGTCGGATATGGTTCTACCAACGTTGACGAAAAAATTATTGAATTCTCTTGCAATGTCCTGGGCTTCGATTATTTCTGTACCCCCCTGGACAAAGAAAGTGGGTAGTCTGCTTTCACGTTTTCCTTTATTGATAGCTTCGTTTAAGATCTGCCATGTTCTTCGCATATTGTTCCTATTTTCATTCAAGATATCCCTATAATAAATTGATTTACATTGTTTCTTAACTTTATTAAAAATTTTACAGTAGTTTTTGTAATTTCGTAAATTATGTTCATTAGGGTTTTTAAGTTTTCTTGTATAGAATTTTTCTTTATTAACTGAGGATATGACAAGTCCCTTTGTCATCCAAGGTTGTTTTTTAATAAATTTATTGTTCTGGCGGACACGCTTCAAAGGGAATGCCTTATCGTAAGCTTCCATATAGATGTTTAAAAATGTTTCATATGATTCATTGGGACAGTTTGAAAGCAAGACAAGGTAAAAATTACTTTCTGAGAGTAATTCTTTAAATTCAGACATTTTTTCCGCGTTTATGATTCGTTTTATAGTAAACCGTGGTGTATCATTTGCCTTGGTAGATTCTTCAATGTAAAAAACACCAAAGTGATCTGATACATCTGTTATAATTATACCCGGTATTGTTGTTTGTGAAACATTGTTTGAAAATATGTGGTCTATCAGAGTAGCTGAATGATTAGTTATTCTCGTTGGTTTGGTTATATGAGGCAAGAATCCTTGGCTAAACATGAGATCGACAAATTCTTCTGTCTTGGAATGTATATTTGCTTTTAAAAGGTCCAGGTTGAGATCCCCCATGATATAAACTTTCTTGTTTTCGGCATTCAGAACATCCATTATTTCACCTAAATTGAATTCACTCTTTGACCAATGGTTTCAAAAGTTACATTTTGATGAATTTTTCATCCAAATCTAGTCATGGCTGCTTTGAAGCAGCCATGACTAGATTTTGTGAAAAAATGTTTTTAAAAATACTCAGCGGTTTTGACAGTTAACCTTTTACCTAACGTAACGGCCAAAACCGGCCAGCGCTATTCTCAAAAATCGCCAATTAATTTTCATTATTTTTTTCATTTTTTGTCTCAAAAACATAGGTTATGACCCCTCGTTGGAACGAGCTCGTCGAGCACGTTCCAACGAGGGTTCATAACCTATGTTTTTGAGACAAAAAATGAAAAAAAAATAGTTATTCAAGCATTATTTTTACAAGTGTCGTCTGCTTTTCAAGTTAGGTAAAGGGTTAAAAGCAATCGGCGATTGCGACTGTCGTCTGAAAATTTAACGCTATCGAGAAAAATGTTTTGTTGATCGTTGTCTGTTTATAGAAACAAATGACTCGCTCTTGATCTGGGGCCCCTTTCTGTATTTGACGAGTGCGCTTTCCGGCAATCCACTTGTATAAAGATCAATGTCTCATTCCTACCCCCAAAAAGTGCCGATAACTTCTGAACCTAATGGACAGACGTGGTAGAATACATTGTCAGTGTGGAGTACTTGGGTCAAAACACAGATCGGTTAAGTGAAGTGCTTTACTGACTGTCATTATGTTGTTCGTGTATCATTAATTTAGAAAGGAAGGAGCGACTAACAGGTCAAGAGGTGTACGTCATGTAAGAGACAACCACAGGACACACTTCTATGATGTTGTTCCGGTAAACATTTTAATAACTCAGCTGAGGTCAAGTTTCTTTATTTGAAAAAGATTGACGGCAGGGGCGTGGCCAGGCCAAATGAAATGGGGACCAACAAAATATTTTTTTCTGCTGCCAGTGGCAGCTAAAAAATATTTATTCCCCACTTTATTTCCCCCTTGGGCTAGGTTACGATTATGTTCTCCCCATATTTGAAGGTCTGGGATTTTGTATGGGGTGACAAAATTAACTGGGTACCTTTTGAAGGCTTAAGTACTCGGAAAGTGGAGAAATAACTAAAATGACTCAAGAAATATCAGGGTTAGAGCAAATGAACCAGTTTTGGTGGTTTCAGGCATGAAAATATGTAAGGTTGAAATTTTTCAAGAAAAATAGTGACTACACCGGTGATTGGCGGGAAAGATCTACAACTTCCATAAACGCCCCCTTGGCCTTAAGGTGCAGGTTGTGTGTGATAATCTTGAGGCGCGAATCTGTAACTTATTGGCCTTACGTGGAAATTTGTAGTCTGTACGCAGTGTGTCTATCTCCGCGAAGGGGGTCGCCATTTTACCAAGCTCTTAAGCCTTAGCACCCTGTAAGGAATCCGATGCTGTTATGTGTTGTTTGTTTACTCATGTATCGTGGAGTTTACTCGCACAGTATCGTTGTTTTGAGGTGGAGTCCATTTACTCACAAAATATACAGATATTCTGTCGTGCTTCAATTATAGATTTTTCAATGAATAAGTATTTAATTCACATAGTTAACATGAAGAAATTATCACAATTTGTGGACCTATGTGGCGATATCATAAAACTACAGCAGTTATGAGTGTCCGTTTATACTTATTTAGTAAACAAACGTGTCTTTCAGTATTGGAAATGTCAGTAAATATTCATTCCAAAACAAGTCTCGGTTAAGAAACATTGAATGTTTGTGATATTTTTTGAGATTCATTAGCCTGGAATATAGCAGTTGGTCGGAAAAGCGAACCATGGGTTCGCTTTTCTGACCAAATGAAATATTCCAGACGCGTGAATCAAAACATAGTCGATGACTTAAGGGCTAGACTGGTTCCAGGACAGAGTCGAGTTTCTCGTATTCCTAAGTATTAACAAAATATCTGATGACGCTTGCGAGTGTTTGCACACCCCGATAACCTTCCAACCCGAAGCTTGGTCACGGGACCTCTGGCATAATAGACCATGGGGGACCAGCGCCCTTATCCACTATGTCTCCACTCCTGAGGCGATAATTCGCTTGTCACACGAAGGAAAGACTGTAAATATCATTAACATTGTAATTAGATAATTAGCCAAAATTTCCAGTGCAGAATTGGGGATTTCATTGTCAGGGGCGTCATGCTATGGAAAAATGTGAGGGGGGGGGGCGGATCGGTAACACTATCTAAGCGGAGCGCCACCATCCGTTGGCGCGTAGCGTGCCCCAAACTTTTGGCAAAAAATGCCTCCCATATTGCCGGAAATGGCAATTCCGAAAATAAAATATGGAGGGGGGGGGGCTAACCCCCCCCCCCCCCCCCCCCCCCCCCCGTGCACCGTTGGCATGACGCCACTGTTCATTGTTTTCTATTCAAAAGTTTAAGTTTCTATTTGGAATTTTTTTTTTAGCCAGGGCAAATTATTTGAATGCTTGTGCAACGGGACATTGTACATGCCGAAAGATTTTGGGTTTCGGAAAAGTCAATTTTAACGTAGTCTAATTAATATCTTTAGGGAGCGCGGTAACTCCGTGGTTACGGCATTGAACATCAAACGGAGAAGTCCACGGTACGATCCTCGTCAGTGGTAACTGCGTTGTGTCCTTGGGCACTTCATGCCCATTGCTCTCGTGGTGGCACCGTGTACTAAGGCGTAATGCACATCGATGGTACACCTGTCTTCAACCAATGCTAACTTTGCTTGTATGGAGTTAATACGTTGGGAGTCTGACAGATGCTCGGTAGTTCTTTCTGGCTGTCAAAAGTGTTGTTAACCTCTAATAAATAAATAATATCTTTAACTTACAGCCTTGGAGCTGTGGGTAAAAGATATTCTTTGGTCTGTCTGTATGACAAGTCAATCGCCTCCGCGTGTAATGAACCAGATGTCACCTCCAATATCGAAGCAAAATAAGGTGGACATTTTCACCGTAATATTTTACCAGGGGCAGCGGAACCGGGGGAGGGGGCGGGGGCTGGGGGAGGGTGGCTTCAACCCCTCCACTTTTTTTTTGCCAGGCCAATTTTTTTTTGTATGCATATATTTTAACACAACCAATGACTAGTGAAACAAGGGGCGGATCCAGAGCCTCCCCCATATTTTCGCCAGCTATGTTTCTCTCGTACTGGTTCAGCTTCGATGGATTTCGGATCATTTTTTGCAGTAAGTGGTAGCAAACGCTAATATGTATACAGTCTGTCTTTTTTTTATTAGGGTTTAACGACACATTAACAGCCAGGGTTATGTCATGTCGGTGACAGTTTTACGGGTGGAGGAAGCCGGAGTACCCGGAGAGAACCACCGAGCAACGACGAGCAGCTGGCAGCTCTCCAACATCGGAATTCTGAACTCTACACCGCGGCACAGGCAGGGTTAGATTGGTTGAAGACATGCGCACCATCTACGTGCGGTACACCTTAGCACACAGCGTCATCGGGCCCCCATGTAGGCAATCGGGCGACGTGCCTTGTCCAAGGACACAACGATACAGTCTGTTAATAAATCGGTTAACTGAAGTAGATCGTAATCTTACAGACATACATGTACCAAATGCAGTTCCAGACAAGATAATCCACAGACAGTAAATTGCTGTTAACGTCTGGTAAAGCATGCAGGTGAGGTCTTTTTATCAGCTTTGGTCGTTACGACCAAAGCTGATAAATAGACCTCACCTGTATGCTCTACCGACGTTTTTTAACGGCTCTCAAAGTGTGAAATTTTTCAAATACATCTCCTGAAAAATCTCAAAATAGCCACTCATATGCATGGAAATGGGGGCTTTGGAAGCCTGGAATTTAAAATTTTCATACCGACGACCATCCATCGACCGATCGAGCCCCCCCCCCCCCCCCCCCCCTCCCCACTTTGAAAATCGTTCTGCCGCCCCTGTTTACGGTAGATTACCAGCAGCTAGTTGTTAGTATCTTACCGTATTTTAACCGTATGTTTACAGTGTATTTTGTTAACTGATTTGTATGGTTCCTTTGCATTTATTATACATTCGGCTAGCGTGATACTATAAAGTTGGGGTTGCAAACTCAACCACTGGACCTTATCATATACGGTAACTTATTCACTCCTTTTTTAGAGTTCTTAGAAAAAGGATTTGAAAGAATTCCATATTCATGCTGTGATAAAATGGCTTGAAGGTGAGTTGTATTGTAAGGTTCGGTACACGCCACGATTTGAAGAATTCAAATACGGCTTAACTACTGTAAGCCTGTTGGAAAGTGTTCAAAACCAGCGGCGGCGGAACGTTTTTGAAAGTCAAGAGGGGAGCAAACACAAATAGGGCACTACTATACCGAAATTCGCATGCGCACAGTGCGCGTGCGAATTTGGAATGGTATGGTGGCCTATTTTAACGTCACACACATGCATATGCGATGGATTTAATAGATCATCAAAAACCTGGAATTTTACATCTATTCTAACACGTGTAAACATATTCAAAGGGGAGTAATCAATGCATTGTACAGTATGGAAAATGGAAACCACTTTCAGATTAAATTCTGATCACTACGGAATGGTTTTGTCTTCGACTGGCAAGTTTGAACGCCTGGGACATTCCCGTCTTCCTGTGAATGCACTTCTCTTTTCTGAAGACAAGGGCACTATTTGATAAAAAGTGTGGGGGCACCCTCCCCCACCCCCAACGATTACGGCACCTCTGTTCAAAACTGTTGCAGACTCTTTAAAGATGATGCCATGTATTTAAATCTAGTTGAAACTATTTAACCCTTTTCCTAAAACGAATAACAGATAACACTTGTAACAAAACGTCTTGAGTAATTAAAAAACTCATTTGTACCTTAAAAACAAAGCTTATGATTCCTCGTTGGGACGAGCTTAACAATCTCATTTCAGTGAAGGTCATAAGCTATGCTTTGATGCAAAGAACGAAAAAGATAATAGAATATGAATGGAAGTTTTTTTCTGAATAGCGCAGGCCGTTCACGATCCTTACTTTGTAAAGAGTGCAAAGTATTTAACCCTTTATCCAACGCGGACGATATCAAAATTTATTAATTTAAATATCGTTTTTTAATTTTTTTTCGAAATATTTCAACAAAACCATATCATGTGCCCCCTCATTGGAACGAGCTCGACGAGCTCGTTCCAAAGAGGGCTCACATGATGTGGTTTTGTTGATTTTTTTCGAAAAATAATTTTTTTTTCAGCTGCTGAATCTGCAATTTCGCGGGCGGATGTGGGCGATTCGTTGGGTAAAGGGTTAAACCTTCAATTTTTTTTATTGGTGTTTAAGTTCGCATTTTTCTGCACAATGTTTAGTCAAGTCAAGTTTTGTCAATCGTTCATACCAATCTTGCTCATTTAGAGGACTTCCACCCTAGCCATTGATGACTGGTTCCATTTTGCCAGTAAAGCAGTAAACAAGCACTGCTTCACTTACCGGGCTTCCCATGGTGTATTACACCTCATAGGTTTAATGTAGTAAATAATAAATGTAGTATTAAACCTTATAGGCGTGAAGTATTTCAGCACAGGTGAAAGTGAAGTTCCACTATCCGAACGCATACACTGCAAACAATATAGGTTCTCTTTAGAACCAAAACTGGTTCTAATCTTGTCCCTGAGATGGCGCCAGTTCTGTTCAAACAGTATTTATTTCAAATCAAATAAATTTATAAAGATTAACATTAAATATTAACAGAATTAAACATAAATTGAGGGGGTTTCAGCCGTAAGTTTAGAGCTTATACGAGGTTGTCTCAAATCATTATTAAGCAAAGGAGATATGAACAGTTGGCATATCGAACCAATTTTGGTCCTGTATAGAACCAATATACCAGGTATTTATATTCGCTTTGTTTCAAAATGTTTGGCGACTGCGTTGAATAAACCCCATGTTTACTGCTGAATCTACTTCAGTTCATGTATTATTCTGTTAAAATTGAATGCTAATCTTGGTAAATGTATATGATTTGAAATAAATACTGTTTAAACTGAACTGGTTCCATCTCAGGAACAAAATAGAACCAGTTTGGGTTTTAAAAAGAACCTTTATTTTTTGCAGTGTCCGTTCAGAATTCGTTCAATCAAATAAATGGGAAATTTACCCGATTATTTTGATGTGTGTTTGGCGACCGCCCAAATATGAAATTAGGAATATAACTCAACTGGAAGGGTGTCTTACCGATTGCCTCCGATAATAATACTATTAATTTACATTTGTACGCAATATATTCTGAATCGAGTTTTATTCACTGCTTAT
This sequence comes from Pictodentalium vernedei, assembly GCA_031216915.1. NCBI lineage: Eukaryota > Metazoa > Mollusca > Scaphopoda > Dentaliida > Dentaliidae > Pictodentalium > Pictodentalium vernedei. Next base: position 451,087,741 of record CM062294.1, on the reverse strand, counting down.
AGTGCGTTGAACATGGGTGGCAGTCTTTCTGTCCAGTTTGAAAATTGCGTCTTCTTTTGGTTTCGGAATAATGTAAGGAAAGTGCCCCGGAACTAGCACAACGTGATGAGACAAACAGATTGCCACCCTCCCCGGTCAAATCACCGGGAAAGATTTCCACCAATTTGACTGAACGGATTTCTGAACGTAGTTGCGACGTTAAGAAAACTGGACTAGTGAAATTGTAGACCCGTAGGAAGTTAATTTAACCAGGGAAAGACTGTTTAAATTTAGTGCGTCACATGTTGAAGTCATTAACCCTTTACCCAACGTAACGGCCAAAACCGGCCAGCGCGATTCTCAAAAATCGCCAATGAATTTTTACTATTTTTTCAATTTTTGTCTCAAAAACATAGGTTATGACCCCTCGTTGGAACGAGCTCTTCGAGCTCGTTCCAACGAGGGGTTATAACCTATGTTTTTGAGACAAAAAATGAAAAAAATTAGTTATTCAAGAATTTTTTTTGCAAGTGTCGTCTGCTTTTCATGTTAGGTAAAGGGTTAACGTTGGTTGGTTAGGTGGGAATGCTGTATTCCGTGCAGTGTCCACGGTGCCCTGAATACGGGACGCTACACCTGACCACGGACTGTCCTTAGCAGATAGAGTTTCTCGGAGGATTATATCTGATAGAACCCTGTATCGATTATGCCAGTCAGGACAGCTGGACGACGGAACATGAAAACGCCCTTTATCCCAATGTGACCCATGTCATATCTAGTGCTTAATATGCCAGGGTGGCTCAAACTTTGTAAAGAACCTCCACTTAGCCTGAGTGACAGCAACTTTATCTACAACGTCCATTACGCCTGAGGGGAAATAATTTTCTTTAGAAAGCCTATTACGACAGAGTGGTACTCTTAACAACTCATGTGGACATTATTTAACATCCAGAAACCCGAATTCAAGTCTACTCGCGTGCGATGCTGTATATCAGATTCTCTGTCTATTGTGGTTCAGATACCACTGAGCAGGAAAAGTCTGACAACCTGAGGAGCTGTTTCTAGTCAAGTGTCGTCTGTCCGATTAGGCAGACTACATTTGACTAAAGAAACTGCTTGGCCACAAGTCTTAGTAACTCCTAGTGACCTCTGAATCTGCAGATTTCACTCCCCAGCCTCGTCGCCAACCTCATTCAAACTTTTTAAACACGAATGGAAAATATCATAAACACAATGCCAAATATTTGAAAGTAATAAAAGTATATAAATCCAGTGTATGCCAAATAAAGCTTGTGTCACACATTTAAACCATAGTCGTCCAGTATCAAAACCCGATGTTAGGTGCAAATTGATGCGCGGTGTAAATAATCTCGTTCCAATGAGAAGTCATAAAATTTCTTTGTAATATATAGGTGTATTGAAAGTTTCCATTTAGAATAAGAATAAACATCTGTTGTTGAACTTTTGAAGTGATCTGGTTGAATTACCCACCCGCTCCTCCATTTTAATTCATCCCAGTCGTCACTGGATCCTTCTTACACAGATGTACCTGTTGCGACCTCATGTCAGGTTAAGGAATTAAACTCACTCAGTTTCGAGGAACCTTTCCTGAAGTATCAGCCTCAGGTGGCCTCCTCGCCTTTACTGCAAGTGTCCCCCATGATATTTTGTTCGACAGACCTGGGGCACCTCTGTCCAAGATACCATGGCTAATATTAATCATTCATTCTAAGGCGAAAAAATAAATGTATTTGTTCAGGTTAAATAAAATAGAAAAATACGGTCGTTCGGTCGGGGTTTTTTTTTAAATATTTTATTTTCTCATTCAGTCACTCAGCCCGTTATCCAACCTAACAACCAGAACCGGCCGGTACTATCTGCAAAAATCGCGATTCCAATTTTATTTTTTGTTGGTTTTTGTCTTAAAAACATAGCTTATGGCACCCCATTGGAACGAGCTCAGAAGCTATGTTTTTGAGGCGAAATAAATGGAAATTTATACTTATTCAAGAAATATTATATTAAGTGTCGTCTGCTTGGATTTGGTGAGGGATTAAAACGAACTGCCTGTATTCGCAATGTACACGTATTTGAAACCGGGTCACTAATTATCTTCAGATATCGCTTTAAATAGATATAACTTTTTTGACCAAGAGCTCATACGAAGATTTGTATTAGTCGGTTAACCTAAAACGTATAATTTTATTCCTCAGCCTAAAATTAAACGTGTCGAAGATAAAACATTGGATGTGGTATGGCGGCGGAACGATTTTTAAAGTGAGGGGGCTGGATCGGGCGATGGATGGTCGTCGGTATGAAAATTTTAAATTCCAGGGTCCCAAAACCCCGACTTCCATGCATCTGAGCGGATAATTTGAGATTTTTCAGGAGATCTATTTGAAAGATTTATCACTTTGAGAGACATTAAAAAAAACTTCGGTAAAGCATACAGGTGAGGTCTATTTATCAGCTTTGGTCGTAACGACCAAAGCTGATAAAAATAGACCTCACCTGTATGCTTTGCCGGACGTTAACAGCAATTATTATACTGTCTGTGGATTATCTTGTCTGGGGGTGGATTTGGTACTTGTGTGTCTGTAAGATTACGATCTATTTCAGTTAACTGATTTATTAACAGACTGTATACATTTTAGCTTTTGCTGCCACTAACTGCAAAAAATGATCCGAAATCCATCGAAACTGAACCACCACGAGAGAAACATAGCAGGCGAAAATGCGGGGGAGGATCTGGATCCGCCCCTTGTTTCACCAGTCATTGGTTGTGTTAAAATATATGCATACAACAAAACATGGCCCGGCAAAAAAGTGGTGGGGCTGAAGCCCCCCCCCCCCACCCCCACCCACCCCCATCCCCATCCCGGTTCCGTGGCCCTTTGTGTGGTTGGGGTTAAATATTTTATTCAAGATGGGTTCAACTACGTACATACATACACATTTTGATACACAAATATCTTCAATAAACATAAAAACGACTAATATGAAAAGAAAAATTTGATATATGTCAAGTTGGTCATACAAGTACACTTAGAAAGTGATGAATATCATATATGACGGCTTTTTGCATATTCATTAACAAGGAGGAGGTACAAACTAGAAAATAGTTATCTTGTAAACAACCGAAGTCAAAAGTTGTTTTTGATATATGTGTCATAAGACTCTAACTCATTTCACCAACGATAAGACAAGCAGGATTCACGTCACTACATGCTCCGGTATATTGTGATTTAGAATGCACACCCCCTTAGTTGATACAAATGGTTTCCTGCATGTTATTGTTACAGCTGTCGTGATAAGTACAGATTATCATGATTATGTGCATGTCCTGTGATTTGTATCAGATTCTCGGTGGTGTCCAAAAATGGGATCACAACTCGCCGGCTTTGCATACAATCTAAATATAAAACAATATGCACTAACAACCATTGCTTTGGGGTGGGGGTGTTGCTCTCTAGATATAAAACAGACTGCAGCAGAACATATGTACACTCCACCTAGCACTTAAGCCCGGGAAAAGAAAATGAATGATAATCATTGCGATGCAGGGAGTGCGGAAGTACTAAATATTTTAAATCATAGCTTTGCCAATTCCCTCCCGCCAGAAAAAAAAAAAAAAAAAAAAAATATCCGACTTATGATTGGAATTTAAAGTAAAATATTGTATTTGAAGTGGATTGTGATTATTTCCTTTGACGTTCCGTCCACGTTGTCTTACTTCCCATACTTACCATGGTCACGAATCTAGAGTAGCCATGTTTTGATAAGGACTTGGCTGCAGCAACATCAGGAAGAAAACTCCAAGGCGGACTGCAGTAAAACATATGTACACCTCTCCTGTTACTTGGAAAAAGTAAATGAACGAAACATTTAACGAATACTTTAAAAAATAGTGGGATGCAAGAGATGCGGATATATTAAATAATTTAAATCAGCTTTGGAAAATTACAAATTATCCCCCCCCCCCCCCACCACCACCACCATAAATTGAATATCAGACTAGTGGCTGATAAGGTAAACTATTGTACCTCGAGTGGATCTTGGTGGTTATATCCCTTGATGCTCCGAAGCAAGATTGATACCTTGACTATGTGACAACCAAGTAACAACTCTGTTTTTCTTTGTTGCTGTTGTTGTTGTTGCAGTAAAACATATGTACACCTCTCTTGTTACTTGGAAAAAGTAAATGAACGAAACATTTAACGAATGCTTTAAAAAATAGTGGGATGCAAGGGATGCGTATATGTTAAATAATTTAAAACAGCTTTGGCAAATTACAAATTATCACCCCCCACCCCCCCCCCCCACCCCCACCATAAATTGAATATCAGACTAGTGGCTGATAAGGTAAACTATTGTACCTCGAGTGGATCCTGGTTATATCCCTTGGTGCTCCTAAGCAAGATTGATACCTTGACTATGTGACAACCAAGTAACAACTCTGTAAATGTGTCACGAAACATGGATCACCCATACAACTGTTTGACTTTCCGTCTAATAATGTTGTTGGGTGGAAAAATCTAAAGGCACGCAACTTGTAATACTTCGTGAGAAAAGCCGTTCTCGCCTTTTTACGGAATATTAGTTTAATCGGTACCCGTTACATTGTCTATTTTAGGTCAGCACTACTGACCCATAATTACGGCACACTTCAAGGTTGAATGTCATTGCAATTGGGGAGATAACGGGATTTCTGCCGTTGTATTAAATTTTATATCAGATCTGTATCAGGAAAAATCTAAAGGCACGCAACATGTAATACTTCGTGAGAAAAGCCGTTCTCGCCTTTTTACGGCATATTGGTTTAATCGGTACCCGTTACATTGTCTATTTTAGGTCAGCACTACTGACCCGCAATTACGGCACACTTCAATGTTGATTGTCATTGCAACTGGGAAGATAACGGGATTTCTGCCCTTGTATTAAATTTTATATAAGATCTGTATCAGTGGCGTTTGATGAATGTTAGCTTGTTTTCTCTAGCTTTGATTAGCATACCATGCTGTGAATCAAAACTAGTCGAAGTGACATCGCCTCACACTACATGGAATTATAACATTATTGTATTGTTGCAGCTGAGAAGGACTCGTCGGATTCGTTCCGATTTTGAGTCAATGCATTTGGAAAAACAGCCCGATCAGCATTCAATAGTTAAAAGACAATGACATGTCGAACCAGCTCCCAACACATCGCGATTTTGGTAGTGATTGATTGAGGAATGAGTTTAGTTTGTACAGAGTTAGTCAACATCTTGACCTAAACCCCAAGCTTCAAATAGTTAATCCACAAATGTACATGTATAAACTTCAGTTTTGTTTCTTTGTTTACTCATATGTTTACTTTTTCTTTAATTTTTGTTCCAGTGGTGATGACCATCAGTGCACTCTAAGGAAAAGGCTGCTCAAAAACCCAAACCGCCAATTTCTATCCCCGGAATACCCGCTGACTGATGAATTTAGGTTTTCACATTCTCGTAGTATTAAATATGGCGATTGACATAACCCAGTACCGACAGTCAGTGGGTATTTTCTACAACGTTCTTAATTCAATAAATCAAGACCACATTCACCAAACTTATGCAACACTCCATCTTAAAATCCGTCCACTTATATTCCATCTCTCATCATCTATAATTATTATTATGATGTTGATTGTTATTCTCTGTGGTGATGTCCATCCAAATCCCGGTCCAGCTCATACGGGTTCTGTCAGTACCGATCAAAATACAATTTCAATTCTAAACTATAATATCCGTAGCATCCGTCATAAACTGCATAAGCTAGTAGATGAGATCGATGACTTTGACATTATTTGCTTTACAGAAACTCACTTGGATAATGACTTCAATATTGGTAATATATTGATCCCAAACTATTCGGTCCCCATTATACATAACAGAAATCAGTACGGCGGGGGTATTGCGGTGTATTTTGCGGATCACATCACCTTCAAACAAATTGAAGACCTATCGTTTGATGATGATATTCTCTGGTTTGAAGTGGGCGACAAACAGAAATTCATCCTTTGTGTCACATACAGATCGGAGAGGGAATCGAGTGAAAATTATTGGCCTAACTTGCAGGAAAAAATAGAATTAGCCTTGGAAATAAATCCATCAGTTGTTTTGACTGGTGATATAAACTCTGACCTACTCGCGGAACGGAGCACGCTACAGTCTCTTATAACACTATTCAATTTGAAGAATGTTATATCTGAGCCCACTCGAATAGGAAAGACATCTCGAACCCTACTTGACCCTATAATTGTTAGTGACACAGTTACGATAGCTCACTCGGGCACGCTGGAATTAGGTTTATCCGACCATCTCGCAGTATATACTCATGTAGTTTGTGCACACCCTATTCAATCAACTGTCACCCGGGAGGTCTGGAATTATAAAAAAGGTGATTTCATAAAATTGAATAACCTTATAAACGAGACAGAATGGGAGAAACTAATATGCAGTGAGGAGAACATTAATGATGCTCTGTCAAACTTTGTTTCTACGTTTTTGGAACTTGCAGAAAAATGTATTCCACATACAAAAGTTATAATTAGGAAGTCTGATAAGCCGTGGTTTGATAGCACTATTAGAAGTACTATTCGTCTTCGTGATCGACTGCGTAAATTAGCTCTGAAAAGCAATAACCCAAACACATGGGCGAAATATAAAACTACCCGAAACAAAGTTAACAATATGAAAAAATTTGCCAAGGAACAATACTTAGAAAAAATAGATACCTCAATATCAGAAAACAACGACCAACGGCAATTTTGGCATATTGTTAAGATGTTTCAAAACAACTTTGCTTCCGATCCAGGAATACCGACGCTGAAAACTGATTCAGGTAACACACTTTTTGAAACCGACTATGAAAAAGCTAATATTTTAAACGAAGCATTTATTCAAAATAGTATGCTGAACTCGAATAGCAAACAACTACCCCCCTTCAAACGCAAATGTTCGAAATCATTTAGCAAAATTTCTTTTACTCAGGAAGACATTATTCAGATTATCAATTCTCTTAAAACTAACAAAAGCAGCGGCCATGATGGTATTGGACATAGAATGTTAAAGGAAACTAAATTTAGTGTAAGCAGACCTTTATTTCTGCTTTATTCTAAATCACTGGAGTTGTCGGAATTTCCTCTGGAGTGGAAATGTGCTGATGTGATCCCTCTTTATAAAAAAGGTGATCGTCAAGACCCCCAAAATTATCGACCTATCTCTTTATTGTGTTGTGTTGGTAAAATAATGGAGCGGGTTGTTTTTAAGGAAGTCTATAAATATTTTAAAGGCAACAATCTATTTTATATATTACAGTCAGGCTTCCTTCCAAACAACAGCACCGTTTACCAATTACTAGAGATCTATCATAACCTTTGTGACGCAGTGGATAAAAACTTATATATATGTGGTGTCTTTTGTGATATTTCAAAGGCATTTGATAGAGTATGGCACGTAGGAATCATATATAAATTAAAACAGTACGGTATCTCGGGTCCTTTGCTCCGCTGGTTTCACAGCTATCTAAAAGACAGAAAACAGAGGGTAAAAATAAATGGTTTCAATTCCAACTATAAGAAAGTCAATGCTGGAGTTCCACAGGGGTCGGTCCTAGGCCCGTTCCTGTTTCTTATATATATCAATGACATCGTCGACAAAATTGACTCGGTTACTCGCATGTTTGCCGATGACACGTGTCTGACAGAATCGTCCAATGACCCATGTAACGTCGAAGCAAAAATGAACGAGGAACTCATAAAAGTAAACGAATGGGCTAACACATGGCTTGTTTCGTTTAATGCAAAAAAGACGAAAGCAATCCTATTCACACTTAAGAAAAATATCTCGTCATTAAATATTCTGTTTAATGGCGAAACAATTGATTTTTGTAATTCTCACAAACATTTGGGTTTGACCTTAGAATCAAACCTGTCTTGGTCAGATCACATTGATAACATTTGTAAAAAGACTTGCTCGAGATTGTCTCAACTTAGAAAATTGAAGTATACTTTTAACAGAAAAATTCTTGAAAAAATATATCATGCATTCATATTACCGATTTTGGAATATGGTAGTTCTGTGTGGAGCGGTGCTCCTCAGTATCAATTAAATCGTATTGAAGATATTCACTACGAGGCAGCCCGAATAGTGAGCGGGTTGACAAGATCTGTCCCACGGGATCGACTTTTGTTGGAAGTTGGTTGGACTAGTCTGGAAAACAGGCGCCATGTTCACAAAATGTGTAACTTTTACAAAATCCTCACTGGGAATGCTCCGAACTTCCTCCACGAACTTTTACCATCTCGTGTCGCCGACATATCTCAATACAATTTACGAAACGCATCTAATTTTGTCCCTTATTTCTGTCGAACGGAACTCTTCAAACGATCATTTTTCCCTTCGTGTATTGAAGTGTGGAATACCCTACCGGAGGTTGTTCGAAACAGTCGGTCACTTGGGGAATTCAAAAAGTCCATCTCACCACCCTTATGTAAGCCTCCAACATATTTTTCAACCGGTATAAGGAAATACAATATTATTCACTCAAAATTACGAACTGGATGTAGTGACCTTAATGGTGACAAATTCCGCAACTACATCTCAGATTCTCCATTTTGCTTATGTAACGATGGCGTTGAGGATGCAGAACATTATTTCTTCTTGTGTTCTTTAAATTCTGATATTCGCTGTATCCTCATAGATGATTTGTCGAAACTTACGCCCAAATGGAATTCATTGGATTTAATTTTATATGGAAACCCGTCATTACCCGAAAGCAGCAATGTATCAGTTTTCTTATCTGTTCAAAAATTTATTCGTGACTCACATAGATTTGATGTACAGTTGCTGAATTAGCTGCGCCTCTCAGCAAGTCTGAGTGCCCCAAGGTTACACAGGTGATCTAACTTCCACTGTGCGTGTCCTCTCGCAGTGGGACCTGACAATCAATCTGTGTTAGGACAAAACGGTGGATGTCAGGTTAGTACGGACGAGGAATGAGCACGCAAAGATTAACTGTCTCAAAAATGTTCTGTGAACGTTCCTTAGCGGCATTAAACTAAATTTAGAATTGAATAAATTGTGGGGGGGGGGGGGGGGGGGGGGTCATCATCACCGGAATTTCTGTTGTATACTGTTGTTTTTTCTGTTTTTTTTTTTTTTGTTTTTTTTTTTGTTTTTTTTTGGTTTTTTTTTGGTTTTTTTTTTTTTTGTTTGTCTTCTTTGATTTCAATCGGCTTTTACCCGTCTCTCTCTCTCTCTCTCTCTCTCTCTCTCTCTTCTCTCTTTCTTTATTTCTCTCTCTCTCTTTTGAGTTAACTTATTTTGTGTATAATGTTTACATATTGTTATATTTTGTTCTGCCTTTTGTAATCTATTAGTCTTTGTACAGGAGCGGAGGGTTTTCTAAGTGGTCAGCACTTGTCCTCCAATCCTGATTTGCATTGTTGAATGGCAAATAAAAATATGTTTAATCTAATCTAATCTAATCTAGATATAAAAGGGCAAACAGCTTAATGGACGGATGACACACGAACATAACACCAATGACCTAAATGAAAAAGAACACACTATCATTGCAATTCTGTGGTGAACAATAACAACCAGTCTGTTCATAATTTCATATATCTATCATGGATACAGAGCTCAGTGTTTATGAAATGTAGTGCTTTATCTTAATGTGTTTTTGAAATTTGACGCAAATTCCAAAAGTTGCGAAATTAGGCTACGTCAACAAATTTCTAAAACTTTCTACTTATTTCCTTCCAGTTATGCTCATATATATTTGATGAATGTTAACTATCACTAACAATTGTACACAAAGCAGAAATAATAAAAGGTTTTTTGAAAAAAGGTGTATTTAGAACTCAAACACAAATAAAGAACATCCTGGTTCAAGAGTTGACTTTGACTGCATAATGTTCTTAAAGTTCTGCTCCATATTTTTCCAGGCATTTCCTAAAATGACATGCCATACATTCTCTTCAAATGCAAATATCCTGTAACTTAGTTTTATAATCCATAACATGTATTACATTTTCCAAATCCACTAAAAACATATAATACTCTCTGACTAAGTAGAAATAAATAATATGAATGTGGGTGAAATAATTTATTGTCAAAAGCAAGACTTCAACCTGCAAAATTGCGCGAAAAAATACCGATACCAGCCATTTTCAGGCACCCCGCAGCCTCAAAAACAGAATTTCCCCACTATTCCCACTCACCTAACCCTGGAGCATATCATCCCCTGTTTCTAAAATGTGAAAAACATTTCCATGTTTCCATCTCATTTTCAAGTTACATGCCTGGTAACAAACACGTGTAAAAATGACATTTTTAAAAATAGCCGATTTTTCGAAGCCACTATTTCCCATAATTCATCTGGTAATTTACCCCTATGCATCATACTCAAACATTAGGACCAAAACTTCAAAGTCTCTTGTCCAACAAAAAGCCTAATGTAATCATATATCTGATACTAAAATATATATCTCCAATTTTCATGACATTAGTTTCAGCATATACCCTGTGTTCAGAATTTCACCACTGTGCAGAAACTGTAGAGCGGAACCTTGGAACTACCATCTGACCGATGAGTTCATTCGTAGTTGTCAAAAATAGTCCATTAAACGTTGTTTGTCATAATGAATTGGAGAGTGTCCATGGACACTAATAAACTGCACCTGAACATATCCATCGTAATAAAATATAATGTGGTTTTAGGCTTGTAGCCAAATTGAAGCATTAACACAAGCAGTTTGTTGTGGCATTTAATAATTTTATTGAAGACCAAATGTGGGTTTCTTGTACCGAACTGCAGTTGAGACTTGATTATCAATTTACTTTAACCCTCTACCTGAAATGAAAAGCAGACGACACTTGCAAACAAAATTCTTGAATAACTAATTTTTTTTAATTTTTTGTCTCAAAAACATAGGTTATGACCCCTCTTTGGAACGAGCTCGACGAGCTCGTTCCAAAGAGGGATCATAACCTATGTTTTTGAGACAAAAAAATGAAAAAAATAATGAAAATTAATTGGCGTTTTTTGTGAATAGCGCTACCCGGTTTTGGCCATTATGCTAGATAAAGGGTTAAATGGGGAGTGCTTAGTATAACAATAACATGTGTTTGGATGTCATTATGGTTTATTAATAAACCGGGGGGGGGGGGGGGGTCGGGGTGGATATTTTCAAACAATGTGTTTGTGAGATGTGAAAAATAATTCAGAACGTGGCGCAGCATTACCTTATCTATATTCAACTAAATACACTTTTATCCACTTCTGGCCCTCATGGTGTCACCACAAACCACACTTCACTTGTTGAAGAACGAATTGACTCGGAAATATTTGCTGGGTATTATGACGCGAGTAAGGAGGACAGAATTAATGGTACGCAAGCGTACTCTCGTGAAACCTATTTTTAATTTAGACTTTAATATAACAATAACATGAGTTTGGAGGACGTTACGGTTTATTAACGGCCCGAGGGGAATAAATGACAGCCCGAGGGTTTACTAAAGGCCCGAGATGAAGACGAAGTAAAATAATAAGCAAGAGGGCTGTTTTTCATTCCTTGAGGGCTATTAATAAACCGGAACGCCCGATAAAATTATGTTATTACTATTACTACCATGGCCGGAAGCGGGCGGCGGGTCGTTAATGAATTTTATTTTCATTAACGGTTCGCCACCTACTTCCGGTTGAAATATGCCATGAATTACTGAGTTTCATCGCCCCGCTAAACTCCGTTAATATACTAGGGAACGCCCCCTAAAGTGGTAATAATTTTAATTTTTACCCAGACCTGCATCTTCGGTCAGCCGATTTTTGGTTCAAGATTTCTGCAACTCCTTAATTATTCGTTGGCATGGTAGCAATAAATGGTGCACTCTCACACACAAACGTCCCTATCCTCTAAACGGGTCAGTTTCATCGCACCAAACATTTCTTGCACCAAACGTCTCTGCACCAAACATTCCTGTTCCAAGCATTCCTGTACCATTAGTTCCTTGAAAAGTGCCTTCTATCGGAAATGCACTTTACCGGCCTTGGGATTGATATAGTCATCGAAGCTCTCAGTTCTCCAGTCTAATTCTGTGAAGGATAGGACGCCGTTAACCTTTTGAACCCTGGTGGTACCTTCCATGTCAGTTCAGTGGCAGCAATTGGAATAGTCCATATTCATTATTTGGAGGTTACACTAATTAATATTTTCAACGTGCAGCCCTGGGGCTGCACGTTGAAAATATTAATTGGTCTACTCCACACAGTTACTTAGCAGCCACCCTACAAAATGAAATTATGTCGTATCATGTTCCTAGACTGGAAAAGCAGTCTTTCGGGTTCAAATGGCTAAACTTTCCCTGAGTCTTTATAGGTATACATATAAGCAGCATATGTCAGGTACTATCAGATATTCGTGGATGGATCACTCGACTAGCATTTTAAACTCGTGTGGTCTGTGCTATGTATGGAATAACCAGTACTGTCCTAACCCCGAATGGTTAATATCGTGTGTCAAAGTAACTCTTGCTGATCGGTTTATCCAGTCGTGGACAACGGGGGTAAGTAATTCGCCTATTGGCTGTATCTACCGCACTTTTAAGACAACATTCGAATTTGAGGATTATTTGAATAAACTCCCCACTGGCCTGGCAAGGGTCATTTTGAAGTTCAGAACTTCAAATCACCAGCTTCCCATAGAAACCGGTCGCTGGACTAGAACGCCCAGAGAAGAGCGACTTTGTACTTTTTGCGATGCGCAATCATTAGGTGACGAAAGTAGGTATAAAAGGCGGATTCTGGACCACCTTGTACATGTAGCGTACACGTACACGTACATGGTGCGTTTACCATCGTAGGATTCAGTGTTAAATCGCCAATACGTTCGCAAAAAAATGTCATTTTTTCATGGTGGTCCAGAATCCGCTGTTATTTTGAGACTCCTAGATCGCACTTTTAACATTCAAATACCCGTTGGCGAACGTGTTGAATGTACACGTTTTTCAAAAAAGTGAAAATGTACGAAATTGTACATTTTTTTTTTACTTAAAAATTTTTGTCGACGTTCCCGTCGCGGATCAGACCTTCAATCTATCGTTGGTAAACGCGAGCAAAAAACGCTTTGCGGATTCTGGACCAGCATCAAAAAACGGTTTGCAGATTCTGAGCCAGTGGTTCAGAATCCGCTAATGTTTTGAGGAGGCGAACACTTTGTAGAATTGTTTCATTCAAATAAAAATTCTGTGAATCGCGTTTAATAACGTGGATATAATGGCTAGAGTAATGTATACCAAAAACCAAAAGCTTGAAGAGCTTGAAATAAGTAATCACACAATCATTTCACGTTCCTAACGCTAATTAACCAATCAGATTGGTTGATTCTCATAAACTTAATCATACAAAGTTATCTCCCCTCGTCGTAGGGGTGGGGGTCACGCCCGTCATAAAAATCAAAAGTTTCGAGAAGGTGGTCACGTGACCTATCAAATTGAAGGTCTCTATGAGTGGATTAAAAAGATCGTAATTTTAACCCTCGTCGTGGGGTGGGGTCACGACCAGAGCCTAAAACGACTTCCTTTTTACATATCCAGGCATGTGAGGTATTAATATGAAGGGCTCGATGGATACATTACAAAAATGGCGTTTTTCATTTTATGTGGGGGTGGGGGTCACGCCCATCAGAAAAATCGAAGTTTCGAGAAGGTGGTCATGTGACCTATCAAATTGAAGGTCTCTACGAGTGGATTAAGAAGATCGTAATTTTAACCCTCGTCGTGGGGTGGGGTTACGACCAGAGCCGAAAAACGTCTTCCTGTTTACAAATTCAAGCATGTGAGGTATTAATATGAAGGGCTCGATGAATACATTACAGAAATGACGTTTTTCATTTTATGTGGGGGTGGGGGTCACACCCATCAGAAAAATCGAAGTTTCGAGAAGGTGGTCACGTGACCTATTAAATTGAAGGTCTCGACGAGTGGATTAAGAAGATCGTAATTTTAACCCTCGTCGTGGGGTGGGGGTCACGACCAGAGCCGAAAAACGTCTTCCTTTTTACAAATTCAAGCATGTGGGGTATTAATATGAAGGGCTCGATGAATACATTACAGGAAAGACGTTTTTCATTTTATGTGGGGGTGGGGGTCACACCCATCAGTAAATCGAAAGTTTCGAGAAGGTAGTCAGGTGACCTATCAAATTGAAGGTCTCGACGAGTGGATTAAGAAGATCGTAATTTTAACCCTCATCGTGGGGTGGGGTCACGACCAGAGCCGAAAAACGTCGTTATTTATACAAAGCCAGGCATGTGAGGTACTGATATGAAGGTTCGATGAATACATTACGAAAATGACATGTTTCATTTTATGTGGGGGTGGGGTCACGACCACAGACGAAAAAACTTCTTCCTTTTTACAAATCCAAGCATGTGAGGTACTGATATGAAGGGCTTGATGAATACATTACAAAAATGACATTTTCCACCATCGCCGTGGGGATGGGGTTAACACCGATCAGAAAATCAAAAGTTTCGAGAAGATATTCGTGTGACCTTTCAAATTAAAGCTATCGACAAGGATATTATGAAAATCATAATCTTTCCCTTCTTGTAACGGTTGAGTTGGGACCATCTTGAAATCGAAAGTATTAAGAAAAGGTAGTTATGAAACATATTAAATTGAAAAAAACAACAAGTTGAATCTGATGCATCATTCATTTTTGATATCTGTGTTAAACGTGAAGTATGTTTTCAAAAAATATATGATTGTTATGCTAATTAGAGATGCACTCGCTTATTAACAAGTCACGTCTTAAGATGTTTCCTTCAATAATAACTCTGTTTACTGAACCATAGATTTGTCAATAAAAAATTATAAGTTGATCTTCTAACGTTTCTACATATTGAGGATAGCCTATTTCACCATTTCCGAAAAAAGTGTCAATCCAAACTATTTTTTTTAGGACAAAATGCCCACGTTGAGAAGACATTACAAAACTAACGAGTATAATCTTGACTAAATTCAAATAAAACCATTTATCACGTGTTAGAAAAGATTTGTAAACAGTCTAAACCTAGGTGTGGAAAAGTTGTTTTGTTTTTGTCTTTTACAACAGGAGTTAAAATATTTTAAGATATGTGGCGTTATATAAATACAGCAACAACAAAAAAACAGGGTTTTATAGTGTGTCAGCGTATGACTGAATGAAAATGAGAAAAAAGATCTTTTTCTAACCACCTGATAGCGAAACATTACATCAGTTGTCGCGATATTGATGTCATCCAACAGCAGCCAAGACATTAAGCTTTTTACGTCGACATACCACTTGTCCAAAACAGTTCTCTTTTAACGCTAAAACGGGTGAAATACATCTCGGTAACGACTCCCTTTTTTCGTGATCAGACACAGTTGTTGGCGGAAAGTTGACTGGAGGGTCGTTCAAAACAACTGATCAAATATATCCAACGAAAACGACCCATTTTTAACTACGATTGTCGCCGTATTCTAAACGTCACCACACTAATCATACAATACGATATTGGAACTGCACTACCTCTTGAATATTACAAATTTACGATTTGTATTGTCTTCAACACAAATCGTAAATTCCTTCCCGCATCACCATACTTATACTATACCGCATCGAATTTGACATCGGCATCATCCCCTTGCTAGATAAACTTGAACTCGTCATCCGAATGGTGTTGCGAAATGAGCCTATAGGGTTAATTAAGCTCGCATGCTCGGTAAAAGCTCGAGCTCTTGAGGTTTTATTTTGAGGATTCAGTGGACTCATGTTTATTCAATGAGCCTGATATCGTTTTGGTAAGGAAAGACAAAATTCCAGAGCTGGTGAGACCTCACAGAACTGCCAGTTATCACAACGTTTATAGTTCGATCTTACGATCTCTGATCGATAAATTTTCCCTAACATTCCGTAACAATGGTTGATAATAGAAATTAGTATAGAAAATAGTGTGAATTGTTCTCTGAAAATTGCATTCGCTTGTGCAGTATTTCTGATTTTTACAGATTGCGTTCAGGGTTCAGTTTAAAAAAAAAAACCTTGTCAAATGGTTTTGTTCAAGGGAAGTAACTCTGCAACAATTCATCCACCAAATGGTTAGGTTCAAAGGAAGTAACTGTGTCATCCGTAGGTAGAGGTTTATTATGAGGTCATCAGAGGTCATAATACAGGTTAGGTTCATGGAAGTTACTCCGTTCATCCGTAGGTAGAGGTTTATTATGAGATCATCAAGGGTCGTGATACAAGTTAGGTTCAAGGGAAGTAACTCAGTAACAACTCATCCCAAAGTAGAGGTTTATTATGAGTATATCAGAGGTGATGATACAGGTTAGGTTCAAGGGAAGTAACTTCGTAACAACTCATCCGTCAAACGGTTATGTTCGAGGGAAGTAACTCTGTAACACCTCATCCATAGATAGAGGTTTATTATGAGGTCCTCAGGAGTCATGATACACGTTAGGTTCATCAAATGATTAGGTTCGAGGGAAGTAACTATTTAACAACTCATTCATCCAAACAAAATTAAAATTCGATGCACCATACTAAGAAGTGCTTGAAAAAAAACATTTTTTAGGTTAGGTTCGAGGGAAGTAACTCTAACAACTCATCCGTTCAAACAAAAATTAAAATTCGATTCACCATATTAAGAAGTGCTTGAAAAAACCTCCAGGTTTTAGGTTATGTTCAAGGAAGTAACTCTTTAACAACTCATACGTTCAAATGGTTAGGTTCGAGGGAAGTAACTCTGTATAACAATTCATCCGAGGTTTATTATGAGGTCATCAAGGGTTATGATACGGGTTAAGTTCAAGGGAGGTAACTCTGTCATCCATAGATTCAAAAAAGTAACACTATAACACCAAGGTATATTATTAGGTCATCAGGACTCATGATACAGGTGGGGTTTAAGGGAAGTAACGCTATCATCTGTAGATTCAGGGAAGTAACTCTCAACTCACCTGTCAAATGATTAGGTTCGAGGGAAGTAACTCTGTAACAACTCATCCGTAGGTTCGAGAGAAGTAACTCTATCATTCACAGGTTCAAGGGAAGTAACACTGTAACACCTAGGTTATTATTAGGTCATCAGGTGTCATGATACAGGTGAGGTTTAAGTGAAGAAACTCTATCATCCATAGGTTCGAGAGAAGTAGCTTTGTAGCACCAAGGTTTACTATGAAGTCGTCAGGGTAGGTTCGAGGGAAGTAATAACTCATCCCAGGTTTATTATGAGGTCATCAGAGGTTACGATACGGGTTAGGTTCGAGGACAAAGTAACAGGTTCGAGGGAAGTAACTCTGTAACACCAAGGTTTATTATGAAGTCATCAGGGTAGATTCGAGGGAAGTAACTCTGTATAACAACCCATCCGAGGTTTATGATGAGATCATCAGGGATTACGATACGGGTTAGTTCGAGGAAAAAGTAACTCTGGACAAAACAAATAAATATCATAAAGTATAATTCGTTGCAGTTTTTTGTTCCTTTTCTATAAAAAAATTATATATTAAAAAATTGATAATAGAAAAAATTAGTAAGACCATACAAAGTTTGTAACGAAATGCCCCCCACGGAGCCCCTCCACGGAGCGTGTCGGGTTAACCTCCGTGGGGCACGTCGGAGTCTTCTGATTACACTCGAGAATCTTGATTCCCGAAGTGTTAATGTATTAATCAGAGTGGCCAAGTCCTACTTGGTAATAATTCTCTGTTGTATAAACTTTAATAAGTAAACGCTGTTTTCGAGCACCAGTTATGTAACTTTCTTCATATTCCTAGTATATTTGCATTGCATAATAGCAGTGCAACTGACCTACAGAAGTACTCTGCGCACTTACGATAAGTGGAGCACGAGACACGAAATTAGACATAGTCTGACAGAATTTGCAATTATGACTGGCATATGAGCTAGTAAAAGCCTAACCTATAATAACCCCATCAGAATGCTTTTGACAGATTTTAGCATTGTATACTGACCCGACCTAACCTCAACACACCCAGTATCACTTTCAGCTCTGAGAATTGTGCAATCTTGCACGTTCGCGAGGTGGCACTGTCGGTTTTGAATGGTTTTGTAATTATACACCTATTAATTGCCAACATCCTTTTAAATGCGAGAACGCATACTCTTAGCATAGGATACCCACAGGATGCCCTACTATCCCGGAATGGAAGTAAGGGGTTAAGAAATACCTCTCCGCCATCTTGGGGTATAAGTGGTTTTCTGTGGTGTTTTATGACGTAAATTGAAACAAGATCTGCCGTGTACACACGATTCAAACCGTATTTAAACCAACGGAATCACCTGAGACGGCACTTCTCTCTTTGGTCTTCCGTGTGTACAAGAAGTCACTCTCCTATTCTCGTGGAAGGACGCCGCCGAACGCTGCCAGGCCAGACAACATTTCCAGACACAGGACGCGATGAGAGCGATGCGATAATTTCGACTTAGTCTCATTTCGTATCTGATATATTTTAGAAATTTACCAGAGAGAGAGAATATTTCTTTACAAGTTTAATTTGTAGGACTTTTATTTAGGGTTTAGCTAATAAACGTAGAAAACTGTAAGTAACTTTTATGTGTTTTGAATTCACCCTTTCGCTGCGGCTGCAGTATCAAGAATTGTTGCAGACTCTACAGAAACTGGTTGCCTCTTATGACTGAACACTTAAATTGTCCTGTGGCCATTTTGCCACGATTGTAGTCCGAACCAAAAACCACTAGACGATCATTTTTCCGGGGTACTTAACCCTGCTATGCCACAGGCCAGTTTATATGGTGCCGCTCGTCAGGATTTAGACTCTGACTTCTAACTCTCTTGAAATGATCGGGTGAACATTCTAGAAACATTTATTAACCCTAACAGACCCAGTGAAGCCAAAATTGACTTAAAACGTTGCCGCTGGGGAGCACAGTGAACTTGTGAGAACTTTTTGCTAACTATTTATGAGGGACAGACATCCCTTAATTTTACTGGTAAATTGAACGCCTGGCAGCTCAAATTTGTAAGGCAGCTGACGCAGACAGCGCTCTCTGAATCTAAAATTGGTACAGCTCCATGGTGGAACTGGTTGCATGTCCAACGTGCCATTATTTACACTGATGCCGACCGCCAATTGCTATCATATCCAAACTATGCTCGACTGGTTGCACCGAGCGTTGCTCATCAGATATATCGAACTTTTGACTGAACATCAGAGAAAAACGGAAACTCAGGAAACTGTGAAAAATCTCGAGGAATTCCAGGAAATTCTGAAATGACAGCCGCGTGTGTTTCAACAGTTATAATGCTAGCAAGGTAGGTGCAATTTTCTTCATTTTACGTTCGTTAACAGCAGAAAAATCCAATTGTAAATTATTTCATAAAACTCATTAAAAATGACCACGCCATCAGAAAGAGAGCAACGGTTCATCGATGAAATTACTCAAATAAAACAGGAAAGGGAAGGTCTTGTGGGTCAGTATGAACAGCAAATTGCTGAACTGAGCTCTCAAGCTCAGAGCTTGATGCAGCAGCATCTTGCCTCACAACAAACCCTTCACCAAACGCAAGCAGCCCTCGACCAGGTTAAAGCAGAATTAGTACAGCAGAAAGCTGATTTGGAACTACAGTTAGCTACTGACAAAGTCGGTGCCGAAGCAAAATTACTGAGAGTACAACAAAAATTGGCAGAAGCTGAAAGGAAAGCCAAGGACCCCACATCTTCTGCCATAATTGACCTGCATAAAACCGTGCGCCAAAGTGAAAAGAGTAATGCAAAGACAGCTAACGCCACTCAGGCGCAGTCCATTCATTCCCATATTAAAAAATTTGACGGGAACCCCCTGAATTTTCGGGGTTGGATAAAATCTCTTGACCTTTTCTGTGAGACAAATGATGTGGAAGAGAAGCGACGACCTAAAATCGCCGCCCAAACCAGTGACTTCGTAGTTGCTGATTTTATTTTACGATCAATGAAGAAAAATCCTGAAATGCCCTTGTCCGAACTGTATGGTGAACTAAAAAGTCGCTATAGCACCACAATGGATAACTCCATGGACACCAATCAGTTGCGCCATATGCGACAAGGGAAAAATCAAACTCTTGTCTCATATGCTGAGCAACTGCTTGATCTAGCGAAAGATGCCTTTGATCAGGAAATAGATAACCCCACCATTCAGAAAAACCTCTCAGATTACTTTTGTGACGGGTTGTATGACAACGATGTTCGGACGAAACTGATCCGACGCATGCCCAAGACGCTAGAAAATGCTGTTAGTCAAGCATTATTTGAAAATGCCGCGAAAATCAAATTTCGCGCTCGCTCTGAAGCCGCCAAAGGAAAAGCGCCCTTTGGGAAGGCATTTGACCGACAATATGAAGAATATGAGCGCTATCGGGACCCTGTATTTCGCGACTCCATAGACGAACAGGAAGAACATGTAGATCTCCCTTTGGAGACAAGGGACGAGACTCCCATGGACGTAGGCGTGGCACGCCGACGCCATAAGGTGAATATTTTAACGAAAAATTACACTGGAGGTTATGCGCGACCTCCATATCAGAATCAGAACAAAAATCAGTACAATAGTCAATACAGAAATAGGGGAGGACAAAATTACAACAGATATCAGAAACCGACACGATTTTCATGACCGGTTTGCAATCGTTGTAACCGCATTGGCCACGTGAAGCGCGATTGCCACGTTAACTTGACCAAGCAGGTGAGAACACTAGATATTCAGCCAGCAGGTGAAAGGTCACCAGGGGCGACCTTTTGCTGCTTTCGCTGTGGGAAGCCAAACCACTTTGCTCACGATTGCCGAGTCAATTTAAACGAAGGGAACTCTGCCCATATGGGGCAATGAGCAGAGTTAATGAGAAGTCACATGCTCCCAATAGAAGTGAAACTGGAAATCACCAGGGAGAAGTGTTAATTAATGTAAATAATGTACAAAATGAATGTATGAATAATTGTAAAAATAAAATTGTAAATAATAAGACAGGTGGACATACGGGTAATAAAACATGTAATATAAAGCCAAGTACTCAGTCTCAAACAAGGAGAACCAAAAATGATTCTCCTCCAGTAAAAAGTAAAGCCATTCAATGCACAAGGTGTGGTCGGACCACACATAATAGGAAAAATTGTACAGTAAAATTCACAACCATTCCTCTGATTGGTAGGCCGAGGAAACTCAAGGCCAACTCACAAAACGGCTGCCCTGCAAGGGACAGTCAACAAGAAAAATTTACTTCACAAAATTGTTTCAGCTATCGGACCACCAGTGGTCTGGAAATAAAAGTATACAGGACTGGAATAACCCAGGTAGCTACTGACGCTATGGTGAATGCGGCTAATAGCCAATTGACCCATGGCGGAGGTGTTGCTAGAGCTATAGCTCTTGGAGCTGGTCCAGCCCTTGAACAAGAATGTCAACAATATATTCAACAGCATGGAAATCTTCCAGTAGGTGAGAATATGACTACCACTTGTGGAATGTTGCCATGTTTAAAAGTGATACATGCTGTGGGACCACGCTGGAATGATTACAGTGATAAAAATAAATGTCTCAATGTTTTATACAGTACTGTACAAAAAGTATTGCAGGTATGTGACAGGGAAAATTTTGTAAACATAGCCATCCCACTCATCAGTAGCGGGATATATGGTGTACCTAAACAGAAGTGTGCAGATGTTTATGTGAGAGTTCTACAAAACTTTACTCCTAAACAATTAAAAGAGATACACATTGTAGATGTAGACCCTGATATTATGATTTATATGAAAAATGCTTATGAAAATCAAATTATAAATCAACCAGGTAAGCAGGGTTGTGTTGAAATAAATCAACAGAAACAGACAGTAAGTGAATCAGGAAATAGGAATCCAAGAATAAGGAGCCAAGAGAAATCACTTGGGAAAAACCCAAAACTACAAAACAGGAAAAACCCAAGGGGAAGTAATTGGAAAAACCCATGTCAACAGGAAGTGAAACACTCTATGGAAACCAAGGGAAATAACTTAGTAAACAATGATGATTACCCAAATGGGGAACAACAGCAACAAAAACTTAGAAATTCTCAACCGGAAACAGTAACCATAAATTATGGGGCTGCTTCTTTGAATAGTGTCTTAGTGAACATCAAAGGACAACGAGTACGTGCCTTATTAGATACAGGGACACAGACTAGTTGCATTAGTACAAAATTTTGGAAAAATCTTAAACACCGACCGAAACTAGTTGGTGATAAAAATTCTTTGCCTCGCATTGCAGGTATTACTGGGAATGACACTCTCCCTCGAGGAAAAGTTAGACTTGAATTTTATATTCAAGGAATTTATCAGGTGCATGAGTTCTTAGTAATAAATGAATTGAATCGAAGTATGTTATTAGGAATGGATTGGATTGGGGCAATCGAGTTAATTTATATTGGGAATTTCATAAATTGAGATTAGATGGTCACTATATACCCATTGTTCAAGATATACAGGTGAGTTGTCTTACTCGATTGATCAATCAGGTGGAACTTAAACCACAGTCCACTTGTTTGTGTACAGCAAAAGCTTCCGGTGCAAAATCTGTCTTCGACACAAAATACTTAGAACATCATGGACAGACTAAAGGTCATGTGGCTGAACAGCCTGGCCTCTTGGTTAGTAACAGTATAGTCACTAATGGAAATGAAACCATACCTGTACTGTTGGTGAACAGTACCAACAAACATTATACCTTGAAAAGGGGATGTTTGATTGGAAAACTTGAACCAATAGAACAGGAAGAAAAAGTCTTAGAAATTAATCAGATTTTAACTCACAATACACCTGAAGACCAGATTACAGATGCTGACATACAGGTGCCTGAGGACAAATGGCACCTGTTGATGCCAGTCATCAATAATAATAAAGACTTGTTTGCAAAAACTGATAAAGAATTAACTCAGACAGATACAGTGAAGATGTGCATCGACACAGGTGATGCGCCTCCAATCAAAAGTAGAGCATATAGAGTTCCATTACTGAAGAGAAAAATTATGGATGAAGCACTTGAATAAATGCTTCAATCCGGAATTATCCGAAGGTCAAATAGTGCATGGAGTTTTCCGTGCCTACTCATGGACAAGAAAGATGGCTCGAAACGCTTCTGCGTTGATTTCCGCAAGCTCAATGAAGTCACGAAAGTTATGAACTGGCCGCTTCCATTGATTGATGACATCTTTACTTTATTGAATGGATGTCAATACTTCACCACTCTTGACATGAAGTCGGGTTACTGGCAAGTCAAGATGGATGAAGAAGACAGACCAAAAACGGCCTTTGTTTGTCATAAGGGCCTTTATGAGTTCAATGTAATGGCGTTTGGACTCGTGAATGCGCCCTCGGTGTATCAATCCCTCATGACAAGCGTCTTGGAGGGCCTAGAGGATTTTTCTCTGGCCTACCTTGACGATATTTTGATTTTCAGCCGTGACATAAAATCTCATATCGACCACATTAAACAAGTGTTTGGTCGACTAAGAAAACATAAACTAAAGCTGAAAGCTAAGAAGTGTTCCTTCTTTCAATCTGAAACATCTTATCTTGGTTTTGTAATTAGCAAAGATGGAATTAAACCTGAGACTTCGAAGGTCGAGGTCATTTGAAAATTAAATCTGCCGAAAATGGTAACAGAAGTGAGATCTTTTATGGGTATGACTTCATACTACCGTAGATTTATTCCTCGGTTCAGTGAAATTGCTCAACCGTTATTAGAATTGACAAAGAAATATGCAAGATTTCATTGGCGTGACACACATCAAAAAGCCTTTCAAGAGTTGAAGGATCGTTTTACTCAAGTTGCTCATTTGTCGTATCCAAATCCAAGAAAGCCTTACGTGCTTTACACAGATGCCAGTGGCCGCTGTGTCGGAGCGGTTTTGGCACAACCATGTGATGACAAAACAGGTCAACTACCTGGAGTACCTGATGAAAAACCCATTGTCTTCCTCTCCCATAAATTGGGTGAAACCCAACAGAAATGGTCGACATTTGAGAAAGAAGCTTTCGCTATCTCATATGCATTGGATAAATTCAATAACTACCTGCAGGGAGCAGAGTTTGTTATTAAGACAGACCACGCCCCCTTGCAGTACTTGTTGAAAAGTCCGCAAAACAATGCCAAAGTACAACGCTGGGCATTGAAGATAGCTAGCTACAATTGTAAGATTGAATATTTACCAGGTAGAAAGAATACATGTGCTGACCTACTTTCTCGTTTACCTGAAGGAATTGCAAACGCTGACCCTGGGTACGAGATGGATAATGTGGAAAATCAGAAAGCATTACAAATTGGCATTATCAATAGTAACAAATTTGATCCTCAAAGATATGTACATGTCATCACAGATGAACCTCAGGTTCCGCCCGAACCACAAGCAATTAATTACAAAGATTTGGACATGAAGGTAGAGCAACAGAAAGATGAAAAGATTGTTGAAATCATTAAGAAGTATCAAGGTAACAATACCCCTGCTCACATTAGTAGTAGATACCTCATGATTGAGGGAGTATTATATTACATCAGTACAGTTGACGATAACCCACGGGTACGCTTGTGCATACCCGAACAATTACATGCAGATGTGTTGAAACAATACCATGACGAATTAGGTCACCTTGGCATAGACAAAGTGTACAATAATATCAGTAGAAAATATTATTGGAAAGATTTATATTATAAACATATTTATAAACATGTAGAAAATTGTCTTGTGTGTCGAGCTCGTAACACCAGAGCTCACACTTTGCCATTGCAAGAGACTGATAGACCTCCATACCCCTTTGCTAAAATAGCATTGGATATGAGTGGTCCACACCCTGAGACTTTATCAGGAAATAAATATATTGTGACCTTCATAGATATTTATTCTGGCTGGCCTGAAGCATTTCCAGTACCTGATAAAAAGGCGGAAACAATTGCTAATTTGATAATAGATCAAATTTTTCCAAGATTTGGATGTCCTTTAGAAATATTAACAGACAATGGATCTGAAAATGTAAATGCAGTGATGAAATATTTAACTGACTATTTCAAGATACATCATGTAACCACTTCCTACTTCCATCCACAATCTAATGGGAAGGTGGAGAGGCTACATAGAACTCTGAATGACATCTTAGCAAAACTAGCTCGAGAAGAATTAGAAACTTGGGATTTATTCCTAAACCAAGCTATGGCAGCCATCAGGTTTAATGGTAGCGAATCTTCTGGATTCTCTCCATTCTATCTGGTGTATGGTAGAGACATGGTTTTACCACTCGACAACATACTTAAACCTCGAGAAAAATATGTAGGTGAAGAACCTCATAAGATAGCCATTCAGGAACAACATAAAGCCTTTAGAAAACAACAAGCTGCACAAAAGAAACGAGTATTAAAACAACAAAGATTACATGATATTACAGCAAAGGATATCACCTTTGAAGTAGGTGATCCTGTTTTATACTCCTCAGGAAAATCTAAAGGAAAATTAGAATCGAAGTGGGACTACCCATTTCGAGTCATTGAGAGAACAGGTCCAGTGAGTTACAAGATACAAAATCAATTAACTCGCAGAATAATTAAATGTCATGGAGAAAGACTTAGTAAAGCGCCTCAAGAATGGGAGGTGCCTCAACCTGTCCAACCTGTTAGAGCGCGACGAATACAACGTTACGCTGCCCCATCAGAACAGTCGGCTACTGAGTACAGTAGCAGTAGTGACAGTAATGACAGTGACGATATGCAAGGGATTCAAGAAAAACACCCCTTAACGTCATACATTAAGAATAAAAGACAAAGACGAGAACATTTTTCTTCAGAAGAAGATGGTGTTTCATTAGCAGAATTAAGACAACAAGTACAACAGGTACGAGATTACAAGAGACGAATGAAGGAGCTACATGCTCCTTCCGCTGATCAACTGCCATCACAGTTCATTGCTGGCGATCGAAATGATCGAGTAAATGATTCAACGATGGAAGTTGACCAATTGCAAATAACTGAAGAAAAAGGCCAAAGTAGTGAGCCTCAACCAAAACAGTCAAGTAAAGATATAACTGAGATGATCTCTTGTATACAAGCGGTGTTAAGAGATCATAATAAGATTAAAGAACCAGGTGAGAAATTAGAATTAGGAGCAATTATGGTACCCTCTGCCTGGAGTACCAGTGATTAAATGTTACCACAAGACTCATGATACCTAAACGTAACACATATGGCGCCTCTCCTTAAGTTTGAGAGAGACGAGAGAAAGTGTAAAATGAGTAACAAAATTGTATTGACTTATGATTTGTTTGGAACAAAACTATGAGTGAGCTCTTGTCAGCCTCACGAACTGACTAAGACTCTCTTGTAGTTGGATTAACTTTCTGACCTTTTACATCCGGGAAGTGAATCGTCAGAGTGAAAGTAATTGAATCGCGTATTACTCATTGCGCTAACTCTTGCTTCCTTTCTCATTGTAGGAGCAAGATGTTGCGTTGGATGTTATTAGTTGATCTTTTGACTACAATAATAGATGGACATACTATTATTAGAAACAATGTGATTTTTAAGAAAGTGAAAGAAGTAAATATGGTAACTAGTGATTGGAGTACAATGTTTGTTTATGAGCTCCAACCTTTTATACAATATGTGCGCAGACTTGAACGAAGTATGAAATATACTGATGGTTTGTATAATGCTACAACCATAGCTTTTCGACAAACTTTTGTCGAAGTAAATGGTGAAAACTCTACTCTTGCCGTTGCGATACAATCAATCATAACGGATATACACCAGGAGATCAGATATCTAAATAATCGTGTTAAATGAGTAAAAGAGGATCTGAACGATTATCGCAGATTACATGGCCATACAATAATCCCATCTCAGAAGAAACGAGGTTTGTTCGACTTTGTAGGTGAAGGATTGAGTTTTCTCTTAGGAACTGTATCCCAGTCAGATTTAGATGGGATAACAGAAAATTTAAGACGTGTAAGTACTAATCAAGCAATGATTCAACATATTCAAAAACAAAGTTTAACCTTCATTAAGATGAATCATGAAGCAATTCTGAAAAATAGAGAATTTATGTTAAATATGTCGCGCGAATTGATGTTATTTCAAGGTCGAGTAAATCAAGTAGTTCAGAATCATGAAGATCGAATATTATATATTGAACATTTCACTCATGCTTATCATCAGCTTGAGTTTGTAATGAGTTGATTGGAATCAATGATAATCACCGCAGAAACCACTCTACGGGGATTACATGATCAAATGGATATCCTAGCCGATAGAAAGTTATCACCGAAAATAGTGGATCCTTCACTACTGACCTCGATATTAATGAGTATTCAAGTTCAATTAGATGACAAGTCAATGTTGCCGCTAGATCTGATGACAGAATTATGGCAATATTATCATTTGCTTACGACGGCTGCCATTTATGATGACGATAAATTGGTGATCTTTATGAAGATCCCCTTACGTAATTCGAACTTGCAATTTGAAGTGTTCAAGGTGCAGGCTTTGCCTGTACCCTTTGTCAATGTAACCAAGAATGCGTCGCCAGTCGCAAATAAATTAGTAGCAATATATACTCTTGAATCTGACATATTAATTATTAATAAAGAAAGGACGAAGTATGTCCCAGAAATAGGACATGACCAATGTGTAGATAACAATAAGTTGTTTTGTCCTTTAGTAGGTGCCGTACGAACGATACATACAACGACAAGTTGTATGTTAGCTTTGTTTTTAAATATGAAATTAGAGATTCCGAACTTATGTCAAACGGAAGTTCGATTGAATATCGACCTCCCGTTCAGTACTAGAATCGATGAAGGAATGTGGTACATCACGACAGATGTCCCACTACGATTCTCAATTACATGTCCGAAACGAAGAAATCCGAAACCGAAACGGATTCTTCCGCCAATCGGAATTTTAGAATTAAAACCGTTATGTATGGCATCGAGCGGTCAATTAATGTTACCGAGTTATTTCCATAAAAGGGATAATTCTACTTTTCGGATTGTTACAAAGACGGTGTTGCCAAATTTCTCATTGTTACAACGACAGATGTGGAAACCTGTCATAGAGAGGGTGAACATATCGACATTTACGATACCAAAAGGAATAGATAACTTGGATGACTTACCCATGGATGACTTAATTCATGAACTTGACTCGCTAAAGTTACAAATGACGGACTCATTTGAAGTCCCTAAGTGGGCTTATGCTCTCGCGACTGTTGCATTAATAATAGGATTATATCTGCTTTGGAAGTGCTATCGAGCCGATAGACACAAACAGATATACAAGTGGTTAAGAAACCATAAAAGTAAACTGACTTTTTCTGCTGTTGATGATAGTGAAATGTCTAATTTTGCATTTGCCGATGATGAAATCTATACTAGTATGGGGCCTAGACCACAGCCTTCAGCTCCTGCTAATCCAACTGGAGCACAACAACAACAACCTCCTAAGAGTATCAGAGACATGATGAGAAAAGCTGTTCAAAACTTTAGACCTTCTCCTCAACCTAATAGGAAATCAATATATCCCCGTGTACAACATGACGTGGATTCTGCCAATGTCCACATAACTATGTTTGATATAGACAAAGAAACTGAAAAACAGTAGTTCACACACTGTGTGTTTTTGTTTCAGTGACCAGTGTACAAATGGCAGAATCTGATTCTAGTGTTGACAGTGGGCTCGATGATTTCCCTGATTACCAGAGTTATTATAATGATCGTGACACTTTATATGATGATGAAACTTCAAGTACAGTTAGTATTGGAACTGACAGTAATAGTACTGTTTCACGAGAACTTTTTCAAGACACTAATTCATCTAGTATAAACGTAAATATAAATAGCAATTCCTCTGATAATAATGTATCTGTATTGACATCAATAGAAGCGTCACCATCACCTTCTATAGCATCTTCCGACCTTTTGTCGACCCCTCCAAGTAGTGTTCAAACTCCTATTGACTCCATTTTACTATCTACACCTGAACGACTTCAACGACTTCCACCTTATTCGCCTACGGATACCGTGGAAACGTTAGTCCTTCCTCCAAGATTACCTGTTAGAACCCATGATGCAATTATTCATCGAGACCCCGAGAGCCAAGATGGACTCGGTGGATTTGTTTATGATATAACAATGAGATCACATACTTCTTCCAGTATGACCACACCTACAAGTGATTCTTTGCCTAGTGATTCTACCACTGTTCTGGACTCTGATGTTGCAGAGTCCGGTATCAGTGTGATACAAAATGAACTTGCACGAGCTGATCTTGGATTAGACGTACACACCCCTCCTTTAAGTGATGTAGAAGCACGACAATGTACTCCATTATCTACTAATGTTGTCTCAGAACCTATAATCGATATTCGACTGAGACCGTGGGAGTGGGCAAGAAGCGAGTTTTTCAGAACACCTCACCCGTTGGCCTCTCCTCATGAATTTGATCGAGATATCATACGACCCAACACATATGAACAAGATTTTATGAAAGATACACATCTCTTAGGCATTGAGGATGAATTTGGATGTCAATATTTTGATATGGATTTGAATATACTATATATAGAGGTTGAGCGAGAGTTGATATATTATTATGACAGTGCTGTTGATACTCATTTAACTTTTGCAAATAGGTCTAGATATTTAGTGATATACAATTGCCCTGATTTACAATATCCAAAAATCAACGAGCAGGGTGAGATAAATGAACCTCTATGGTATTATAGTCACCGGGTGGCTACTACCAGTAGTGTACATCATAGATTTCACATGCCAAGAAATGTAGCAGAGTTTACTCCCTTTTGTGCAAGATATCGTGACTTTAGTCGTCAAAGACGAGCCCGATATCACTCAGATGGCCGACCAAGGAGTTTTCAACCCTTTGTTGTCTATCGTCAATACCACCCAGATTATGTTGGACATTTCACAGGGTCAACGTTTGATTACCGAACAGGCCCAAATACTGTGTATCGGCATTATCAGTTGCCAACACAAAATAAAAACCTTCAGAGTGAAGATTGAGAAATATATATTTATAAGCAGCAACAAGCAGAAAAGTCTTGTAGACTGCTACATGTATATAAGATTTTCATGAATCTGGTTTCCCAATTTATGTATAATCCTTCATTGGAAACCTGATCCATGACGATTACGGGTCGTCTGTGTTTGTCTTGTTTACTAGTCAAAAATTTTCAAAGAAGTTAGTAATTCTGCCCTGCAGTGTAACCAATTATTATAAATTCGGAGTTCCTGGAGTGTATTAGATAAGTTACACACAGGACTCCAGTATCAAGGCAAACAAATTTGAAAGTTGGTGGAAAGAGTGTTGATTGAGTGCACCAAGTTACAGACGAACCCAGGGGAGCGTACTATTAAGTGTAAATTTTAGTGTATGTACATAATTCTATGGTAACATAGTGGTTTCTTTTTTTAAATATAGTCATATTTTTATTTCGTATTTGATTATTTTCTTGTTGGAATGGCTTCAGCAAATACTTTGGAATTTGAAGAATTCGCCGAGGAACAGGCCATGTATGATTTACATAAACGCAAAGCTTACCAACATGCTGTACCTCCTTGTCATACTTACGAGGAACGGGCAAGGTTTGAATTACATAAACGCACAGCCTTTCATCGAGATGCATCTTCCTGTCATGATCATTATCTATCTTTTCCAAAAGATTTATGGGGACGTCGCCGTTTAAGGTATATTCGTATTTGGAACACGAGACATTATAATCCTGCCAATGGCCAGACAGAGATAATGCAACACCAACTTGGTTATCGTTTTTATCTCTCTGAGGAAAGAAAAGTAATATTTCCCCATCTTGTTTCCTTTCCAGAATTCCCAGTCGAAGTTGAACCCCATGAGGTCACTGGTCCCGGTCCTGACGAGGTCATTCATTATATCAATGACCCCTGTTGGAATGGCCGATATTATGATCATCGCCAAAATCAATTGGATGCTGAACTGGACCTAATAGCCAATCCTGGCTTGGTCCGACCATTCAGGAGTCATGAGATCTTCCCTGGTAGTCCATATCCCACCAGTGAAGATGATGAGGATTTTGGATTTTATCAGCACCAAATGCATCCTGCACGATTCTTTCCTCCTGGTAACGTACAGACAACTTATGAATTAGAGAAACAGCAAAAGCAGTATCGGCTCCTTCGTGAAGCTTTAATCCAACATGAGGGAAGACGATTACAACGTTTTAGTTTACGCAGCCAAATTATCAGATATAATGACACTCTGGAAGTACAAACTCATTATAAGGGTCTTGGGGACCCTTGCTGCATCTGTTTAACAGAAATTTCAAAAACTTGGCAGGATTTATTTGAATGTGGCCAATGTAAACAGCAAATCCACTACTCTTGTGGTATTGCATGGGCCAGATCAAAAGCCGGTGCTCCTGAGCCAGCTTCTTGCCCGCACTGCCATGCACCAATGAGGTGGGGTATCGGTAACGAGCCGAAGCTTCCAGTACCAGCTGAAATGGACCCACATCAGTTTTGAGTTGTTTATGACATGACAGAAGTTGAAAAGGTGACCCCTACAGCTGCGCGCCGTCAGGCACTGTTGTCATCTTTGGACATTATTGTATAATTTTCTTCTTGTGCAAACAACAAGGTATTCGCAATAAAGTAAACGAAAAAGTCATTTTCAATCAAAATTATATAGTGACATTCTAGACGTGACTCCTAGTCTCGTCACTATCGACAACAGATTAAAAACTAACGAAGAACCGTTAACGGGGAAAGTAGAATTGTTCATACGGCACAGCTGTAGCATAGTGTAAAATAGTTTTTGTGTTTTTGTTATTTTATTGTATTTTATTGAGTATAGTCAATCACAGTTCTTTGTTTTATCGATCACACGGGATATTTAATTGTAGTCAATTTTCAGTTTTTATAGTTTAAAAAGTTTTAGTTAGTTTACAAGTAATATTCAATCCTTGGAAAATGTCCACTGCATTTGCATACCGAACAGTTAACCCAACTTCAGAAGATTTTCTTCCGGAGCAACTAGAGTACTGGACACAGAGATTTCGTATACCTGTACCTATGATCTTTCACAACGGAGCTTCCGCTTTTCAGCGTAAAATCCGCGTGTGGGATATGGTCCAGTTAAACGAAGTCACCGGTCACTTAGAATTGATTCAAACTCAAGTTTTATACCGGTATTGTCTCCATACAACGGAAGTAGGACGCGAACTGGTGATGCCTCACATAGTGGTAATCGAACATACGGCTCGATTAGCAACCCCTTGGGAGGCAGCACGATCAAGCCGTATCAGTGTTATTCGCTATTGGAATGACCCACGGTGGGACGGAACTTATTATGATCAACGAATTCCTTATCAATCGGAGAATGGGATCGATACATTCATCACATCGACTCCGGTCCGTCCATTTCGCCCTAGTGAATATAGCCAAATCTCCATACCAGATTTACCTCGTGAATATCGAATGATAATTGGTGAAACGTTCCATCATGTGCAGGTGGAACATACCTATGAATGGGAAAATGCACAATACAATCATCAAGTCTTGCAATATTCGCTTGAAATGTATGCAAGCCTTCGAATCTTTCAAGCCAGACAAAATATAGTTGATGGAGATGGGAGACAATGTGCGATATGCTTGGTGGACATTGTTGGGCCCTGTGAAGCATATCGTTGTCCTCAATGTACTCAGATAGTACATCTCTACTGTGGGTTAACTTGGATGCAGCAAAAACAAAGTTGTCCTCTGTGTCGATTTGACCTCCTATGGGGAACCCCTTTGAAGAAGCATAGCTTCGATTTTACGGCCCGTAATTATCAGTTTTTCCCCACTAACAGACTTAGGTAGAGTTTATTGTTATTAGAATACTTAAGGAATTGCGAATGTAATACCTTAGGAGAAAAAGGTGATTCCTGTTGTCTGGAGGCGTTCTGATATTGTTAGTCCTTCATAAATAATCCCTGTCCCTAAAAACCGGTAGTGACTGATCCTGGTCATGGATTCCCGTCACAGTGTTGACCGTGATGCTGATAGCATCCTGGTCACCGCAGGTGATTGGTCATCCTGCTTCCCTGGATCCGGTCAGCCAGTGATCCTGATCACTATCGTGGTCACTATTGACAATCCTGGAATTCATCTGATCCAGACTCGAGCTCCGATAAAAGTTTACCGGACCTCGTGTCTTGGTTGGGAGGATTGTAATGAAATGCCCCCCATGGAGCCCCTCCACAGAGCACGTCGGGTTAACCTCCGTGGGGCGCATCGGAGTCTTCTGATTACACTCGAGAATCTTGATTCCCGAAGTGTTAATGTATTAATCAGAGTGGCCAAGTCCTACTTGGTAATAATTCTCTGTTGTATAAACTTTAATAAGTAAACGCTGTTTTCGAGCACAAGTTATGTAATTTTCTTCATATTCCTAGTATATTTGCATTGCATAATAGCAGTGCAACTGACCTACAGAAGTACTCTGCGCACTTACGATAAGTGGAGCACGAGACACGAAATTAGACATAGTCTGACAGAATTTGCAATTATGACTGGCATATGAGCTAGTAAAAGCCTAACCTATAATAACCCCATCAGAATGCTTTTGACAGATTTTAGCATTGTATACTAACCCGACCTAACCTCAACACACCCAGTATCACTTTCAGCTCTGAGAATTGTGCAATCTTGCACCTTCGCGAGGTGGCACTGTCGGTTTTGAATGGTTTTGTAATTATACACCTATTAATTGCCAACATCCTTTTAAATGCGAGAACGCATACTCTTAGCATAGGATACCCGCAGGATGCCCTACTATCCCGGAATGGAAGTAAGGGGTTAAGAAATACCTCTCCGCCATCTTGGGGTATAAGTGGTTTTCTGTGGTGTTTTATGACGTAAATTGAAACAAGATCTGCTGAGTAGACACGATTCAAACCGTATTTAAACCAACGGAATCACCCGAGACGGCACTTCTCTCTTTGGTCTTCCATGTGTACAAGAAGTCACTCTCCTATTCTCGTGGAAGGACGCCGCCGAACGCTGCCAGGCCAGACAACATTTCCAGACACAGGACGCGATGCGATAATTTCGACTTAGTCTCATTTCGTATCTGATATATTTTAGAAATTTACCAGAGAGAGAGAATATTTCTTTACAAGTTTAATTTGTAGGACTTTTATTTAGGGTTTAGCTAATAAACGTAGAAAACTGTAAGTAACTTTTATGTGTTTTGAATTCACCCTTTCGCTGCGGCTGCAGTATCAAGAATTGTTGCAGACTCTACAGAAACTGGTTGCCTCTTAAGACTGAACACTTAAATTGTCCTGTGGCCATTTTGCCACGGTTGTAGTCTGAACCAAAAACCACTAGACGATCATTTTTCCGGGATCTTAACCCTGCTATGCCACAAGTTGATTGTCTGTTTCTCAAACCATTTTTTCCAAAAAAAGCATGCGGGCGGGAGGTCTTTCTGTTTTTTTTTTTCTTTTTATTTTCTCCCCGAGAGGTTGTTGGTGGTAATTCGACCCCCACCCAAACGCCTGGTAGACCACGCAAAATTTCGCAAAATATATTGGTTATTCACCGTAGGTGTGTTGAGTCATAAATGAAGTGGGGTTTGAATGTTTTTTAAGTGAAACGTGAAAAAATTATGACACAGGACGAAACGCCTCGTGGGTGAAGCGTCTCGGGATGAAACATCTCTGGGAACAAATCAAATGTCGAAGTGCCAACTTTCACAGATTTATTTTACTAAAAAAAAATCCTTTCACAACCTGCCTAATAAAATCGTGTATCACAATTTTTCCCCCATTATATTCAAAATTATCACAACCCATTTGAACGGGTAGTTCATCCATAAATCATATTTTTGGAAATCTGAAAATGAAATACAAAACGAATGTTTGCGTGTTTTTATTAACCAATTCGACCGCACATACCTACCTATATGCGATTTATTTTCAACTATGTCTGTTACTTTTATATCAAGCAACGGTTACTATTAGTTATCCAATTATCCTGCATCTCAAAGGCATTTATTTAAATTAACTGGGAAACTCGTAACGGTTTCAAACAACAGTACACAAATTCCTAATGACAGTCATTTACAATACAAATGTTACTAAAATAAATGCCAGGAGACTGTGTTCCATTCATCATAGCACCTGACTTTGCAGACTTTTCTGAGGGTTGGTGCGAATCAAACGTGGTGCGAATCGACCACTCCCTTTGTGACTGTTGTCAGACTGAAAGACACCTTCCTTCTTGCTGTCATTATGACTTACCTTTTAGAAAATAAAACACTTTCTGTAGTGAATATTACTGAAACCTACACACTTTATTAAAGTATGATGTAGAAAAGCTTGAAGTGTTAATTTAAAAAAAAATCGTCAACTCATCGATATCGTTTTACCGAAATGAGTACAATATCTCATGTTTTTTTAAAGATTTTTTGGTGTTATAAAAGGTTGCATGCGCAGCAACAAAGACCATGCGCGCAAGCCTGAAAAACAGACGTTCTTTTTTATGGTCTTATTTAATTAATAATACATCAATATTTTTAAAAAAAATCAGTTTTTAACTGATAGTAGTGTTGTTGTTATGACTGATAGGTTAGGGTTTTTATTACGAGTACATCAAGGTGGACAGCTCTATTCCATTTCATTACTCGAGTCCCTTTGCGTGAAGACTTCTTTTTTTAATTCAATTCAAGAGGTGTTAACCGAGATTTGGAAGCGGTTTATAACTTCACGAAATATACATTTCTCTTGCTGTTTGCTTAATTTTTTATATAAAAATAATGACTAAGAGTTTGTTGAAACTAGAAACGTCTTTTAGATTTTCTCCTTGACAAGACGCGAAACACGATATCAAACGCAGTTTATCTTTCTTGCTTCTCACGTTTTCGAGTTGTAAGAATCGTTTGCTTTTGACCAGTCTGTCTTGAAAATCGAATATGTGTTTGGTAAACGGATCGAACGATTTTTTCATCTTTTTTTTACCCTCCAGAGGAACTTCGAATTCTCCTCTTTCGCTCACGAAAACCCATTGATCATTTCTAGGTCCGATCCAGGCGAGCCATATACTGTAAAACATGGCGCTATCGTAAGGACAATGCTGCTTTTTGTAAGGATTTTATAACCTACATTAGGTAGGGGTATGGGCCCCTAGAATTTCAAATTCTCGACAATATCCCTATCTTTTTACACAGTAGAGTAATAAGACCTAATCTCTGAGACTCTGATAGATTTTACCAGAGATAAAGCGCTCAAGTTGAGATACTGCCACTTCATGTTCTAATGATACTGAAACCGGAGTTCTCTCTCTGAATACTACTATGGAAAACTATGATTATAACCCTCAACTAAATTGTCCAACACAAAAAATATATATTTCCTATACACCTCCCTATACTTCCCTCGAATCTACCCTGATGACTTCATAATAAACCTTGGTGTTACAGAGTTACTTCCCTCGAACCTGTTACTTTGTCCTCCAACCTAACCCGTATCGTAACCCCTGATGACCTCATAATAAACCTGGGATGAGTTAGTACTTCTCTCGAACCTACCCTGACGACTTCATAGTAAACCTTGGTGCTACAAAGCTACTTCTCTCGAACCTATGGATGATAGAGTTACTTCACTTAAACCTCACCTGTATCATGACACCTGATGTCCTAATAATAACCTAGGTGTTACAGTGTTACTTCCCTTGAACCTATGAATGATAGAGTTACTTCTCTCGAACCTACGGATGAGTTGTTACAGAGTTACTTCCCTCGAACCTAATCATTTGACAGGTGAGTTGAGAGTTACTTCCCTGAATCTACAGATGATAGCGTACTTCCCTTAAACCTCACCTGTATCATGACTCTTGATGACCTAATAATATACCTTGGTGTTATAATGTTACTTCCTTGAATCTATGGATGACAGAGTTACCTCCCTTGAACTTAACCCGTGTCATAACCCTTGATGACCTCATAATAAACCTCGGATGAGTTGTTATACAGAGTTACTTCCCTCGAACCTAACCATTTGAACGTATGAGTTGTTAAAGAGTTACTTCCTTGAACATAACCTAAAACCTGGAGGTTTTTTCAAGCACTTCTTAATATGGTGAATCGAATTTTAATTTTTGTTTGAACGGATGAGTTGTTAGAGTTACTTCCCTCGAACCTAACCTAAAAAAAAATTTTTTCAAGCACTTCTTAGTATGGTGCATCGAATTTTAATTTTGTTTGGATGAATGAGTTGTTACATAGTTACTTCCCTCGAACCTAATCATTTGATGAAATTAACCTGTATCATGACTCCTGAGGACCTCATAATAAACCTCTACCTATGGATGAGGTGTTACAGAGTTACTTCCCTCGAACATAACCGTTTGACGGATGAGTTGTTATGAAGTTACTTCCCTTGAACCTAACCTGTATCATCACCTCTGATATACTCATAATAAACCTCTACTTTGGGATGAGTTGTTACCGAGTTACTTCCCTTGAACCTAACCTATATCACGACCCTTGATGATCTCATAATAAACCTCTACCTACGGATGAACGGAGTTACTTCCATGAACCTAACCTGTATTATGACCTCTGATGACCTCATAATAAACCTCTACCTACGGATGACACAGTCACTTACTTTGAACCTAACCATTTGGTGGATGAGTTGTTGTAGAGTTACTTTCCTTGAACCTAACCATTTGACAAGGTGTTTTTTTTTTTTAAACTGAACCCTGAACGCAATCTTTAAAAAATCAGAAATACTGCACAAGCGAATGCAATTTTTAGAGAACAATTCACACGATTTTCTATACTAATTTCTATTATCGACCATTGTTACGGAATGTTAGGGAATATTTATAGATCAGAGATCGTAAGATCGAACTATAAACGTTGTGATAACTGGAAGTTCTGTGAGGTCTCACCAGCTCTGGAATTTTGTCTTTCCTTACCAAAACGATATCAGGCTCATTGAATAAACATGAGTCCACCGAATCCCCAAAATAAAACCTCAAGAGCTCGAGCTCTTACCGAGCTTGCGAGCTTAATTAACCCCTATAGGCTCATTTCGCAATACCATTCGGATGACGAGTTCAAGTTTATCTAGCAAGGGGATGATGACGATGTCAAATTCGATGCGGTATAGTATGGTGATGCGGGAAGGAATTTACGATTTGTGTTGAAGACAATACAAATCGTAAATTTGTAATATTCAAGAGGGAGTGCAGTTCCAATATCGTATTGTATGATTAGTGTGGTGACATTTAGAATACGGCGACAATCGTAGTTAAAAAATGGGTCGTTTTCGTTCGATATATTTGATCAATTGTTTTGAACGACCCTCCAGTCAACTTTCCGCCAACAACTGTGTCTGATCAAGAAAAAAAGGGAGTCGTTACTGAGAAGTATTTCACCCGTTTTAGCGTTAAAAGAGAATTGTTTGGGATAAGTGGTATGTCGACGTAAAAAGCTTAATGTCTTGGCTGCTGTTGGATGACATCAATATCGCGACAACTGATGTAATGTTTCGCTATCAGGTGGTTAGAAAAAGATCTTTTTTCTCATTTTCATTCAGTCATACGCTGACACACTGTAAAACACTGTTTTTTGTTGTTGCTGTATTTATATAACGCCACCTATCTTAAAATATTGTAACTCCTGTTGTAAAAAAACAAAAACAAAACAACTTTTCTACACGTGCGTTTGGACTGTTTACAAATCTTTTCTAACACGTGATAAATGGTTTTATTTGAATTTAGTCAAGATTATACTCGTTAGTTTTGTAATGTCTTCTCAACGTGGGCATTTTGTCCTAAAAAAATAGTTTGGATTGACACTTTTTTCGGAAATGGTGAAATAGGCTATCCTCAATATGTAGAAACGTTAGAAGATCAACTTATAATTTTTTATTGACAAATCTATGGTTCAGTAAACAGAGTTATTATTGAAGAAAACATCTTAAGACGTGACTTGTTAATAAGCGAGTGCATCTCTAATTAGCATAACAATCATATATTTTTTGAAAACATACTTCACGTTTAACACAGATATCAAAAATGAATGATGCATCAGATTCAACTTGTTGTTTTTTTTCAATTTAATATGTTTCATAACTACCTTTTCTTAATACTTTCTATTTCAAGATGGTCCCAACTCCACCGTTACAAGAAGGGAAAGATTATGATTTTCATAATATCCTTGTCGATAGCTTTAATTTGATAGGTCACACGACTATCTTCTCGAAACTTTTGATTTTCTGATCGGTGTTAACCCCATCCCCACGGCGATGGTGGAAAATGTCATTTTTGTAATGTATTCATCAAGCCCTTCATATCTGTGCCTCACATGCTTGGATTTGTAAAAAGGAAGACGTTTTTTCGTCTGTGGTCGTGACCCCACCCCCACATAAAATGAAAAATGTCATTTTCGTAATGTATTCATCGAACCTTCATATCAGTACCTCACATGCCTGGCTTTGTATAAAGAACGTCGTTTTTCGGCTCTGGTCGTGACCCCACCCCACGATGAGGGTTAAAATTACGATCTTCTTAATCCACTCGTCGAGACCTTCAATTTGATAGGTCACATGACTACCTTCTCGAAACTTTCGATTTTCTGATGGGTGTGACCCCCACCCCCACATAAAATGAAAAACGTCATTTCTGTAATGTATTCATCTAGCCCTTCATATTAATACCTCACATGCTTGAATTTGTAAAAAGGAAGACGTTTTTCGGCTCTGGTCGTGACCCCCACCCCACGCCGAGGGTTAAAATTACGATCTTCTTAATCCACTCGTAGAGACCTTCAATTTGATAGGTCACATGACCACCTTCTCGAAACTTCGATTTTTCTGATGGGCGTGACCCACCCCCCCCACCCCCACATAATATGAAAAACGTCATTGTTGTAATGTATTCATCGAGCTCTTCATATTAATACCTCGCATGCCTGGATATGTAAAAAGGAAGTCGTTTTTCGACTCTGGTCGTGACCCCACCCCACGACGAGGGTTAAAATTACGATCTTCTTAATCCACTCGTAGAGACCTTCAGTTTGATAGGTCACGTGACCACCTTCTCGAAACTTTCGATTTTTATGACGGGCGTGACCCCCACCCCTACGACGAGGGGAGATAACTTTGTATGATTAAGTTTATGAGAATCAAGCAATCTGATTGGTTAATTAGCGTTAGGAACCTGAAATGATTGGGTGATTACTTATTTCAAGCTCTTCAAGCTTTTGGTTTTTGGTATACATTGCTCTAGCCATTATATCCACGTTATTAAACGCGATTCACAGAATTTTTATTTGAATGAAACAATTCTACGAACTATTTTTATTTGAATGAAA
Organism: Pictodentalium vernedei; assembly: GCA_031216915.1. NCBI lineage: Eukaryota > Metazoa > Mollusca > Scaphopoda > Dentaliida > Dentaliidae > Pictodentalium > Pictodentalium vernedei. The sequence goes on along the minus strand of CM062294.1, from coordinate 451,047,320 downwards.
CAATTCTACAAAGTGTTCGCCTCCTCAAAACAATAGCGGATTCTGAACCACTGGCTCAGAATCCGCAAACCGTTTTTTGATGCTGGTCCAGAATCCGCAAAGCGTTTTTTGCTCGCGTTCACCAACGATAGATTGAAGGTCTGATCCGCGACGGGAACGTCGACAAAAATGTTTAAGTAAAAAAAAATGTACAATTTCGTACATTTTCACTTTTTTTAAAAACGTGTACATTCAACGCGTTCGCCAACGGGTATTTGAACGTTAAAAGTGCGATCTAAGAGTCTCAAAACAACAGTGGATTCTGGACCACCATGAAAAAATGACATTTTTTGCGAACGTGTTGGCGATTTAACACTGAATCCTACGATGGTAAACGCACCATGTACGTGTACGTGTACGGTACATGTACAAGGTGGTCCAGAATCCGCCTTTTATACCTACTGACGAATATCACTATATTTTAGAATGCCCGAGTGTTGTTGCCCATTGAAAGAAATATATACACAAATCACTCTATACTTAACCGAATATAATAAAGTTTGCTGCACTCATGTCCAGCTCCAACAAAAAGGAATTGATCGATATATCAAAATTGGTTAAAATTATTAACAGAAAAATAATTAACAAATAGGAAAATTATCATTTAGCATAATTACAGTCCCTCGGTTTCCTCCTGTGAATCTTTCTCATATGCTTTTGCTTTACGTCCATTGAAACCACTCTCTCTTTAGTTTGAAGTACATCTTAACAACCATTAGCGAGTGATTCTGTATTTGTTGACGCGGCGCCTGTTTTGGTTGGGGTGGACCTGTATTCTGCGGCTCAACATTAAATACTTGGTGAAATCACTGCGTCCAATCAGAAAGCTGGAGCCGTGTGATTCACGCCTACCTGTTGTGCCAGATCGCACATGCGTTGTACATGCGAGAGAAGACCACTGACATACGATGCCCCATATGTGCTGAATGGGACAAAGGTTTAGTCATAGCATTCCCCAGAGCCCAATTTCTTGACTTTCGTCGCCTGGCGGTCGGATGAATTGAACGCAGATCCGGTCATGATGGGCGAACTTTCGTTTTCAACCAAGATTGGGTGACTGGGAAAATGCTACGCTATCATTTCCCATTTGAATATACTTGAGTAGAAACTATGCCGTTGTATCCCTTATTCATATTCAACCTCCCCATTTCGTCCTCTCCAACACTGTTGGCAACCTGACAAGTGGTCGTGACATTTACTAAAAGGCTGTCCTCATACAGAATCAGTTCGCCCCATGGGTGCACCGGGACGACATCTGGAAGTCTGAGACTGCCGGTAGCGCCTTGGTGCGCTCAGTGGACGAATTGCTACACGAAATTCACACCAAGTTCATGGAATACAGGTTTGTAAAACTCTGACCGCACCCCATACCCACCTCACTATAATTCACCTACCAACAGTACCATTAATATGGAGGGCACCCCTTTATTTACATTGCGTCCCTCTACATTTTGGTTACCTGCTCAATTGTCCTCATTCTAATTGTTTGTTGCTATTTTTATTTGCTGTACTTCATGTACCATAAATATGGTATGAGCGTAATAAAGTAAAGTGGGGACCAGTCTCGCCATCAAATCGACCATCGGCTATGACTAGATTCAATCGTCTGTAATATTCCAGTTGGTTAGAAAAGGGAACTGATATATACCAGACAACTAAATCTAAAACAAAAATACCATAAACGTTCATTTCTTTGAATCAACGGAATAAATGTTGCTCAGTCTAGACTTGATATGGCAAAATTTTAATAAATTTCACCACGAGGAATGAAGGCTCACCACAGTCGTATTTTTGTGATTACGCCCTGGGGACAATACTGTTAATTTTTTACAGCTGTATTTACTAGAATTGTATTTTCCAGTTATGACTTTAAATGGGCTAAAATGAACCATTAGCATTTTCAAAGATCTGGTAATTTGTCAGCTGGCAAATTGCCATATCTTTTTAAAATTCTAATGATTCATTTTAGTCAGTTATATTAATATGTAGAAAATATAATTGTAGAAAATACAGCTGTAAACGTTTCATAGTATTGGCTCATGTAGTTCAACTAATTGTGTTAATATCTCAATGTTTTCAAGGTGAATTAAATACGTATTGATTGGAATACATGTAACTGGAGCACAAAATAATCTGTAACTCTCGATGAGCTACGTTACCTCGGCAGTAGTCTGAAGGCAAACTCCACAAAAATGAGTAAAAATGTATATAGGCTCGGATGCAACCTCTGGTATGCGCCCGAAATGTTGTATTAGCCTCTGTCAGCCGCAGACAAACATTGCAGTCGCGAAATGACCATGTCACCTTAACCCTTTACCCAACGTAACGGCCAAAACCGGCCAGCGCTATTCTCAAAAATCGCCATTTAATTTTCACTAATTTTTTCATTTTTTGTCTCAAAAACATAGGTTATGACCCCTCGTTGGAACGAGCTCGTCGAGCTCGTTCCAACGAGGGGTCATAACCTATGTTTTTGAGACAAAAAATGAAAAAAAATTAGTTATTCAAGAATTTTTTTTGCAAGTGTCGTCTGCTTTTCACGTTAGGTAAAGGGTTAAACGTGGATATTTCAAATTGCTCAAAGCTGTTAGGCGTCCAGACCACTTTTTCATAGTCAGTAGAGTTACTCTTACACATTCCATAGAGAAAAAAACTTTGGACGCCACTTTGAGGATTAGTGCCCTGGCGAACGGACTTTTAAGACTTTAACTCCGATATGCTTAAATCTTGCGGAGAGTAAAGTTTGATAGACGACACGTGGGAAGTAAAAGGGCTTTTACAATGTGAAATCAGTAATACTTTAACCCTTTACCTAACGAATCGGCCGCATCCGGCCGCGTAATATGCAAATTCAGCAGTTGAAAAAATATTATTTTTCAAACAATTTCAACAAAACCATATCATGTGACCCCTCGTTGGAATGAGCTCGTCGAGCTCGTTCCAACGAGGGGTCACATGATATAGTTTTGTTGAAATTTTTTGAAAAATTTGAAAAAATGATATTTAAAATAATAAATTTTGATATCGTCTGCGTTGGATAAAGGGTTAATCCTGCGGCGCGAAATGGCTGTAGGATAAAATCATTACTAAACCTCCTTACAATAATTGAAATGTAATCTCCGACTTGCTACATCATTAAATACGGCGAAAGAGCCAGAAAGGGGTTATTTATTTATTTATTTATTTATTTATTTATTTATTTATTTATTTATTTATTTATTTATTTATTTATTTATTTATTTATTTATTGGTGTTTAAGGTCATATACTTATGCACAATGGCTAAATGTAACCTTGACAGTTTTACGGGTGGAGGAAGCCGGAGTACCCGGGGAGAACCACCGAGCATCGACGAGCAACTGTCAGCTCCTCAACATTCTAACTCTGTTCAAGGGGGCGCGGTGGCATTGCGGTAACCGGTTCTCGTCAGATCACCGAAGTTAAGCAACGTCGAGCCCGGTTAATCCTCGGATGGGTGACCGTCTGAGCGATCTATTCGGACTCCCGCGTTGTGTCCTTGGGAAAGGCACTTAACCCCGATTGTCCACATGGGGGCACGATGACGCCGTGTACTAAGGCGTACTGCACGTCGATGGTGCGCATGTCTTCAACCAATCTAACCCTGCCTGTGCTGCAGTGCGGAGTTACGATGTTGGGAGCTGGCAGCTGCTCGTCGTTGCTCGGTGGTTCTCTCCGGGTACTCCGGCTTCCTCCACCCGTAAAACTGTCGCATATATATATATGTGACATAAACGCTAATAAATAATAATAATAAACATTCTAACTCTGTTCAAGTTCCGCTCAAGCAGGGTTACAGCGGTTGAAGACATGTGCACCATCGACGTGCAGTACGCCTTTGTGCACGGCGTCATCGTGCCCCCATATAGACAGCCGGGATAAAGTGCCTTGCCAAAGGACACAACGCGGGTCGTCCCGGACGGGGATTGAACTCGAGACCTCTAGCATAGAAGTCCAACCGTCTATCCCTGAGCCACCGCGCTCCCCAGAAAGTGGTTAAAAAGTCTAAGTCTTATTTCTATAAATATCACTATTATCTAAGATAAAACAGATATGTAATAACCTACTCACAGTTGGAAATTCTCGATTGAGATTATGTATTCTAAATACCAAAAATACATAGATATCTAATAATTAAATATCGAAATGACATGATAACATACAGTCACCGCCATATTAAAATAAAAAAAAACAGGCGAGTGGGACATATCCCTCGACCATTGAGAGAATATTGTGAGAAGTGTACTTAGCAATATAGATTAACGCTTAGGTACTCGGATTAATTATACGTTAATAACTTCCTCATATACACAATTATAGATGACTTCAAAGTGTTTCTGAAAGGTCCACGGATCATGATTCGATCCCCGCCAGGGATAACAGCATTGTGTCTTTGGGTAAGGCACTTTATCCCGATTGCCAGCGTGGGGTCACGATGGCGCTGTGTACTAAGGCGTACCGCACGTCGATGGTGCACTTGTCTTCATCCAATGCAAAGCCTTCTTGTGAGCAGTTAGTATACTGCGGAGTCTGACAGTTGCTCGCTGCTGCTCGGTGGTTCTGTCCGAGTACTTCGGCTTCCTCCACCTGTAAAACTGTCCGACACGGGGTGACCCTGGCTGTCGAAAGTGTCGTTAAATCCCAATAAATAAATAAATAAATAAATAAATAAATAAATAAATAAATAAATAAATAAATAAATAAATAAATAAATAAATAAATAAATAACAGGCAGCCAACAATGATTTGAGGACACTGTCAAGATAAATGCATCCGAAATATCAGAACCAGTGGAGTTCTCAAGGAAGAATGTCCTTGGGACAACGTTTTCAGAGCAATTTAAATGGGCAGTCTGTTGTTGTATGGGGACAAGGGTTAAGGAGCGAATAAGTCTTTAGTTTTGGTATGGAAAACCTCATTCTGGCAGACCTGGCTTTTGCAGGAGTTATTAACAGGGGTGACGGGACCACATTTCTAGCGGACATTTTTTTGTACCAGGTTAGCGTGTTTGTTACTCGTCTACCTTGGGAGTGCGGTGGCTCGATGGTTAGAGCACTGATTTTAAACCAAAAGGTCGACGGTTCGATCCTGACTGGCTGTAACTGCGTTGTATCCTTGAGCAAGACACTTAATCCCGATTATCCACGCGAGGGCACGGTGGTGCTGTGTTATAAGGCATATTACACGTCGGTGGTGCTTACAACCGCTGCTAAATCTGCCTGTATAGGTCTGGAGTGAGTCCGTTGGGGAGTCTGACAGTTGTTTGCCGCTGATCGGTGGTTCTCTCTGGGTCCTCCGACTTCCTCCATCCGTAAAACTGTCTGACACGTTGTGACGCTGGTCGTTGAAAGTGTAGTTAACCCTTTACCCAACGCAGACGATATCAAAATCTATTATTTTAAATAGCATTTTTTAAAATTTTTCATCAAATTTTAACAAAACCATATCATGCGACGAGCTCGTTCCAACGAGGGGTCACATGATATGGTTTTGTTCAAATTTTTTGAAAAATAATATTTTTTCAACTGCTGAATTTGCATATTACGGAGCGGTAGCGGGCGATTCGTTGGGTAAAGGGTTAAGAAAAAAACATAAAACTCGGCTACCTCAAGCGGATATGCGTCGAACCTCTCTCTCCCTCTCTCTCTCTCTCTCTCTCTCTCTCTCTCTCTCTCTCTCTCTCTCCCTCTCTCTCTCTCTCTCTCTCTCTCTCTCTCTCTGTGTGTTTAAAGTTTGAAGCATCTCTTTCATTTTCATTTTCTCATTACCTTCCTCATCAAGCAACTTCTTGATGCAATATTGTAAACAAGCAATAACGATGACTTATTTCACCTACGGCGTCTACCCGCTTATCCAAAGCGCGTGGTATATAAGGAGAAGTTTTAGATAAGCTCTTTCTTGGGGTCTAATTCTGATAATTTCACTAACCTGTTTATTTATTTATGCTTAATCTGTATTTATATTTTTGTTATAAGCTTATATTTCTCCCTTGTGTAAGCTTTGCACTTGGTAAGACCTATTTATGTAAAACGAGGCAAATCGAACCAGTATTTGCGTAATAGACTGTTATTTATACCACAAAGAAATGTACTTGTTGCATCATTTTTATGTAAACAAAGATTTTATTAATATGGATGATTTGTATAATTATATCCTCATTACGGGAAATATTATTCTATACAATTGTAATATATAATCTGATGTTTAGTCAGAATTTCTTACACGTTTAGAGGCGACTTGCTTCTCAATCCTTTACCTGAGTCATCAAAACAAGTCGACGACACTAATTTAAAAAAAGTCTCCATTCTTTCCTCAAAAGCTTATAGTCGCTCATTGGGATGAGCTTAACGAGCTCGTCTCAACGAGGGGTCATAAATAATGTTTTTGACACAGAAATTGATAAAAAAATAATAAAATCGGAATTCGGAGTTCAGTGAATAGCGCTGGTCCGTTGTGCCGTTACGGTTGATAAAAGGTTAACTGAAGAGCGAAAGGCGTGCAGGCAAGGGAATTTCTACTCCAACTCCCACAGACTCACCCATCTTGCCTCCAGCCCCACAGCTGGAGACGCCAGATGTGGACGGTCCTGTGGAGACTGAGAAGGAAATGGAACCTGCCTTCTCGCCACTTCCCGATCCTCTCTCGCCTCTCCCTTCTGCACCAGAAGGCCAGAAGGCCTGGACCAAGACGCCGAACCGATCCACCATCAGAAAACAAGCTATCATGGGAAGACCTCGAAAAACAGACAGAGGAAACAAGAAAAAACGTAGAAGAAGCAGCAAAAGAAACAGCCAGAGTCGCACAAGAGATCAAAAATAAATTCGAAAGTCCAGAATTTCAACAAATCATAGTAACACTCGCAGAAGAAAACAACCCTCCACCAATAACATCCATTCCAATTGATAAAACCACACCTACTACCACTACAACAATATCACCGTCACAGCCCCCTCCCTCCAAGAGGAGAAGCAAGAAACACAAACGCTGTTAACTCTCTCCTTTTCCTGCTTTAATACGCTCAGACATGGCTTATGACAAAAGTAAAAAGGAACAATATTATACAGTAATCGAGGGTCGAAAGGAGCTTGCCCCACACCGTCACTGCGCGCATTCGGCGCGCTAAAACCATTCTTTTAGGTTTAGGTTTAGGTCAGACAGAGACAATCACTTCGGGACACATGCCAGACAACCCGGTGTAACAGGAATGGGTCCGTAGGAAAATTAGTCCCTCTGGACTATTATTCCGCGGAATTATAGTCCTAGGTCTAACATTTCTAGGAATAGTAGTCCGCCGGACTACTATTCCTAGAAATGTTAGACCTAGGACTATAATTCCGCGGAATAATAGTTCAGAGGGACTAACGTTCCTACGGACTTCCATTCCTTTTACACCGGCAGAAGTCAGTTAGACAAAAGCCACCCCACATTCCAATTTCAGATTGAGAGATTCTACACCATCTTAATACTATTTTGGGTAAAACATCTTATGTGTAAAGGGGAGGTTGTCCCGCGACGCAGGGACAAGAGTTCGCCTTGGGTAACTTTTATCTGCATTGTACCGAGTATTTGAGATTCAGACAGGAAACAAGCAATCATTAGTGGCTTGTGGAATGTGAGGAATAGCCTTTATTTAGATTGTGTAAATATAAAACAGTCAGAATTTGTGAAAATTAGATGAAAGAAAGGAAAATGATAAAACTGTTATCATTGACACATGGATGTGGCGACAGGTATCACCCCTCCCCCCCCCCCCCCCCCCCCCAGTCCTGGCCAAAATTTCCTATAGTTGGCAATTCGGGGGTCAAGTCATGAGTAGTTGGAAATTCCATTTATCTAGATTTTAGAACTGCTTTGGCGATGCTGATGTCTCCTTTACTTCCTAAATCCCAACACGGTTTCAAATCGACGAAAATTCTAACTGCTACTATTTACAACTACAGTGTACGCAATATCAAGCTTCATAAGTATGCATGATGTCAATCGGTACGAGATTTCTATAGTACATTTACTTATCGTAATAAAAAAATCCTCGAAATGCTCTTCAAGAAACTCACATCATGTAAAATCGTTATCCTAAGTTAATCCCATCATTCCCAGTTACAAAATGATGAAACATCGAAAACTGATCATCCCTGCATAAGATTTGATTTAATGTTAGGACTGTGTGAATGTTTTGAAGTTCTAAGCTTCAGCATTTGTTTAGCACATATTCAGTTCCCAGAATAAAACCAAATAATAATACCCTGATAATTCTATCATAAATGTGTTGGCATTTCAGTTACTAGAATCAATTTTATGCCCCCTTTCATGGCTTCATTTTCAAAATATCTTTCTCGGTAATGAATATACAACTACGGGGAGGGACCGGGAGGGGCTTTCCCCCTCCCGGTCTCTCCCCATAGTTGGAAATTCACTGCCCTACCCCCCCCCCCCCCCCCCAATCGGAAACCTCTAGCCACGTCCCTGCATTGACAATGGCATGTGGTTCAGTCTTGAACTCACACTCCGAGCAGTTCTTGTGACTGGAGTTTTGCAAACATGCACCCCGGAACCAACCAACCACAAATCACGAATAACGGGTTTATACGATCGGACCTTGATCACTTTCTTGTGCCACTGTGTAAAAATTGGAATAAAATGAGGATCAAACTAATTTTTTCCAAGCAAGGTGTCGAAATGTCGTTAGCTGTGTGAATAGTACTCAATTCTGCCGTTTATGTGAGCAAGATCGATAAATTATTCACTGTTTCTCAATTTGTTGAAAATTCTAACCTGGAGAGTGTCAAATCTCATTTCTAAGTGTAATTAGTGTAATATAACTTTTATTGAATATGTTAAATTGCGATAAGGTCCCACAAAGTAGATCTTCTGTTTCTCAGGCCATTTTTGTAAAATCGCACGTATGTGGGTGTTTTTTTTATTTTTGTAATTATTTCTTTGTCATTAAAAAGTTCATGTTTTTGGTTTGTTTTATGTTTTAGGCCTCATAATCTACAGAATAACATGGGTGGTGATGTATTTCGTCCATTGAGTGCAAGAAGGCTTTGCAATGCTAAGAATTGCAAAGCCTTGTCGCGCTCAGGAGACAAATTTATCAATTTTATCAACTTGGATAAAATATCAGGCATAAACCATTTTTATTTTTTTAAGTTTGCATTGGTTATAAAAGGAGACCATGCGGCAGCCAAAAGGGCCATGCGGGAAGGCCTGAGCAACAGCTTTTCATTTTTTAGGCCTACTATAATGATTATCGCGAAGTTAGTCACACTGCCACTCTCTCTCTCTCTCTCTCTCTCTCTCTCTCTCTCTCCCTCTCTCTCCCTCTCTCTCTCTCTCTTCCTCACTCTCTCCCCTCCCTCCCCCCTCTCTCTCTCACGAAAATAATTTTGTACATACGTTTGAACCTGACAACGCCAACCAATTATAGTTATTTTAGTTATTTTATAACCGCGTCGAACGCCGGGTAAAGTGGATCGCTGGTGGAAAAATCTGGATTGTATACCTCTTACCAGTGCGCCTTGACCTCGAACAGGAAAATAATACAACAGCGCGATCCGCAAACACAATGGCCGGCAATATAAAATCAACGCGACCGGCGGACGACGGTTTGGTGTGAAATTAGTCTCAAAATCGGAATTTCCACTCCCTATTTATTTATTTATTTATTTATTTATTTATTTATTTATTTATTTATTTATTTGGGTTTAACGACACATTCGACAGCCAGGGTCACCTTGTGTTTGCCAATTTTACGTGTGGAGGAAGCCGGACTACCCGGAGAGAACCACCGAGTAGCGACAAATAAAATCAGACTTCTCAACGTACCAATTCGCACATGCAGGGTTAGCATTGGTTGAAGACAAGTGCACAATCGACGTGCAGTATGCCTTAGTACACAGCGCCACTGTGCCCCCCCCCCCCCCCCCCCCACATGGGCAATCAAGATTAATGCCGTGTCCATGAACACAACACAGTTGCCCCTAGCAGGGATCCAACCATGGACCTTTCCGCTGGAAGTCCACTGCTGTAACCACTGATCTAACGCCCACCCTTTCCTAAGCTCTGTTTATACGAAAGTGCCAACAACACAATAGGCGAATCTATTTTTCCTTCACGGAGGATCAGTTATAATTTAACCCTTCAGCCCTATTGGGCTGAAGGGTTAAATTATAACTGATTCTCATAACCGATTCATTCCTTGTGTCGTTTTCTCGTCAGTGCCAACTTTTCTTTTACACAAATATTTGTGCATAACCTTCCGAAAGGGTCAATACATGCCGATATATTTTATGTCACGTCTGACTGGTGTGTAAATGTTTGTCATAACTTCCATGTTATATAATACTGTACGGAAATTATTTAATGTATTCCAAACATATTTCATGCTAATTTTCGTAATTAATATATTCATTACCCCCGGCATGCAGCTGATGATATCAACTGTACATGTAGGTATCGACAAGTTCATCATTTGATATGAATATTTGTACCGTACCAACAATATTTTGATAGTAGTGATAGAATATTTTATTTAAGTGTCACGTTTCGATACACATGGAAAATACTACACAAAGAATGTTTACAGAATGTCTGTATGAAACCCAGCCTCTGAAGGCATTTTGATCATTGATTGGTCGTTATACATTAAGTATCACCCCGCCCCCGCCCATCCCTAGAAAAGAATTGTATAAACGCCCATGCAGGAATTTCCACGTGCTTCTGCATATACCTATGTACATATACAACCAAATATTTTAATCAATTTCACAAGTCCGAAAAGCTGAAAAGTATTTACAAATATACAAGGAGCATAAAATGTACATAATGCTTTTGAGAGTTCGATAAAGCGACATGTTCATGCCGAAGTCAAATCCTCCCATTTTGGGGGTTCAAGATTTCTTTTGGAATGCAAATGTTCTTTGGTCGACCATTCAAAGTTTAAATTAAAATCGATCACCAACCCTGGTATTTATGTTTAAAAGTTCAGTTAGGTAATCGGCTTATATTTAAAATTACGTTATAAAAGTAAAACGCCTCATTTGGAATCACGATAGGATCTGGCCCGATACCTCCCTCACATATGTTCATCATATTATTTCTATAAGTTACTGGTTTCCAGTGAGATAAATATGGGGGGGGGGATAATAATAATATGTTCACCTCTCCCCCACCCACCCCACCCACAACCATATAATATAGGACTTTCTAAAATTTACAAAATAGTTCAACCCTCGAGCATGCCATTGACCACTCCAACAGCCACTGTCGACCTTCCCCTAAAACGTACACACACAGAAGTTGCATGGGTCTGTTATGACACCATCGATGTCGTAACACACGCAACCCCTGAATACACGTATTCCGTTGAGGGAAGTAGCGACTGTCATAGCACTGGGTGAATGCGGGCAAGAAACGAACGAACGAATGGTTTAACGCGCCGAAGGCGCGCAGGGACGGTTTGGGGAACAAACCCCTTTCGACCCTCTTTAACTGTATAAGATTTGACTCGACAGGCCGTGGTAAATGAGGAAAGTGAAAAAGGTACTCAGCGCCGTCTGTGTTTCCTTCTGTTCTTTTTGGGGGGAGGTGGCTGCGATGGTGATACCTCCTTTGGTGGTGTTAAAGGAGGGGTGATGGAGGGCTGACTGGGTTGATAAGGTCTAGCCCTTGCAGCTGCCGGTGATGGAGAGCTCTCTGGAGTAGTGCGCAGATAGTGGTTGCTGAGACTCTCTAATGCTCCTTTAACCGTGCTTTCCGTGAGTCCGCGGTTTTCCAGAATTTTAAAGTTTTGCTGGAGAAAGGCTAGATGTTCGTCATTCCTGACCTTTTCCCTAGGATTTTCTCCACGGACTCCGCGGTGTGAGCTTCCTGGGTGGTGTCCTGGTCGGAAAAGGCTGGAAGAGCAAGAGCGGGTTTAGCAACATGTGCGTTGTCCAGCTCAACTTCCTGCTCCATAAACAAACCTCCCTCCTCCATCTCCTCTTCCAAGGAAGAGTGTGATGGGCTGGAGATTGGAGAGCTACCTGGCGAACCAGCGTCCTCTGGACTCTCCACAGGAGTGGGGGGAACCGGCGTGGGCGTGGCACGACCAGGGGTAGCAGGCATTGAGCCTTCAACGCCATGGTTAGCCTCCCTCTCTTCCTTTTCCGTCCTTTTCTTCTCCATGAACACCGTCAGTCGGCGGGCATCGCGTCGTCTGGCGGAAGGTCCCTTCTTCCTTTTCCTTTTCTTCTTTGCTTCCGTCTTCTTGGCATCATCCAGCAAGTCTGGGTCTCTTGGAGGGTGACCAGTGTGTGTGTGTGTGGAGGGGATCACCTTACGAAAGGTGCTACACCTCTCCAAGGACGGCGTTCGGTTTCCTTCTCAAAATCCACTGTCAGTGGAATTTTACCCTTGAGCACCTGGATACTCCAGGTGGTAGCAAGGATAGCCTTCACTCTGACCAGTGTCTCTTGTATTACAATTGGGAGTTCCATTGTCTAGTTGTTGACACCTCGGAATCCAAGGTGCAAGCAACGTAAACGAAACGAGAACGCAAGAAACAAATTGTGTGCACCTTATATATGCTACTCAAAGTTTGCTAAGCACCAAATATTTGACACATCATTGTGAAATGTGCTTGTGACATATTCGCGAAATGTTTGGTGGATATGATTGAGAAATGTATTGAGATGGTCCCCAGTGTTTACATTAGCTCTCTTGACAGGCAGACTTTTCGTGACAGTCATGGAATGCATGTACCCCTTGATTTTCATGATGTTTTCTAATGTACATGACATGTGTAGGGTATTAAATCTTCATTTCAACACAAACCCTTGTGATTTAATGACTGAATATGGTAAATGCAAATGTAAGAAGACATTTGTCTGAAGCAGAAATGTGGTGGGCTGTAGGGATGGTGGAGCAAGGGGCTGCCCATCGTCAGGTTGGTGAAGCCCTTGGTGTGCACCATATGGTGATCACCAGAGCCTGTGCAAGATTTCAGCAGTATGGCACACCAGTAAGACGGCATGGTGGTGGCAGAGACAGGGCAACATCTGCAGCTGAAGATCGGTTTTTGATCATTTAGGCCCGTAGGAAGCGCTTTCCCAATGCAACTCAGCTTCGCAGTTACCTTCAGAATGCATCTGGGGTATATGTTTCGACGCCGACTATCCGGGCAAGGTTGCACGAAGGCGGTCTCCGATCGAGAAGACCATGTATTCGCATTCCGCTGTCCAAGAACCACCGCCAGGCACGATATGAATGGGCCATGGACCACGTTGGAAGGACCAGAGAAGATTGGCGACCTGCCCTGTCAATCATGGTCTGGGGCGGCTTCAGCTGGAATGGACGTACAGAGCTCTGTGTCCTTGAACGTGATGCATTGACTGCACAACGGTATATTGAAGAGATCCTGGATGACCACGTCAGATTGTATGCAGGTGCAGTGGGTGATAGATTCATTCTGATGGACGATAATACCCGTCCTCATGTTGCCCATGCTGTCGGGGAGTACCGGCAGAGGGAGGGGATTGAGCGTATGGACTGGCCAGCAAGATCCCTTTACCTCAATCCAATCGAACATGTCTGCAATGAGTTGCGGATTGCAATTTCAGCCCGTCCAGTCCAGCCAAGAAGTGTCCGGGAGCTTAGCGCCATGCTGGTCCAAGAATGGAACAACATCTCACAAAGGACCACCGGGAACCTGATTGGGAGCATGAGAAGGCGTTGTCAAGCTGTAATTAACAGTAATGGGTCTCATACTCGATACTGAAGCCATACCAGTTCGCTCCGTAAACTTTTTGGCATATTGAAAAATTTCCTCTTTTACCAATAATATCCATTTTCCATGGTTATCGTATTCAAAAGCTAAAAAATAATGTCAAACACAAATAAAATCTTAATTTCTGTACTTAAATTCATTAAAGATATAATTAAATAAAAAATATATACACTTTTCATTACAATATTTCAACTAAAACGTAAAACAGGTAGTTTGATGTACTTGGTGCTTAGCAAAATTTGAGTAGTACACATCTTTATAGGATAATGTATACATAAGGGTAGTTTAACCCTTTACCCAACGTAACGGCCAAAACCGGCGCTATTCTCAAAAATCGCCAATTAATTTTCATTATTTTTTTCATTTTTTGTCTCAAAAACATAGGTTATGACCCCTAATTGGAACGAGCTCGTCGAGCTCGTTCCAATGAGGGGTCATAACCTATGTTTTTGAGACAAAAAATGAAAAAAATTAGTTATTCAAGAATTTTTTTTTTGCAAGTGTCGTCTGCTTTTCATGTTGGGTAAAGGGTTAAGTGTTGGTTGCTCATTTACAAAACTGTTGTTTTTCTACGACTGAACATTTTATATAAAATAAGGATTAGTTATGCTTAGTTTATATTATTTTATTCCAGAATCATTGTTTGTAACGAGCCCCTGTGGTTGAAGCCAAGAGAGGGTGTAACTCGTCACACTGCATTATAAACAGAAAAGTTTCCGCCACATTTTGATTGTCGTCATTATCGTTTAGTTCCTTGCTTTTTCAAGAACTTCACACCTTTTTTCAACATAAAACTCAAAGTTCATTAAAAAATGTTTTTCGTCTTCGACAGCATTGGCGGAACAAAATTTGCATATTCTTTGTTCTTGCGGCACTTTCGGTTTTGCATACCTGCCGGCCTCCACTTCAAGAGGGAGTGCTCCGACTCTGAAAGCCGCTAAAGTCCGTCGATGATGTATTGGAATCACACCTGCGGCATAACATTCACGCGTTAATTCCGTTTTTAATTGTCTATAGGTGCGCATTTTTTTCCGTTCACATGGACGCTGTCATTTCAGAGTTTATTTTTCCATATTGCACAATCCATTTCTACCAGTTTTTGTTTGGCATCTCTTAGGTCCATTGATTCATCTCGCTGAACACTTTTAATAGTTTTGTCACTCTTGAGTCCCAGGATCTTTTGTTCGTGAGGGACCAGTTGTGGACCTCAGATATGAACCGGTCACTGTCCAACGATTTTAGACGTTTCCCGTATCTAAATATGTTGATCCACTGTTGTGTCAAGGGAGTAATCAACCCCAAATCACCTCGTAGACACAAGTTTGGGGGTTTTTTACGAAGTCCCAAAAAGTACCGTGCTGCTCTTAGTTGCACGCCATTAAATTTGTTACATTCCGATAAACCCTAGATAGCACTGCCATAGAATAATACTGGTTCAATTAGTGGGTTATAGAGTTTTTCAAACACATTCAATCTCATCCCCCCCCCCCCCCCCCCCCCCAGCACTAGAGCATTTCTTTATTAGTTCCTTAAGCGCGCGACTGGCCGATTTGGCTAATTCTTTCAATACTTTGTATCTAAGTGTTCGTTTAACCCGAGTCCTAAATATTTGTAATTAGCTGCATACTGTAGTAACAAGTCACCACAATGGAACTGAGTTTTTTTACCTCTGTTTGTTGCGATTTTAGTCTCATTTTCGTTCAACTGTCGTCTCCATTTTTACACCACTTATTTAATGCATTAAGTTGTTTTTGCAGACCTTCCTCCCTTTCAGCAGGCAGAACAATGTCATCGGCGAACAACGATACACTAACTTGTCTTCCGTTTATATCTATGCCTGTGTTTGTGTTCCGAATGTCCGCAGCTAAATCGTTGATATAAATGGAGAACAGAGTCGGTGATAAGGTGCAGCCTTGTTTTACACCACTGGTCACTCGAAAGACCTCGGTATGTCTGTTGTTAACTGCCACTGAAGACTTTGTGCCACTAAATAGGGACATGATTGCGTTGTATATGTTACCACGTAGGCTAGTCTGTTTAACCTTACGCTCGTCGCACGTGTGATATGATTCAATTGGGCTTTCAAGAAAAAAAGTGATTACAAAACAACAGGTTCCATCTCCCCATGTTCACCATTGGCTCGTTTATATTTACGTATTGCTTTTAAAGACGCTGTGTGCAGTTGACGTTGATAGGGTGCGGACCCCCCCCCCCCCCAAAAAAAAAAAAAAAAACAACAACATCAGGCTAGATTCGACCCACTCAACTGAAAGCTCTAAAAATTTTATGAAGTTGACCCCGACGGTTGTGGACCTAATCGCCTTGACATAAATGCTGTGCTACTAGAGCTGGGCGTTTGGGGATTTTTGTTTGGGGGTATGTATGGGTTTTTTTTTTGGGGGGGGGGGGGGGGTCCTCGTTTCGCTTCCAGTTTTGCAGCAATTTGCCAAGGAACCGAAAACCGAACCGTAAGACACAGCAAAAGCCGGCCGAACAGTTTTACTGTGTTTGTGTACAAGCTTATCACTCTATCGTACTTGTAGGGAACTGGACAAGGTAGCCTTTGTGGACTCTAGTCATTTAGTCTATCCGATAAAGTGGTGAATATGTCTCGCAAGCCTGAAAACAAGCAATCTGTCATTTGCAGAATGAGGTCCACAGAGGGTGAATTTGCTGATGCTATCCCATACAGTGGGCCTATTTATCCTCGGGTACCTCTTTCAGTTCAGGTTTGAGACCTTGATTCGGACTGATGTTCACAGAGGGTAAATTCGGTGAGGCTACCCTGCTGTGCATCACCAAATTCACCCTCTCGGGACCCCCTTTTGCAGTCTGCTTATTTTCTGGCTTGTTGTCACGTGTTTTTCCCCACTGGGCGAGTCAATAAGTGAACACATGTGAAAATGAGACCACACATAGATTAGAATAACTTTATTCATTTGTTACCTATTTTGGGGTGGGGTGGGGGTGGGGGTTCTGACTCGATAAGCTTAGCAGTCGATGCCCAAGAACTCCTAAGAATGATCAAAGGGAAGTTCGGTTGAACCCAATGGAGACACAGACAGAGCTTTAACCCTTTACCTAACGTGAAAAGCAGACGACACTTGCAAAAAAAATTCTTGAATAACTATTTTTTTTTCATTTTTTGTCTCAAAAACATAGGTTATGACCCCTCGTTGGAACGAGCTCGACGAGCTCGTTCCAACGAGGGGTCATAACCTATGTTTTTGAGACAAAAAATGAAAATATTTTGAAAATTAATTGGCGATATTTGAGAATAGCGCTGGCCGGTTTTGGCCGTTACGTTGGGTAAAGGGTTAATACAGACTATTGGGGATTTTTACCAAGTTAAGGAGCCTGAAGTATTATTTACTATATGTTCTAAACACATATAAGAATTAAACCGAAACCGAGGTTTTTCCTGGAACCTAACCGAACCGAAAGCGAAAGCAAATCTGAAATTTGAGCCCGCCACCCCCCCCCCCCCCCCCCCCCCACTGCATCCCTCCCCTCCAGCTTTATTGGCTGACATGCCTACTTAGCTGACGGCAACCCGTTTGTATAGTTGGAGTTGACAGCATGTGTGTTAAATTAAAAACTCGATTTGCGGGACGCGCAAATTTTACCCTACATGTAAATCTCTAAAACTCTTTCACCGTCACCAAGACCTCATGCCCACGGAAGTCAAAGTTGGTAAATCAGAGAAAGCGCCACAAAGCTACATACCATACCTACCCGAAGACGAGAGGGTAATACCGGACAATAATCGAAAATCTCGCTGTGACAGGGAGAAAGGTAAAGAAATGGATTTCTCTCTCTGAAACTCTTTTTCTCTTTTTTTTCTACTAACGTTTTTGTTATTTCACATTCGTCCCCTGGCCGTTTGGACACCACAAAAACGAGCATAGTTTGGGTGGTTGGATCTCGGATAAGTCCATTTCGGGTTGCAACTTCGTTCACCGTACTTGTGTTTGGTGAACATGGTAGGATATTACTACAGCACTGAGCAGTGGGATAGCTAGCCCAAAGCAAGTGTGTGTGTGTGTGGGGGGGGGGGGGGGATGGGGGTGGGACTCGCAGAGCCTGGCTTAGCTCCATTTTAATAGGGGGGGGGTGAGGGTGGTGTGTGCGGGAAAAGCTGTCCAAGCCTTCACATCTCAGAATTTTGCGTCCCTAAAGTTTGAGCTTGATAACCAAGGTAACAATAATCAGGGTTTCCACTAGAGGGAAATAAATGTGTCCGATATGGGGCGGCCAAAGGTCGTCGATGGGGGTTTCTAACCGTGGAAATTAAATTTTTTCTACAACGGGCTGAACCATTTTGAATTTCAGGGTTCCAAGCCCCCATCTCCTTGCATCTGAGCGGATATTTTGAGGTTTTTCATGTATTGACAACTGTCTACCTTTCACCGACACAGATACTAGGACAAGCAATCTACAAATCTACAACCTAACCCCCATGGACCTTACCCCCTACGATTTTTATGCCATTTTTGACATATTTCGAGGACCAACTTTGAGGGAAAGTGGGGGGATGCGTCCCCTCCCAACCCCCTACGTGGCCACGCCACTGGCATTGAGGGCGAAGAGTGACTCATTTGATAGTATAGTGGACTTGGGTGCGAAAGGCTTTGGATCTAGTCCTGACCCGCTCTATTTACGTTGCGTCCCTGACTAAAAACACTTAACCCACTCTCGCTTGCTCAAATGTTTATTTATTTATTTATTTATTTATTTATTTATTGAGTTTAACGACACTTTCGACAATCAGGGTCACCTCGTACCGGACAATTTTACGGGTAGAGGATGCCGAAGTACCCGGAGAGAAGTACCGAGCAGCGGCGAGCAATTGTCAGGCACCCCAACGTACTAACTCCACACAAGCAGGGTTAGCATTGGTTGAAGATAAGTGCGCCATCAACGTGCAGTGCGCCTTAGTAAACAGCGCCACCGTGCTCCCACATGGACAATCGGGATTAAGTGCCTTGCCCAAAGACTGGTGGGGTTCGAATCGAGAACCTTTCGGTTTGAAGTCCAATGCCGTAACCACTGAGCCACCGCGCTCCCAAAATGCAAGGCTAGAGGCAGGAATTGGGGGAGGGTCCCGTTCACATAGAAAGATATCGGAACACCTTAGCGTGCCGGATCGGCGAAGAGTAAAAGAAAACATAGCTGATGTTGGCTTTAAGGAATTGGGGGGGGGGGGCACAAAACTCTTTTAAACGCCCCCCCCCCCCCCCCCTCCGATTACACCTATGACCACCTACGCCTCTTCTATGGCCCGCCGAATCACAATATTTCTCTAGAATCGAATCTCGAATCGAATCAAGCAAACTGTTCAAAACCGAATCGAATCCACTTCTCCATTGTTACGATACTACGGCCAACTGGGGTGCTATCTATCTCCGTCGTGAACCCAATATCAAAATGAATACTGGACTATTAGAAACTTGACAGGTATCACAAAGCCACAAAGCCACTTATCGTCCTTTGAGTGCCACAGGGCGCCATCTGCAATGCCAAGGCATTGCAGATGGCGCCTTGGTGCACTCAACGGACGATATATGGTGAAAATGAGTCGTAATGCAATCTCCACTATCGTTTCAAATACCATTTTTGTGAAGTTTCCGACTGAATTTGTGATGTCTAGTTGGACCAGATACGTTCGATTTTATTGATCAGAAAACTGAAGGATGGGCTGTTATCTTCAGAAAGTCGACCACAAAAAAATTGTATGAAATCCAAATCTCTCCAGGATTCGATTTCTATGAATAATCGAGATTGTTTCAAATCGAATCGAATCGAATCTCGAACGTTCGCCGAACCCAACCTCCCTTCCCCACCCACTCCCGTTAGGTCCCTGTGGATTAATGTAAGATGTTGTTTTATGGTTCTTGCGAGATTTTCTCGGTCAGTGTGTACGGAACTTTCCTAAAACTAACAACACAGAACACGTGAACATATTAACAGAGCAAGTTATCAGATACTATTGTTGTATAACATTCGATAGTTTTTTGTTGGCTCGTACAGTTCAGTTTGGTTGGTAAATTTCCTCTCTTCTCTCTGTTATGATACTAATACATGATGTAATAAAACAAACATTTGTAATGAAAATGTTATCTTTCGTCACTGGGTCACTGAGAAAAATTTGACAATATGACGTCAGAGATGGGTTGGTATTCTGTCCGCGACAATTCAAAAGGTGGGATGAACCACTTGAACAGCTTGTAAAACTGAGACCACGTGACGAGGATATAAAATTTGGTGATAATTGCGTACATGTGTATAGCAAAACAAAAGCACATTGACACGAAGTTTTGTCTAATCGACAACTTTTATAAGACGTTTAATAAAGTGTTTCCGCCGAATGAATTTCTGAAACAGGGGAACAAACTGAAAGTTGTGCAAGTTTTTCTATTATCACCTGTACGGACAAGTGATTAACTAGGGCAGGTAAATTGCTGTGTTCGGGTTGGTCCCGTTTCGTCAACAAAGAGTGACACTCGTCCAAGCGCAAAACGAATTTGGAGTTCATCTCATCCACATAATCCACAATTTTCGCCCGTATTTCGTTTTCTTTCGAAGATTAATCGACTTTCGGACTAAATAAAATCTCCAACAAGACGTTGCCGATCCTGCCATTCGTCAATTGGATAATTAAGTGATGTAAGTATGTTTTTCTTGAACTTTGAGAAAGTTTTCTTACAATGTATTGTCGTGTTAACTTTCTAACATGGCGATAAACAGGTTCGCGTGAAACTCAGACAAAACGGTAGTGAACTGAGTTACGGTTAAGTTGTTCTTGTGGGTCAAGACGATTCAGAGATCTTTTTTCGTTGAGATCGTGGCTATTTTTCGGATCTTTTCAGTTTTTCAAGTACAATTATAGAATGTTTGCCGTAGCATAAGTTAAATCCAAATTTGTTGGAGGACGGAACAATTTTTTTGCACAAAATGCTCGACGAATTCTGTAAAAACATTCTTTTTTTAATGATAAAACACATGGGCCTCAGCAAATATAAAATTAATATCATTTTTGAAGACGATTCTTTTAATAACAAAAAGTTGTGATCACCAGATTTTAATTTGCCTTTGTGTATACATTTTCTTCTTTATGTTCATCTTTTAACCCTTGGATTTCATCTTCTTAACCCTACGCGTCTCCACATTACGGCTGCTGTGAACTGGTAACTTTCCACTGGTTGGCAAAATTTCCACGGACACAATAATATTAAGATTCCTTACACGTATTGTTTGAATAATCAGCAATGGTGCTTCATAAATTAAAATTTTGTTGATGAGGATTTTTATTACCTGGTAAACGCATACGTGGACATCCACTGCAAATGCGTGGAATTCGACTAGTCCACGGCATTTGTACTAGCTGTAACCGTAAATTGTCACTATAATATTGCTTTCAAACGCTCCCGCGTTGTGTCCTTGGGCAAGGCACTTAACCCCGATTGCCTACATGGGGGCACGATGACGCTGTGTACTAAGGCGTACTTCACGTCGATGGTGCGCATTTCTTCAACCAATCTAACCCTGCCTGTGCCGCGGTGCAGACTTACGATGTTGGAGAGCTGACAGCTGCTCGTCGTTGCTCGGTGGTTCTCTCCGGGTACTCCGGCTTCCTCCACCCGTAAAACTGTCACGGTCACGATTAGCCATTGTGCATAAGTATGTGACCTTAAACACCAATAAATTAATAAATATAAATATTGCTTTCAAATTGTTGCCCCCAAGTGTATTCTTTCTTGAGAAAAACCCATCCAACAGTCTGCATGTGCAGTACAGTCGCCGTGGACTGGTCGTAATCCATGCCTGGGCAGTGATGTCCACGCATGCCTTTACCAGGTAATAAAAATCATCACAAGCAAAACTTTAATTAGTGAGACATCGGGTTGTACCCGTTGCTTCATTAATTAATTTTTTTTTATAATTATTCCTATAATTAGTGTTTGCAATCTAATTTTATTCCGTACGTGGAAATATTTCCCACCCAGTGGAAAGTGACCAGTCCACAGCGGATGTACTGTATCTTGGCAATGTTTTTACATCATTGTTGGCTGCTTGTTCAAGCAGCCAACAATGATGTAAAAACAATGCTAATTCGTCTACAGTTGTGTTCAGGTCTACAGTTGTGTTCAGGTCTACATGGTGGTAATTTTCGTAATAATTAATCTGAGGCCTGAATGATATATAAAATTCAGAAGTAATCTGTTGAGGACTCCTCGAAATCAAACTATTTGAGATTAGATGGGAGTATGGCACAAGAGCAGTTCGACTTGAGCCGATGATCATAAAAACACACCAGGAGAGGGGTTGAGGCCTAACAGTAAATATCAAGCTGAGTGACAAAACATAAAACGCACTGGCAACGTTTCAGCTGATGTGCATCCGGTTGTCCATCAGCTGAAACTTTGTCTTCATTGCTCCAGATATGCCTTGTTTTCACAGATGTTGCGTGTGGTTGAAATAGTCTTGTTTTGAAGATGCGATTGCATATATGTTAGAGATTACATGTATATGTACCGGTTTTCAAGTGGGGGAACCTCTAGAAATGGAAGAGTTACCGACGTAAACAAGTTATATTTTACTAGAAAAGTAGGATCCGGAAACGTTTGCACTTGACTTTATACTTGTATTGCAGTCACTCTATAGTAATACTTGTGGAAGTGGCCGTTAACAAATAAATAAATAAAATTATTTTTTAAATTAAAATAATAAAATAAATATATAGATGGACAGGTTTCACTGCAACAGAAAATTGAATTGGGCAAGTCAGTGGGGTTTCCGAGCAGTTTTTGGTGTTTGTTTCGAGTTTTTTTCTTTTTTTTGTTTGTTTTTGTTTGTTTTGTTTTGTTTTGTTTTGTTTTTGTTTTTTTGGGTGGGGGGTGGAGGGAAAGGGATAAAATATCTCGTGACGTTAATCAGCTGCATATCACTGATTATCATATGTTACAAAGTGACCTCTGGAGCCAATACTATAAAACTTTTACAATTGTATTTTCTGGAATTGTATTTCTACCTATTAATATAACTGATTAAAATGAATCATTAACATTTTAAAAGATATGGCACTTTGCCAACTGACAAATTGCCAGATCTTTGAAAATGCTTATGGTTCATTTCAACTCATTTAAAGTCATAACTGGAAAATACAATTCTAGAAAATACAATTCCAAAAGTTTTATAGTATTGCCCCCTGGTTGGATCTTAAACCTGAGAGCACATGTTGATGTACATGTAACTGGACAATTGTTAACCCTCTTATACCTTCGCCGAAAAAAACGATCAAGAATCGGTCGGCTCATGCAGTACTAATTTGGCCCGAACAGCAAATACCTTTATTGTCTTTGTGCAAGTGTAAACACGTAATATAAGTTTTCAGACCCCCTTTTTTCGAAGTCATGTTTATACATGTGTGTGTGTTCAGCAAATATTGATTTTATGCAACCATGTTTCCAGTTGGAAGTGGCACAGTGCTTGATTAATATCATTTATTTATTTATTTATTTATTTATTTATTTATTTATGGGGGTGGAGGGGGCACAAAATTAAATCGGATCGCGATCCAGTCGAAATTCCCTGTCCGCTTTCGTGATCAAAATCCTGTGAGTTCAAAGTGTGAATATGTATGGGGTTTGTTCTGTATATACAGTTAAAACTAGAAGTCATGTCATGAAATGCGCACAAATAGCACGTCGATCTACGCATTAATCTGTGCGTTATGACCATAGTATGGCTCTCAAATTCTTTATATATGGCCTGTGCACAAGCAATGTTTCAGCCAATGGACCTCCGGGTAACCCGGAGGTCCATTGGCAGAAACATTGCCTGTGTTTGCTATGAGTAACCAGGAGAACCTGTCGTGCTTTGGATGCCATTTAATATGGCAATTACGCACAATTCCTACGCGCAATTAAGCCTATATAAGCGCACGCACAGTTCATGACAGGACTTCTAGTGTCAACTGTATGTACAATACAGAAGCCGTGGACTGGTCGTAATCCACGCGTGGCAGCGATATCCAAGCACGCATTTTCCAGGTAACAAAAATCATCATCAGCAAAATTTTAATGAAGCACAGCGTTGTACCCGGTGCTTCATTAATTAAATTTTTGATGATTATTCCTTTAATTAGTGTTTGGAATTTAATATTATTGCATTCGTGGAAATATTGCCCACCCGTGGAAAAGTGACCAGTCCACGGCGGCTGTACAGGCCCGTACTACATGTGTGGTGTCTATGTTCTATGTGGTTCTATGCAGTTCTATGTAGTTCTATGTGGTAATTCGATGCCCCCCCCCCCCCCCCCCCCCGATCCCTTTCCATCCAAATCTCTGCATAACCTTTTGAAAGGGTTAAGGCGCACAATACCTCGCGCTGCATAGATATGCTGTGCAAATCACCTGGAGGTGCGAACTTTACTTTTTAATGAGATCATCAATAACCTCAAATAATTGCTGCCATCCATCAAAATAGTGCCATTTTCTGACATACAAAGAGCCACCAGATTCCCTGGGGGCGTGCTGTTCACGAAATAAAGTCCATTGCCTTTGTCGACATTTGCAACTCATTCTATCGGAAAGAAATCACTTAGCCCTCTGGCTAATGTTGTGTCACCTGTAGCTACATACATGTATATGACATTAACGAGAAGAAAGTTTCCACCACGTTTCCTTATACATGTACTTGAAATTTAAGGTCGTGACAGCAACAATTTTTAGTTCTCAATTTGTCCTTTACATGTTTACTATTCTGACGTGATAACTCAAATCGAAGACCTGTCAGTTGGTACTTCCGGTTTTAACCGATTGAATCTTGAACTTGGACAGAATTAACTCTCTACCCAACGCACTGTACGGCCGCTGGTTTTTAATTTTTTGATTAAACATTATTTATTTATATATTTATTTATTTATTTTTTATTGAGGTTTAACGGCACTTTCGACAGCCAGGGTCACCTCGTGTCGGACCGTTTTGCGAGTGGAGGAAGCCGAGGTACCCGGAGAGAACCACCAAGCAACGGCGAGCAACTATCAGGCTCCCCAACATACTAACTCCACACAAGCAGGTTAGCATTGGTTGAAGACAGGTGCACCATGGACGTGCAGAACGCCTTAGTACACAAGGCCACCGTGCTCCCACTTGGGCAATGGGGATGAAGTGTCTTGCTCAAGGACACAACGCGGTTGCCGCAGGTGGGATTCGAACCGAGGACCTCACGGCTTGCAGTTTGCACCTCTTCCTACCGAGCCACCGCGCCCCCAGAATCAAACATTACACCCGCTTTTGGGTTATTGTTTTTGAACATAAAGGTCTCACTTGTATTTTTTTTATTTTTTTTTTATTTTTATTTTTTTTTTTTGGGGGGGGGGGGGGGAGGGGTCTCTTACCTCCTTATTAAAAAGAGAATCAATCGAGTTAGGCCATAAAAACCTGCTTCGTTCAAAACTGTATCTGTCACCCAGGTGATCATCAAACTGAAATTTTCCTTTTCCAAGAATAGTTCGTTTTTGTGGGTTTAATAGCTTGCGACACATCGTGTCGGAGAGACTAACGGTGGGAGAGGCCGGGAAAAATACGGGCCTGAATACAGTTAAAACTACAGTTAAAACTAGAAGTCCTGTCACGAAATGCGCACAAATAGCACGTTGATATGCGCGTTAATGTGCGCGTTATGACCCAATTAAAGCTATCATATTCCGTACATATGGCCTGTGCACAGGCAATGTTTCAGCCAATGGACCTCCGGGTAACCCGGAGGTCCATTGGCAGAAACATTGCATGTGTTTGCTATGAGTAACCAGGGGAACCTGCCGTGCTTTGGATGCCATTCGATATGGCAATTACGCGCAATTCCAACGCGCAATTACGCCTAGATAAGCGCACTATTCGTGACAGGACTTCTAGTTTTAACTGTAGAAGTCCTGTCCTGAACTGTGCTCTTATCTAGGCGTAATTGCGCGCAATTGCCATACCGAATGGCATCAAAGCACGGCAGGTTCTCCTGGTTACTCATAGAAAACACAGGCAATATTTCTGCCAATGGACCTCCGTGTTTCCCGGAGGTCCATTGGCTGAAACATTGCCTGTGTTTTCTATGAGTAACCAGGAGAACCTGCCGTGCTTTGATGCCATTCGGTATGGCAATTGCGTCCCGGAGGTCCATTGGCTGAAACATTTCTTGTGCACAGACCATATGTACAGAATTGGATAGCCTTACTATGGTCGTAACGCGTAGATCAACGCGCCGATCGACGTGCTATTTGTGCGCATTTCATGACAGTACTCTAGTTTTAACTGTACATAGCAACGGCAAAAAAGTGTCGATTCATCATTCTCTAACTTTCTATTCGGGACAAGCAAGTGCAGCATTTGTTGAAAGCAATTATACCGTCGGCATACATACACAGTGTCACCGCGCCCCCACTTGGGCAAGCGGAATTAAGTGTCTTGTCCAAAGACAACACAGACGACGTGGTAGGCTCGAACGTTAGCCCTTTCGATCTGAAACCCAGTGTGCTGACTAATGGGTCGCCGCTCTCCTCCAAAAATAGTGGCCAATGGGGTGACGGGATACCTACTACATGGCGAATACGTTGTGTGTGCCTTACGGATTTCTTTTAACAGAATAAGAAAGATATTATCTCTTTGGAAATTCCGTAGGTGATTTAGTTGTAATTCGCTCTCACCGTGTGTCCGTACTGTATTTTCTTCGATATCAGATCGCGATACATGTAGATTCGATCTCGGCGCACTTTCACCAGGGGATCGAGATTTCGTAAATCCAACACTGCGAAATAAAGACAGTATCAAAAAAGCAAGTGACAGTACCAAACACGCAAGAGAAAATAGCATCTTGGATTTACTGTTCTCGAATTTCTTTACACAGCGAGATTCTATTGTGTTGCTTTGGGTGATGGGGGTGGAGGGGGTTGGGGCGGACAGAGGTTTTCGATTGGATCACGACCCAGTCTTGATCCAATCCAAATTATCTGCCCCTTTTCATGATCACAATACAGTATGGATGCTAGAGTAAAGCTGTGTTCTCACTGTAGATTTTTATCGTACGTCTATTATTGAACGTCTTTTGTCGACGTCAAAATCTGTAGGCTGTTCTCACTTTTGACGTTTGTCGTTCGATTTTTCTCTGGAGGCTGGTCAGCCGAAATCCCTTCGACATATCGAAGGACGCTTTCGATAAAAGAAGTTGAAATAAAACGCCTTTTATAGTTTCGACAAAAGTCGTGTCAGTCAAAAATCTGGGCCTGAAACGGTTGGCTCGTTTTCACAACCGACTAACCGAGAGCTGTAACCGGATAATATCCGGTTAACCGTAGCCATTATTTCACCGAATTTGGGATCAAAACTGTAGGAATTGGAAAGCAGTATTCTCAGAAACTATTCCGTAGTGAGTATACAAACGAACTTTGTTGAGTACTCGACAACGTTCGTTTGTATACATACTACAGAATAGTTTCTGCGGTTACTCAGTATTCACGGAAATTGCCTATCATTAACGAAGTCTTGAATGCCAAAGTCGATTATTTCTCAATATATACAGCGCTGCTTCGAGGTGTAATCAATCCCAAAGGAGAAGCGGCAGATTTACTACGTTTTAACCGTGGAATGACGATCACTATCGATATTTCGGATAACCGGTAGACGTTTTTTTTAATCGGTTAGGTAAGTAACCGGTTTCAAGCCGGTTATCCAGTTAACCATTTCAGCACTACAAAAATAGAAAGAAAGTCATCCGTCTTGCGTGTTGTCACTATAGATTTTTGTCCATCGACACCAACTTTGTCGTTTACTGGAAAAATAGTACGCTAAAAATCTATAGTAAGAACACAGCTTTAATGTAACTGCTTGCATCTTTCTTGGTGGTCTGTCAACATGGAAAAAAAGGGCACGTGACAAATCGGCGATAGACAAAACACGGAACAGGAGCTACATGCAGAAAAGAAAGCTGGATACTGTGAAGTCACGTTTGACCCTAATAAAAAGCATACAATAGACAGTATATGGATTCAGTTGTTTACTTGAATATAGTGTGAAAATGAGCATGTAGAAATTAACGTTCCTTATTCTGTGTAGAATCTTATCATTCAGACTTGATCACATGCTGGCAGGAGACGGTCTAATATATTTTGGTCGTTGATGGCGTTATACAAGTACTTCCTGTGAAGCCATGAAGGCCCATGGACCATAAATAAATATACGGATGTACAACACTGTGATGACCGCTTTTCCCCACACAGGACTGAAAATCAGTCACTTTTTTCACTCTTTTTCATGAAAATGAACACTTCAGTTGCTACCAAACCTCAACAAAGTCCCAAAATAGCGAATGTGGGGAAATTTGAAAACACTGATGGTTTCCATATTCAACGATTGGTTCCATTTGGTTTTCGGTACCCCCGTGATATCGGTTATCGGTCAGATATTTTGTTTGCCCATCTCTAGTTGTCTCTCGCATTTCCTCGCACACCCATACAGTACGTGGAGAGTGGAATGTAACTAAATCACCTGCAGAGTGGAGTTACCACCCAAGCTATAACTTTCAAATTTTGTACATATCAACAGAAAACACAAGCAATGTTTCAGCCAATGGACCTCTGGGTTTAACCCTGAGGTGCATTGGCTGAAACTTGGCTGGTGCTGATTATGCTTTGCAACAAATTTGCAATTATTGCCCGGGTGGAATCTCCACTCTGCGGGTGATTTAATGGTAATACGCTCTTCACGTACTGTAGTTCGTTTGCCATACAGATACAGTACGGCCGCCGTGGACTGGTCACTTTCCACGGAGGGCAATATTTCCACGGACGCAATAATATTTGATTCCAAACACTAATTATAGGAATAAACATCACAAGTTTTATTAATGAAGCACCGGGTACCACCCGGTGCTTCATTAATTAAAATTTGGCTGATGATGATTTGTATTACCTGGTAAACGCATGCGTGGACATCACTATCTACGCGTGGAATATGACCAGTACATGGCGACTATACTGTATAAATGGAGCATGGTGGCACACTTGTTACGTCACTGGACTTCAAACTCAGAGGTCCACGTTTTCTATAGGGTTAACTGCGTTATGTCCTTGGGCAAGTTCGCGCGATCCAGTCGAAATTCATTGCCAGCTCCCCCCCCCCCCCCCCCCCCCCCGAGCACTAAATAATGTCACCCTTTGGAAAAAACTGCAAGAATATTGAAATCGAAATTGTATATTTGTGTCCCCGCGGGAACCCCGGGAAGTGAAGCAGTGCCTGTTCACTGTAGTAAACAGACTCTGTTTAACTGGTAAAATAAGACCCAGTCACCAATGCTTGGGAGGTGCAAACCCTCTCTAAAATGGGCAACGTGGCTTATTAACGCTCACCCCTGGTTGAGTTCATATTCATGTTGTGGTCATGGTTAGCCATTGTGCAAAAATATGTGACCTTAAGGTGCTATGTAAGTAATGGAATTTTGTTTATTTTGAAATGCTCACCTCTGATACTCCTAAAATTCAAATTAAATATACACAAACTATATATCAAAAAGAAGGTTGGGAGGTATAGCAGGCCTGGCATTTTCAGCAGAGCGATTTATTCGCTCGCGTTAAAAAAATTGAGAAGGGCGAAAAATATCCCTCCTAGCCTTAGAAAATAATGATTTCCACAACAGTCTTTTCCTGAAACCCACAGGTTTGGGAAAGACAGTGTTGCCGTCTCACAGAGACTTCCTGGTTAGCAGCACCAAATAAAATGTACAAAGCCCACTAGGTGGAATTCATTAATAATACAATTTCATTTTGCCACTTTTAGCTTTTGTAAGCTTGAGGGGAGCTAATCGATCCCCTGGGCCATGTGAGGAGAGCGATGTTTAGCCCTCCTGCATTTTTAAGAATGCCATGCCTGGTATAGAATACGAAAAATACATGCAATCAATTCACAGAGTTGACAGCGGGCACCACTGGTTCCTGGAAGTCTGCTACCGTATTCGTACCAGAATTAATAATAAAATAATATTTCACGAGATAAACTTGTGGCCAAATATGCTTCACATATCCAAGAACAAAGCTAGGGCATCAAAATTCTCCAAAACACATCAACAGAGTTGCATGGGAGTAAATTCCAAAACTCTCTTCTTTGTTGACATTGCTTTTACTTTCGATTTCCGGTTAACGTCGTCAGATGGAAAAAGCATCGATATACAACGCCATCTAAAAGCAAATAATGAGAAAGATCGCCTTAATACAGCATACTATTATTATCTAGAGACTGCACGGTTGCCATATTCTATGCAGGGTATCATGACACCTGATGAAATTTCTTAGAATTATGATTTTGTTTTTCGATGGAAATTCGTGGTATTGACTGATTTGCGCTTGTCCGTTAAACATGGAATCCATCTTCAATAAAAAATGCAGTCAGTGTTGTCCTTTTCCCAAATGCAGTCCTATCGCTGTATCCTAATGTGTTTTGAATGCCCAGCTTTGTTCTTGGATATGTGAAGCACATTTTGCCACAAGTTGTTCTCAGGAAATATTATTGTATTATCGGTTCTGGTACGAATACGGCTGCAGACTTCCTGGAACCAGTGGTGCCTGCTGTCAGCTCTATGAGTTGATTTCCGTGTTCTGTGCCTCCCAACCTTCATTTAGATATATAGTTTGTGTATATTTAATTTGAATTTATGGAATATCAGAGGTGGGAATTTCAAAATAAACAAAATTCCATTACTAAAATAGCACCTTAAACACCAATAAATAAATAAATTGTATATTTGTTTGTTTCCTGATTCAGTCTTGATTTCGCATTATTTATTTCCGATAGGGGGCGCAGTGGCGTTGCGGTATCCGGTTCTCGTCAGATCAAAGAAGTTTAGCAACGTCGAGTCTGGTTAGTCCGTGAATGGGTGACCGTCTGGGCGATCGGTTCGGACTCCCGCGTTGTGTCCTTGGGCAAGACACATAACCCCGTGTGTCCATATGGGGGCATGATGGCGCAGTGTACTAAGGCATTCTGCACGTCGATGGTGCTTATGTCTTCAATCAATCTAACCTTGCCTGTTCTGCTGTGCGGAGTTACGATGTTGGGGAGCTGGCAGCTGCTGGTCGTTACTCGGTGGTTCTCTCCGGGTACTCCGGCTTCCTCCACCCATAAAACTGTCACCGACATGATATTACCTTAGCTGTTAATGTGTCGTTAAACCTTAAAAATAAATATAATAAAAAATTTCCAATATAAATATTGTGTACATTTATTTGTTTATTTATTTGTTGGGGTTTAACGGCACTTTCGTCAGCTTGGATCACCTCGTGTCGGGCAGTTTTACGGGTGGAGGAAGCCGGAGTATTCGGAGAGAACCACCGAACAGCGGCGAGCAACTGTCAGACACCCAAACGTATTAACTCCACACAAGCAGGGTTAGCATTGGTTGAAGACAAGTGCACTATCGACGTGCAGTTGTCCTTAGTACACAGCGACACATTGCCCCACCGTGGGCAATCGGGATTAAGTTCTTTGCCCAAGGAAACAACGCAGTTACCCCTGGCGGGATCAAACCGTGACCTTTAGGTTGTAAGTCCAATCCTGTAACCACTAAGTAGAGCTGAAACGGTTAACCGATTAATCGATTAATCAAGGATCAACATCTTGATCGATCCAAAAATAATTGATCGATTAACCGTTACTTTTGAACGGCTGTATTATATGGGTTGCTCCAAAACAGGTAAACATTGTCACACTGACTCACATCAATTATTTGAGACAGAGTAAAGCATGCAAGTTACTTGCTGACATACTTGTTTACTTGCATTATTATCATACTGTATCAGTGGCTGGAAATGGTCATTCTTAACCCTTTACCCATTGCGGGTAGCAGACTATACTTGCAAAATAAATTCATGAATTACTAAAACATTTCAATTTTTGTCTCAAAAACAGAGCTTACATGTATGACCCCTCATTGGAACGAGCTCATGTTTTTGAGCCAAAAATTGAAAACATAATGAATTTGAATGGAGATTTTTGTTTATAGGCCTAGTCGGTTTTGTTATGTTGGTAAAGGGTTCATGTTGTAAATTATCAACGGTATGACAATTATTCAGATATCTATTTGGACAAGTGATTAATCGGTTAACCAAGGTTAATCCACGTGATTAATCGATCAAGAAAACCCCTTAACCGTTTCAGCTCTACCACTAAGACACCGCGATCCCAATAATGTGCACATTGATAAAAAGGAAATGGGTTTAGCCTGAAGCCAAAAATCTTATGAAAGGCCGTCCTCATAGTATTACTGTAGTCATAAAATCGCGACCCATTGATGTGAAAGTTTATTGTCACCTGATGGCGATCGGATCTACAGAAATACCATTTTACGATCAAAACACATGTACATACGAAGGTCTCATTATACAGCAAACTCGGTGTCTGTCATCGGTGTCCTGTTTACCAAGTCGCAAAATCTTTTCTATACCCATAGAAAAACATTCTATCGTTCATTGAGCGTATTCATGACATACTATTGACTCAGAACACATCTATTTATTGGAGAGAAAGAGGTGTTTTCATTTAAATTTCAAATAAATTAAAGCAGTTTTCAGTCAGCGCAAGTGGGCTTTACTCAACACACCAGGTCGAAAAAAAGAAAATTCAATTCAATTGAAATATTTGTATGTGGGTGTTTGATGACAACATATTTTGGTATTTCATTCGACAAGATGAATTTAGTTTTGAACGTGGTTGGAAAATCGACCTCTTTCGTGATCAACTTTTTTCTTCCAAGACGTCGTCTGAGTGCTAGAATGTTCTATGTCCCCTATGGGACATAGAACATTCTAGCACTCAGGCGGCGAAGAGATAACACCTAACTATGAAACTGGGGGCGCGGTGGCTTAACAGGTTGTGGTGCAGGCCCTCGGTTCGAATCCCATCTGCTGCAACCGCGTTGTGTCCTTGGGCAAGACACTTAACCACCATTGCCAACACGGGGGAACGTTGGCGTTGTGTACTGAGGCGTACTGCACGTCCATGGTGCACTTGTCTTCAACCAATGCTAACCCTGATTGTATGGAGTTAGTATGTTGGGGAGCTGACAGTTGCTCGCCGTTGCTCGGTGGTTCTCCCCGGGTACTCCGGCTTCCTCCTCCCGTAAAACTGTCGTGGTCATGAATAGCCATTGTGCAGAAATATGTGACCTTAAACACCAATAAATAAATAAATAAATAACTATGAAACTGTGTTCGGGAAAGGTCACACAGACATTTTCCCAAGGGACGGTCCTCCGTGACCGTGTCAGTTGGAAATTGTTGTTGTCTGTCAGTGTCTGTCGGAACAATTGTTGGTCGCACTATCGCCAACATTTTCTCTGAACGCCGATAATTTAAAAAAAATCAGTTAACCATACAACAGTTTTTGTTATGCAAAAACACCCTAATGTTTCACATATCCTTTGAATGAAAGTGCAGGTTATAAGTATATGACAATCAAATACACGTGTACACGAAACGAATCGTTTATTAGGCCTCACAAAGTAGATCTTCTGTTTCACATGCCATTTTTTTTATAAAATTGCAGATGGGCTATTGCCATTACGCGTGCGGAAGTCTGTTAATCTGTGAGTCTCTCAGTCTGTGAGTGTGTGTTATTCTTGTCGGATCGTCGCGAAATTTCATATGCAGGTTTGAGGTCATGTTTAGATGAGAAAGTCCCCTTTTGGGTGCGATCGGTCAACCGTGATGGCTGCCCGAGCCCAAAACCCGAAAACCTTTAGCGCAGTCTACAGGTCGTATTTATGAGGGGATTTCATTTTAACATGGTAGGATGACTCTGTATAATGTCTAGACGAGAACGCCCCCTTTTGGTCATGATCTGTCATCAGTGACGGCTGCCCAAGCCCGAAACCCAAAAACTTTTAGCACAGTCTACATGTACAGGTCGTATCTAATAAGGAGGAATTTCATTGTTACGTGGTAGGATGACTCCGTATAATGTCTCGATGAGAACGCCCTATTTGGTCGCGATCTGTCAACCGTGGCGGCTGCCCGATGAGTTCGTATAATATCCAGATAAGAACACCCCCTTTGGTCGCGACCGGTCAACTGTGGCGGTTACAGGGGCCCGAAGCCCGAAAACCTTTATCACAGTCTACAGGTCGAATTTATGAAGGGATTTCGCTGTAACTTGGTGGGATGACTCCAGATAATGTCTAGATTAGGACGTCCCCCTTTGGTTGCGATCGTTTAACCGTGACGGCTGCCCGAGCCCAAAACCCGAAACAAACCTTTAGCACAGACTACAGGTTGTATTTGTGAATGGATTTCATTGTAACTTTGTGGTATGACTCAGTATAATGTCTAGATGAGGACGTCCCCTTTGGTTGCGATGGGTCAGCCGTGATGGCTACACATGACCGAAGCCCGAAAACCTTTAGCACAGTCAACAGCCCGTATTTATGAAGGGAGTTTAATGTAACTTGTTAGGAGGACTTGTTTTTGGAAAATTTTTCAGTAACTTGGTAACTTTTGTTGACATGTATTACATTAACTGTGAGGGCCACAGAAACCCACCCATCAATTCTTTAGTACAGTCTACACCTCAAATTATTTTTATTGCAAACATAGCACACAGGGAACAGAAATTAACATATTCTCAGTTCTCACAATTCTTGTCTTATTTCATAATCCTTTCATAAACATTGAACATTATCCTTTTCCTCAAACACAACACACAATCAAGTTAAGCTACAGTGTCATTGGCACTTTTATTTATTTTGTAATTATTTCCTTGCCGTCAAAAGTTCATGTTCTTGGTTAGTTTAAAGTTTTAGGCCTCAGGCTCATAATCTAAAGAATAGCAAGGGGGTTTTGTATTTCGTCCATTCAGTGCAGGAAGTTTGTGTCCAAGGGATAAATTTATCAGATCTATTAACTTGGGTAAAATATCGAACATAAACCATTCAATTTGTTTTTGTAAGTTTTCATTGGTTATAAAAAGAGAGCATGTGGCAGCCAAAATGCCATGCGGGAAGGCCTGGGAAACAGATTTTTAATTTTTTAGGCCTTATTATTATTTTTTTAAAGAATTACTTTCGTTAAACAAAGTAATTCTTTAAAATAATAATAATAAATGAATGTATCGTACCTGTTTCTTTTATTATTTTTTCAAAGAAGTATGGGTGCTGGCAGCAGCTCGTCGTTGCTCGGCGGTTCTCTCCGGGTGCTCCGGCTTCCTCCACCCGTAACACTGTCACCGACACGATATGACATTGACTGTTAAAGTGTCGTTAAACCTAAAATAATTAACTAACTAACTCAAAGAAGTATATTGAGTTAGGTTTCGTGTTCGTACCGATGGTCAACGGGCCATTGTTGGAAAATTTGAACTCTCGTCGCATCATGTCAGAAGCGTTTGAGATTCCAGCTTCGGGGCAGATCTATCGCCGTTATTATCAGCAGTTCAAAAAGTGGAATTTCGCTTGCTGTTATTATATAGCCAGTTAACATGAACATCATAATTTCGTCTCGACTATTAATATATGCCTTGTTAATATTAGATTAACCCTCCCCTCCAAATCGTTAACTTTTGACTCGGTTTTTCATAACAATATTCAGCTCGTTCTGGTATGTGCAGATTAACGCTATAACTCGATTAATTGTCTGAAAGAGCTGGGAAGGGGACTTGGAGGTTTTGTTTTTTTTCAGATTCGATTTTGGTTTCGGTTCGGTTCAGTTTTTCTGTGTGTTAAGATCATATCGTAAAGAACACTTACATGTAGCCTGTTAACATGAACATCATAACTTGTCTCGTCTATTAATATATGTCTTGTTAATATTAGTTTAACCCTCCCCTCCACATGGGGGCATGATGACGCCGTGTACTAAGGCGTACTACACGTCGATGGTGTGCATGTCTTCAACCAATCTAACCCTGCCTGTGCTGCAGTGCGGAGTCACAATGTTGGGGAGCTGGCAGCTGCTCGTCGTTGTTCGGTGGTTCTCTCCGGGTACTCCGGCTTCCTCCGCCCGTAAAACTGTCACGGTCATGATTAGTCATTGTGCATAAGTATGTGCCCTTAAACACCAATGAATAATTAATAACCCTCCCCTCCAAAACGTTAACTTTTGACTCGATTTTTCATAACAATATTCAGCTCGTTCTGGTATGTGTAGATTAACGCTATAACTCGATTAATTGTCTGAAAGAGCTGGGGAGGGGGCTTGGAGGTTTTGTTTTTGAGATTCGATTTCGGTTTCGGTTCGGTTCAGTTTTTCTGTGTGCTAAGAGCATATCGTAAAGAACACTTACAGTTAAAACTAGAAATCCTGTCATGAAATGCGCACAAATAGCACGTCGATCTGTGCGTTATGACCATAGTATGGCTCTCAGATTCTTTATATATGGCCTGTGCACAAGCAATGTTTCAGCCAATGGACCTCCGGGTAACCCGGAGTTCCATTGGCAGAAACATTGCCTGTGTTTGCTATGAGTAACCAGGAGAACCTGCCGCGCTCTGGATGCCATTTGATATGGCAATTGCGCGCAATTCCTACGCGCAATTAATCCCATATAAGCTCACAGTTCATGACAGGACTTCTAGTTTTAACTGTAAGGCTCCTTAACTTGGTAAAAGTCCGAATCAGTTTGTACGATACACAAAACGCCATGCCTGCAAGTATCTCAATTGGATTCCACCAAACTCCCTTTTGATTATCCTTTGGGGTCTTGGGGATCAGTTACTAGGTCTGTTAAGTCAGAAAGAAACGTGAATTTGAGTAGTAAGTGAATAATGTTCATCTAATCTATTATATGTTGTATTCTCAGTGCCAAAATTTCTCCCTTAATGGCTCGTCCGGTGGAGTCCGGTAGAGTCCGGTGGACGAGTCAGTAAGGGAGAAAATGTGACAATGAGAACACGACGTACATGTATTGGCCCCTTTGTCGGGTAGACTAAAGTCACGGGTGTCTGTAAGGACCACTAATCCAGTTCCCTTCTTGTAAGATAGTTTGTTCAGTTCATGCACAAATACAGTAAAACAGTTCGGTCGGTTTTTGCAGGGTCTTTCAGTTCGGTTTTTCCGGTTTGCCGCAAAACCGGAATCGTGCCGAAAAACCCAAAACACCGCTCAGCTCTAGCTGAGAGCGATCTTTCCAGCAGTTAATTTGATGAATGAGTTCGCGAGCGAATCAATGGTTTCGCGCGCAGAAGGCGCGCAGGGACGGTGTGGGGCAAGCCCCTATCGAACCTCTTCAACGGTAGAATAAACTTTCTCGCAACGTCAGAGGAGGAGAAGGGAGGGTACTCAGCAGGTG
Source organism: Pictodentalium vernedei (assembly GCA_031216915.1). Lineage (NCBI taxonomy): Eukaryota > Metazoa > Mollusca > Scaphopoda > Dentaliida > Dentaliidae > Pictodentalium > Pictodentalium vernedei. The sequence goes on along the minus strand of CM062294.1, from coordinate 451,010,180 downwards.
TCCTGTATTTTGGTGTTATCACTTGTTGGTCGAGTTGATGTGATGTTTCGGTGTTATTCTTGGATCTACTCCCTCGGGTGAGGACCAGTGTTAAGAGGTGGTCCTCTCGACAAAAGTGCTACCTCTCCACGAGGATGATGTGGCGATGTTTTCAGGCAAGTATAATCTGCCGCTTATAAGGTAATCGTATTGTGCTGGGCTATCATTGGCCAGTGTAGTCTGCCTCAGGCACTTGTTGGAAGTTGAGCTGGCTTCATTATGTAGACTTCTATTACAGGAGTAGACCAAATCGAGTAGAAAAACAACGGCCCCCTTCGGGGACCACCCAAAGAAAGACCCGAAGTTTCCTGGTTCGGGAGGCAGGCCTATATGTTAACCTATTTTGGCCGGGGCCTAAAAGATCCCGAATCAAATGGTTTCGCGCGCCGAAGGTGCGCAGGGACGGTTTGGGGATCAAGCCCTTTTGGACTCTCTTTAGCTGTAGAATTTTGTAGAGTCAGACCGTAGTAAAGGAGAAGTTGTGGGTTGTTAACGGCGCTTATGTCTTTTCTGCTTCTTTTTCAGAGGTGGAGGTTTGGAAGGAGAGACAGTGGTAGTTGGTGTTGTTGGTGGGCTGCCTGATGATTATTGGTGAGGTTTGTAGGGCCTGGTCTTGGCCCAGTCTGGCGTGGTTGTGGTTGGTTGCTGAGGCTTTTGTTGTTGTAGGTTTCTGGCGTCTATTAGTTTTTGGGCTTCTTCGACTTCTTGGAGGAATAGTTGGTAATTCCTGTCATCTCTTGCTTGTGAAGGTCCCCTTGTATCTTGTTTTCCCGTATGATGTTGTCCAGCCTGTCGTCCGCGTCCTGGCATTTTGGTTTTGAAGGAAGAGGCGAGTGGGGATCAGGAAGAGGCGAGAGGGCAGCTTCCACTTCCACCTCAGTCTCTTCCACATCCGACAACACCGGCTAGGAAGCCGGCATTTGGATGGGGCTGTCTGTGGGAGTGGGAGGGGAAGTGGTGGCCGCCTCTGGCTCTTTCTTTTCCTCACCGTTCTCTTTCTTCATCTCCAAGAATGCCTCCAGGCGTCGGGCATCCCTCCGCTTAGTGGACGGGCTCTTTCTTCTCGGTTTCCTTCTCTTTTCAGGGCCTCCAGACTCCCTTGGGTGAGGACCAGTGTGAGAGGGGATCCTCTTGCTAAAGGTACTACCTCTACCCTTGGGGGTGGTGCGATCTTTTCTTCTGTGGAGAATTCCAGTGTCAGACGCTCTCGCCCTTCTCCTGGATAGTCCAGGTGATGGGACGAGAGACGCCCAGAGCTGAAATGGTGTTTTGCAGCCTTGCTGGTACATGTAGTTCCAGTGCTCCCATGTTGTTGTTGCTGAGGTGCTCACACTCTGAAGTCAGAAGTTTGAATGATGATCAAAATGAAACGAATGTGGCCTGAAAGATTTCTGTGGGTACCTGCTTAAATAGAAGAAAAATGAATGAGTTACAAATGTGTTAGAATCATATATTTTATAAAACTTTCTCTCATGCAAACATATAAAAGAGGTCATCCATTTATGGTATGTGTGGGCGTGTTGGGACAGCGTTAACTACGAAAGCGGCTGCAGTTCTCATCCCGTTGTCCCCATTGCGTAATAATTGTTGAGATATGACCCTGAGTAAATACTTGATAAGTCTAAATTTCTATTATTTTATTGGTGTCAATAAATTGTAATAGTACAATTATAGGTAATATTGTGATAGGTTTAGGTAATTACGTAACTTGTTAACTAAGTGTGACATTCTATTTTTGGCTGTGTGAGTTGTCAATTTTGCTCGGTTGAAAGGTCATCGTGAATATGAGTTCCAATTGTCCGTCGTTTCCTTGTTCATCAGTTTACTGACTGAGTTTGTTCGTGATTACATATTTTTATCCTCCCCGTCATGTAAGTTAAATTGTTTTATTTTTGTGTGTGTTGTTTTGTTATTTTTATTCTTTTTCATTATTGCCTGGATGAAACCTACACCTCGTCGTGATTTTTATAGAAAGTAAATCTCGTGTATATTCCCCTGGAATCTAGAGCTGTAGGTTAACCGAACCGAGGTTTTTTGTCTTTTTTAAAAACCGAAACCGTCGACATCCCGTAATCTGAGGTTTTTCGTTTTTTATTAAAATACTCTCTTGCTGCAGAAATTCACAGAATGTTGTAGCCATCCCAGAGTAGTGAGAGTACCCAGACACTGCCAATGGCAGTGTCTGGGTACTCTCACTACTCTGGGATGGCTACATTCTGTGGATTTCCGACATTTCAGCTTAGTTGTGTTTGCAGCTTTCCTCAATTTGCATGTAGGTGTCAGACCTCGAAAAATGTCCAAGCACAATAAAAGTTTTGTATCGTTAGGTAATTATTATATTGGCCTCCCTGGTTCTTCATGTACATGTATTATAGCTGATTTCGTGCATTCATTGAGTTTCATTCAATTTCACTGCCATTCAGTTATGATTCCGGACATAAGAATGAGTTTTATTGAATTTTATTTGGCCTCATGAACAAACCGAAAACCGAACCGAACCGAGGTTTTACTCCACCTGAAAAACCAAAACCGAACAAGAAATTTAAAAACCTGCAGCAATACTGGAATCCCTGGAAATGAAGCAGTGCCCGTTTACTATCGTAAACAACCGAAAACCGAACCGAACCGAGGTTTTACTCCACCTGAAAAACCAAAACCGAAACCGAACAAGAAATTTAAAAACCTGCAGCAATACTGGAATCCCTGGAAATGAAGCAGTGCCCGTTCACTGTCGTAAACAATTTCTACTTTACTGGTAAAATGGAACCCAGTAACCATCGCCCGGAGGGTTGGGGGAGGAGGCTCTAAAGTGTACAGGATATGTATAAACAATTGGCTAAACTTGACTTCATATCTATGTTGCAGTCAGGTGATAGCCATAGATGCTGACACTTCACCTTGTCTCTTTACCTAACAAGAAAGGCAGACGACAGTTACAAATAAAATCCTTGAATAAATTATATTTTTGCGTCACAAACAAGCTTATGACTAGCTCGTTCCAGTGAAGGGTCATAAGCTAAGTTTTTGAGACGAAAAATAAAAAGAATAATGAAAATTAAATAGGCATTCTTGTGAATAGCGCTGGTCGGTTTTGGCCGTTACGTTGGGTAAAGGGTTAAACACCCCCCAAAAATCATTTGAATATTGCAAAATTAAACCGCGATAATGTATTCGGGACTCACATGGAAATAATTTTTGTTAAACCTTTACCCAACGTAGCGGCAAAACCGGCCAGCGCTATTCACAAAAATCGCCAATTAATTTTCATTATTTTTTCATTTTTTTGTCTCCAAAACATAGGTTATGATCTCTCTTTGGAACGAGCTCATCGAGCTCGTTCCAATTAGGGGTCATTAACCTATGTTTTTGAGACAAAAAAATGAGTTATTCAAGAATTTTGTTTGCAAGTGTCGTCTGCTTTTCGTCTTAGACGAAGGGTTAATGGATTCAGAAAATGAGAAAAACTAAGATCCACTGGCTTAAATATTGGTTATGCGTCTTATGCCTCGGTTTCTGTCTAGGTGGAAACTCCGCTCCGTATTCAGTATTTGCGTAGGCAAATGTCTGTACTTTGTTTGAGGACAATCTCATTCCATCTGGAATTCGTTTGAAAAAACAGCACTGTGTTAAATATATTTGCCATTCTAGGTGTGGCTTTCTAAATGTCTAACTATGTATATACAGAGTAAACAAAAAGTGACGTTATTTGTAGGCGTCAGTGTGACATGCACTTCTTATAATAGATGTATTCTCGAAAAGGTAATCTTTGTGATGAACATTATTGTTAAAATTGTTTCGAATTTAGGTCCCCAGCGACAACACCGGGAAGTGGAGCAGTGTCCCCGCTGGAACCCCGGAAAGTGAGGCTGTGCCTGTTCACTGCGGTAAACAGGCTCTGTTTTACTGGTAAAATAGGACCCAGTCACCAATGCTTGGGAGGTGCAAACCCTCTCTAAAATGGGCAACATGGATTATTAACGCCCACCTCTGGTCTTGAGTTGATACTCATGTTGTGGTCATGATTTGCCACTGTGCAAAAATAAATACACCAATAAATAAATAAATAGTGGAGCAGTGCTTGTTTACTGTGGTAAACAATTTCTGCTTTACTGGTAAATATGGAACCAAAGCCTGGCGTGAAAGTCATCTGAAGAGGTCAGTTCAGGTATAAACGATTGGCTAAACTTGACTTCATACCAGTGTTGTCAGGACGTAGCCAAAGGTGCTGGAAGTGACCTTAACCACCAGTAACTTAATTTGGATTACGTGGAGAGTGTATTATCAATAAATCACCCGCAGAGTGGAGATTCCACCCAAGCAATAATTGCAAATTTGTTGCAAAGCATAACAAGCACAAGCAAAGTTCCAGCAGGTTACACCCGGAGGGCCATTGGCTGAAACATTGCTTGTTGTTTTTTTTTGTCCACTTGCACGGAATTTGAAAGTGATACTTTGGGTGATAACTCCACTCCCGGGGTGACCTAGTTACAATCCACCCTCCACGCATTGTACGTTTTTCCCTTTTTTGGGGCGACGGTGCTTTGGAAAAACCCACACACATGTAGCTAAATATTATCGTCCCTTGCGTGGGACAAGGCGCCATATGCCAAAGCGTTCAAGATGGCGCCTCTATCCACTTAAACGGTGATATGTCATTTACATCATACTAGACCACAACACGCGATTTACGAACATCGCACAGGTACCATCTCACACGTGTACACGAATGCGCACGCGATCACATATACATTCTTGCAAACCAAACATTAACACTCTCACAAAAAAACTCTCTCCAGATAACATATACATGTACACACACCCCTACCACACGAAAGGCTTTCTTTCTTTACATGGCATTGAGTATTGGCGAAATTTCTGTAAGCTGATCCAGGTTTCTAATCCTAAAGGAATGGTTTGGGGGTTAGGTTAAAGTGATCGCCTTGCCTTAACTTGCCTCTGAGGAGGAGGGGTGGCGTTTTCTCGACAATACCAGGCCTGGCATTTTCAGGAGAGCGATTTTATTCGCTCGCCTACTATTCGCCTTAAAAAAATTAAGGAGGTCTAAAACTAGCCCTCCTGGCCTTGGCAAATAATAATTACCCTAACCGCCTATTCCTAAGACCCACATCTTTTCAGATCTGTGTTTTGTTAGTGGTCTCTCTGTAAGGCGGCCACACTGCCCCTCCCACACCTCCGGGCCTTGCCAAGGCCCGGAGGTGTAGGAGGGCCAGTGTAGCCATCTCATGGAGACTACCTTGAGAGCAGCACCAAACAGAATGTACAAAGCCATATAGGCAGAATACATTAATAGTAAAACTTCATATTGCCACTTTTAGCCTTTGTAAACTTGAGGAAAGCTAATCGCTCCCCTAGGCCATGCGAGGGGAGCGATTTTTAGCCCTCCTGCATTTTTAAGAATGCCAGGCCTGCAATACTGTATGTTACATTTTGCTCCTTGATGCAGCGTCTGCGAACCTTTGCGCTTATGATTAGAGCTAGGAGGTTTTGAATTTTCAGATTCGGTTTCGGTTCAGTTTCAGGAAATAAACCTTGGTTTCGGTTCAGTTTGTCTTTGTGTTAAAAACATACAGTAAATACAGGCTCCTCAACTTGGAAAAATTCCGCAATAGTTTGAACGACACCTCTCACTACAAAATTCCCTGTCTGTAAGTATCTCCAGCCGGTTCTCGTCAGATCACCGAAGTTAAGTAACGTCGAGCCCGGTAAGACCTCGGATGGGTGACCGTCTGAGCGATCGATTCGGACTCCCGCGTTGTGTCCTTGGGCAAGGCACTTAACCCCGATTGCCCACATGGGGGCACGATAACTCCATGCACTAAGACGTACAGTACGTCGATGGTACACATGTCTTCAACCAATCTAACCCTGCGTGTGCTGCAGTGCAGTGTTACGATGTTGGGGAGCTGGCAGCTGCTCGTCGTTGCACGGTGGTTCTCTCCGGGTACTCCGGCTTCCTCCACCCGTAAACTGTCACGGTCATGATTAGCTACTGTGCATAAGTATATGACTTATTAAACACTAATAAATAAATTAATTAAGGGTCACTTGTCCAGTTCCCTCCCAGTAAGATAGTTTGATCACCTTCCGCACAAAAACAATAAACTTCTCTGCTGATTTTTGCTGGGCCTTGTTGTAGCTGACGGTGCGGTCACACACAGTGTGATGTCAAAAAGGTCAAAAGAATAGTTTTAGCGCGCCGAAGGCGCGCTGGGACGATTTGGAGTAAACCCTTTCGACCCTCGTTAACTGTATAATATATTTCCGTTAATTTTTGAGACTGCATCATGTCCGATTAATGTGATGCCTCGAATGCAGAAGGTAATCTATCCCGTTGACTTCTTACCCAAATGCGGAAGTTGATGTCTCTCTTTGTTGAAGGCAATGCATTTGGGAGAAGCGTGCATTTGGGAGATACGGAACTCCAGATTCGGCACTTATGCAATCATTGGGATTTGAAAAAGCATTGGTTGGGTGCGTTGTCAACTCCGAGATTCGGGCAATCCATTTGTTGCGACACAATAACACACGTTTTCTCGAGAAATAAGCAATGCCCTCAGTATTTTCAACTATAGGGAATTTTTGCCAGGATGGGGGGGGGGGGGATAACCCCCCCCCCCCCCCTTTTCGTCACGTCCCTGTCCATTCATAAGATAACTCCACTCCACCAAAGTGACTATTGTGTTTCTTCTTTTTGTGTATGCAAACTGAGGTTACAAAAGCGAACAGTAAATTCTATATCCACTTTTATGATCACAACAGATTAAAAGGTTTAAAGACACCTTTGACAGCCAGGGTCATTTCGTGGCGGACAGTTTTATGGGTGGAGGAAGCTGGAGTACCCGGAGAGAACCACCAAGCAGTAGCGGGCAACCATCACACTCCCCAACGCACTAACACCACACCAGCAGGGTTTAGCACTGGTTGATGACAAGTCCACCATCGATTGCAGTACGCCTTAACACTTTACCCAACGTAACGACCAAAACCGGCCAGCGCTATTCACAAAAGTCGCCAATTAATTTTCATTATTTTTTTCATTCTCGTTCCAATGAGGGGTCTTAACCTATGTTTTTGAGACAAAAAATTAGTTATTCGAGAATTTTTTTTGCAAGTGTCGTCTGCCTTTCATGTTACGTAAAGGGTTAATACACAGCACTACCATGTCACCACTTTGGTAATCGGGATGAAGTACTTGGCGGGGATCGAACCCTGACCCTTTCAGTTTGAAGCCCAATATTAATTTATTATTATTTATTTATTTATTAATTTACTGCTGTTTAAGCCAAGGGGGGGGGGGGGGGGGGGGCACTAACAATTTGCAAGACGTGACGTTCTATTTTTTATTCGGTTCCTTTTTACACCCACCCACCCACTACGTGCAAATTTTCTACTACCGTTCTCAGACACCCACCCCAACTCTCCCATTAAAATCCAAAATAAACTTATAAACTTAGTAGGCACAGCTGTCTTTAGGGGGGGGGGGGGTTGGTTCATAATGTTCTTAACCCTTTACCCAACGTAACGGCCCAAACCAGCCAGCTCGTCGAGATCGTTCCAATGAGGGGTCATAACCTATGTTTTTCAGACAAAAAATGAAAAAAATTAGTTATTCAATCATTTTTTGGCAGTGTCGTCTGTTTTTCATGTGAGGTAAAGGGTTAAACTGATACCACCAATTTAAACCTCTGTGGGCTGCTGTGTCCCAATCTACAAATGACAAGCTGTTCCTTATCAGGCTTGGCCAGAGCAGGTGTACATACATGTATACGGGAACAAATTTTCATTTGAATTGTTCCCAAAATATTGTCTGCACATTTTCTACATTTCGAACAAGACACCCACCCCCTACTAACGTGTGACATTTTCCCAGTTTAAGCCCAATATTCTCACATATAAAGCCTCCTGATGTTGTATTTATGTTAAGAGTGTGATGTACTACATCATCTTTAAGGTTTGAAACACAAATGATGGTATATATTAGCTGATATATTGATATATTTTTAAAAAATTCAAAAAATTGCACAAGTTGGAAATCCACATTTTTGGGCCACTCAAGAGACCCACCCACCCCCACGTCACGTCTTGCAAATTTTTGGTGGCCTCCCCCTGTTTAAGCTCACATATTTCTGCGCAATGACTAATCGTGAAGAGTTTGATGAAAATTCCTATAATTATTCTTTGGAATCTAATATTATCGCGTACGCCTGTAGAAAGGGATCAGTCCATGGCGCCCGTACTGTTTGCAAACGGAAATCTAACCTAGACCCCCTCCCCTCACCCCCGCCGTCATACCACCCCTGTCCCCATATAACGCAGCATTGATAAAAAAAATTGAGTCAATTGTTTATACCTATGTTGCCCATTTTAGATGACTTTCACCCCACTCATTGGTGACTGGGTCCTATATTATCAGTAAAACACAGCTTGTGTACGACAGGGTTTCCCACGGAGGCAGTGCTATTCTACTCTCTCCGCAATATGTTGGTGCTTTCAATCGCGACTTTATTTTAGGGGGCTGGTATAGTGTTTAGATTCCACGATTGGCTGTACGTGTATAAGCCTTCATGTCAACCGACTTTTCAATGAAATGGACACTACTGTTGTTGCTTATAAGTTATTAATTTCAGCTCAAGTTGTATTATTTTTTAAATCTTTCTAGCCATCACACATGTATGTTTAACGAAATACATTGTGCTGGATACAAAAAAAACAGACACGTCTCTTTGTCACACATCAGTCGTCGATCAGGTTTGTCATTTCTGGTTTAATTTAAGGTCTTGTCAAACTTGTTTAACAATGGATATGTTTCATGTGATTACACTCCCCTTGATTTCCTCCGATACAAATTTGGTTGACCTTTATGCCATGTACATTGTGGATTCCTTTCACACATACAGTACGGCCGCCGTGCATTGGTCACTTTCCACGGGTGGGCAATATTTATTTCCAAGGATGCAATATTATCTATTGACTAAAGTGAATTTTTTGATTTGATTGGTCGATAGATACGTGGTATGAGATCATATTCATTGAAACCCACGATACGTCCGCCCAGCCACGGATAAATTTCCCATACCCAGTGGAAGCCTCGTTCCGAAATCTACAAATTGTCCATACCCCGTGGAAGACGCGTCATTCCAGTTTTACAGTGTACATGTATTATATTTTAATTTTTTATCTCCAAAATATAGCTCATGACTCCTTATTGGAATGAGCTTGTCGAGTACCCTCCAATGTGGGGTTCATAAGCTTGGTTTTTGAGACAAAAAATAAAAAAAGAAATTCAATAATTTTTTTATACTAGACATATCGGCATATTTTCACAAAAAACTCTTTTGCACAAAAATTCCACAGAAACTTGTATGGCTCAACAATGGAAGATAAAAGATCTCATGCTGTGTGTGTTCACACATGAAATAGATTGTACTTCTAAAACGAAAGTCAATAGATAAATTCGTTACCCCGTGTCTGATCAGGTGGTACGGGTTTTTACCTTCCCGAAGCCAGCCGTATCCCATTCGGCCTTCGGCCTCATGGGATACGGCTGGCTTCGGGTTGGTAAAAACCCGTACCACGTGATCAGACACGGGGTAACTAATAATATTAGGTTCCGAACACTAATATCATCAATAATTTAATTAATGAAGCACCGGGTATACCCCGGCACCTCAGTAATTAGGGTTCCTATAGTAATCACTTTTGTCCGTCCGTCTGTCCGTCAGCATATTCCTTTGTCCAACTCTCATAATATTTCTACACAATATCGAAATGATCAAACGATGCACCCTTTCGTTTTTGACGGTTTTCTGTTTTTTCTTTCCAGAGTTATGGGACTTGAATCTTCAAAAAGCTGGCAATTTTTTACATGTCGTATGATAACAAAATAATTCTTTCACAGAATCTCTTGAAATAATGCTACAACCATTAAAGGCAATACCCCTTTAAATTTTTACGATTTTCGGGTTTGTCATTCTGGGGTTATTGGACTTTATTCGTAAAAAATGGCAATTTTTCACATGTCATATCATTACTCAAGTTTCTTTTGACCGATTCTTATATTTTATATACACACTATTGAGATTGATCAAACGAAGCTCCCTTTCATTCTTTGACAATTTTTAGAATTATGGGACTTCACTAGCCTCTCAAGACAGGTGGTCACTCAAGGAAAGTTTTACTATACTCAGTGTACTGTATATTGTTCGAATAACAAACCGTTTTAAATGTGGGACCCACAGTGATGGCTCCCATCATTTTGCATCAAGTTACAATTTTGCTTGTGATGCTTTTTTTTATTGTCCGGAAAACGCATGAGTGAAGATCACTAGCCACGCGCGCATGTCGACCAGTCCACGGTGGCTGAACTGTATATAGTAGTTACTGGAAATATTTTGGCAATATTATTTATTCTTTATTTCGCTGACTGCGTGAGAGCCTTGAAACAGGGGTCGAGAGTCGATTTTGAAAGTAGAGGAGTGAGCAAGTAGATAGATGTGAAAGTATCTTGGGTGAGAATTTGAGTATATGTTTGATGGAGATGTAAGAGGGTCCATTATATTCTTCGGCATAATGTTTCATTAATTTTTACACATGCGCCTGGAAATAAAGAGCTTACACCTTAACCTGTTAGCGGGTTACTTTATATAACATGGTGGTAACCCCACAGGAAAAAACATATTGCTATGCTTTTCCGCGTTCTTTATTTATTTATTTATTTATTTATTTATTTATTTATTTATTTATTTATTTATTTATTTATTTATTTATTTATTTATTTATTTACTTACTTACTTACTTACTTATTTATTTATTTAACGACACTCTCGACAACCAGGGTCACCTCGTGTCGGACAGTTTTACGGGTGGAGGAAGTCGGAGGCCGGAGAGAACCACCGAGCAACGGCCAGACTCCCCAACGTACCAACTCCACACAGGCAGGGTTAGAATTGGTTGAAGACAAGTGCTTCGACGTGCAGTACGCCTTAGTACACAGCGTCAACGTGCCCCACGTGGGCAATGGGGGTGAAGTGATGAAGTGCCTTGGCCAAGGACACAGCGCATTTACCCCTGGCGGGGCTCGAACCGTGGACCTTTCAGTACGAAATCCAATTTCGTAACCACTGAGCAACCTCTGTTTTTAATAAGCAAGTCAAGTTGTTTAAGCCTTGACAGAATTTCCGCCAAAAGAAATCGCAACAACTGGCGCGCGATCTCGCTAAAGCGAGATCCCGCGTTAGTTGTTGCTATTTATTTTGACGAACATTTTGTTAAGATGTGAACGATATGCTATGCCACTGCATTGCAAGACGCAACCTCTGAGTCGAGTTTGTTGCGAAAGATTGTCATATCTGACTTTCAAAACATGGGTGATTAGGAAGTTAATTTATGCTGTGTTGTTTTATCGTAACCTATACAGCGTTCGCGTATTTTACTATTGACATAACCCCCACGTAACCCAAACGATCGTTCGCGTGTTATTTCCAGGCCTGCAACAAAGGTGCATGATGGGAAGGGTTAAATTTACACCACTACAGATTTCAATTCTCTAATCTCTTCCTTTCATGAAAAAGGAAAAGAAACAAAGCAAAAACAAACAAAAACAAGAGAGGCGCGGTGGCTCAGTTGGTAGAGGTGCAGGCTGCAAGCCGAGAGGTCCTCGGTTCGATTCCGACCTGCGGCAACCGCGTTGTGTCCTTGGGCAAGACACTTCGCCCCATTGCCCACGTGGGGCACGGTGACGCTATGTACTAAGGCGTACTGCACGTCGATGGTGCACCTGTCTTCAACCAATGCTAACCCTGCTTGTGTGGTGTTAGTATGTTGGGGAGCTGACAGTTGCTCGCCGTTGCTCGGTGGTTCTCTCCAGGTACTCCGGCTTCCTCCACCCGTAAAACTGTCTTGGTCATGATTAGCCATTGTGCAGAAATATGTGACCTTAAACACCAATAAATAAATAAATATAAATAACAAAAACAAGATCAGGACAGAGGATCTACAAAAAAAAACATCGTCCATTTGAATTGACGTATGAGTGGAATGTTTAACCCTTTGGATCCTCGTTTCCTGGAATGGTATCTCCTTTGTGTACACTTACAGTGAGATGGGACAGTGCAATATCAATATGCAGGGAGGATAAAATAATAACTGCAGTCTGCAGTCGTCTGGCTGCAGACTACAGTTATTATTTTATCACCAATGCCCCGTGTGTAGACTTCTTATAAAAAGACAAAAATGGGACGAAATTATGCAGTGGACCGCAAAATCGGTCTTACGAATCAACTCTGCATTGACCCGTTGCTACTTGAGTTGCAACGATTGTGCACTGTTGTTTTACACATGCCACTCTCACGTTAATTCAAATTGACGAGTTTACTTAAATGTAGAGTGTTACATTGGGCAAAGCGAAGTGGAAACCGAGACGCCAGCAGTGCTTGTCGACTTCCCCGGATGACGTCTCTAATAGGGGCTGTAAATTATGCCAGAAAAGCCACGAAGCCCATTTGTCTATATGCAAACAACCTCACCAAAATACTTCCGATGCATCAGGATGAGGCGGCAAATAAGGGTTAAGTCTGGGTGGCAATTTATGCTTGAGTGCTATTGGACAAAAGTAGGGTCATCACATCAGTTATTTAAAGTCTTTTTAAAGTTTTAGAACCCAAGTACCAAGTCATGCAAAACGTTTGTGCCGAAACGTCAAATAGGTTGAAAAGAAACGACCGTTCACATTCATTCTGAACAATAAAAATACCTGTATGACATTTTCTGATCTTATTGCAGGCTTTACTGTTGTCAATTAACTTTACACACACGCTTACTTGTATGTACATGTATGTTGACGTAGATTTTAGCCAGTCACCACTGCAGTGCACTCCTTCACACACAGTTCCAACGAGGGGTGACATCAGTGGGTGTGTGGATTCAACAGCTTTCTGTTGGAGGCGTTTCGTCACCTACCTCGAAAAATGTCAAAAGCCAAGACGCAATATATCAGACACATATCCACAATATCCAAGTGCGTTCTAAAGGTTTTTAGCTTAACTTGACAGAGTCAAGATAAACTATTGTCATCACGCGTGCGGAAGTCTGTCAGTCTGTTAGTCCTTGAATCTGTGAGTCCGTCAGTCTGAGTCTGTTCACATTTTATTTAGCTCAGGCTACACCTCTTAGTTCTTGTTCGATCATCACGAAATTTCATATGCAGATTTGAAGTCATGTCTAAATCACAACGTCCCCTTTTGGTCGCGACAGGTCAACCTTGACGGCTTCGCGGCCCCGAAACCCGAAAACATTTAGCGCAGTCTACAGGTCGTATGCATGTAGGGATTTCATTGTAACTTGGTGGGATGTCTCTGTATAATGTTTAGATGAGAATATCCTATTTTGGTCGGGTTCAGTCAACCGTGACGGCAACAGGGGCACGTTACCAAGATCCCTTTAGCACAGCTACAGCTTGCATTTATGAAGGGATTTCATCATAGATTGGTAGGATGAGTGAGAACATCATATTTTGGCCGTGATCGGTAAACCGTGACTGCCACACAGACACGTGACCTAGATTTGTTTAGCACAGTCTACAGTTCATATTTATGAAGCGTTTAAATTGTAACTAGGACAAATAACTCGGTATGATGTTTAGATGAGACTCCTATTTTGGTCACGATTGGTTAGCCATTACCGCCGCCTGGTCACAGGACCTATATTCCTGTAGCACTGTCTACAGGTTGTTTTTATGAAGGGATTTCATTGTAACTTGCTAGGATAATTTGGTATGATATCTGGATGAGACTGTCCTGTTTTGGTCATGACTGGTCAACCGTGACCGCCGGATCATCACGTGACCTAGATTCCTTTAGCAAAGTTTATGAGTTGTATTTATGATTATGAAGGGATTTCATTGTATCTTGGTAGGATGATTCATTTTGGAATAATTTTACTGTAACCTGGTAACTTTGGCGGCATACATTAACTGTGAGGGCCACATTAACCCAGACCTCAATTCGTTAGTACAGTCTACAGTCAGATTATTTGTATTTAAGCATAGCATGTGGGGAACAGAAATTAACATATTCTCAATTATCACAATTTTTGTCTTATTTCATAATCCTTTTATAAACATTGAACATTATCCTTTTCATCAAACATTAAAACCCGTCAAGATAAGCTACAGTGTCATTGACACTTCCATTATTTTTGAGATCCGATTTAAGTTCGGTTTAAGAAAAAAAACTCATGTTTGATTCAGTTTTTCTATGTGTTAAGAACAGATAGTAACTAACACTTCAGGCTCCTTAACTTGGTAAAAATCCTCACTAGTGTGAACATCACTCACCACAACGTATTCTGTCTGAAAGCATTTCCATTTGTATTCAGGGCAATTTCCACTTCATCATTCCATGTGTTCTAAGCTTATGCATGTTAAAAGTAATCATTTTGGTATTCAGCTTATGAAATATGGTCTTTTCCAATGCCTGTTATTATAATGCCACAGATGGAGTCAATGAACTGACCAGTATAGAAACTCCGGGCTAAATTAGATATTTTTGAGAATGTGGCATCATTCCACACCCCGTGGAATTCACGCCCCTGCACAGAGTAGTGTTTTTCCCCTTTCCCAATGGTCAACCCTGATATTTTTGTCATGAAAATCGACTTTCGATAAGGTTATCTCCCTTAAAATTATAAGATGAGCGAGTAAGTTCCAATTAAGATTCAAGGAATTGTTGAGAAAACCCCTAGAACATCAGTAGAAAATGAAGTACAGTTTCTTTTGGGTTTTTTTTTTTTGGTGGGGGGGGGGGGGGTGGGGGGTTCTTTTGTTTTTCTTTTTGTGTTACTTTTAATAAACGAAAACAACAGACAGCTCTGAGAGCTGTCTGTTGGTTTCGTTTATTACAAGTAGCAAGAGGAAGCAATTGGTTCACAGAAATCCACCATTATGAACGGCTTTTCTATAAGTATTTCACCTACCATCACTGAATCGTCCGCTTTGGCTCTTCGTTAAGCGAATGTGTTTTTAAGGTAATTTTCAAGTTTTTATTTTCGCCAGGAGAACAATTAGCAAATGTCACCTCTTAGACTTTTATTCTAGGTATCTAGGTATCACGGAACTAAATATTTTCCCATAGGCGACCGTTATAATGTTCAGGCGGAAAAAAAATATGATCGCATCACTTTAATTTTGGCATTCAAATATCTCTGTGAAGTATAGCCCTTCAGACAACTTTTTTCTGATCCGAAAACATGGGGTCATGCAACAAATAAGAGAGAAAAACTGACACAAAGGGAAGTACCGGTCACGTGCACATATTTTTCCGGGAATTCCCTACCAAAACACACAAAAAGTAAATTTTATTTTTTAGGTCCAAAAGTCATAAATCACCCTCTTTTTTATCAGGAATATTTAACAATAATGCAAGATGTCAATAGAATGTTTCAAATGTTTATTGAAACAATATATTTTCACAAGGCTGTTTATTTTTAGAGATTGCATCATTTTAAGGCGGTTAACTCTAATTTCAATATTTAGTTCCGCGATACCTCGAATGGAAAGGACGGAATTTGTATTAAGGCCTATATGCACTCAATGTTGATATCATCAACAGGAAAAAATTCAGTACATTAAAAGATTATTAAAACGTCATTTTCTTATTTTTAAATGGGTACCAACAGAGAATAACCGCGAAATGTTCAAACCGATTGGGAAAAAATTGTAAAAAATCCCGCCTCTGTTTCTTTATACTACTCTAAAGGAAAATGGATGTGTGTGAAATGATGTGCACACTGATGATACCAGTTCACTAACATGTCAAACAGTCATTTTAAATAAAATTCCGATACCCTAAAAAAACTGACAAATTTCCGAAATTAAAGGGAGCTAACTTTCACATAAATCTCTTCCATTGACGAAAATTGTCCGCCATGTTTCAGTCGAATAATTTGGGAGCGCAAACATACAGTACCCCCCCCCCCCCCCCCCCGACGGCCACTTTCCACGGGTGGGCAATATTTCCACGGACGCAATAATATATAGATTCCAAACACTAATTATAGGAATAATCATCAGAAATTTAATTAATGAAGCACCGGGTACAACCCGGTGCTTCATTAATTAAAATTTTGTTGATGATGATTTTTATTACCTGGTAAACGCATGCGTGGACTTAAGAGCCCATGCGTGGATTGCGACCAATCCACGGCGACTGTACTGTAATATATATTTGCACGCCTTTGACAATATAATGAAACCACGTTGAATTTGCAATACACAATTTGTCGGACATTGTTACATGTACAATTATTATATATATTTTTTACTTTCAGGTTAGGGTCGGTTTTTGGAGGGTTGGGCTCCCTGTCCAAATTAAAGGGAAGCACCAATGATGATTGGATCGACAGAGTAAACCATTTATGGACGGTATGCATATTTGCACTCTTCGCTATCGTTGTGAGTACTGGTCAATACGTCGGTGATCCAATCCACTGCTGGGCACCTGCAGAGTTCACGGGAGCATATGTCGATTATACTAAATATATTTGCTGGATTTCAAATACTTACCACGTGCCAATGCCAGATGTAATTCCAGTAGACATTCAAGAGAGACAAGATAAAGAAATTACTTACTACCAGTGGGTACCACTTATTCTACTATTCCAGGCATTTATGTTTAAGATACCCAACATTGTATGGAGACTGTTCAACAACGGATCAGGAGTAAATCTGGACAAAATTGTTAACATGGCCGAACAAACACAGCTTGGATCTCCTAAAGATCGCGAGGAAACCATCGAACATATTGCTAAATACATGGATAGATGGTTGGAAACTCACCGGGAATATCATTGGAATTTGATGGTTCGACTGAAGCAAGGAATGGCTAAATATTTATGTTGTTTTTGTAACAAAAGAGCTGGAACATATCTCACTGCTTTTTATATTACCGTAAAAGCCCTATATTTGGCTAATGTCATTGGACAGTTCTTTTTACTGAACGCTTTTATGGCTAATGACTATAATTTATTTGGATTCGAGGTTTTGGATTATCTTGCAGAAGGTGGTAAATGGGTGGACTCGCCAAGATTCCCCCGGGTCACCCTTTGTGACTTTCAGATCAGGCAGTTGCAAAACATTCAAAGATTCACAGTACAGTGCGTTCTGCCCATCAACTTGTTCAATGAGAAAATCTTCATTTTCATCTGGTTCTGGTTGTTCTTTGTCGCAGTTCTCACTGGTTTAAATTTCATCATCTGGGGTTACCGAATTATCTTCAAGAGAAACCGTGCTGGCTACGTTAAAAAGTTTTTGAAATTGCAAAATAAACTCTCCACGGGCCAAGACAAGAGAGTGTGCCAGAAATTCGCCGACGAATACCTACGCGACGACGGAATCTTTGTTGTACGAGTTATTGGTAAAAATTCCACCGATTTGGTTGTTTGTGATCTTGTTAACCATCTGTGGTCCATTTATTCAAAGAAGCCAAGCACGAGAAAAAATAATGAAATGGACAGCTTGGATGACGAAGATGACGAGAAGGAGACTTTGGCATAAAAGTACTGTGACATATCATGACTATTAGACTATGCATATCAACAAGGGAAATGGTACTTAAAATCACCAATGTAGTGAAACTACAATGGCAATGAAACATTTAGTTGACTCCTTCAATCACATAGAATCTTGCCATGTGGATAAGCTTATTGTAGAAGAGCAAGTCAGCTGATACAAGAAGACAAAACAAGTCCTTGTTCTGTCAAAATAAGTTGTTTAGTTCCACTCAGTCTGGAAACCAATTTTTCCATCATTACATATATCAAATTCATAATTTGCCTACAATCTTTGGTAAGCTGTCGAAAACAGCTTTCCAAAGCAGGGGCTATGCATGGTCCTTGTACTCCCGGATAAGGGCGGAGCTAGGCTAAATGAAGTGGTTTGGAAAAAATACCCCACTTTATTTCACTTCGTGCTGGGTTACTTTTGTAAGTAGGTCGGCTGAAGGTGATCAGAGGAAAGAATGCCTTTCGCGCCAATTGGAGCACCCTTCTTACTTGTTGAAGGCTTACAGTAAGGCCGCCGTGGACCGGTCACTTTCCACGGCTGGGCAGTATTTCCACGGACGCGATGATATTTGATTGCAAACACCCATTATAGGAATAATCATCAAAAATTTAATTAATGAAGCACCGGGTACAACCCGGTGCTTCATTAATTAAAATTTTGCTGCTGATGATTTTTATTACCAGGTAAACGCATGCGTGGACATCACTGCCCGCTCGTGGATTACGACCAGTCCATGGCGACTGTACTGTAAGTACCCAGAAAGCGAAGTGATAACCATAGCAAAATGAACAATGAAATACTATGGTGAGTGTATATGAACTAGTTTCCAAGACTTTCCGTCATGGATATGTAGAAGGTTTCCGGCCGATCTTAATTTTTATGCCAGACCCTGGCTTTTTATAAATACTAAACAAAAACAGTTATCTCATTTCAAATCATATCGGAAGATACGAATGAACTGAACTCGAAATACATATTTTGCCTCAAAAACATGATTGATGACCCCCTCCACCCCCCCCCCCCCCCCCTCACTGAGCTCATTCCTGTGAGAGGTTTGGAGCTAAGGTTTTGAGAGAAAAAGTGGAAAATGAATAAAAAGTGAAGGGCGATTTTTGTCAATGGCACTGGTCGGTTTAGTTCGTCACGTTGGGTAAAAGGTTAACTGACTGCATGAGAAAATAAAATATCGAGAGACAAAATCCTGACCGACTCACCCCATTTTTCTATTGTATGTAACTTGAACTTGAACCCAATCATTTATTTTTTATCGCCTAATGTCTCTGACCTTTGCACCGCTTTCTTTAAACACACCCAAGTAATAGACGACACAGTTTGGTGACCAGACGACAGATCATGAAAAGTATTTACTCTGCGAATGTTATTATTCTGGGAGTAGGCTGTCTTTACCATGTATTCTTGATTTTGTTTTAGCTTCAATAAAAACAAGACTCTTCTCTTTGGTAACGGACTAATAGAGAGAAATCATCTCTATGGATAATAAGGAAACTCCCCAAATTTATAAAACAACTTATTTTTTTGTAACTTCTTAGTCTGTAGTCCGAATCTTTGACGCTCCTACATTAGACCTCATGTCCATGTAGACTGGATGGCTACAAAAACTCCTTGGAGTCGAAAATCCACCCAGGTGTTTTAGTGGTAATCCACACTCTAAGAACCGTAAATGGACTTTATCGGTGTCAGATGATCAGGGGAGATTAATCCCAGTGATATCCAGCTCAGCCTTACGGAATGGCATGCATTCGATTTTCAATTTGATTGTAATACGACTTTAAAATACATGTATGAATATTGTGCGCATAGTCCACCCCACCCCCACCCCCACCCCCCTCCCCCTTTATAAGTTCATGTAACTGTGTGATTCTTGGAAGGGAGCTGCCTTGTATAGCACAGACAGTCTTCACAGATCATTAAATATCTCGTGCATAGCCCACTGAACCCGCCGGAAAATATACCGAACAAATCTCGGTAACTTTTTGAATTGTCTACTCATTCAGGTATCTTGATTTTTACATATACCTACCAACGTCTTGGGGGGATTATTCAACAGTTCAATTGCTGTCCAAATAAATGATTCTATTCGGAAATTAGACAGGGGGTAAACACACTGTTTAATTTTGTTGCTCAAATCCTACAGTTAAAACTGGAAGTCCTGTCATGAAATGCGCACAAATAGCACTTCGATTTGCGCATAAATCTACGCGTTATGACCATAGTAAGGCTATCAAATTCTGTATATATGGCCTGTGCACAAGCAATGTTTCAGCCAATGGACCTCCGGGTAA
Source organism: Pictodentalium vernedei (assembly GCA_031216915.1). NCBI lineage: Eukaryota > Metazoa > Mollusca > Scaphopoda > Dentaliida > Dentaliidae > Pictodentalium > Pictodentalium vernedei. The sequence continues at coordinate 450,990,260 of CM062294.1, read as the reverse complement.
CCCGGAGGTCCATTGGCAGAAACATTGCCTATGTTTGCTATGAGTAACCAGGGGAACCTGCCGTGCTTTGGATGCCATCCGATATGGCAATTGCGCGCAATTAAGCCTTGATAAGCGCACAGTTCGTGGCAGGACTTCTAGTTTTAACTGTAAATGCAATGTTGTATGAGTATTATGGCCATAATCAATTTGAAATTCTTTTGATTTGATTTAAGATACCAAATACACGAGTACCAACACGACTTGGAGTTAAGTTGTGGATGTTCCATTCGGAAATATTCCGTGTATGTCTGGTTGCTTGCGAAATCTGCAAGGTTATTTTCGTTTTTCAGTTTCAGTAGAATTCAACCTATCGTACGATTTGTAGAATTCATTGGAGCCTACAGCTCAAATTGCTCAATGTCTAAATTACAGTTTAGTGTATTCTTGATAAATGACCGCACAACCTAATAATTGTAGACCCGTATAATGTCTTCCAACCACCCTGCTGCTTTACTAGAAGACTAGGTCTGTTGTACTTGTATACTTGCATATTCTTCAAGTAGAGTGTCCAGTTTCTCCGAGACTCGAAAAAGATTTGACATGTACATACAAAAATCCGTCAATGCAATTGGTTGTATGACATAGCTGTTAACTAAATTTGGCGGTTGGAATTGAATTGAAGCATCCATTCTTGACCACGAGTGATGCTTGTTTCTGTTTAAAAGTTAGTGGCCTTAGGGCCTGATATTTTCCATACATTTTGTTATGCTATGACAATTTAGGTTGAATGACTTTGTAGTTGTATCTATGCAAGTCTTGGCTGCCTATGTAGGCAGCCAAGACTTGTATAGGAGCAACTGCCAATTCCCTTAGAATGTACCTTGGGAGTTTGCTCAGAGTTAAAGACTTGATGTTGGGGCACCATTTCTAAGGTAGTGAAGTTGACCAAGGTCGGAAATATATATAGGCCTTCAAAGGTTAATATCAAGTCTAACTCCAAAGTAACCGCTAAGCATTTGCTTCAAGTTTACTTCGTATTTGTCTATCAAAATTGCAAGTCAAGAGAAATGGAAGATCGCCGATAGGCGCCTTTAATTGTACAAATTTGGTGTAAATAGTATTTTTTTTTTTATGTTATTCAGTTCATTGTCTTCCAGCACTTAACATAGGATTTCCTGATCATTTCCAGTACCTGGAGTTGGACTCGTCTGTTATATATAATTTGCGGACTGCTTCTAAGACATTTTGAGAGGGATTTTTCATGTGACCGATGTAAAATTAATTTTCCAGAAACGGCCTCTAGGGCACTAGTAAGCTTTCAACTAACAGACTAATGCGTCTTTTATCTGTAAGCTTGTTGGTGAGTGAGGAGAGGAGTGGAGCGTGAAGGAAAAGAGTAAAGTCTCCCACATTTTTTTTTCTCGCAATGCTTTGACGGCTGTACACTCTCGGCATACCGTGAATGTACTGACCATGTCTGATTGGAAAAAATAAGATTCTACAAGCATCGCCTTGGTCTCGTTTCCTTTACACTCGGAGATGTGATTGTCAGCGACAGGCTTTGTGTAATCACAATAACCAATTTAATTTCGTTTTCTTTCTTTTTCGTCTGTTAGGTGGAAGGAGGATTGGGAAGGTCTTTACATCTTGCTAAAACAGAGGTCACAATTTATGCTTTGGGAGCAGAGTTAGTTTTTATATTGGGTTCCAAAATGCATGTTCCTTGTGTTTTGGGTTTTTTATTCTTTTTTTTTGTTGTCTTTTTTTCGGTTGGAACAATCAATCAAATTCCACACACCAAAGTCACAGTGTTGTGAAAGAGTGGGCATTATATTACCCCCAGGCATTAAAAGAAGCCAGCAATGCCGTTTGAACTCCTCCAATTTTAGGATCATTTTTGCGGTCTGGCGACTTGTTCGCTCATAATTCAAATCTGAAATAATAAAACCGGTGTATTTCGTAGGCAAAAAAAGACCACGAAGTATTTTCAGCCTTCATCCATAAGACTGTAGGTTGAGAATATTATGTTTATCTACCCCCACATATTAAAATGGACACCACCATGTAGACATGTAGTGCCTCGAGAGTGGAGTACTAACAAAACACTTGAAGGGGGGGGGGGGGGGGTATCCATCTACACGTTGTCTCAAATTCTGCGAAAAGGCGCGAGAAGCACGATCAATGTTTCAGAGAGGAGACTTCCGGGTTGAACCAGGAAGTCCCCTGGCCGAAACATTGCTATAGCTTTTTATGCACTTTTACAACATGTATTCTGCCCAAATGGAAATTCCGCTCTATTGGTGTTTTATTCTACGTGTTGTATATCTTTCACCTCCTTCCCATCTATCCGTTTTGTTTTCAACTTCCGGGCTTCTTTGAAAATGTACCGTGGCACCTTCATGGTTTGATACACCGATTATGTTTCAACTGTCTAGGAAACGGGGTCGGATGGCAATTACTTTTGTCGTGTTCCCTCACGTGTGGGTATTAAGGTAAAAGACATGGTATTTTTTCACAGTCTTTGTCGTTTACAAGGGGCATTGAAGCTACTGGAACTGATCGCATTCGCCAATAACCACTGGGGGTGCCAAGAGAGGTGGAAGAAGTCTTACTCAACTGATGCAAAATTTAGATAGCAAGCTGCAACACCCGTCGAATGAGTTGTCGGGTGGCCGCTTGAGAAGTGTCTTCATTTTCTCCTCCATTAAGTGTACCATCCAAGAAATAAATTTTAAAATGAATACATTAAGTGGCTGGCATTATTGGTGCAGGAAAGTAGAACACACCAGCGGCTATTTTACCACCATTTTTGAATGATACTGTGAATGTATAAGTTCGGTGAACCCAGCGATTTGAGTTTAAGAAACACCCAGACGCTGAAATTGAAAGTTAAATTTCTGTAGACAGTAGCTGCTCCCTCGTCCAGACAGGGCAAAATAATAACTTTCACCATTCCTAGATTTTTGCTTTTTCAAATAAATGTAAATACATGGCGAACTTATTTTTTTTTTCCAACAAAGGTTGTCATTCCTTACCTGTGGTACATACATCTGGACCAATTTTTAATATGATTTTTGTTTTTATCAGATCTCTCATTACGAATCGCGCAGATTATTTTTTTGATGTTCTCATGTCACATGTTTATATACCTTTATCTTTTTCAAATTACTTTTTAGACAAAATAAAGGAGAACAAAAACATTTTCTCTCGTCTTCCTTTCTTTTTAGCTTAACTTGACAAAGTCAAGATAAGCTATTGCCATCACGCGTGTGGAAATCTGTCAGTCTGTGAGTCTGTTAATCTGTGGGTATGTTAATCTGTGAGTCTGTTAGTCTGTGAGTCTGTTAATCTGTTAATCTGTTAGTCTGTTCATATTTCCCTTTAGCACAGGCTACACCCCGTAGTTCTTGTCCGATCGTCACGACATTTCATATGCAGGTTTGAGGCCATGTCCAGATGAGACCATCACCTTTTGGTCGCGATCGGTCAACCGTGTTGGCTGCCCGAGCCCAAAACCCGAAAGCCTTTTGCACAGTGTTCAGATCGTATTTAAGAAGGGAGTTCATGGTAACTTGGTAGTATGACTCTGTACAATATCTAGATGCGAACGTCCCCTTTTGGTCATGATCTGTCAACCATGACGGCTGCCCAAGCCCGAAACCCAAAACCTTTTAGCACAGTCTACGGGTCATATTTAATATAGAGTGATTTCATTGTAACTTGGTACGATGACTCCGTATGGTGCCTAGATGATAACTTCCCCTTTTAGTCGCGATCTGTCAACCATGATGACTGCTTGAGCCCAAAACCTGAAAACCTTTAGCACAGTCTATAGGTCCCATTTATGGTGCGATTTCATTGTAGGATGACTCCATATAATGTCTAGATGACAACGTCCCCTTTTCGACGCGATCGGTCAACTCTGACGGCTGCAGGGGCCCGAAAACCTTTAGCACAGTCTACAGGTCGTATTCATTGTAACTTGGTAGGATGACTCCAGATAATGTCAAGATGAGAATGTCCCCTTTTGGTCATGATCATCCAGCCATGGCGGCTGCCCGAGCCCAAAACCCGAAAGCCTTTAGCACAGACTACAGCTCATATTTTTGAAGGGATTTCATTGTAACTTGATAAGATGACTCGTTTTGGAATAATTTCACTGTAATTTGGTAACTTTGGTTGACATACGTTAGCTGTTAGAGCCACATTAACCCACCCCTCACTTCTTTAGTACAGTCTACACCTCAAATTATTTTTATGTGTACCCATACTATGTATGGTACACATAATGCCGGCATCCTTTGTCCGTCCGTCTGTCTGTCCGGGCCAACATTGGGGGTTTAGGGGATATTATTAATAGGGGCTACCTCCAAATTAATGTGTTAGGAGTGGGGTGGGGTGGGGTTAGGGGTAGCCCAGAGTTGGGCTTAAGGTTGGGGAGGGTTAGGTCCCGAGGGGTAGGGTTGGGGTCAGGGGTGGGGTTTTAGTTTTATTAGCCCCTAAACCGAAAAATAGCTCCTAATCCTATTGGTTTGGCTAGAGTGGGGTTGGGTCAGGGGTGGGGTGAGGGTTAGGGGTAGCCCCAGAGTAGGGCTTAATGTTGGGGGTTAGGTCCTGGGGGTGGGTGGGGGTTAGGGTCTGGGGTGGGCTTTTAGGGTTTAGGGTCAGCATGGGGTAGGGTTGGGGTGTGTTTTTTGGGTGGAGGGGTGGGGTTAGGGTTAAATATAAGTTCTAGAGTGGAGGAGTGGGGTTCTGGATAAAATAAGGTTTTGGACATACAAAATGTTTTTTGGTAGCCCATCATCCCGAAATGTTGGAGCGTCCGACCGACCGTCTGTCCGTCTGTCCGTCTGTCCGTCCGGCGTCCGTATCCATTTCTTTGGCATTCGATAACTTGAAAAATATTGCTTGGATTGTCAAGTTACTTTATATTTGTGTTCAGGTTACTGATGTGCCGAGCTGTATAGTTTTTGGTGTAAATCTGATAATTTGATCCTGAGATATTAACCCTTTATTTATCCTTCAAATTGAAAATTCCTCCAATCCCTTTGGCATTCGATAACTTGAAAAATATTGCTTGGATTGTCAAGTTACTTTATATTTGTGTTCAGGTTACTGATGTGCCGAGCTGTATAGTTTTTGGTGTAAATCTGTTATTTTGATCCTGAGATATTAACCCTTTATCCTTCAAATTGAAAATTCCTCCAATCCCTTTGGCATTCGATAACTTGAAAAATATTGCTTGGATTGTCAAGTTACTTTACATTTGTGTTGCGGTTACTGATGTACCGAGCTGTATAGTTGTTGGTGTAAATCTGTTATTTTGATCCTGAGATATTAACCCTTTATCCTTCAAATTGAAAATTTCTCCAATCCCTTTGGCATTCGATAACTTGAAAAATATTGCTTGGATTGTCAAGTTACTTTATAACTGTGTTCAGGTTACTGATGTGCCGAGCTGTATAGTTTTGGGTGTACATCTGATAATTTGATCCTGAGATATTAACCCTTTATCCTTCAAATTGAAAATTCCTCCAATCCCTTTGGCATGAGATAACTCAAAAAATATCAATCCGATTGTCATGTTACTTTATATATTTATTTAGGTTACTGATGTACTGTACTGTATAGCTTTTATGTAAATCTGATAATTTGATCCGGAGATATTAACCCTTTATCCATCAAATCAGACACTCCTCCAATCTAATTCTATATGTACCCATACCATGTGTGGTGTACATAATGTCGGCATCCGTGGTGGCTCTCCGTCATACAGCTTTCTACTAGTTGCGCGTATGGGTACACATCTGACGATTTCATCGGCCTATTGTTTATTGAAAACATAGCATACAGGAAACAGAAATTAACATATTCTCAATTATCACAATTCTTGTCGTATTTCATAATCCTTTCATAAACACTGAACATTATCCTTTTCATCAAACTCAACACACAATCAAGTTGAGCTACAGTGTCGTCAACACTTTCATTTTAGCCAGCTGTAAAAAGACGTGTTCTTCGTCGATATGAGCGTCCCATCAATTCTGAAATGTTGAAACAATAAAGCTTTGACATTTGGACAAAGAATGTTTTGATTCTCTGGCAATCCCTCAATGAAACTGAAACCCCTCACTGGGCAATTTTGTTACTTTGCAGTGTGTACCAAAAATGAGAAAATCGAAATTTCTTTACGTTTTTTGGATTGATATGCAGTACGTGGAGAGCGGATTGTAACTAAATCACCCGCGGAGTGGAGTTATCACCCAAGCTATAACTTTCAAATTTTGTACACATCGACAAAAAACACAAGCAATGTTTCAGCCAATGGACCTCCGGGTTTAACCCGGAGGGCCATTGGCTGAAACTTTGCTGGTGCTGGTTATGCTTTGCAACAAATTTGCAATTATTCCTCGGGTGGAATTTCCAATCTGCGGGTGATTTAGTGATAATACACTCTCCACGTACTGTATATCCCTGAAATCTGAAGAGAATACCTGAAAAAAATCTACATCCTATGACCTTGCGGTTGTATCTAGGCATGTCGTGCCTAGGCAGCCACGGCATACCTAGAAACGACTGCCAAGGCACTAAGAATGTAAATTGTATGTTCCCCCGGAGATATCATGATGGGGGCACCTTTCTGTTGCAGTGAAAAGTGATCAAATGTGGGATTAGATCCTTGATGTTTAAAATTGAGGTGCTATATAAGCAATGAACTTTTGTTTATTTGGAAATTCCCACCTCTGATATTCCTTAAATTCCAATTCAATATGCACAAATAATACATGTAAATGAAGGTTGGGGTTATAGAACACAACAAATATATGAAATCAACTCATAGAGTTGATAGGAGGCACCACTGGTTCCTGAAAGTCTGCTATCGTACTCGTACCAGCTCTGATAATACAATTCTATTTCCTGAGAACAATTTGTGGCCAAATGTGCTTCACATTTCAAAATAAACAAAATTTCATTACTTTTATAGCACCTTAAATGAGTTAATTTGTATAAGTATGCGTTTTCTGTTGTTTTTTTTCTGTGTGAGAAACGACGGTGGGAAGCCTCTCAATACGTGCTAATTATACGCTTGAGAAAATAAAAATTACAAATATAAGTCCCCCACCCCGCCCCCACCCCCACTGATTTAACAAAAAACACACCGCCCGATAATCAATTAATATATTTTGTTTTTTTTCCGCGTTGGAAGTAATAGTTCAGTTCATCTGTGGGTGTGGAATGGGAGGGTAAAATGCCTCAGTACTGTGATATAATACGGCAGGTAATCTGGCTGTGACGTTCGGCTATCTTTGGGCTCGGGGCGAATTAAACACTGAGCAGGTGCTTCTAATCAAGTGTCGACTGCCTGAAAAGGCAAACGGCACTTGACTAGAAGCACCTGCTTTACTGCACATTTTTCGCGGTATGTCATGTTCCATAAATTTATTCTGATTCTCCGGCTTCTAAGAGTTAAAAAAAAACCCTTCTTCTGATACGAGTTGATATGTGGTATTCAGCTTCCTTTTGAGGTGTACACCAAAGTTTATTCAAGGGAGCTGAAATTAGAAAAATGTCCAAAATGGCAATGAACAGATAATTGTTATTTGGCAAGAATCATCTTTTGGACCAGTGGAATTGAAGGGGCAGAAAAACAATTGAAGTCCGATGTGTCATAGGATACGGTATGGGGGAGATTGAAAAAGTGCCGAGTCAGCATTTTTCAAAACAATTTTAACATCTCCTCCAAAAGTTCCCATGAGAATCCTTTGATATTTGGTATCTGATATCTGTTCGGGTGTCAGATTCAAGTTTGTGCCAATAAAGTTCCTGGGTTGAAGCTGAAACGAAACCATTCCTCGTGTGCTCTTTTTCAGGCGAAACAGTCGGCCGTGATTCCGGTTTGAAAAATGAAAACAAAAGTATTTGAAGGAAGTGGAATGAACTATTGGGGGCGATAACGCTTTCTATCTCTGTATTATTTGATTTTTTTAACACGGTTTGAATAGAATGATGCCATAAACTTTCTTCCAAAACTATTTTGTTAGATTCGTGTCCCGACTATTTGGTTTTTTATGCACTCAATAGGAAGGCATCTTAAATCCGGGTTATCGGTCCGTCCATATGTGTCCGTCCGGGGCCATAACTCTATAATGCTTTGGTGGATTTCAATGAAATTTACACAGGGGTAAAGACCAATGGATGGTCTTTTGCATACCAACACCATGCTTGAGTGACAAAGGTCAAGGTCACAGGAATGGGAAAACTTAATTCTCTCACAGACTGTATTAGCCGTCCTTATCCATAATTCTATAATGCTTGCCTGACAAAGTTGTCCAGGGTGTGCACATCCTTGAAAAGTCCTTGAATTTCAATCTTACTCCTTGAATTTTGAAAATTCAGAAAATGTACTTGAAAAGTACTTGAAAATCCATCAGACTCCTTGAAAGTCCTTGAATTTTGCCCTATATCATTTTTATCTGCGTAATAGTGAACAATTGAAACATTTCTTTTGCACTTGTTTTAGTTGAAAAACGAAAAAACGAACATAAATAATGGATAATCGATAAATGAGGAAAGTTCAGACATTATTTAACTTGGTGTCATTCTGTAAGTACCATAATTTCGTTGCAGAGAATTTTAGAAGCACAGTTTTCCTGGAATTTAGAAGGATGAGGTAGAAGACATTTTTAACCCTTTACATAGAGTAACGGCCAAAACCGGCCACCGCTATTCTCTCATCGAGCTCGTTCCAGTGAGGGGTCATAACCTATGTTTTTGAGACAAAAAATTAGTTATTCAAGATTTTTTTCCAAGTGTCGTCTGCTTTTCATGTGAGGTAAAGGGTTAAAGTAGGTAAGGCTTCTAAAAATGGTTACATTCCAAATTTACATTTTAAAAAAAGATCCTTGGAAAATGCTGATATGTCCTTGAAAAGTCCTTGAATTGTTTTGGTCCTTGACTGTAAGAACCCTGTTGTCGTTTGCTTATACACTTTTGTCTTTTACAATCCCCATGTGAGGGTTTCATTGTTTTAAAGGTTCATCAATATCAGTGAACCCTTTATCAAAGAAAGTTCTTTTTCAAAAATAAACTTAATTCCACTCATGGTGGAAAAGTTTTCGCTCTATTTTCCAATAAAACCATTCATATATTGTTGTCAAAAGTACTTGAATATTACAGTACAAGTCGAAGGAAGTTGTAACATAACTGCAATAATCTAAGTATTCTGATGCTTGTGCACTGATAAGACCAGAATCTGGTATCGGATATCGTTGTCAAAACAACTTGCACATTACAGTGCAAGTCGAAATAAGTTGTAACATAACTGCAATAAACTAAGTACACTGCTGCTTGGGCGCTGATAAGACCAGAATCTGACATCATTTTCTGGAAAGCTCTCTTTGAGAGCTTTCCAGAAAATGATGTTAGTTCCTGGTCTTATCCGTGTAGGAAGAGACAGATATATAGTTTATAGCGGTTATCCTACAAATTTATTTTAACTTGTACTGTATGCCAATTCAAGTGACATTCGTATGTGTACGGTTCTGTTGAGAAAGTTCCAACATATTAGTGGCTGTCTTAGCCTTATGGAAATAAGACCAATGCACCTTTTGGCTTCTATGTTCAGATGTATTATTTATTAACCTTATGAACTATAGTGAGCACCAAATTCAAGATAAAACTAATTATTCCAGTATTATAGGCCAGTTGGCCATAATTCAGGGGCATCCGTTGCCGAGCGGTCACCGTCAGTCTTGTTTTCATGTTCTTTCTCCATTAATCGTTTATCTTCCAAACCTCTTTCATCGGTTTCGTGTCCCGATTATTTGGAGGTTTTTTCTTCATGTTCATTAATAGTTTCAGGCGCTTATTGACACCCTGATGACCTTGACATAACTCCAGATTCCCATTATAACAAGTAGGTGTATGGACAGTTCGGCACTGTAATGTTCGGTGTCTGGAGTTGGGCGGTATGGCTCATCCGTCGCAGTACCACTACACTTTAGTATTGTCACCTGGCACCTGTATTGGGCAATTGAGCGCCGCCCACGAATTAGAAAGACAATGAAAGTGATTGTTTGAAAAACGAAAACTGAATTGACACATTGTTTTCGTTGCCCGGTTTATTTATTTATATATATTTGTCAGTAATTTGCCAATAGCGGTCGATATTTGAAACGTTGTCTCGTCACAACGTCACCATTTTACCGTACAATTTTGCATGGCCGAAAATCAAGTTCATGGAGGAGGGTTGAAAGTGGAAGAGCGCCATCTCAAAATATTAATTTAAATGGACATGGTCACCCACTACTGTTGCTCATATTTGTGGAATAGATGAGAATTACAGTAGAGTAGATTCATCTCTTGGGATTATGGTGCACGATCAGAGGCGGCTCCAGAGTTACAGTAGTGAGGGGGTACAGTTGGGTATTGCCCGCCTCGCGTAAGTTTTAAAAATTTTCTCAACTTCGGAAGAGGACACCCCTCCCGAAGTTGAGAAAATTTTTAAAACTTACGTTGTAAATGGTGTTCTCTGGAGCATTGTCAGACAATTAAATTAAAACCGTTTTATCCTTTTGAAACTTATTGGTTAGGTCTTTCGGTTATAGAAAACGTCGCACATGGTGACATTTTAACAGAAGAACCCTGTTGTAAAGTGCGAGCACAAAGCACCAAACGACACTCAAATCGAAAATGAGAGTAGGCTGCAATCCAAATGGATGCGTTGCACGCTCTCGATTCTAGCATTACTCGAATACTCTTAAGCGGTATGTTTCAGACCGTTTGAACGCGGCACGCCTTGTTGCAATTTGGGCTCTCGACTCTTGTTTGTTGTTTGCAGCTAATGTGTGTATGTGGGGGGGGGGGGGGGGTGAGGGCACACACAAACATAATTTAAAAACTTCTCTGATTTAGTGCACTTGGGAATATGGAATTAAGCATACCCACCATTACACCGCAACGTTCAATACAAAAATTAAAATGATAGTATTTTTTTACTACGCTTGGCGAAAAAAGTGGAGGGGTAAGTACCCTCCCCATACCCCCCCCCCCCCTCCCCATGGCTCCGTCACTGTGCACGATGCGGGGTGGCGTTGGGTCTGGTAGATCCAGATAATTATGAACAATCTGCACGTCTCATCGAATTCATGTTGTTGCTTTTTTTTAAATATATTACACTACACAACAACACGTATTTTTTAGTGGTAACTATTATTTGGGTACTAAAATTCGAGGAAAGTGTCGAATCATCCTGCACAGTTTTGTCGAATGTCCGTTCCTAACTGCCAAATCTCTGAATCGTGTAACATGGTAACAAATTCCGAACTGATCCTAATTTGAGGTGCCAAACTGTCCTTAAAACACTTCTGGTATCTGTTAGAAAATTTCCTCTCGGAGGTTAGCTCAGTTAAAAATTCTGAGGTACCACTGGAAATTTCCACCCAGATGGCGAGGTGTTCAAACGTGGCCTCTTTCTGGATGAGATTGCGATCTGGCCTCGACACCCTTCCACCATGGGTCGAGTCCCAGTGTTGTGGAGAGAAAGGTAGACAGCGAATTACGACCGGATCGCGACTATGTCGCGATCCGGTCGTAAGTTTCTGTGCGATTCTTTCATCATAGTACCCTCCCATGCCAAAAGATATATTGGGTGCCAAGTGAAGCAAATATAAAAAAATAACCTCGCCCCTTCCCTGTGGGAACTCCGGGATGTGAAGCAGTCTTTGCTTATTGTGGCAAACAAGCTCTGTTTTACTGATCAAATAGGACCCAGTCTCAGCAATGCGTGAGGTGGACGACTTCTAAAATGGGCAACACGGGTATAAACGATTGACTAAACTTGGCTTCTCGAAATACACTACAAGAAAATCACATCATGTAAAATCGTTATACTGAGTTAATTCCATCATTCACAGTTACAAAATGATGAAACATCGAAAATTGACCATTCCTGCATAAGATCTGATTTAATGTTAGGACAGTGCGAATTGCTCAAAGTTTTCAGCTCGGGCATTTGTTTAGCACATATTTAATTCCCAGAGAATACCAAATATTAATAACCTGATAATTCTATCATAAATCTGTTGGCATTTTAGTTACTAAAATCAATGTTATGCCCCCTTTCTTGGCTTCATTTTCAAAAGTTTTCTCGATACTGAATTTCCAACTAGGGGGAGGGACCGGGAGGGGGGTTTTCCCCTCCCGGTCCTCCTCCTAGTTGGACATTCACTACCCTATACCCCAATTGGAAACCTATAGCCACGTCCCTGCGTGCCCCACGTGGGAAATCGGAAGTAAGTGTCTTGCCCAAGGACACAAATCTGTAACCGCTCGTCTGGATCGAACTGTGGGCCTTTCGTTTTGAAGTTGGCCTAGCAACTGATTCACGCGCTCCGACTGAAGTTGTTAAATTCATAATTGCATTATTGGAAAAATTTGCTATTTGAAACATCAGTTAACAGTGGCCATGGTGTTAAATATCTTCAATGGATGATTCGCCATGAAAAACCCTTTCAAGGCTTCATGAACAATAATCCGTATATACTATCGCTTAGCACTCCCCGTTGGAACACGGAAAGTGACACAGTGCTTGTTAACTAAAAACAGGACGCAGTAACCAGTGATTGGGTGGCAGTCTTCTAAAATGGGCAACATGGGAATAAATAATTGGTTGGAATTGACTTTGTATCCATGCCGTGGTCACGATTAGCCATTGTAAAATATTATGTGACCTTAAACACCAGTAAATAAATAATTAACAACCAGCACCAAAATCTAGTACAGCCTTCGTGGACTGATCACTTTCCGTGGGTGGGAAATATTTCCACGGACGCATAAATAGTAGATTCTAAAAACTAATTACAGGAATAATCATCAAAAATTTAATTAATGAAGCACCAGGTACAACCCGGTGCTTCATTAATTAAAATCTTGCTGATGATGATTTTCATTACCTGGTAAACGCATGTGTGGACATCATTGCCTACGTGTAGAATACGACCAGTCCATGGCGACTCTACTGTGGAGAGGAATACCCCCACCCCGCCACCCTGCCCCCCCCCACACACATAACCTTTCTTCCCACATGAGTGACTCTAATTTGTTGATTTATTGGTAGTTGTCGGTTTCTTAATTTTAGTTACTCATACTCCAGTTCCATCGAACACGCCTTCTACAGTTCTATAGCACTACATTCTACACATACCGGCAGATTTCTGAAAGAATTCGAGCCAAATAAAGTCCGTTTCGGTACCTTAGGTAGTTGTCTGGTCCTTATACGTAATTAGATATACCCACATTCATCCGAACATACCCTCAGAACATACCCATGCCCTATTGTAGGAATTCCAATTTCATAGCATCCATGTGCTATCATAGAAACCAAAATGACGGTCTCCAGTCAACAAACTGGACGACAGAGTCATTAACAACGCGCGCCGCACATGCGCAGTGCCACCACACACCATGGCAACCCAAAATGACGTCAGTGAGTCACGTGACTTAGGTCGGCACTTGAGATTATCAGATAAACTCAATAAGAATTTGACAGATCCATCCTCATCAGAAAGGGCTTGTTAGGCTATTCGCACCTTGGACACCGAGGTGTGAACAGATACTGCACAGATAGAATTACCAACTGAAATACAAGAAACACTGCTAAGCTTGAAGGCTGCTCTTGCTACCACTTGGAGTATCCAAATACGCAACGGCAAAATTCACCTAGCAGTGGAATGTGAGAGAGTAACTGGCAAAGAGAGACACTGGAATGGTTATACCTTGCACCCTTGACCGATTTATGTCCAGACCGACACACTCCTCGGAGGGCGTCGGATGGCCAGCAGATAGGTCAATGTCCAGTCCAACTCATTCTTTCTCGGAATATGGGATGCAGGAGGGAGATCTATCTTTGGGTGTTGGATGTGGTTCCGGATAAGGTCCCTCAAATCCCCACTGCATTCTACCGAACCAGCTTCGAAGAACCATATCACTGCTCAGGAAACAGAACATTCGACCGAAGAATCTCTTCTGGAGACTTGCTGAAAGAACAGAGAGATCGGAAAAAGCTCGTAGCACAGCAGGACGAAGAATTAAGATAGAAACTTATGACCATAAGGCGATCACAAAAAGTGGTAGCACCTTTGGCAGCCCAGAAAACACCAGAGACAGCCAGGGAAAGAGCCAATCAACCAGCCCAGTTCTCCAACGCCAGTAGTCCAAGAACTCTAAAAACTACATCGGTCTCTCCCTCGCCGCAACCTCCTCCATTTAAAAACTGCCGTAAACACAGACGCCGTTAAGTACTTTTGCTCCTTTTTCTCGCACGGACATAAGTTAAAATTCTAGAGTTAGAGATAGTGGAAAAGGGCTTACCCCACGCCGTCCAGGTCATTTCCTTACGCAGACCCATACCTCGCATACAGGACGGCCTTGGACTAGTATATCTCCATGGATGTAATAGCATTAGATTCCAAACACTAATTATAGGAATGATCATCAAAAATTTAATTAATGAAGCACCGGGTACTACCCGGTGCTTCATTAATTAAAATATTGCTCCTGATGATTTTTTTACCTTGTAAACGCATGTGTGGACATCACTGCCCACGCGTGGAATATGAGCAGTGCGCGCGACTGCACTGTACTACTATGATGCTTTGTCGGGACATCACTTCCCCCAGCTCGTGTTCAAATGATATTCATTTCGTAAGAGGTGCTAATCGTGCTTCGAACTATGGGGAACTGGGGATACTGTGGATAGAAACGCCACTTCCTTCCTTATATGCGTTTTACATGTACAGTTCAGCCGCCGCGGACTGGTCATAATCCACGCGTGGGAAGTGATGTCAACGCATTCGTTTACCAGGTAGTAAAAAAATCATCATCAGCAAAATTTTACTTAATGAATCAACGTACAGAGCTGTTCGATTAAATTATTACTGAACCTCCCAACAAACCAGGATGGTTTCACCCATTTCCCATGTTGACAGTATTGACTGAAATGATACCTTCAGGGGCGCCATTGTTGAAAGGGTTAAACATCGCCACGGCAATCCACACAGCGTGTAACCCGGGCAGTGGTATTATATGCCATGCTTGAAAAGTACGCCAGGGCATCGGGTGTGAAAAAACATCCTTTGAATCAAATGCGACAAAACATAAGGGCGATGTTCACAAAATCGTCGTGTGACAACCATAAGGTTCTATCTTCCACTGGAAGAGAATCTTATGGTTCTCACGCGACAAAATGTAAGTGATCATACACGTATTCATAGAGAGTCGGGGCATACTTTATGTATGAAACTAGCTGAAGGCGAAGGTATGGAAAATATTGAAGCGAAAAGTAATTTATTGTGTAAAGTAAAACTGCGCACTCATAAATTAATGTCTCGGAAACATCCAACTGATATGTTAAGAAATATATACCCTTAGTTTGTCTCGCCCATTTAACCCTACCAAAACGGTACAGAATCTGTGGCAACATCGCGACCGTAACACAAAGCCAATTATAGCAAATGGTTTGTAATTATGATGCCCAATGTGGAGGATTTTCTCCAAGGGCGTTGGCTACTGTATGGTACCTACATGTATGCAAAACCAGAACCTGTCTAAATAAACGATCAAGCGTATCGAAACGAACAAACTTATCGCTTCATGCATCATTCAACGGCCTTATAAAAGTACATTAAGTTGTACCTATCAGTAGTATATCAGGGGTGAACTGGCCAGATTTGGGGGACTTCAGTGAGAGGCCTCGAAAATGACGTCACACCACTTGACCCAGTGCCAGTATGCGGGGTTACCATGGTAGTGCGCGTTGTGCTCTGTTGTGCCACCAGCCACAATGATGCATGATATCAGTGCTCATGCACAGCGCGTGTTGTAAGAGTGATACGTGTTTCCGTCGTCCATTTTGTTTCACGGAGGCCAACATCTTAATCTGGAAGACTTCTAACATAGCTTAGAAGCCTTTAAAGGCTTGTTCGAATGAACTGGGCTGCCTTTGCTGGTTTGCATTCTATAGGAATAAATCTAATTACCCAAATAGACACGGCAATCACTCCAATTCAGCAAATACTACTTTATTTTGTTCAGATTCCCCAGGATTTTCTTTATAATAGTTGCATGTCGTACTATATGACTGTGTGGGTGTTGTTTCTTTGTGTAAGAGTAAGTATAATTACCACAAACAACCTGAGAAATACCCCCAAATCACCAAACACTACTTTAATTAGTTCGGATTTCTGGAGAATGTTTATTACAATATTAGCATGTAGTGCTATAGAACTTTATGAGTGTTCCTTTGTATTAGAGTAAGTATAATTAACGAAATGAACCCGACAATTACCCCAAATCACCAAAACAACTTTATTTAGTTCGGATTTCCCGAAAAGCCTCCTTATGAGAGTTGCACGCCCATGTGACGCAGCACACCAAAAAATATATTACGGCCTTTGGGTCCAAGTTTGGACAAGGTAAACACGGGTTAATGCCCCCAGCAATACGATGGAAACCCAGCTAGAGTTTATATCAATCAACAAAATTGACTCATTCAAATTTTCTTAAAAAGAGCATTGGAACCACCAGTTCACTCTCATGGGCATGGAATTTCAAAACGTTTCTTGTGGTGGTCTCCAGGGCCAGCACTAGGGAGAAGGGACATCCCTCTCGTGCTGTTCCCGTCTTTTGCCTGTGGCAGTCACAGGTGACTTTCGGCCAACGAGGGTCCATAATACCCTAATTATTACCCACCCTGAAAAATCCGGGCTAGAGTACGGCCGCATGGAACTGGACACTTTCCACGGGTGGACAATATTGCCACGGATGCAATGACATTAGATTCCAAACACTAATTATAGGAATAATCATCAAAAATTTAATTAATGAAGCACCGGGTTCTACCCGGTGCTTCATTATTTGAAAATTTGCTGATAATTTTTTATTACCTGGTAAACGCATGCGTGGACATCACTATCCACGCGTTGATTATGACCAAATCAAATCAAATCAAATCTTTATTCACTCTCCTTGACCACATAAGCGGTATGAGAGGTATATATGTGTGTGTGCATTAAAGTATGTTGTATAGCAGTCAGTATAAATTGTTATATATTACTAAGTATAAATAGAAGTAGGATATGCCAAAAGGCAGCAAGACTCATCCTCAGTATAAAACCCACTCCAACAAAAATCGATAAAATATCAGACCAGTCCACGACGAATTCACTGTAACTACGGTACGTTTGTTACGAAAGGCAATTAATAGACAATAAATTATCTCTAGTTTCAACAGAAAAAGTTTTCTCTTGACCAACATCTTTCGGCTTATTTGTAACAAACTATAAATTTTGACGTTTGATGGTTTATGTCGTAATAGAAAATTGATCTTTGTGTGTCCAGTTTTTCTTATCTTGCTAATTTCACGTCACTAATTTATTTTTGTTATCACACCTCTCCTGCAGAATCATATTACAAAGAAATAGTTAACTTCCCACCTGTGGTCAGTAATTTCAGCACAAAAGACCTATTTGCGATCAATTCGCATTGGAATGTTTGCATTAACTAACCCAAGTAGATTTTTGCTGATAAGAAAACACTGGGGTTATTATTCCCAATCTTTCCAATTAAGGGTTGTGTTTGATGTGTCGCTCACGTTTGAAGACCACGTTTCAATGTGCGTTAGACATCTTGGACTGTGTCACTGTTTGTGTTTGCGTCTATTTTAACCCCTCACCATGGGTAATGATCGGCATGCACGAACAGACCTATACACAAAAAGTAAGAATTTATTTTTTCCCTCAAACTTTGCTTCCAAAATATAGCTTATGGACCAAAGAGCTCGTTCCAATGAGGGCCATAAGTTATTTTTTAGAGGCTAAAAAATTAGCACTTTTTATTTTTTTATTTCTTTAATTTCTTTATTTTTTTATTTTTTTTATTTTTGAAAATCTCGTCTCTTCAGTGAATGTTTGAAAGAAATTTGCCGTTTGCGTTATCATTAGTTAGTTTAAACGATATTTATTTCCAGTCTTCGAGAAATACACGATACAACATAGAAAATGTGTGTGAATTCGATAGAATTCTGAGAGCTTATGCATACATGGTCATTTCCACTCGTAGTACTAATACAGACAGGAAAACGTTTTGTGCAAGCTCAAGCGCGTGAGAAAATGCCCATGAAACCTGATGAAACACTTATTTTGTGCATACATCATGCAACCTCTCCGTATTAGAACAAAAAACAAGAAACATTCTGTGAACAAAGTTGAATCTCTCTCACTAAAAGGAGGTGAATACCACATCTCAAAGCATCGTGACTAGTGATTCACAAGGAATTAGTTTAAAATAAGTTCAAGTATAATGGACAGGGTTCCAAGCTGTGGGGATTTAATATCTTCCTTTGAAAACACTTGAACAGCCCCCCCCCCCCCCCCCACACACACATACACACCCCAAAAGATAAGCTTTTTTGAACAGATCGCCCCGGTACAAAACTCGACTTTGAACAAAACGCAGGTGATTTTAATAGGAACTGTTTGGCCTATCTCCAAGTATTGTCAGTGGGGATTGCCGAAAATGCTTTTTAAATAATTTCAATCTTATTGGACAAGGGCGGTGGTGGCTACACTTTAGGGGTAAGTATCTCCATTCGAAAGAACTTGAGAAAAAGTACCCTACTCCCTCCACACAAGATAAACAAAGCAGAATACATAAATGTAGGCTACAGACATTTCGCGACTTGGGGGAAAATATTCATGCAGACATCTTTATCCAATATAATCGAGGGTGGATGTATCAAATCCATAAATGTATTTAAAAAAGTACTTATCGTTAAAATTAAAAATGTAGTTACCAAACTTCGGATATATATTTCGAATATCAAGCACTGGGAAAAGATAAACGATAGGCGATGGGGCAGTGGATCCCCACCAAAAAGAAATACACTGGTGGAGGAGAACCTATCCAATCGTGTATGTAGCGAAATAACGGAAGAAGAAGTGCGGAACGTGGTCTCGAAATTAAAAAATGGTAAAGCGGGAGGGACTGATGAAATTCCGAACGAATTCCTCAAAAATGGAGGGGGGGCACTTATTGAAGTCCTGACAAACCTTTTCAACCTGGCTCTGCGAAAGCAAGAGGTCCCCAGAGAGTGGAGGGAAAGTAAGGTGTCGTTCATACACAAAAAGGGGGATAAGGAAGTTCTAGATAACTATAGGGGGATATCAGTTAATAGTAACATCGGAAAAGTATTCTGTAAGGTCATATACGGTAGACTAGAGGAAGTTATTGAAGAGAAAGGTTTTTTAGGAGAAATTCAAAATGGTTTCAGGAAAGAACGAAGAGTCACTGATCACCTATTTACACTCACCCAACTGATAGAATCAACAAAGGCTGAAAAGAAAAAGATGTTTCTGGCATTTCTAGATGTGAAAAAAGCGTACGACCGAGTGTGGAGGGAAGGTATGTGGCGAAAGCTCGAGGGCATCGGACTGGGGGGGGGGGGGGGGAGGGTGACTTTGTGGGAATCATGAAAGCACTGTATACAGATGTGCAAAGCCAACTCAGTCTAGGGAGTATCACTACAAAACGAGTCCCTATGGATATAGGCCTCAAGCAGGGGTGTATCTTTTCACCGATTTTGTTTGCATTGTATGTTAAAGATTTAGGGGACGAACTAATTCAGAGTGCGGAGGGGGTAAATGTTGGAGACATAAAGATACCAGGCTTATTCTTTGCGGACGACATGGTGTTAATGTCTAGAACTGAACAGAGGCTAGAGAAATTGCTGGAAATTGTTGGTAGATATGAGTAGTAGGCGAGGGGGTTTTGAGGCCCTATCTTATGGACCTAGGCTGGTGGACCTAGGAAGTGACGTCATACCGCAATGTGTTATGAGTATCACGTGGTTGTTATGGTAACCTGTGTGAGCGGCCATGTTGTGACGTCATTGTCATGGTGATGGGTGATGTGAGTGCGCATGCGCAGCTCGTGTTGTTAGGGTGATACGTGTTTCCGTCGTCCATTTTGTATGAAGGGGGCCGCCATCTTTGTTTCTATAGTGGCACGTGGTTGCTATGTGACCCAAAGGCTTCTTATAGGGCTAAGAGGTCTGTACCAGGTATGTTCGATTGACAGAGAGTATTTTCTGGAACTACTTCCGTGTATAATTACCCAAATGAGCCCGAGAATGGCCGTAAATCACCGGAAACGACTTTATTTGATATGGATTCCCCGCAGAATCCTGCTTTTAACCGAAATGGACTTGTTTAGAGTAGCACGTAGTGCTATAGATTTTTTAAAAGATCGTGTTCGATTGAATAGGAGTATTTTTCTGGTACGGAGTACACCAGAATGTTCCGGTTTTTGTTTAACGTACACCCCCCCCCCCCCCCCTCCCAACCTATATACATAATGTTAATTTTATTAATTTTAAAGGAAGAGTTCCCACTCACCACCCTTCACTTACTACGTACTTTACATCCCAAACCCACGTTTTATCATATGTAGGATCTTTCTCTTTCATCTCGGATGTCTGTAGGCAAGAAATGCTTTGCAGCCCGCTATATTTTCTTCTGCCACAGTGGCAATGTTAACCAATTATTTGAAAAGACTGCGCTCTCTAAAGAATTCGTTGCGTATGCAATGTTGGGTCGAACACCGCCATCTGATAATTTGGTGAGAACGTAAAACTGGTTCAGTTATCTCCCCCCCCCCCCCACCCCCCCCCCCCACCCCCCCCGTTTGTGTATATCTCCTTGACAACACAGTCAACAGTGCGAAACGCTTTGTTCGCAAATTCTAACCTTGTTTTTGGGTGTAGCGAAATACCACGTTCTGTGCAATTTTTTACAAAATAAATGTCAACAGATCATTTTCTTATCAACTTTAATTCAGTTTCTGGAAATGAGAATGTAATGGGATCACATATTCAGTGAAATCGCTTTTCTAAGCGATGTTACGCTCGATTTACCAGAAAGAAGCCGACAAACTGATCAAATATTTTTTCAACCAAAAAATATTAAAAAAATCTTTTCTCCACGATAAAATAATTTTTCTCGCTTTATTTATTCGCCCTTTACGTAGTTTTCAAGTTTTTTGGCGATGTATTGATGGGTTATATATTTTTTTTCATTGCTTTGAAAATGACGAGGCGAACACTGTACTAAATAGGCTTTTGCCTACTGTCAGTCCTGATCGGCACGCCGAAAACACAGCATTATTTTCACTTTAAAGCATCAAATTACATTACAAAAATTAATTTCACAATAATTTTCTTTACAAAATATATTTTACGCACTTTATTTTATTTTATAATATCACTTTCCATGCTGAAATACCCTGAAAAAAAATTATTTTTTTCAATTTTATGTGCAGTCGAAAACACACTTGAAGCGCTTTGGGGATCGAGATTCCAGCTCTAATAGCGAGCTGGCCAATCAGATTCCAGGATTTTTTTCCTTTTTGATAGCTCTTTTAAAGAACCAATCAGATTGCGAGAAGTGTCAGCTCGATCCCCCCAAAAAGTATAAATACCAGCGACCAACTTCGAATAGTATTCGGATTTTCGGGTCTGGATCACTGGTTGACTACCAAAAGCTAGGTTGGAGAAGAGCTTGGTTTTCACCAATTGACTGATTCACCAGTTGTGTTTGAAAAACTAAGAATTGGTTTGCACCAACAAAGTGTTTTTCTCATAAGCTGTACTTGGAAAAAAGTTTTTTCCAGAGCTGTCTTTGAAAAACTAAGAATTGGTTTGCACCAACAAAGTGTTTTTCTCAAAAGTTGTACTTGGAAAAAAATAGTTTTTTTCCAGATCTGTCTTTGAAAAACTAAGAATTGGTTTGCACCAACAAAGTGTTTTTCTGATAAGCTGTGAAAACATTTTGTTTTGTTTAACTGGGTGAAAAATAGATAAATTGTACCCCAAGATCAAGTTGTGAATCCGAGTGCTGAGATTATTGAATGATGGCATCGTTTGAGTGTGAAGAATGCGGTAAAATATTTACCGATCAGTGCAACAGAAATAGGCATGTACGTACAGTGCACCAAGGTAGAAAAAATCATTCTTGCCCGTACTGCACAAAATCTTTTACAAGACTGCAGAATCTCCAGTATCACTTGAAAAAATGTGGTGATTCATGGACATGTATGGATTGCGGTCAGGAATTTACCCAACTCCTACATTTTAACAGGCATAGAAATTTTGCACACCGTCCTGTGTCTGTTAAAAGGAAAGCACCGACCAAACCTGTGGCTGGGGTAAAAAAAATGAGACCAACTGAAAACACGATCTCATTTGATATTGACCCCGAAAACTTTGATGCTAGTCTTATAGAGACTGATGAGGACACTGAATTGATAAACTTGTACCGGGAGTGTTGGAGTTCTATAAGAACACACCATGCTGTAAACAGACGGGTACAAGATTTATACAATTATAGACTGATGGGTTTATCTGACTTTAATTCGGAGCTCAAAACCACCATCTTCGAATCACAGTGATGGAAATTTAAAATAAATCTGAGTTACGGTTTTGTGCTCCGAAATAATGAGACTGGAGTGCTGAGGTATTACCATGCCTCAGAATAATTCTCGGGTGTTGCCTTCACCACATCTGGTGTGTAACCAGGAATACTTTGAAAAGTTTCTGGAAACGATCTACCAAGAAGATATTCTGGAGTGGGCTAGACAGCAACGCCCAAACACTAAATGGGTGGTCCACCGTTTAACAAATGTGAGTTTTTTTGTTACCAAGATTAAGGACCACCCAATCGGTGCTGGTGAAGTCAAGTTGCCAGATTTCATCATGGACAACAAAGCCATTGTGGGTCTAGTAAAAGACCAGCACAACAATTTCGTTTATGATGATAATTTGTGCTTGTTCAGGTGTCTGGCATTGTGGAGTGGTTGTTCGAGACACAATCTGAATACAACCACTGATGCACTGTTCCGTAAATATACGGATGTTGACAAGAGAGATTTCGGCGGTGTAAGCCTACAAGAAATATCCCAAGTTGAAAAACACTTCGAAGTGAACATAAACGTGTACCAACTTGTGGAAAATGATGATGGCGTTGTTGCCGAGGTGGTTCAGCGCTCACGTCGCCGATACCCTGAAACCATGTATGTGAATGTCTATGCAAATCATTTTTCCTATATACAAAGTATCGACGACTATTGTAAGTCGTTTTCATGTAGGAAATGTGGCAAACTGTGGAAGACAGTTGACAGAGCAAATCGCCATGAAACAGCCTGTACCCGTTATCCTGGTGGAGTGTACCACGTCCCCCAGACAATTTTTGAAAAATTAGAGGACGAGGGAATCGTGGTACCACAGGAGGATCGTTTTTTCCCCTACAGGGCAACTTACGACTTTGAGTCGTATTTTGATAAATCGACATTGCCTGTAAATAACGAAAAGTTAACCTGGGAAGCAGAACACAAACCACTCAGTGTGAGTGTGTGCAGTAACATACCAGGGTATGATGAACCACAGTGTTTCATGTCAAAAGGTGAGCCGCAGGACTTGGTAAATGAAATGTTTACCTATTTAACGGCAATGTCGACAGAGAGCTATCACAGAATGCAACAGCTTCATTTTTATACAATGACTGCCCTCCAGCAAAAAATTAGAGACATGAAAGTACTAGAACAATCTACTGAGGAGGAGGAAAATTCCAAACCTCACCATTGGAGAAGTTGGAGGAAAAATTCCATCGCTACATGATGGAATTACCTGTATTGGGTTTCAATTCGGGGAAGTATGACATAAATGTGATTAAACGTGAGTTTATGGCTTTCCTGAAGTTGAAGAGCCCATTAAAATTTGTTGTCAAAAAATCAAACAACTTCATGTGTGTGAAAACGGACTCATTTAAATTTCTTGACATTACAAATTATCTGGCACCTGGCTTCAGTTACGACAAATTTCTGAAAGCTTTTCATTGTTCAGCCACCAAAGGATTTTTACCTTACGAGTGGATTACCAATTTAGAAAAATTGGAATGTGATCACCTGCCAGAGTACGAGGCTTTTTACAGTTCTCTAAAGGCAGAGAATATTTCACCAGATGATTATTCCTATTGTAAACAAGTGTGGAAAGAGAATGGTATGACCACGTTTAGAGATTTTCTGACGTGGTATAACAACCGGGATGTTAAGCCATTTCTTGAAACTGTTGAAAAACAGTGTGCTTTTTATCGAGAAAGATCAATCGATATGTTCAAGGATGGTATAAGCGTCCCGGGGTTGACACTGAAATACCTCTTCAGCACAGTAGAAAGCGAGGTCTTTTTCACACTGTTTGATGAAAAAAATAAAGATTTACATCATCTGGTGAAAGATCATATTGTTGGTGGACCATCCATCATTTTTAATCGTCACCAAGAGAAAGATAGTACCTTTGTGAGGAAAGCAAACTTCGGTAACGAAGCAAAAGTGTGTGCCGGTGTTGTTGGGTACGATGCCAATGCCCTATACTTGTGGTCGTTGACACAGGATATGCCTACTGGTTGGTACGTGCGACGAAGGGAAGAAAATGGTTTTCGACCCGAGTATAACCACAAGTATGGGAGAATGGCGGAGCAATGGCTGGAGTTTATTGCGGCAAGAGACGGTGTGAAGTTTCGTCACCAGTTCAACGGAATTGAGAAACGCATCGGCAAAAGACGTTTGCCTGTAGATGGATGGTGCGCCACCACACAGACTTGCTATCAGTTCCATGGCTGCTTTTGGCACGGTCACGAGTGCCGGTTGAATAAGAAGAAAGATGGTTCTTTCGTTTTGTATAACGAAATCAGAAAAAAGCCCATGCAAGAATTGTTCGAAGAAACCGAAGCCAACTCAAAATATATTCAAGAGCTCGGTTACAATCTTGTTGAAATTTTTGAGTGTGAATGGAGAGACATGAAGAGAGAAGACCCCACTCTCCAAACATTCTTGCGTGGGTTTTCCGATTCAGCCAGCTCTGGAGGAAAAATGACAGAAACTGAACTTGTGAAACAAATCTTAAATGATGAACTGTTTGGCCTTGTACTATGTGATATCCAGGTGCCAGATAAATTGAGGTCGCACTTTGAAGAGATGACGCCGATATTCAAAAATATCAACATCACCAAAATGGATATCGGCGATCATATGAAAGCTTTTGCTGAAGCAAACAACATTTTGAGACAGCCTCGGAAATCGCTGATCGGCAGTTATTTTGGAAACAGAATATTGCTCACCACTCCTTTGATGCAATGGTATATACAGCATGGGCTGGAAGTTACGCACATTTACCAGATTGTGCAATACCAGCCGAAAGCATGTTTTCAAAGGTTTGGGAATGAAGTGTCCGAGGCTCGACGCCAGGGTGACCAAGATCCAAATCAGGCCATTGTAGCAGATACAATGAAACTTCTGGGCAATTCTGGCTATGGCAAGACTGTTACGAATAAGGAGAAGTTTCGTAGCGTATGTTATTGTTCAGAGGAGGAAGTCACCCAGTAATAAATAATGTTTCGTTCAGAACTCTTAATCCCCTCAGTGATATCCTTTATGAGGTGGAAATGAACAAAAAAAGAATCAATCTGGACTTGCCGTTAACCGTCGGGTTTTTTGTATACCAGTATGCAAAGCTGAAAATGCTTCAATTTTATTATGACTTCATTGATACCTTCGTAGATCGGTGTGACTACGAGGTATGTGAAATGGACACGGATTCACTGTATATAGCTTTTAGTGCTCCATCTCTGGAAGAAGTGGTAAAACCTGACATGAAAAAACAATTTTTCAAAGAGCTGCATCATTGGTTACCATCCGAAGCGTGTGATATACACAGAAATGATTATGTTGCAGCAAAAATGAAAGGTGAAAACTGGTCAGCTGAAAACCCATGCTGTAGAGACCGACAGGCAAACGATAAGAGAACTCCTGGTTTGTTTAAAGTGGAGTAGCAAGGCGATGGTATAATCGGTCTCTGCAGCAAAACATATTATTGTTTCGGTCCAAAGGACAAGTTCAGTTGCAAGGGCATCAGTAAACGCCACAACGACCTCAACAAGAGAAAATACTTGGAAGTGTTGCAAATGCAGGAGAGTGGAACAGGCATAAATCGTGGATTTGTTGTAAACGAGAATCCCATGTATACATATAAGCAGAGCAGAGACGGCCTCTCCTACTTCTACCCAAAGAGACAAGTGCAAGCTGATGGCATTTCCACAATTCCACTAGACATATAACACCTCCAAGTATTCCTCCAATTTCTCCAAGCATATAATCATACAGTTTCATTAGTCCTATCAGGCATGCATGTTTAAAGCATCAATATGTGTCTCTTTGAATTCTTCTCCAGTCTTGTAACCACAATCCACCCTCTACCAGTTCTGGTGTATAGTTGAAACAGTGAGCTGATGTTTACTGACAAGTATGTTGGTGACTTAATTTCCAACAAATGTGTGTGTTGGAGTTGTTGTGTTAATGTGTACACCAGATCTGGTGAATAGTTGAAACAGTGAACTGATGTTAACCGACAAGTATGTTGGTGACATAATTTCCAACAAATGTGTGTTGGAGTTGTTGTAATACCACTTTTAAATTTTGAGAAAAAAAATTCTCTGAGGATCAATATTGCATTGAGTTTAGGAAACTGACCAATCAGATTGCAGAAATTTAAACCAATCAGATTACATTTTCAAAAGCCAATCAGATTGCGAGAAGTGTAAGCTCGCTCCCCCCCCCCCCCCCAAAAAAAAAAAAAGTATAAATACCAGCGAGCAACTTCATTTGCCATTCGGATTTTCGGGTCTGGATCACTGGTTGACTACCAAAAGCTAGGTTGGAGAAGAGCTTGGTTTTCACCAATTGACTGATTCACCAGTTGTGTTTGAAAAACTAAGAATTGGTTTGCACCAACAAAGTGTTTTTCTCATAAGCTGTACTTGGAAAAAAGTTTTTTCCAGAGCTGTCTTTGAAAAACTAAGAGGTTTGGATTGCACCAACAAAGTGTTTTTCTCATAAGCTGAACGTTTGAAGAAACACCTAGTGAAAATGTTACGACTTGGTTCAAAGCAAACGTTTATGAATGTCACTCGTTATCAGGGTGAAGTAAAGATTCAGATCCGAAGATTTGTTGACGATAAAATTCCTACAAAGACAGGAATTGCTCTGTCTATTGAAGAATGGAATTCGTTGAAAAGTCAAGTAGAAGAAGTGGAATCAGCCATCAACGCCAATTTGTTTCCACAACAAGATAGTAGAGTTGTGATAAGTGCTGAACCACGAAAACCAAATGGCGAACCAAGTGGCGACCTGCCACTTGACATAGAAATGAAAAGAACAAAGTGGGATGAGTTAAAGTCTCACAAGATCCCTGTAAGGGTAACACCTCAGCCAAACTATGGAAATATTATTGATGAAGTTGATAAAGAGTTAAGAATGAAAAGAATTGAGCATGAGATGAATGCTGCATATGCTCATTTTGTCGAAGAATTGATTGACACTGTGGCTGTTGAGAAGTGTTATGGGTGCAGTGTGAATCATCCGAGCCAAATACAACACGATGTTTGTCAAATGATGACTCTAGAAGAGAGAATTGATGCGTGCTTTAACGCAGCTCTGGAGAGAGTCTGTAAAGACAAAGTCTATAAATTGTGGCACACGCACATGAGTCTCATGAACCCAATATCAACACCTTGTGAATACTCTCATCTCATTAACAAACAGTTGAGTGCTGAACAAAAAGCAAGCATACATGATATGGTTGTTAGTTCAATGACAGCCACAAGACCATTGACAACTGGTTTCTGAAAAGTTGTTGAAAAAAAAAAATTACAACAAAAAAAAAAAAAAAAAAAAAAAAATGTCGTGGTTGCCCTTAAGCCGCCTCATGAGTTTCCATTGGGCAAGGACGAAACATGTTATTCTGAATTTTGTTTTGGCAACCACAGAGAAAGGTGTCGTGGATGTCTTTAAGTGGCCTGATAGGTTACTTTTGGACAAGGACGAACCTTTTTCTTTCAACAAAAATGAAAATTAGTTCCCTTGCATACAGTACACTCATACACAATTTTTTTTTTAACTCGCTAGATGCCCCCCCCCCCCCTTCCCAAAAACGTATAAAAGGGTGAGTAGATCATGTTCTTAGGTAAACATGGATCCCCGCTGGAAGCACCCTTTTACTTGTTTGTTGTGTGGGCCAACTGGTAGTGGTAAATCATCTTTTGTGAAAAAAGTCATCCAACACATTGCAGAATTATTTACTCCTACTCCCAATCATATAATATGGTGTTATAGTGAATGGCAACCATTGTATGATGCTTTGCCCCAAGTAGAATTCGTAGAGGGTCTCCCTCAAGAAATCAAATCTGACAGTCTGGTAATTTTAGATGATCTGATGCTCGATGTGGATGAGCGAGTGTCTCGGTTGTTTACAAAAGGAAGTCATCATCGTAAAATTAGTGTGATTTATATTGTACAAAATCTATTTGACAAAAACAAAGTTCATAGAACTGTGGCTCTCAATAGTCATTACATGATTTTATTAAAAAAAACCCAGGGATCGTTCCCAGATCACACACTTGGCAGCCCAGATGTACCCTGGTCATTCCAAATTTTTGCGAGAAGTATTTGACGAAGCCACATCTCTCCCATATGGTTACCTGTTAATAGATCTTAAGCAGGACACACCCGAACACATGAGACTAAGAACCCAAATATTTCCTGGAGAAACCCAATATGTGTACCTCCGGAAGGTATAAAAGGGGAGTGCAAATCTGCTGTCGGGTCGAAATCATGTCTGACCGTCTTCACCGCAACATCGCGATTCTCAAGCTCTTGGGTAAATCAAAACCCACTGTGGTCAATTCTGTCTTGAAACACGCCGACAAAGACTTGATCAATTGTATTTGTGAGTGTGCCTTAAACATAGTGAAAGGTGCCGTACCTCTGAGTAAAGCTCACAAAGTTAAATTAGTTCGACACAAAAAACTTGTGAGAACAATTGCCAAGAAAGGTACGTCCGAGAAAAAAAAGAAGCAAATTTTGCAAAAAGGAGGATTTTTAGGGGCTTTGTTAGCGCCTGTGTTACTTGGTGCGGCTGAAGGTATTTTCGGACAGTTGTGATGGAATACGCAAAAAAGATGGCCTCAGTAGAACCGAGGTTGCTCGAACGTTTGCAGGAAGCCCCTATCAGCAAACAGCGCAACGAGATTGCCGCAAGTTCTCTTGACAGGGAAATGAGTGAAATTTTAGATTCGAATAACCTTGCAGAAACTGATAAGATAACCCATTATAATCAGATTCTTCAAAGATTTTTAACATTTCGCCAAAAAGCCATGGCCCCTCGCCCTATTAGGGTCGAATTCGAGAAAGATACTAGAGACGAAGATATTATAGACTCCGTTCCAATAACCATGAAAAGAAAAGCCAAACTGCTGCTGAACCGTATGAAAGCAGATACCAATCTGTCTTGGAATGAGAAGGGGGAGTTGGTCCACAAAGACGAAACAGTCGTAGGTTCCAACATAACCGATCTCTTGAACGATCTCTTGAGAAAGCGAAAGACTTTTCAACCCAAAGGATGGGAAGTGTTGGCACAGGCCCTCAGAGAAAGTAATATTCCCCAGGAGCTTGTGGGCCACAGGGAACGTTGGGATTTTATGCGACGTGAGCCTGTAGTAGAGAAAAAGCCCCAAACCACCCCCTCTGCTAAACGAAAGGTGAAAGCTAGACTCGTGGCAGCCGGTACGTCAAAGTGGTCGAAATATTAATCCAATGGAAAGCGTTTATTACGATCCCGAAGCTCCAGGGAGTTTTGGTGGTGTGGATGCTCTTCGAAGAGCATCCAAGAAAAAAACTAAGCAAGTTGTAAAATGGTTGCAGGGTCAAGACACGTACACCCTTCACAAACCCGTTCGACGCACATTTCCAAGAAGGAAAGTGATCGTTAGTGGTATCGATGCACAATGGCAAGCTGATTTAGTTGATTTAACAAGCATCAGTAAATACAATAAAAACACAAAATTCCTTCTGACTTGTATCGATGTTTTCAGCAAATATGCGTGGGTGATTCCATTACAAAATAAATTTGGTGATTCCATAGTGCAAGCTTTTGCTAAAATTTTCAAACAGGGGCGAAAACCTTTAAAGTTACAAACTGATCAAGGCAAAGAATTTTTGAATTCAAAATTCCAGAAATTTCTTAAACAACGAGAAGTAGAATTTTTCACTACCCATAACGTAGAAACAAAATGCTCCATAGTTGAGAGATTTAACAGAACTTTGAAAACAAAAATGTGGAAATATTTTACAAAGAACGATACACTGACTTTCCCACTTCAAACTTTGGTGAAATCGTATAACAACACCTATCATCGCAGCATCGGTATGCCCCCTGTTGACGTGAGTGTGGAAAATCAAGAAGAGGTGTGGCAAAAACTTTATGGGAACCACATAAAACACAAGTCTCCAAAGTTCAAACTGGGTGACAGGGTGCGAATTAGTAAAGTCAAGAAAACTTTTGAAAAAGGTTACTTGCCCAATTGGACAGAAGAATTATTGACAGTGGCATCTGTCAAGAAAGGTCACCCCATCACTTATGTTCTAAAAGACGATAGTGGGGAAGTATTGAAGGGGTCCTTCTACACAGAAGAGCTTCAGCGTGTCACACCAAAAAACATTTATAAAATTGAACATGTACTCAAAAAACGTGGTCGCGGAAAGAAGAGAGAACTGTTTGTAAAATGGTTGGGGTATCCATCATCGTTCAACTCATGGACCCATCAAAGCCAGCTAGCCTATAAAAGGGTGTGAACGAGCTCAGTTTCCACTAAAATGGAAGAAGGAGGAACTCCGAACGGATCGTGGCCTTTGTTTGGAAAGAAAGTCCCAAGGAGCGAGATTACTTACTTTTCCCAAATTATCATACTTTACATAATCATCATCACTAGCATCGTTAACCTTACCCTCGACAATACGGACAGCAAGTTGTGGACGGCTCTTTTAAGTAGTAGTATAGGATATTTATTGCCCAATCCTACAATTAAGAAAACGTGATGTTTTATCTGACCCTACCAAGTAACAGTTCCATGGACGTGTTTCCAGAAAACACGCTGACAACGTACATCACCCAGTTATCACAACCAGTGAACCTCACGGGGGAATGGGAGGTGGGTTTGGCGGAGATCCAGTATCCAAACACTTGGTTTAACATTCGTGGCCAGGAAGTTTTTTTCACAGTGTACTGGACTTCGAAAAAACATTATCAGATCATTCTGAAAGAAGGTCGATATTCGGAACCTTCCGATGTGATACGAGGCATCAATGGTGTTAAAGAATTGCTGCTACCGCGTCACGATAAGATAGAGTTTGAATTAGACGAGGTCACTGGTAAAGTTCGAATCAATGTACGAGAAGGGGTCGTACTCACACTGAGTCCCACTCTGCAAAACATATTGGGTTTTAACGAATGTGTGTTCAAGTCGGGAGCTTTTGAATCTTCTCGAGTCGCCGATGTCAACCAAGGATTCTATTCACTCTACGTATATTGTGACTTAGTTCGTGATCAGGTAGTGGGGGATACTAGGGTGCCGTTACTTCGCATCGTACCCGTGAGAGGAAAATATGGAAACATCATTTCCAAAACTTTTGAAAACGTGCACTATGTACCGGTTGAAAGGAAGAATTTCAGCACCGTGCAGGTGTATATAAGGGACGACACGGGAGCCACAGTGCCATTTGAACTTGGGAAAGTGACAGTGACACTACATTTCAGAAAGCGCCGATCTTTGAATTTTCTTTGATAAAACAATGCCTTACTGTTGTAATGCTAAATTATACGAAGAGTATTACACGAAACAGGCTGGTAGCGGTCTGCCAGCTTTTTCGGGATCACAAATACAGATGGGTCATGGGCTGGGTAGTTTACTTGGAGGACTGAAGAATGCAGTCCTTCCCTTATTGAAAACGACAGCCAAAACCATGGGTAGACAGTTATTGAAAAAAGGTGCCGCATTTGCTGGAGATGTCATCAGAGGAAAAAATGTGAAACAGGCAGCTATCGGGAGACTTAAACAAGCTGGAATCGATGCTCTGAACGAAGTGGTGGGTGGGTCGAATCCTCCCGGCCGCAGAGGTATAAAAAGGGCAGCACCACGCAAAACTGGCAGATCGATAAAAAGAAGGCGAACTGTTAAGACAATTGACGCTCTGGGTGCATAATGTCTTTGATCAACGAAAAATCCTGTGAGTGTGTCAATAGCGAACTCGACTTATTTTCGATACCACCCACACAGACTAGTGTAGAACATGGTCAATGGATAGAACATCGACCGTTGGCCAACATAGGGAATAGTGGACCGATAGAATTTAACATTTCTGGATCTGGGGACGACTATCTGAACTTGGCTCAAACTTATCTGTACGTTAAAGCATGTATCGTCGATTCCAGTGGTGGACCTATCGCAAACGACGCAAAGGTGGGTCCCGTCAATCTCTGGCTGCATTCTCTTTTCAACCAGGTCGATATCAGTCTAAACGAGAAACTGGTGTCACCGTCCAATAATACTTACCACTACAGAGCATACATAGAGACTTTGTTAAGTTATGGCTCCGATGCCAAAAAGTCACAGCTGACTGGTGCTCTCTGGTCCAAGGACACGGCGGGACACATGGATGATAGGACGGATGACAACAAGGGATTTCCCACAAGAAAAAAGTTTACGGCTAAAAGTAAAGTCGTGGATATGACTGGGAGGTTACATTTGGACATGTTCTTTCAAACACGTTATCTCCTAAATGGAGTTAACGTTCACATTAAAATGAATAGGTCAAAAGATGCATTTGCCTTAATGGCCGATGGGGAAACATTCAAAATCAAAATCCAAGACGTATCCCTGTTTGTGAGAAAGGAGAGACTCAACCCTTTTGTGAGAGTGGCTCATACTAAAGCATTGGAAAAGGCAACTGCGAAATATCCCATTGACAGAGTAGAAACCAAAGTGTTCTCGGTGCCGAAGGGAAATCTGAGCATCACACAAGAAAATTTATTTTTAGGCCAACTTCCTAAACGTATCGTCGTGGGTTGTGTGGACAACGATGCTTTCAATGGAAACTTTTCAAAGAATCCCTTTAACTTTAAAAATTACAGCATCAATTACCTGGCATTGTATGTGGATGGACAACAGATTCCAGCAAAGCCCTTACAACCGCGATTCGATCAACAAGAAGTGGCGAGGTGTTATGCTACCTTGTTTCAAGGAACTGGTCAAATGTACGAGAACGAAGGAAATCACATCGACAGAGAGGAGTACATAAAAGGGTACACGCTCTTCGTTTTCGACTTGACACCAGACCTATCTCATGATCAACATTTCAATTTGGTGAAACGGGGAAATTTAAGATTAGAAATTCATTTTGAAGAACCGCTGCCCACCACCATAAACGTACTGGTGTATGCCGAATTTCAGAACATTATAGAAGTAGATAAAAACAGGAGCGTCATCTTTGATTATTCGACATGAACACTTTGCAAATAGAGAATATTTTCCGCTCGGATCGCGTGTTAAGAAATATCACTCTGGGAGTCTTTGCAAGAAACCGCTTACCAAGAAGATTACCCAGGCACAGACCATTGGCTTTTGTGGCCAACACGCATCCAGACCACAGAGAAGGGGAACATTGGGTGGCCTTCTATTTCAGTCATCGGGACATAGAATATTTTGATTCGTATGGAATACCACCACAGCACAGATCATTTAAGAATTTTTTGAAAAAGCAAAGATGGAAGTACAATACAAAACGCATTCAAGGACCGTTACCAATGTGTGGACATTACTGTTTGTTCTATCTTTTACATCGCTCTCGTGGCATCCCAATGCATGCGATTGTAAACATGTTTTCTGCGGATTTATTGGACAATAACATTTTAGTTAGAGACTTTATTTCTGGTGACGTCATAGCCTAAACAGTATAAAAAGAGGACCAGTCGTAGCATCTCGGCATTATCGTTCCATCCGTCGAAGAGTGAAGATGTCTTCGGAAGTGACTGTGTTCAAATTCAATGATCAATTACAAATTTACCTGTTCAAGAACGATGTTGGAATGAAGTTTGTATATAACGAATGGGAGCAATTGACTCAATCTGTTGAAACGGCTAAAAAAAGAAATATGGAACAATCTAAATCTAAAAAAAGAAAGACAATCAAAACAAATGATGTCATAGAAAAAAAAATATAAATAAGGGGTGCAACCGAAGATCAGATGTTTACAATCCCGTGTTTGACTCAATCTATTCTAAACGACTGTCGTGGACAAAGAGTTCCCAGAAACATTTTTCCTAGAGGTTTCGAAGAAAGAATGAGCCTAACGGGGTTGGTATTCGCAGGAACTGGTCCTCGACTGATAATTGCTCAGAGAAACTCTGATATCCGTCGACCCAAACATATAAAATATGCTTTGGAGGCAAACAGACTAAAAACTTTTGAATCAATATTACCAAGTGAATGTGCGAAAACCCCCAAAGAACTTGCAAGAGCAGGATTTTTCTACCTAGGAATTAAAGACAGAAGTGAATGTTTTCACTGTGGGGTCATTGTACGCTACTGGCAGGCAGAAGACAATGTCATACAACAACACAAAATGTATTCCCAGGAATGTTGTTACATTCACAACTTACCTTATACAATCGACGATGAAGAAATGGAAAACATAGACGAGTTACAAGAAAAAGTTCAAACGGATTCACAGAAATGCTGTGTGTGCTTAACAGCAGAAGCCAATGTCGCACCGCGACCATGCCATCATTTGTGCCTGTGCAAGGACTGTTGTAAACAACTGAAAAGATGTCCAATATGTAGAAAGACTGTTTATGAATATTTGACAATATATGTTCCATGATGTTTAGTAATAAAAGAAATTTAAATTTATATTCAGTGTTGTTATTTGTTTTTGGGGGAAATAAATATGTGTTTGTCGGGCTCATTTGGGTAATTATGTAGAGCCATAAATACTCCCATTCAATCGAACACGACCTTTTAAAAAAATCTATAGCACTACGTGCTACTCTAAACAAATCTATTTCAGTTAAAAGCAGGATTCTGCGGGGAATCCATATCAAATAAAGTCGTTTCCGGTGATTTACGGCCATTCTCGGGCTCATTTGGGTAATTATACACGGAAGTCGTTCCAGAAAATACTCTCTGTCAATCGAACATACCTGGTACAGACCTCTTAGCCCTATAAGAAGCCTTTGGGTCACATAGCAACCACGTGCCACTATAGAAACAAAGATGGCGGCCCCCTTCATACAAAATGGACGACGGAAACACGTATCACCCTAACAACAAGAGCTGCGCATGCGCACTCACATCACCCATCACCATGACAATGACGTCACAACATGGCCGCTCACACAGGTTACCATAACAACCACGTGATACCCATAATACATTGCGGTATGACGTCACTTCCTAGGTCCACCAGCCTAGGTCCATAAGATAGGGCCTCAAAACCCCCTCGCCTACTACTGATATGGGAAAACTTGGCGGCTCGAACTAAATGAAAATAAAAGCAAGGTAATACCCGTTGGACGCAAGGTAGATATGACGAAGAGATGGAGAGTGGGGGAGTTCTCAATCCCCGAAGGGGAAAGCAAACAAATTACTGTATGAGAAACGGGAGAGTATGAGTATCTAGGGGTAAGCATAAATATAACGGGAAGAGGGGTGTACAGAAATTACTCAGCCAAACTGATTCTGAAGGGGAAAAGAATTCTGAACCAACTAAAACTTTTAGGGAAAAATAGTTTCAACAAGGTCTTTGTGGGGAAAACACTGTGGGAGAGGGTGGGTTTACCAAGTATAACGTATGGCACGGACGTGATTCCATTAAACCAAACCGTTATTAAGAAGTTGGAAAGTACTCAGAATGATGCCGGCAGATGGATAACAGGGTCGAGTAATGCTGCAGCTTTGGAAGCAGTAAGGGGGGAGCTTGGGTGGATGAAAATCAAGGACAGGGTAGATTTGGGAAAACTGTGTTATTTTAACTACTTGAGAAACCTGCCTGACAACCGGTGGTGCAAATTGATGCTCGATACCATTTGGAATTCTAATATAAAACGGGGTGGTCAAAACATGTGAGGGAACTAATGGACAATTACTCTATAGAGGTCACAAACATAGAAGTAGGAATGAAAGAAGGCAAAAGGATTGTCAAAGAGAGAGTCATGGAAGATTGCAATCGAAACTGGCGAGCAGGGGTTAGCGTGAAAAGATCACTGCAGGGGTTACAATATAAAGAAAAGCCAGCTTTTGAGAAGTACCTAGATGGCACCTTTGGAGGGTCACTGCTGTTCAAACTGAGATCAAGATCACTGGAGCTTCGGGGAAAAATTGTGAGAGATGGGGAAAAGGGATGCCAAATGTGCCACTCTGGAGTAGTGGAGACCCTGGAACATTTTCTCTTGGAATGCCCACAGTATATACCTCATAGAATAAAATTTACTGGAAGAATAATGCAGAAGTGGGGTGAAGAAACAAAGGATAGATGGCTGAAGGGGGACACGAGGGAGAGGGTAGGAATGCTTATTGAAGAAATTGAAAAAGAGGAAGTGAGGGACACTATTAAGCAGTTTATATCTGAATGATGGGAGGAGAGGAGGGGAAGAGGGGGTGGGGTGCAGGGGGAATGATGGCCTTCTCTTATGAGGACCGCGACAAATCAGCGGCTGGCCAAAGAGTTATTATTATTATTATATCGTCCCCCTAAGTTCTAATGTGTTCTATGTGCCAGTTGGCAATTAGAACACATTGGAACTCAGGGGACGATATCTCGCAGAGGCGAAATATGTCATCGAGGCGAGAAAGTTTATTCGCCGAGGAAAGATAATTATCTCGCATTGGTATGATAATTCGACATAACAATATATCCCCTCTGAGCTCCCTGACTGTGGTGACTGGTTCGTGTAACATCTGTGTTTGGTTTTCCCCACAATGTTTCAGCATTTTGGAAGTGTCGTTCGATTTTTGGACTTCCAGCTTAAAGCAATTTTTAAAAATAGACCGTGGATTTTAATAAAAGGCAAAGTCAGCATATCTGTTTTCTACATTTTATAATTTTTCAGCTTAACTCTTTTCACGACACCGCTTTTTCTAAATCCATAAAATCTGAAAATTATTAGCAATATTTGGCCACAAAACTATGCACATGTGGATGTAATTGGATCCGGCTCGACGAACCGGTTCCAGTAAAGTCCATATTTAGGTGATTACGAGTATTTGGGGGTAAATATAAACATTACAGGAAGAGGCATCTACCGAAACCACACAAATAAATTGATTCTGAAGGGGAAGCGAATCCTTAACCAAATGAAACTTATAGGGAGAAACAGTTTCAATAAGGTTTTCGTGGGAAAACCATTTGGGAAATGGTGGGGCTGCCAAGTATAACATACGGTACGGAAGTGGTACCTCTAAACCAGACGGCCGTAAAGAGCTTGGGAATCTTACAGAACGATGCAGGCCGATGGATAACGGGGTCGAGTAATGCCGCAGCGCTAGAAGCAATCAGGGGTGAGCTTGGGTGGATGAGGATCAAGGACAGGATAGACCTGTTGAAACTCGGTTATCTTCATTATTTGGTGAATCTCCCCGACAGCCGATGGTGTAAAGTAATGTTCCTGCGAATTTTCAACTCAAATATCAAAACGGGGTGGATGGTCCAAGTGAGGGAGCTAGTAGAGAACTACTCATTGGAGATCTCGGACCTGGACGTTGGAGCAAACCAGGGTAAAGAAATCGTCAGAGAAAGGGTCATGGAGGATTGTAACCGTAATTGGCGAGAGGGGGTCAAATCAAAGAGGTCTTTGGGTGGCCTGCGTGATAAAGAGAGGCCAGGTTTTGAAGAGTACCTTTATGGCATCTTTGGGGGGTCACTGCTGTTCAATCTGAGGTCGCGATCCTTGGAGCTGAGGGGAAAAATTGGGAAAGACGGTGAAAGGGAGTGCCAGATGTGTAACTTGGGCATGGTGGAGACCCTGGAACACTTCCTTCTAGAATGCCCAAAGTATCAGTCTAAAAGAATGAGATTCACTGGGAGTATAATGGGGAAGTGGGATGGGAGAATGAAGGACATGTGGTTAGGGGGAGACTCAAAGGAGAGGGTTAATGTGCTAATCGGAGAGATTGGGAAGAATGGGGCAAGGGATGTCATCAAGCAGTTCGTCTCCGAATGTTGGGAGGAGAGGAGAAGCATGGGAATAGGGAGGCAGTTGGGAGTTCAGGGGTAACCAAGGCCTTCTCGTCCGAGAACCGCGACAAATCAGCGGCTGGCCAAAGTGTTGTTATTATTATTATTATTATATACCACATATAACCAGATAGTGTTCATTTGGAGGCTCTAACCCTTGTACTTTGCCTGCGACCACTTGCAGTCCCGTTTTCTAAAATCGAATTTTCCAGTCCGATTGTTTCGTTTCACTTTTGCTAAAACACTTTAGCAGAGGGTATGGATGTATATATATGTATTACAGATTGCCTTGCTTATATAGTTTAAAACAATGCACGGAACTGAAGATGAAGCAAAGCCAAATAAAGAAGAATCACAAATATTCGTTTCAGATTTTTGCAGTCCATTTTTCATCAACTCAATTCAAACTTCACTCCAATCTTCCTCGCTAAATAAAGATTCGAGATGACAATTAACGTTGTTCTGTTCGACATATTGGCAATAATTAGCCGGATTGCAGTTAGAAACAAATTAACGCCAATGCGCCGTCAGGTTTTTGCTTGATTCCCGCACGTCAAACTTTTCTCTGACACATATCTTGAGCTACCACCCACAGACAAGATTATACTTTATGGATGGATAATACGTTCAAATTAACGGAACGGTTTCTGGAGATGCCCTCGACCAGACGGCTTAAGGACAGGGAAACCCTTTCGTCGTCAAAGTATACGTTCCGTGGTCATCGTAGGAGTCCTGAAGTCGTCATGAGGATAGGTTAGGTTATTCCTCGGTTGTTCTTCCTGAAAACACGTCACACGGAAAGCTCATTTTCTCAGAGTATCATGTATTACCACAAACAACATTTCTGCTTGGCTTGTTCGAAAACCCCACAAAGTCGTAACACTCAGGGGCCTGCGAAGCTACGAAATTCTGTACGATTCGCGGTCTTACCTATGATTCGATTTGCTTTGACTGGAGTTGCACCGATTGAGAATTTTAGAATAGCGGAGATGTTCTCACAATGTCTCAACTTGAACTCTCCTATCATCACGTATCCTGTACAGAGACACGATGGCAGAAGAAGGGTCTAAGAAGGTTCTGCTTCCGAAACTAAGATTCCCTTTTGGAACTTTCCGTATTTTATATTAACCCTTTACCCAACGTAACGGACAAAACCCGCCAGCGCTATTAACAAACTTCCCCATTCAATTTTTATAAGTTTTTTCGTTTTTTTTGTCACAAAAACATAGCTTATGACCCCTCATTGGAACGAGCTCAACGAGCTCGTTCCAATGAAGGGTCATAAGCTATGTTATTGACGCAAAAAAATAAAAAAATTAGTGCTTCAAAAATTTTATTTATGTGTGTTGTCTGTTTTTCGTGTTAGGTAAAAGGTTAATGTGCTCAAATATTATTTGAAAGCATTGATTATACAGTATGTGACACAGACGTACTTTTATCTGGCAGCTCCATGTTGTCAGATATAGAAAATAGGAATATCCTCATAGCTACACAGAACTTTATTATAAAAACAGGATGATTTCGCTGAAAACTCAATGTTTAACAGATCTTCCAAGACTGTTGAGTTCAGTTGCCCATTACAATTATTATTATTATAATTATTATTATTGTTATGGCAATAATTATTATTTTCCCTCATATTGATATTGTTTTCGTTCCCAAACACAGCTAGTTTAATATCCACTTGCACATGGAATTATTGAAGTAATGTCATAGACGATCAGATTCAATACCAAACCTTATGAGACGCCAACGTAAACTATGACTCTACTCAGATTTCCACACTTTTTCATGCACCATCGTTTGTAATTCAAAAAAGTATTTACATGTAACGGTAAGGTATTTATCTAGGCTTATAGCCTGTTTACCGAACCATTTCAAGAGAATAAAATATTGTTTAAAAAAAATGTGCTCAAACAGTAGAGCTGGGAGATTTTGTTTTTCGGACTCGGTTTCAGGAGAAAACATTGGTTTTGGTTCAGTTTTTCTATGTGTTAAGAACATACAGTAAATACAAGTTCAGGCTCCTCAACATTGTAAAAACAGAAATAGTCTGTCTTCTCTCTGATTATTCTTAGTGGTTCTATGGGATCAGTATATTTATTTATTTATTGGTGTTTAATGTCACATATTTCTGCACAATGGCTAATGATGACCTCGACAGTTTTACGGATGGAGGAAGCCGGAGTACCCGGAGAGAACCACCGAGTAACGGCGAGCAACTGTCAGCTCCCCAACATACTAACTCCACACAAGCAGGGTTAGCAGTGGTTGCAGACAGTGCACCATCGACGTGCACTACGTCTTAGTACACATCGTCACCGTGCCCCCACGTGGGCAATGGGGGGGGGTGAAGTGTCTTGCCCAAGGACACAATGCGGTTGCCGCAGGTGGGGTTTGAACCAAGGACCTCTCGGCTTGCAGCCTGCACCTCTACCTACTGAGCCACCGCGCCCCCTATTGGGTCATAAAGAAGTAAATTAGGCTAACAAATGAACGAAGTTCGTCTGGTCTTTGTTGTGTTCTCATTGTTACATTTTCTCCATTTTTCACTCGTTCGGTGTACGAGTCAATAAGGGAGAAAATATGACAATGAGAACACGATGTATTCGCCTCTTTGCCCAGGGGTGTCGTCAATAGGGGTCAGGGGTAAGCCCCCTCTCCATCGGTACGGAACACACACACACCCCTTCCGTCCACGAAACTCCCCTTTATTGTGTGCTTGTCGGGAATACTATACCCCCGCGTCGGAAAGAACAAGATTCCCTGTCTGGGAAATTCTGGCGTCACACCTGCCTTTGTCGGGTAGGCTAAGTGCCGAGAGTCCATAGGGGCCTCCAGTCCAATTATCTCCCGGTCAGATAGTTTGGGCAGTTTATGAACAACCACGGCAAAACTGTTTGGTCGGTTTTTGCGGGGCCCTTCGGTTCGGGGTTCTGGTTTGCTACAAAACCCGGAACCGTACCTGAAAATACCGCCCAGCTCTACCAAATAGACAGATCGTCGCTGAATAGAGACTAACAATATTTACGGTTATGAGATATGAAATATATACAACTTTAAGAGGGTTGTGATTCGATTCAAGATTCAATATCTTCTGCCCGATTCGATGTTACACGAAACTTGAAATGGACAGGGCTCTAATAATATCGTCAGAGGTGATCGCTAGTTGATATTTGAGTTGGACCAGCCCTCGAAATTAGCAATATCAACAAACAATATTGTCTATTACGCTGTGACAGTAGGCCACAGTTTTTACTAGGGCGTTTCCGATTCACAAACCGGTTCTCGTCAGATCACCGAAGTTAAGCAACATCGAGCCCGGTTAGTCCTTGGATAGTGACCGTCTGAGCGATCGATTCGGACTCCCGCGTTGTGTCCTTGGGCAAGGCATT
Source organism: Pictodentalium vernedei (assembly GCA_031216915.1). Classification (NCBI taxonomy): domain Eukaryota; kingdom Metazoa; phylum Mollusca; class Scaphopoda; order Dentaliida; family Dentaliidae; genus Pictodentalium; species Pictodentalium vernedei. The sequence goes on along the minus strand of CM062294.1, from coordinate 450,948,660 downwards.
TAACTCCGATTGTCCACACGGGGACACGATGACGCCGTGTACTAAGGCGTACTGCACGTCGATGGTGCGCATGTCTTCAACCAATCTAACCCTGCCTGTGCTGCAGTGCGGAGTTACGATGTTGGGCAGCTGGAAGCTGCTCGTTGTTGCTCGGTGGTTCTCTCCGGGTACTCCGGCTTCCTCCACCCGTAAAACTGTCACGGTCTATGTGACCTTAAACACCAATAAATAAATAAATATTTTTTGTGATGCAGACTCGATATGTGAATAGCTACCCGAAAAGCATTGGTATATGTACATCTGAATAGCTGGGTAACGTCCAGTCACGGCGAGCAAATATGCCCCCTCCCCCCTCCCCCCGCCCTTTCATTATTTATTTATTGATGTTTAAGGTCACATATTTATGCACAATGGCTAATCATGACCGTGACAGTTTTACGGGTGGAGGAAGCCGGAGTACCCGGAGAGAACCACCGAGCAACGACGAGCAGCTGCCAGCTCCTCAATATCGTAACTCCGCACTGCAGCACAGGCAGGGTTAGATTGGTTGAAGGCATGCGTACCATCGACGTGCAGTACGCCTTAGTACACGGCGTCATCGTGCCCCCACGCGGGCAATGGAGATGAAGTGTCTTGCCCAAGGACACAACGCGGTTGCCGCAGGTGGGATTCGAACCGAGGACCTCTCGGCTTGCAGCCTGCACCTCTACCAACTGAGCCACCGCGCTCCCAACCCCCCACCCCACCCCCCCCCCCCCCTTCTAAGATATTTGATGATGCTTTTGACGAGCATGCATACTGCGTGAGTCGGGTAACCATTTCTCGACTTTTTCTGTTCACCGTAAACGATTTTTTCGGACGGACGGACGGACGTGACAACCGTTACTTATTCCCAGTTCCTTATTCAACATTCGTTATCAACCGATTTTAATGGTTGATAACGAATGTAGAATAAGGAACTGAGAATAGGTAACGGTTGCCACACCCTCCTTTTTCGGGGAGTACACAGTAGAACAGAGTGTTATGACTCGTTGTTACGGAACACTGCAAAGCTTCGAAATTCGATTGATTCGAAATCATCCCGATGAGTAGATTCAATTCAAGGCGCGTTGATTCGGAAACTTTCGTAGGTTTGAAAACGTCTCCCTCTGAACTGTTCTTCTATCATGGTGTCTCCTGTGCAGGAGACATGGTGATGGAAGGCGAATTCGTGGCGGTTCCGCTTCTTAAGCTACCACGATTCCGTTCTGGAATATTCCTCTTTTTCATTGACTTGTCCAAACAGACGAGTCTCCGTTGCAATAATACTTGAGTGGAGATTGATAATATTCACGGTTATTATTTATTTGAGTTTAACTTGGAGTTTAACTTTCAACAGCCAGGGCAATCTGGTGTCGGACAGTTTTACGGGTGGAGGAAGCCGGAGTAAACGGAGAGAACAGCCGAGCAACGGCGAGCAACTGTCAGACTCCCCAGCGTACTAATTCCACACAAGCAGGGTTAGCATTGATTGAATACATGTGCACCATCGACGTGCATTACGCATTAGTACGCAGCGCTCCCACGTGGGCAATGGGATTAAGTGGTTTGCCAAAGGACACAACGCACTTACCCTTGGCGGGGTTCGAACCATGGACCTCTCGGTTTGAAGTTCAATGCCGTAACCACTGAGCCACCGCGATCCCTGTTGCATACAGTACTTGAGAGTAGAGTGACAATATTCACGGCTGTAAAAGAGTGGGTGCAATATCCACAATTTGAAGAACGGCGAGATTCGATCGAGATTCGATTCGGAATCCTCGGCCTGATTCAATTCGTGATTCTAACATTTTGGATTCGTAGGGCCCAGCGGTGTAAGTTACTTCAACCAATGCGAACCTAGCCCGATTTTTCCTGTGCCCCAAACAGTGGCGGCGCCAGAGTTACAAAAGTGAGGGGGTACAGTTGGGGATTGTACAGCGCCGAGCTGGGGTGGGTTTCGGGGGGGGGGGGGGGAGGTCCTCTTCCTAAGTTGAGAAAATTTTTAACTGTTTTGCAACAAAATCATACGAATATGGATATCATTGGAACCGGCTGAACAAGCCGGTTCCAATGATATTCATATTTGCATGACTTCATTGAGTTATACCTTTGAGAATTTTTCTAAAATATTAAATTTTATTTATTTTTTAAAATTGCTGTAGGCTGAATTCCAAACGGATGCCTTGCACGTTCTCGATTCTAGCATTCGTCGAATACTCTTAAGCACTATGTATCAGTCCGTTTAAATGCGACATGCCTTGTTGCAATTTGGACCCTCGACTCTTGTTTGTTGTTTGCAGCTAGCGTGTGTGTGTGGGGGGGGGGGGGGGGGGGTGCAAACATAATTTCAAAACTTCTCTGATTTAGTGCACTTGGGAATATGTGATTAAGAATACCGACTATTACACCGCAACGTTCCATACAACAGAAATTAAAATGATAGTACTGATTTACTACGCTTGGCGAAAAAAGTGGAGGGGTAAGTACCCCAACATACCCCTCCATGGCGCCGCCACTGGCCCCAAATCATTAATTTAGATATGTTTGCTACACGCAAATATCCAGTACGCAAACATGCTCTATAATTTGTTCACATATTCATTTAATACCAACACCAGTTATGCAAATACGTGCAGAAATGCTCTCTGGGTATTGCGTTACTCGAGATTTATTCCCACAATCATTTCTTATCAGTCACGCGTCTGAAACGTCTCGATACCTAATTTTCACCTACAACGCCACGAAGGCTTTGTTATTTTCAACAATGGTATGATAAGTATTTACAAGTGCCTCCAAATGCATCAGGAGGGAATTAAATGATTTTACATTGAATAGTTGCCATTGTATCCAACCGAGAGAAGGGAAACATTCAACTAATATCGTTTTTGTCTGTATTTATTTATTTCATGTTTGAAATGACATGCTTCAATGAGATATGTCTCCTTTTCGTCTCAAGTGGCAACCAGGTTTAATGTATAATATGTGTATGCATGCACAGACAAGAATTTTTAACGCAAGTTTCTTACATCATATTCAGTCGCCATAACCCATCGGCCATTGGCGATAAACGACCTGGGGCGGATATCTACAACATATTTTAGTTATTGTTGACAAAACAGTTCTGACTATTGATGACGTGAAAACTGTTACGCTGTGACTGTAGTCAAAGCGTAACAGCTTTCACATCATCAAACATCAAATGAAAGACGAACATGAAAACTAGTAACTCGGCATCTGCTCTTAAATATCCACACCTGTTTTTGTCAGCAATGTAACTATACTTTGAAAATTCAATTTGCATTGTCTTGCAAAATGTGTATTCATTTATTTATTGGGGTTTAACGGCACTTTCGACAGACAGGGTCACCTCGTGTCGGACTGCTTTACGGGTATAGGTAGCCGGAGTACCAGGAGAGAACTACCGAGCAAGGGTGAGCAACTGTCAGACTCCCCAAAGTGCTAATGTGACACAAGCAGGGTTAGTATTGGTTGAAGACAAGTCCACCATCGACGTACAGTGCGCAGTACGTCTTAGCACACAGCGCCACCGTTCCCCCAATTGAAACAAGTGTACACAATACACATATTTGTTTTTCACAGACATAAAACTGTGTGTTCTTTCAAAAGCAACCGGCGATTACGAGGCATCTTGTTTATTTATAGAAATTTAATGATTCTCCATCCTCATACCCCAGGGTGGAGGAAGCTGGGAAACTTTTCTGTTATGATATGATATGTTTATTTACCAATATACAAAAATACAGAATGATAAATATATACGTATGGTTACGTCATAACAGGGTTCTCGTATACAGTAATATTATTTCAGATGTACAAAGATAATGGGATATAAGAATTTTTGTATACCGGCAGGGAAAGGCATAGCCAGATTGGCTGTCTTCCCGCCTTTCCCTCTGACAGAAAAGAGAAAACTACAGAATGACGGAAGAAACTCGAAGAAGAAAATGATGCAAAAGTGCAACATTGTTACTTCTGTTTTAGCTCCAACAGACAGGGTTACTCCGCGACATTTGCACTTGAGAATGTTGGGTGGACGGTATCATTTACAGCACGGTACTCTTGAAATGGTCTCAAAAATTTTATCGGTCAACTGATCCGAACCTCGGTTGATTTTTATGAGAATAACAGCTTTAAAGTTTTGGAACAGTTGAGACCAAATCAGGAGACCGGAAAGGACGAGAATACCCGACAAAAATCCCCACTGAAGACAAGTCATGCACAGAATGAAGACTTAGTGGCGCCCTGTATTGTTTATACTTGTGTAATACTATAATATTCCTGGAAAGTTAATATTATTACTTGTGGGCATAAACTGAGAAAAGAAAGCAAATAGGTTGCATTCTGTGTGTTTTTAAGGTTCGGGGGTGTACTAAGTAACACAGTCCGGGCAGTAGGGATTAGAACAGGAAGTATTCTCTGAATAAGTTTGTGTCCATTGGGGGAGCTGCAGTCTAGAGCTAAGTGTAATAATGCGAGTACTCCATTTCTCTAAAAGAACTTGGAAATGGAAACGTAAGTTCCCAAAGCATTGGTAAATAAGGGTACACTGGTCGGTCCATCGGATGGCTTTCTGACGGGCAAATCCTCCTGTGCGCAATGCAGAACTGCATGTTCTCTCATGAGCATGACCTTGAATGGTGAACTTCTTTGAGCATGCGCAACTGTGAAATGTCTAAATCGGGTGAGCGATTCTTAAGAATTACAGAACCGTGATCTCAAAAGCTGTTCTCTTGCCGATCATATCGTGATCTGGTGGTGACACACTTGCAATGCAGTCGCCGTGGACTGGTCATAATCCATGCATGGGCAGTGATGTCCACGCATGGGTTTACTAGGTAGTAAAAGATCATCATCAGCAAAATTTTATATTAGTGAAGCACCGCGTAGGACCCGGTGTTTCATTAATTAATTTTTTGATGATTATTCCAAAAATTAGTGTTTGGAATCTAATATTATTGCGTCCATGGACATATTGCCCACACGTGGAAAGTGACCAGTCCACGACGGCCGTACTGTAATATCAGTGGGTAGATATTTCTTAAATGAAAAATTTAATAATAATAATAATAATAATAATAATAATAATAATAATAATAATAATAATAATAATAATAATAATAGTAATAATAAGTTTATAGCCTGAAATCCATACGTGGTACTCTATGGCTGTATAAATTACAAAATCACTTATGAAAGAAGGACAGATTAGTGTTTTTGAGTCTGTCAAGGCAGGATTAAGGGGGGGGGGGGGGTGGTGGTGAACAGAGTTTATGCAGCACGTTGCTATTGTCCATCTGTAGTCACTCAGGATTGACTGTAAGTGTGCGTCTGAAGCTGTTCTGAGGTCAATGTAGTTGGAGAGTGTGCGAGTGCAGTGTGATTTTATAGCTGTTCTGGGGTCGATGTAGTCAGCGAGTGTGCGAGTGTAGTATGATTTTGCAGCGTGACTCTTATGAGTCGGTCGGGCATGGTCAAGTCACGAGCAGCACCAAGCAGCCATGTTGTCTTCTGTGGGGTAAATGGACAGAGTTTATGCAGCTCGTCGCTACTGGTTATCCGTATACACTCTGACCTGGTTGCGTGTGTGTTTTGCAGCTGTTCTGGAGTCGATGTTTTTGGAGAGTACGCGAATGTGTGTGTTTTTGCTGTTTGATTCTCCGAATAATAATAATAATTTTTATGGCATTAAATCATAAAAAAATATTTTATAGCATCAACTCCTTGCATACTGCGGGCGGATATTCCTGCCAAGGACAGAATTGATTTTGCTACTGAAATGAGTATAACGTGGACACATTTAATCCACCACCCCCCCTACCACCCCCTCCCCCCCCCCCCCCCATCCTGTAATTTTAATGGGTGTTATGACCAATGATTTCTTGAGTTAAATTTGGACTCTTTTGTCATCAAATATAGTCATGGCTGGTGTGGCTTCCTCATCCCGTATAACTCTCCAGTACGATTGTCTCTAGCGATTGAAAGTGTCGTCATTCTCCAATACATAATCTAAAAGAAACTGGGATCCATTTATATTCGCCCGTGCTCTTTATGGACAGCTTCTGAAAAGCACAAACCAGTAATGATTTAGAATTTTGTTTGCGGATGTAATAACACCTCTGAAAACTAAAACGGAGAATATGTTTACATTTTGTTGAAAAATTTATACCCGTTAAGGTGCACGGTGACAAAGCTTTATTGCTAAATCATGCGTTCTTGCAGTATGTTTGTGCGTATCTTTGATAACAAGTCAAGTAATGTTAGGTGCGTGTATCGAACAAACAAACTGCTGCACCCATTTCTCGCGAAATTTTCGAAACCTTAACCGGATAACAATACATTCACACCCGGAATATGATATATGGATGATTTGATCGCCACTGGCCAATGACGTTCCGCCAAATACACAAAACGTTATCAACCCTTTCAACACGACAGGCCTCTTTACCGACCCAGGGACATGGTACGTCATACTGTCATTAAGTAGGATGCCTGCTAAGTTAAGGGTGCGGTAGACCAATAAATAATTTTCAACGTGCAGCCCCAAGGCTGCACGTTGAAAATATGTATTGGTCTACCCCCAAATAATGAATACGGACTCTCCTAATTTCTGCATTTGAACTGACATGGAAGATACCACCAGTGTTCAAAGGGTTAAAATGAGAGCAAATGTTCCTGTATACAAGAATTCTTGTAAAATATTATCTACTATAGTAAAAATAAAAAAGTCTGTTGTGTTGGGCCCAAAATTCCACCATCTGTCAGTTCGGTCTGTTTGTCCTACTTCAATCATCTGATACCTTCTTAAAATATTTAGAAAGATAAGTAGGGGTATTTTTCTCAGCATTTTCATTTCATCAAATGACCTGGTTCACGATCCCGTTCCTTCACCGTCAAAGATTATTCTGTGTGTACTTTATTTGAAAACATTTTACTCAGACAGCTTAAACGATTACGAAGAACACAGAAACGACTTTATAAATAACCAAAACTGAGGGGGTTTGTAACAGGGGTTTCATAAATGAAATAGTAATTAGCATTAGTTTCCATTGGAAACTCCTACTTTCAATATGCTTTAACCCGTTGAACCCTAGTGGTATATTCCAAGTCAGTTCAATTGCAGCAATTGGAAGAGTCCATTTTCACTATTTGGGGGTAGACCAACTAATATTTTCAACGTGCAGCCTTGGGGCTGCACGTTGAAAGTATTGATGGGTCTACCCCACACTTTCACTCAGCAGACGCCCTACTTAATGGAATTTTGACGCGTCATATTCCTAGGTCGGGAAAGCGGCACCTCGGGTTCAAAGAGTTAAAATACATATTAGATTGCCTTTCCTCCACACCAGTACCCGTGGCCCCCATTTTTAATTTTGTGGTTTGACCAATTCCAATTAGTTACAGTACTGTATATCCTTCCATGCCTGGGAGGAACTTTCAAACACCGTACGTCGAGCCTACTTTTTGGTATTGGGTTCAATAAATGTGGTTAGAAACGCTTTCGTGTTACCAAAATCAGATTTTCAGGAAAGACGCAAATGACTTTCCAACAATTTTGAAAGTCCAACTTGTTTCCAAAATGTTTGACTTTGCAATATTTTTGTGTGTCTATCTTTTAATCCTTTGGATTCGAGAGGCCGCTTTTCCGGCCAAGGACCTTAATACGACATACTTTTATTAACTATTATCATTGAATGTGTGGGGGTTGACTAATCAATATTTTCAACGTGCAGCCGCAAGGATGCACGTTGAAAATACTAATTGTTCTACCTCCAAATAATGAAGATGCACCCTTCCAACTGCTGCTTTTGAACTGACCTGGGCTGGGAGATACCATCAGCAATTAGGCGGTTAACCCAGAGTAACAGTCATTTCAGAACGTTTGGTTTCGTCCACATTTCTAGGGAATACGAAGAACAGATATATTTGAAAAAACTCATCTGAGGGCAGTTAACGAGATATTATACATTTTAGAAATACAATGTGATCCACGTGAGCCCCTGATGGCCATGTGAGCCCCCGATGGCCACGACCCCTCTTGAAATTCTTAATCAGTTCCAGCTTAATTAGTAAGGGAAGGCCATTGGGCGTGAAAACATTAACTTTGAAATTCCCATTTGTTCGCCAAAGTGACATCAACGGACGTCTACGGATACATGCATTGTATTCCCATAGACATTTTTCCGCCAGAGTGCCGTCTGCTGATGTCTATGGGAATTTTCAGTGTTAAATCAGTTTGCTATAATTGCCACTGACATCATTTTTTTTTAAAATTCAAAACTCTGTGGGAGTTAACAGTGTTCAAGTTTTACGCCCAATGGCTTCCAGGTCTGGATTTTCTATAGCGAACAAATGTCTATGGGAATTTCAGTGTTAAATTGTTTACACCCAATGACCTTCCCTCACTACTAAAGCTGGAACTGATTGCGAATTTCAAGAGGGGTCGTGGTCATTAGGTTTGTTGGGAGGTTCAGTGATAACTTCACCCAACAGCTCTGTCGAGCGGTGGGATTAAATTATTACCGAGCCTCGCTTTAGATTTTTCACTCTTTATCTCGTTTGCTCGTCGACTACCATTTTTTTTATTCTCGCAGTAATTTATACACACTGTGTTGAAAAGGTTAAAAATTAATCTCAACAATATTTTTTTATTTGAGAAAATAAATATTAATTCTTGCACAACATGATCATTTTTCGAATAATATTGTAATAATAATAATAAATACAGTTTGGAGACATGAATCCGCAAAAAAAATTATGCGCTCTCAGGCTTTGCAATGCTGTGTTAGTATGTAGCAAATATGTTATATGAGACACGGGAAGAATACACTACTAGCGCACATCGAAAACTCGGGTGAAGCGGAAATTTTCAGAGCCTTTTTGAATAATCTTTCCAGTGTCTGTGGTGCCTTATAGTGGTCGTGCAGCCTGTTTCGAACAAAGGGACTCGCCGCGGAAAACGCACGGTCGCCTGCCGTTGCGAGGCCGCCTGGTTTGTATAACAGGGAGTTTGAAGTTGTTGAATGGAGGAATCGAGATTGTACCTTTGTACTAGACTGTTCAGATAATAAGGAGTTCAGGGCTTTGATTGTCAGAAGGAGCGTCTTATACTCTATCCTTTCTTCAACTGGCAGCCAGTGTTCATGAGAGAGGATGGAAGTAATATGGCATGATTTCCGTTGTCTGGTAATAATTCTTGCTGCACAGTTCTGAATAAGTTGCAGCTTCTTAATTTTAGACTGTTTAATTACAGCTAAATAGCAGATAATTACAATAATCTAATCAGCTTGTGAGAAGAACTTGAACTAGTAGTTTTGCGCTCCCCCTCCCCCCCCCCCCCCCCCCGCCATCCACAAAGAGTGAACCCTGCTGATAGTACGTAGATGGTGGTATGAGCTACGTGATACCTGCGTGACATGATTATCACCAGCTAGATTCCCATCCTTGAAATATTCCAGGTTCTGCACAACAACCGATGGGGATATTATCATTAAAATTTGGATTAATATTAGACAATTTTGAGAGTTGGTTTTGAAGTTCGATGTAAATTACTTCCGTTTTTTCAGCATTAAGTTTTAAATAGTCCGTTGTCATCAAGTATTTGATATCAGATACGCAGTTTTCCAAAGAGGCAATAGCCCGTGTCTCATTCATGGGGCTGAAGTATACATAGAGCTGCGTATCATCGGCACAAAAGTGAAAATTTAGTCCATGTTGGCTAATGATGTCTCCTAGCGGCAAAACATAGATTGCATAAAGCAGGGGACCGAGGACGGATCTCTGTGGTACGCCGAAGTTCAGTGGTAATAGTGATTTTCAGTGTGTGGTGTAAGAGGTACTCCTTGAACCAGTCAAGTGCGTTCCCTCCAATTGTACATAGTGAAATATTGCTCGTAAACACAGAAACGGAAGCACTGTCGAAGCAAGGCCGGTTTTAATTTTGTCAAAGAAGTTAAGCAACTTCGAGCCCGGTTAATCCTTAGATGGGTGACCACTGGGTGATTGATTCAGGTGCTTCTCATAGTTGTAGTGGCGGTAGTGCGATACGCGAAGTATGAGTCTTTGACTCTGTGACGTTGAATCGCTTTCAGCTGTGAACGTTGGGAATGTTCATCAGTACTACGCAATCCTCACACCGTGCATATGTGTAAAATAGAGACCCGTTGAGGCCCTTTCTCTGCGTGTTCCGTCTGTGGAGCAACCGGCAGTATGCTCCGTTGAGTTGATGTTCCGTTACCTTGAGCTGAGAGTGTCATAGAATGATCAAAGGGTGTGTACGCCTATGATACCTGATAATAATATAAGTCAGAGAGCACTACGGTGGATTCTAGAGGTTAACATTGCATTGGGCCTAAGGAAGTTAAAAATCTGTTTCTCGGGCCCTCTCGCATGGTCCTTTTGGCTACCGCATGCTCTCTTTTTATAACCAATGCAAACTTCAAAAAATAAAAATAAAATGGGGTATGGCTGATTTTTTGCCCAAGTTAAAAAGTTGATAAAATTGTCCCTTGAGTGCAAGAAGGCTTTTTTGAAGTTTGCAAAGCGTTTTTGCACTCAAGGGACGAAATACACCAACACGAGCATAACGCAACGAACACAACCGACTTTGCAATAAGTTTATTACATTTCAGGTTGCAGTAACTGGCCAACACAACAGACTTTGCAATAAGTTTATTACATTTCAGGTTGCAGTGACTGGCCAACACAACAGACTTTGCAATAATTTTTTTGCATTTCTGGTTGTAATGATTGGAGGACATCAACGACTTTGCAATAAGTTTATTACATTTTGCGTCGTATTCCATTTTAAATTGCAAAATTTGTTCATCGGCGAACACAACCGACTTTGCAATACGTTTATTACATTTTGCGTCGTATTGTATTTTAGGCTGCAACTGGGCTTTATATAGGATTTGGAAGGTAAGAAATACAATGTTGCGAATGCGCGCACTACCTGGCAATGTGACGTTGAATCTCTGCCAGCTGTGAACGCTGGGAATATTCATCAGTACTTCGCAATCCTCATCGTGCTTAGGTGTAAAATAGGGACCCGTTGAGGCCCTTTCTCTGCGTGTTCCTTCTGTGGAGCAACTGGCAGTATGCTTCGTTGAGTTGATGTTCCGTTACCTTGAGCTGAGAATGTCATAGAATGATCAAAGGGTGTGTACGCCTATGATACCTGATAATAATATAAGTCAGAGAGCACTACGGTGGATTCTAGACGTTAACATTGCATTAGGCCTAAGAAAGTTAAAAATATGTTTCACCGGCCCTCTCGCAATGTCCTTTGGCTACCGCATGCTCTCTTTTTATAACCAATGCAAACTTAAAAAAATAAAATAGGGTATGGTTGATTTTTTGCCCAAGTTAATAAAGTTGATAAATTTGTCCCTTGAGTGCAAGAAAGCTTAAAGCATTGCAAAGCGTTCTTGCACTCAAGGGACAAAATACAACAACACGAGCATAACGCAACGAACACAACCGACTTTGCAATAAGTTTATTACATTTCAGGTTGCAGTGACTGGCCAGCACAACAGACTTTGCAATAAGTTTACTACATTTCAGGTTGCAGTGACTGGCCAACACAACCGACTTTGCAACAAGTTTATTACATTTCAGGTTGCAGTGACTGGCCAACACAACCGACTTCGCAGTAAGTTTATTACATTTCAGGTTGCAGTGACTGGCCAACGCAACAGACTTTGCAATAAATATATTGCATTTCAGGTTGCAATGACTGGCGGACATAACCGACTTTGCAATGAGTTTATTACATTTCAGGTTGAAGTGACTGGCCAACACAACAGACTTTGCAATAAGTTTATTACATTTCAGGTTGCAGTGATTGACCAACACAACAGACTTTGCAATAAATTTATTGCATTTCAGGTTGCAATGACTGGCGGACATAACTGACTTTGCAATAAATTTATTGCACTTCAGTTTGCAATGGCTGGCCAACACTACCGACTTTGCAATAAGTTTATTACATTTCAGGTTGCAGTGACTGGCCAACACAGCCGACTTTGCAATAAATTTATTTCATTTCAGGTTGTAATGACTGGCGGACATAACCGACTTTGCAATAAGTTTATTACATTTTGCGTCGTATTTCATTTTAAATTGCAAAATTTGTTGATCGGCGAACACAACCGACTTTGCAATAAGTTTATTATATTTTGCGTCGTATTGCATTTTAGGCTGCAACTGGGCTTTATATAGGATTTGAAGGGTAAGAAATACAATGTTGCGAATGTGTGCACCACCTGGCAGTATTTCAAAAAACGTTAATAACAACCATAAGTATTTAAGGTTTCTTCGACGAAAGGAGCTGAGAGCCTACGAGGGATGAGAGAACTGAGAAAAGAGGAAGAGGAAAAAGAGTCTATCGAAAAATAAAAAGTGTGCGTCCAGGTCAACTCTGACTTAAACTGAAGAATAGGAGGCTATTCGAAAACACTGGACCGCGTGGAAGGTTAAAAGGAATCTTGCATACAAAGTGCAAAGGATGCTTTGACAGACACGTTTTGAGATAAACATTCCACTAAAGTTATAAATGTGGACAGACAAGATCCATATTTCACGTGGGTTAAAATGAACTCACAAATGCGTGAACGTCTTGAGACTGTATAACAAATGACTGTAATTTGAGAGCGTGACAGTTGTTTGTGTGTTTTTGTTACAAAAAAGAGGACTAACAACATGATGCTTGATTCGGATGCGAACTGAATTGCATGCACACAATGATCCATACCCGATGAGATAGACGAAAAACATCCCAATGTCATCAGATTTCAGAATCCCTGCTAATAACTAATAGTGCATTGGGATGTTGTTGTAAACAGGATGGTGTAAACTATATCTTAAGCATTTAACCCCTTTATTTAACGTAACGGTTAAAACCGACCAGCACTATTCACAAACCTTTCCATCTAAGGCCTAAAAAGTTAAAAGTATGTTTCTCGGGCATGGTCCTTTTGGCTGCCACATGCTCTCTTTTTATAGCCAATGCAAACTTAAAAAAATAGAAATTAAATGGTTTATGTCTGATATTGTACCCATGTTAATAAATTGATAAATTTGCACCTTGAGTGCAACAAGTCTTTGCAATGCTTTAGCATTGCAAAGCCTTCTTGCTCTCAAGGGACGAAATGCACCACCGCCAATTCTATTCTGTATGTATATGAGTCCTACAACCTGAAACAAACCAACAACATGTACTTTTGATGGAAAAGAAATAATTACAAAAATAAAACATAAATCAAAAACCGCCCGCCCACGTGCAATTTTTAAAAAAAAATGGACTGAGAAACAGACAAGCTACTTTGTTGGGCCTAAGTTTTATTTTATTTCCAATTTTTGCCTCAGAAAAATAGCTTAGAATAGAATTCGTTTATTGCAAAAACACCAAAAACAAGGCAGATTTCATAAGTTATACAGTACGTGGAGAGTGGATTGTAACTAAATCACCCGCAGAGTGGAGTTATCACTCAAGCTATAACTTTCAAATTCTGTACATATCTACAAAAACACAAGAAATGTTTCAGCCAATGGACCTCCGGGTTTAACCCGGAGGTCCATTGGCTGAAACTTTGCTTGTACCGGTTAGGCTTTGCAACAAATTTGCAATTATTGCTTGGGTTGAACCTCCACTCTGCGAGTGATTTAGTGATAATACACTCTCCACGTACTGTAAGTGAAACAAAGTATATACACAAATGGTAATAAATGATTTAAATCAAACGAAAGTTTATACAAAGTATGTGCTATGTACATTCTATGCGTGAAATTAATTGCGTTACACAACAAGAGCATTTTCTCTAGCCTTGAAGAATTGGTGGATCATATTGTAGATGATATTGCATAACGGTGGAATTTCATTCTTCATGAGGAAAACGAATTTCTCCGAACTTTCCATTGCGACAAAACGTGGGTATTCTTCACGTATTTTGCGAAAGAAATCTGCTCGGAGTGATTCGTATTTTTTACAGTCCATGACAAAATGATATTCGTTTTCTATAATACTCAAGTTACACACATGACAAATCCTTTCGTTAACAGGCAGAGGTGGCTCTTTGTGCCTGCCCTTTTCAATCATCAGGCAATGATTACTTACGCGCAGCCGTGTGATCATATTCTTGGCTTCAACTGATGTTGTGTGTAACAAATAATTTTCCAATTCGTCCGTTTCTTTAAACTGCCTGTAGGTCCGTCATTTGTTCCAGTGAGATTCCAAAGTGTTGTTATTGAGCACAAATTGAACAGTTCTAGGTATTCAATTTCTGTTTTCAAATGCCGTCTGCGTTTCATGTTGTGTAATGATTTAATGGACAGTCTCTGTGGTATTAAAACACAAATTTACTTGAAGATAAAAATTGATTCTATTATCGACTTCGATACCTGTTATATACAGATTATCACCACAGTGTGTGTCTCTGGGAATTCAGATCAAGTCGAGTTGTAGGCACAGAACAGTATTTCGACGAGCCCGCTAGGGCGAGTCGAAATGCGATTCTGTGCCTACAACGAGACTTGATCAGAATTTCCGGAGACACACACTGTGATGATGATAAATTTATCTCACAATATTGACCACAAAATGTGTTATAAAACTATTTCAAGAGGAACTTTTTCATTTGCCTTATCGATGGAAAGACGCAAATTGAAAAATAGAATAGCGTTCATTGATCTCCATATTGAGGTCAGTGATGACGTTACACTTCAGAGAAAATTACGTCACTGGGATTCACTTTACTGAATACTCTCTTGCGAAGTGGAGCAACTGTGTGTTTCGTCAACGTGAATTTGGTTGTTACTTTTGGCAATAATTACTGGTGAATTAAATATCCCTCTTGGTGTAAAGGTTTATTATATTTTAAAATATGCCGTTCATCGTTTATTGAGGTGGAGTTTTCCACATTTCAAAGCGAAAGCTAACCCTTTAACTTCAAGAGAGAAGCCTCGACTCGAGCGTTCAGGAAAATTCCAATAATAGGCTACAAACCAGCCCAAGATGCCGAAAAGTGCGCATAATTTAACTATTCGTTGAGTTAACTTCCCCACTCCGGTGACATGTTAGCATGCCGTGCATATTAAATACGTCACAGGGCGTTTAGTTGGAAGATAAAGTGTCATGTACGGCTCAGAGAAAACAATATTAGGTTCGGCTTCGCCTCACCTAATATTGTTTTCTCTGAAGGGAAAAACGCGAAGCGATCGAAAAATGATATTAATGCCGTTGTTTTGACAACAGCAGAATTACGCGCTTGTATCAGGGGTCCTTGATACGGATTCGGAACAAGGGCCCAGATACATAAAACTTTAATTGCGTAACAGTGCAAAAACGCCCCGATTGTGAGATAAATCAGGTAACGTCACAATTTTATGTTGCTTTCCAGATTGCGCATTAAATGTTGGAACCAACCGAGGGTTTAAATTTCCTTTGATAATTATGGGCATGGATTCTGTAAAGAGTAATTTGAATTTTTGTTTAAGTCCGGTGTATATTATCTTAGTTCAGGCTTGAATGGAAGCGCTATAGGGGCGGATCTAGGCCTTCACTTGAGGGCGAGTCAGTGGAGAAAAGGGTACTTATAATTTAAGAATCTGATAATGGCGTACCATACATCCCAATGTACATTGCAACTCTGTTTTGAAAGCGTTGCTCTTTTGTGATGTTTTAGAACAAACTGAATGGTTGCAAAATAAACATGATGTGGGCTACCAACATAATGATAAGGACACGGTAACAACATGTGTGAAGCTCGGTAGCTGATTTTTTTTCTCAACTATTCATTGGGGCAGTGATAACGCATATAATTGAAAGTAAACATACATTTTTTGAAAGGACACCTCAATCATAATTTCTCTTGATAGGTCGACAAATCACATATCTCCACCGCAACGCAAAGTAGGGAAAGTAGTTACATGTACAAGACGACGCAACCTCTAAAGTTGGGAACAAATTTCAAAGTGAACGTTTAAAAGGCGTTTAAATCATTGATTCTGGCCCTTAGCAGCCTTTTTATGGCGCCCTATGGGGCTGTAGGATTAAATCATTACCGAACGTCCGTATGAATACAAACAAAATAGGTTATACCACTTGCCTGAAAATTTCATTCTTCAAGGTATCACAGTACAAATATTTTCCCATAGGCGACTATTGTAACGTCCAGGCGAAAACATATATGATCGTACACTTCACGCAACTTTTTCTGACCCGGAAACAGGGGGTTATGAAACAATTAAGAGAGAAAAACTGACAGGAAGTGAAGTACCGGTCACTTGCACATAAAACACATAAAATGCCAAAAGCGCGGATGGATATCGATCTAAACCTATTTCGTAATGCGCGTCACTTCCGGAGAGATATTCTCCCTATACCAAGGGCCCTACGAATCACACATTTTCGAATCGAATCGAATCTCGAATCGAATCATCTCTGTTATCCGAAAGCAAATCGAACCTCTAATCGAATCAGAGGCGTCTTGAAAATGACCGATGAGGTTCCGTGATTGTTCCGACAGTTATGGCTCAAGTCCCGGCTGATAAAATAATCCAAGCTATATTCCTGTGAAAAAGATTCGAGAGGAAAGGAACAGAGCAGCTGGTTTCGAATCGAACCGAATATCAACTTAAGATTCGAAATCGAATTGTATCTCGAAGCTTAACTATACCTATCGTGACAAAAAAATAAGACGTAACGATATCGATGTAAATTTATTGCATATTACGCGTCACTTCCGGAGAGATATTCTCCTATACCTATCTTAACAATACGTCCCCTGAGTTCCAATGTGTTCTATGTGCCTACTGGCACATAGAACACATTGGAACTCAGGGGACGAACAATCAAGGCGCTACGATATCTATGTGAACTTATTGCACAGTGTGCGTGATTTGCGGAGAGATATTTTCCTGTATCTTGAACTTTCGGGTAAGGCGATACGAATGCCTTGCCATTTTCGCGCGCAAATGTTCTGGCATAAGGCGAGAAGTACGACTCGGGTCGATGCCACGTGGGCTTAGATATATTAGGCACACTACATGCTCAGAACCCAATCAAATGCCAGTAATTGCATAAAGTTCACCCCCCTTAGATCTTCCATTATATATTGACGTTCCTTTTTCGCTCACAAGTTGATCAATATTAAGAGAAGGTTGGGCGGGGCGTACACCTGTTTTAGCGATCCATTATGTGCATGTATGAGTGTCGGTGGTGAGGGCGAGGGAGATAGAGAGAGGGCGAGAGAGAGAGAGAGAGAGAGAAAGAGAGAGGGAGAGAGAGAGAGAGAGAGCGAGCTAAAATTGTTCATCTATTGTTTTTGTGGTTGCATTGATACGTTCACCACCGTGGCCATGTTGCATATTAGCTTTATTGTTCTTATTTTTATGTATTTAACTGTAATCCCATTCACTTGGGCTACACAGGAATTGAATAAACAGATAAACAGATATCTATCGTGAAAATTTATGTATGTCGAAAAATATTTGTTTAGTAATTCCAACCTTCTAAAAACCTCGTGCATGATACAATTGTAACACCATAAAAGCACGCATAAAGGTGTGTTAGTGATTTTTTTCACGTGCCAACACCCATTTTAAAAATATTTTAAAGATACCATTAAGTGATAGTATGTCGCACGTATTCTTTCAACAACGCAGTTTTGAAGTCCTGGGTGACGTTTTTTCATCAAATATTTGGGAATCGATTAGAAAACAACGAGAGTCGCTACCGCTGGGTTTTGGAATATATTGTTTTTTCCACTATGGCGACCTGAAATACAGAGATACATGATTGTTGACAGGCATACCGCTAGTTTTAACATAAAACATTATAGACAAACTAAACATTCGTATTAACTGAATCTTATTAGAATTTATCCAAGTCTGACGAACTCGTATTCAGTTTGCAATTAATTTAGTTCACCTTTGATCATTTTGTTACTGCGAAAAAAAAACTAGTTAAATGTTTGTAAATTAATTGTCGGCGTGGATTCAAAACTTTAAAATATATTTTGCCAAGTGCACAGTTCAATTTATCATACCAATGTGTTTGTTTACCAGACCATATCTGTTATTTCAACGTTCATCACCCACTTGAAAAAAAACCAGGTAGACCTTGAATAATTAACCCTTTATCTGACGTATAACAGATCTTCCTTATTCACAGAGATTCTATTTTTCATGTTTGCCTTAAAACATAGCTTAAGACCCTTCATTGGTTTGCATTCGTTCCAATGAGGCGTCATAGACTATGTTTTTGATGTCAAAAATAGCTATAAAATAGTTAATCAAGATTCCATCACTCACTTATATCGTCATGAAAATCGACTTTCGATAAAGTTATCTCCCTTGAAATTATTGGACGAGCGAGAGAGGTCCAATTAAAAATTAAATAATTGTTTAAAAAACACCTGTGGCATCAATAGGAAATAAAGCCAGGTTTCCTTTTGTTACTTTCAATAAACAAAAACAACGGACAGCTTTCGTAGCTGTCTGTTTGTTTCGTTTATTAAAAGTAACAAAAGGAAATTTGGCTTTTTTATGGCAAGCTAATTAGACGTAACTACTTCACAGATAATTCGTCATCATGAATATCTATCAGTATTACACGTACCAACATTAAGTAAGTGTCCACTGTGGCTCATTGTTTAGCGAATGTTTTCATAATACCAATATCTCACCTCTTAGATTTTTTTATTAATGAAAAAGACAGTGTCTTTAGTACACGCCTGTTCTATGAAATCCCCATCTATACAGCAACACTAAACCATGCGGAAAACGAAAATCTGTTCTTCGCATATGGGCGGAACGGAAATCGTTGAAGGACTACTTTTAAATGGAAGCGAAATTTCACTAGAATTTTCTACAAATCGTGCACCGCACATTGGAACACAGGGGACGAAATAGTAACACGGCTCCACTCGCAAATTTGGTTGGCGATGAAATATGCACACTAAAAACTAAAGTGTTAAACCTGACACTTTCAAGGTGTTAAAACCCATTCTAACTCTTAGGGTTTGATTTTAACACTCAAAGTGCAATGCTTTAAGCACTTAGACATTACAATCGTCAGACATCTGAAACTTGAATAGATGGCACTTCCCATGTGTCTAGCATTGGTGGTTCTTCCAGAAACGACCATAATTTGATTTGCGATTGGTGGGTACATAATTAAAAGCACACAACGCTGATGACGCAGATCAGGCTCGAAAGTTCGAGCCTGATCCGCGTCATCTGCGTTGTTTCCTTTTAAGTGTCGCGACATTACACTTGTCAAGTGGTATAATTGTAACACCTGTCAAGTTCTGGGATATCTACACTTGAACAAAGTGCTAGTTCAGCACTTAGTAAGTGTTAAATACAGCACTTCAAGTTTAGTTTTTAGCACTTTAGTTTTAAGCGTGTGGCATCAATCGGAAATAAATCCAGGTTTCCTTTTGTTACTTTCAATAAACAAAAACAACAGACAGCTTTCGTAGCTGTCTATTTGTTTCGTTTATTAAAAGTAACAAAGGGAAACTTGGCTTTTATGGCAAGCTAATTAGACGTAACTATTTCAAATAATGCGTCATTGTGAATATCTATCAGTATTACACATACCAACATTAAGTAAGTGTCCACCGTGGCTCATTGTTTAGCGAATGTTTTTACGGAAGTTGGCAAGTTTTTATTCTTCCCAATAAAAAAAATACCAAATCTCACCTCTTAGATTTTTTTATTAATGAAAAGGACAGTGTCTTTAGTACACGCCTGTTCTATGAAATCCCCATCTATACAGCAACACTAAACTATGCGGAAAACGAAAATCTGTTCCACACATATGTGCGAACGGAAATCGTTGAAGGACTACTTTTAAATGGAAGCGACATTTCACTAGAATTTTCTACAAATAGTGCACAGCACATTGGAACACAGGGTACGAAATAGTAACACGGCTCCCCTTGCAAATTTGGTTGGCGGTAAAATATGCACACTAAAAACTAAAGTGTTAAAACTGACACTTTCAAGGTGTTAAACCCATTCTAACTCTTAGGGTTTGATTTTAACACTCAAAGTGCAATGCTTTAAGCACTTAGACATTACAATCGCCAGACATCTGAAACTTGACTGGATGGCACTTCCCATGTGTCTAGCATTGGTGGTTTTTCCAAAATCGTCCATAATTTGATTTGCTCTTGGTGGGCACATAATTAAAAGGACACAACGCAGATGATGCGGATCAGGCTCGAGAGTTCGGCCTGATTCGCGTCATCTGCGTTGTTTCCTTTTAAGTGTCGCGACATAACCCTTGTCAAGTGGTATTATTGTAACACCTGTCAAGTTCTGGGATATCTACACTTGAACAAAGTGCTAGTTCAGCACTTAGTAAGTGTTAAATACAGCACTTCAAGTGTAGTTTTTAACACTTTAGTTTTTAGCGTGTGTTCTTTATGTTAATAGTTGTCAAATGAATTGCCGAATGTCCTTCTAATAATTGTTTTTTGTAGACGTGAACGCGTGTAATAAACACAGAACGACACAAGTGTGTGAATGGGTAATCGATATGGCACTTGTGCCATCGCGGAAAGGTAGAACGAGAGGCGATGGCACCTGTGCCATCGCGGAAGGATAGAACGAGAGGCACTCGTGTCATATCGGTTAACCCATTCACACACGCGTGTCGTTTTGTGTATGTATTATATGACACGGTGCACACGCTGTTGATATCATGAACAGGAAAACAGTTACAGAACATCAAAATATCTGAAAAAGCCATTTTCTTATTTTCAAATGGATTTCAACAGAGAATAATACTGATACGTACAAACTGATTGGGGAAAAATGTAAAAATCCAGCTTCTGTATTTTTATACAACTCTGCAGGAAAATGGAAGTTTGTGAAATGATGCGAACATTCGCTAACAACTCGAAATTTCCATTTTTAGCTGAAATTCCCATACGCTTAGTGTTAAATGTACTGGCAGCGTTAGGAAATTAAGAGGAGCAAATTTCCTGTAAATCTCCCACAATCACGAAAATTGTCAGCCATGTCTTCTTACGGTTTACCCCCATTAGTCAGACACCCAATTGTCATACACCCCAGCTATCAGAAAGTTCATTAGGGATAGCTGAAGTCAAAATAGATGATTACCTATTGTTGTGAATGGAACAACCCAGATGTCTACAATTTGAATAAAATTTAGTTTCAACGTTTTGTTTTGTACAGTTTTTCTCCTTTTCAAGGTTCACATATAATCAAAATACCACATAATTATCTTCTAAAAAATAATCAAAACAATTCACACATGTATTGTATAATAACACTGATAACTTTGATCTAAAATTTGAAAACAAATATATTTTTTTCTTAACAGTTTGCTGTTTTTTCATTTTCTTGTAAAAACGATGTTTGACTATTTATTGATAGCTAATCTACTATATAGTACGTGGAGAGTGTATTATCACGAAATCACCCGCAGAGTGGAGATTCCACCCAAGCAATAATTTCAAATTTGTTGCAATGCATATCGATCACAAGCAAAGTTCCAGCCAATGGACCTCCGGGTTAAACCCGGAGGTCCATTGGTTGAAACATTGCTTATGTTTTCTATCCATATATACAGACATTGAAAGTGATACTTTGGATGATAACTCCACTCCACGGGTGATTTAGTTGCAATCCACTCTCCACGTACTGTATATTGTATTCTAAATGCAAGACAAGGTTCGACAACACTCCCATTGGTTTTTGCGGTTTCTTTCTGACCGACAGCTTAAATCTTACCAAAGATTATTTCAACATCTAAAGACTCATGTCCAGCAACTTCTAAGTTGACCTCTGTCACCTGCCCGAATCCAGTTGGATTTTGAAATAGCTGTCACCAGTGGTGGCGCCATGGGGGGATTATGGGAGGGGGGTACTTCCCCCTCCACTTTTTTCCCCAAGCGTAGTAAAAAAATACTGTTATTTTAATTTTTGTATTGAACGTTGCGGTGTAATGGTGGGTATGCTTAAATCCAAATTCCCAAATGCACTTAATCAGAGAAGGTTTTAAATTATGTTTGTGTGCCCCCCACCCCCCCCCCCACCCCCCCCACCCCCCCCCCCCCCACACACACACATTAGCTGCAAACAACAAATAAGATTCGAGGGCCCAAATTGCAACAAGGTGTGCCGCGTTCAAACGGTCTGAAACATACCGCTTAAGAGTATTCGAGGAAAGCTAGAATCGAGAGCGTTCAACGCATCCTTTTGGAATGCAGCCTACTTTCATTTTCGATTTGAGTGTCGTTTGGTGCTTTGTGCTCGTACTTTACAACAACGTTCTTCCGTTAAAATGTCACCATGTACGACGTTTTTTATAACTGAAAGACCTAACCAATAAGTTTCAAAAGGATAAAACTGTTTTAATTTAATTGTCTGAGAATGCTCCAGAGAACACCATTTACAACGTAAGTTTTAAAAATTTTCTCAACTTTGGGAGGGGACAACCTTCCCGAAACCCACCCCGGCTAGGCGTTGCGCGTCGAGTCCGCCGGTTCGATACCCAACTGTACCCCCTCACTTCTGTAACTCTGGCGCTCCCATGCTGTAGAAAGAGAATTTCCATCAACATGAGGTCAAGGTATGCTATGTCCACTATGTTCAGGCTTTATGGCGCAAAACTAAAGATTCGGGTCTTGCCCGACCTTACAGAGAAGAATCTGATGTTCTACAATGAATAAGATATTTTCTTTAATGTATTTCATATTTTTCATTTTAATATCTGTTCTGTTTATTTATCGCTTTCTTTATTGTACTTCATATTTTTCATTTTATTGTTTTTTTTCTGTTTATTTAATACAAAAAAAATATTTTGTATGATTTATTGTGTCTAGAAGTCTTTTCTTATTGTACTTCATATTTTTTTTATTTTATTGTCATTTATTTTCTATTTATTTTCTGTTCATTTCTAAAACACACTGGTGAAGAAATATATCACTAAAAACTAATTAATTGTTTCTTTTCTGTCTGACTTATTGGATTATCCCACTTTATTCTGAAGGGAATAAGTAAGGGATTAGCTGTTCAAACAACCCAATAATCTATGATTATAAACTGTCTGACAACTTGGGTGTCTGACTAATGGGGTGATACCCTTCTTACAAGTGTCTCTAATTCGTGGTGGGTAATGGATTAGATAGCCAATCCACTCACAATATCAACATTCGCGTGTGAAATAATTTTAAAATGTTTACCCCTTTCAGGGACGGCGGAACCGGTGGGGGGGGGGGGGGGGGGTGCGCTACGGGGGCTTCAGCCCCTCCAGTTTTTTTGCCGGGCCATGTTTTTTGTATGCATATATTTTAACACAACCAATGACTGGTGAAACAAGGGGCGGATCCAGAGCCACCCCATATTTTCTTCAGCTATGTTTCTCTCGTACTGGTTCAGTTTCGATGGATTTCGGATCATTTTTTGCAGTAAGTGGCAGCAAACGCTAAAATGTATAAGTAGTATGTCATGTTCCCCTACAGGGAAAGGTTGGATGACCCCGGTGGATGACCCCGGAAGTGACGTCATGTCACGTGATCCAGTGACGCCATGTTGTGTTGTCATGGTAACCCGCGTGAGCGGCCATCTTGTTACGTCATCTGCATAGTGATACGTGGTGTGAGTGCGCATGCGCAGCGCGTGTTGTTAAGGTGATACGTGTTTCCGTCGTCCATTTTGTGTACTGGAGGCCGCCATTTTGGTTTCTATGGTAGCACGTGATTGCTATGTTACCTAAGGCCTACAACAGGACAGGGTATGTTCGGAGGGTATGTTCCTTTGCAGAAGAGTAAATAAATTACCACAAACAACCCGACAATCCCTCCAAATCACCAAAATCCACCCAAAATCACCGAAATTGACTTTATTTCCCCAATTTATCGGCTTAGCACGTAGTGCTATAGTACTAAGGAGGGGGTACAAGGGGGTGCGTTCGAATGAACAGGAGTAATGTTCTGGCTTAGAATTCTCCCAGAATCCCTTTTTGGATCCCTATCCCATGACGTTTTTAACATTAAACGACACGTTCCTTTGGTCAGTACTCAGAATTCTCTGTTTCTATCTGTATATGCAATAGTTATCGTTTATCTGGCCATGTTCCTTTATTCTAGAGTATACTCCAGTAGCGTAGAAGAGCCTATCAACTGGAACAGCTTTGCTTATTATTGCTATATTTAGCTATTTCTGGTCTATTCTTGTTAGTTCTGACCCTATTCTAAGTACTCTTGTTGTTTCATATATCTAGATTATAACTAATCAATGAGATTGCTTGATTTCCCATAATCTGTATACAGAGTTATCTCCCTTCTGTATAATAAAAGACTATATCCAATGGCAATATCCCCGGGCACCCCAATTTCGGCACCCCTTTTTTGAAAAACATATGACCTTCGGCACACCTTTTTTGTCATATGTGCTTATGTGAAAAAAGCACAATGTGACACAATGTGCCCTAGCACAAATGCACATGCTTTATGTGCCGATATGTGCTTATGTGAAAAGGCACAATGTGCCCTAGCACAAAGGCACATACGGGTATTTGAGGATTCCTATGTCCCGGTATTGTATTATTTGAGGATACCTATCGAGGATACCTATCGAGGATACCTTTTATAGGATACTTATCTGAGGATACTGTATAGGCTGTACATATCCCTATAGATCTCTTGCTGGCCCTTAGTACTATTAATCCACCTGATGCTTCATGTTATCCTATGACTGGTTTTGGTAGTATGCAATGCTAGGCTTAGGGGTATTGTGGGTAGGGGTACTGCCTGGTAGTTTAGAATGGCACTATAGTATGGCGGTATATACACCTATAGGCCCCTGTTAGTGCTTGGTACTATTAACCAACCGATTGCTTTGTTTTATTATATGGCTGGTATATGTAGTACGTTATGGTATACCTAGTGATTTTGTGGGGGTGGGGGTAATGCTTGGTAGTTTAGAACGGTAGTATAGCATAGGCTGTACATATCCCTGTAGGTCTCTTGCTGGCCCTTGGTACTACTGATCCACCAGGTGCGTCATATTATTGAGCGGTATTCTGGGGTGGGGTCAATGCCTGGTAATACAGAACGGCAACAGAGTATGGCTGGTATATTCCCCTATAGATCCCATCCTAACCGTTGATAGTATTAACCTACCAAATGCTTTGTATTTTCCTGTTACTGGTAAGGTGGTACGTAATACCAGTAGTTCCTACCTTATTCCGAGTACTCTTGTTGTTTCATTTATCTAGATCATTTATATAAATTATAATTAACCAATTAGATTGCTTGATTCCCCATAACCTGTATGCAGAGTTATCTCCCTTCTGTATAATAAAAACCTATATCGAATGGCAATATTCCTGGGCACCCCAATTTCGGCACCCCTTTTTTGAAAAACATATGGCCTTCGGCACCCCTTTTTTCTGAAATTAGGATAAGAGTCGTATTACAAATCCCTCAGTGAGGTCTAATTTACTACGACTCTTATCTTCATTTGACAAAAAAGGGATTCTCCAGAAGGCATCCCAATTTCGGCACCCCTTTTTTGAAAAACATATGGCCTTCGGCACCCCTTTTACTGAAATGAGGATAAGAGTCGTATTAAAAATCCCTCAATGAGGTCTAATTTACTACGACTCTTATCCTCATTTGACAAAAAAGGGATTTTCCAGAAGGCCCCCCAATTTGGGTGCCCAGGAATATTGCCATTCGATATAGGTTTTTATTATTTATTCCATTTGCGTTGTGTCATTGTGCAAGACATTATTGCACGTCGATGACGTACTTGTTTTCAACAGTTGCTAACTCTGCTTCTGTGGGTTTAGAGAGTTTGAGAACCGGAGTTGCTCACCACTTCTCGGTAGTTTTGTGCGACATGGTATGACCCTGGCTGTTGAATGTGCCGTTAAACCCCAATAAAAGTTGAACAAGTTTTATCCCCGCATAGATTAATCCTTTATCTAGCCTAATAGATTTATCCGGTCAGAGCTATTCATTAAAATCAATATTCAAACTGTATTATTTTCCAATTTTGCCTCCAAAACATACATTACAACATCTCATTTGGACGAGCTTGTGGAGCTCATTCCAATGAAGGATCATACAGTACTGTCTCCGCGGACTGGTCGTAATCCACGTGTGGGCAGTGATGTCCACACAATCATCATCAGCAAAATTTTAATTAACGATGCACTGGGTTGTACCTGGTTCTTCATTAATTAAATTTTTGATGATTATTCCTTTATTTAGTTTTTGAAATCTATTATTATTGCGTCCGTGGAAATATTGCCCACCTGTTAAAGATGACCAGTCCACGGCGGCCGTACTATAAGCTATGTTTTCAAGGCGAAAAAATAAATTGTTTTACTTATTCAAGAATTATTTTTGCAGGTGCCACCTTCTATGGTCTTGCTTGGTCAAGGGTAAACTAAACAAAGACGAATCCATCTCCTCAGTCACACACTGAAGTTGAAGGGACGTTTTATGTTTGAACTCATGTCACACTTCGATGCGCCAAATAAAGATTTCCCACTCGATATCATTGTACACTTGTATTTTTTTTTAGCTATTCTCATATTTCCGAACTTCCACAGTCAGCACAAAAATAAGAAAACGAAATCTGCCCCATTTTTGAGGGAAGTGACTTTTTCGTTCACCCTTAACACAATTGTATAGATCGGTTTCTTTCAAATTGAACCATGTAGCGGCATTGTGACTGGAAATGAGAGAAGCGTCCTGCTGATGAATACACTTGACATTTGAGTTTTAAAAAAAAAAAAAAAAAAAAGTAAAGCTAGTGTTTCGTTAGGGAGGGGGAGGGTTTCTGACGCTTGCCAGTTAGAGACGTTTCTAAAGGATCGCGGATGGGAGTGTCCACCTCTAGATTTCCAATTACCCCCACCGCACCCCCACCCCCATCCCAGCCCCCCCCCCCCCCCTCCATTTGGCAAAATTCAGAACACCACTACCTTCCCTCTTGAGTCAATTTTTTTCAACTACAGGTTGTAAGATGCAGAATTCTATTTGAACACCACCTTCACTGTAAATTATCCAACAGAGGCTCTCGGTTGTCACAAATTCCAACTACAAATCCATATTTGGGGTGGGGTGGGGAGGGGGTTACTATTTTTAATCAATATTTGGAAGACTTTCACTACTTTTCGATCTATAAACTCCATATTTTGGCCAATTTTTAGATATGTTGGAAAAATTCCACTAGCGCCCGGTCTTTACTTTCCATTTTTCTCCAATTTAGGGCTCTAAATTTCCAACTATTGTAAATTTGATGAATGATGGTGGGGCTATAATCAATGGGACATTCTCAGCAGAGTCTCTTATTGTGCAGGTCCTATCGGCTCCGGAGGAGGGGGTGTTGGGGGGTCACTCTTCTCTATCAAGTTTATCAGATCGGTCCATGCACAACCAGAATATAGCAAAATCAAGACTGGGACAAAATAAACAAACGAAAGTTGCATCTGAGATGAAATATTTTGACCTTTTTTCGACCTGTGACAGTTTGTATAAATGTTATTGTTGGAAGGTAGGCGGAGGGAAGAGTTTTGACCAGATCACGACCGTTTCTATCCGTTTTTGTATGACAGTTCTACATAAGCACAGCATATCTATAAATCTCGAAACTATTTTAGCTGGGGCGTGGGTAGAGGTTTCCGATTGGGGTGTGTAAGGTAGTGAATTTCCAACTAGAGGGAGGGACCAGGAGGGGGAACCCCCTCCTGGTCCGTCCCCTAGTTGGAAATTCACTACCGAGAAAACTTTTGAAAATGAAGCCATGAAGGGGGCATAAAAATGATTCTAATAACTGAAATGCCAGCACATTTATGATAGAATTATCAGGTTATTATTTGGTATTTTTTTTATTACAAGTAAACGGACTATAAAAATCTAATACCGATTGTTATCATGCATACTTATGACGATCGATATTGCGTACACTGTAGTTGTAAATAGTTTCAGTTGGAATTTTTGCCAATTTGAAACCGAGTTGGTATTTTAGGAAGTAAAGGAGACATCAGCATCACCAAAGAAGCTCTAAAACCCAGATTTTTGCCGATTTGAAATAGAGTTGGAGGGGCGTGGTGGCGTCTCGGTAACCGGTTCTCGTCAGATCAGTTAAGTTAAGCAACGTCGGGCGCATTTGATATTTGGATGGGTGACCATTTCAGCGACTGCTTCGCGTTCCCTCGTTGTGTCCTTGGGCAAGGCCGATTGTCTACACGGGGCACGATGACGCTGTGTACTAAGGCGTACTGCATGTCGAAGGTGCGCATGTCTTCAACCAACGTAACCCTGCCTGTGCCGCGGTCCAGAGTTCAGAGTTACGATGTTGGAGAGCCGACAGCTGCTCGTCGTTGCTCGGTGGTTCTGTCCGGGTACTCCGGCTTCCTCCACCCGTCGTAAATCTGTCACCGACACGATATGACCCTGGCTGTTAATGTGTCGTTAAATCCTAAAAAAATAGAGTTGGAATTTTGGGAAGTAAAGGAGACATCAGCATCACCAAAGAAGCTCTCAAATACAGATAGATGGAATTTACAACTACTCATGACTTGCCCTCCGAATTTCCAACTATATAAAAATTTTGAGCAGGATTGAGGAACGGGGTGACACCCCTACCCCCCCCCCCTCTGTCACCATGTTCCTGTTCTACGAGTCACCCCTTTACATTCCAACCGTCAGTCATAGCAAATATTCACCATAGCTAATGAAAACAGAAAGAAAGGCTGAATATTTGCAAACATCCTCCTCATCTTCGTCAAACATTTTGATTGTTCAACGGTTTGTGAAAATGTACGTGTTCTCATTTACAACCAGAAAAAAATAAGTTTTAAAAAGGTGCCACGGCGTTAGTGGCGGGGTTGGGGAGTCAGCCCTCTTACTTTTTTGGCCAATAATGCTGAAAATATTTAAAAAGAGTAAACGAAATTAGCTCAGTTTCTTGTTATTCTACGTGGCATCTTCAAAGCCAAAGAACTTACTATTGAGTCGGCGATTACCCGGATCGGTGGTGGAGCAGTGACTGTCCCAACTATAGGCCTATTCAACGATCTGGGCGTCTTGTGGAATTAATGGACTGCCGGCACCGACTGGGCGACAGTTAAATCACCCAGTTTGCTTCTAAGGTCACATTGTTTGCATAATTTCCAGGAGAGAGTCCCGAAACTCACATTTACACTTCACCCCCCCCCCCCCCCACCCCCCCCCCCCCCACACACACACACACACCCACCCACATTTTCAAAGTCCCTCCGTAACCCCTAATCGACAATCTTTTATTCTTTTTAATATTAACCCTTTACCTAACATGAAAAGCAGACGACACATGCAAATGAAATTATTGAATAACTAATTGTTTTTCATTTTGTTGTCTCACAAACATAGGTTATGAACCCTCACTGGAACGAGCTCGACGAGCTCGTTCCAATGAGGGGTCATAACCTATGTTTTTGAGACAAAAAATGAAAAAATAATGAAAATTAATTGGCGATTTTTGAGAATAACGCTGGCCGTTTTTGGCCGTTACGTTGGGTAAAGGGTTAAAATTGTGGCTCAGTGGTTACGACATTGAACTTCAAATCGAAAGGTCCATGGTTCGATCCCTGTCAGAGGTAACTGCGTTGTGTCTTTGGGCAAGGTATTTCATCCCGATTTCTCGTGTGGCGGGAACGGTGGAGCTATGTACTAATCCGTACTGCAGGTCGATGGTGCAATTGTCTTCAACCAATGCTAACCCTGCTTGTTTGGAATTAGTACGTTGTGTAGTCTGACAGTTGCTCGCCGTTACTCGGTGGTTCTTTCTGGGTACTCCGCTTCCTCCACCCTAAAAACTGTCCGACACGAGGTGACCCTGGCTGTCGAAAGTGTCGTTAAACCCCAATAAATAAATAATAAATAAATAACTAATATTAAAACAAACCCTGCCATCAATGCCGAGACATTCGCAGTTTTGAAAGAATTACAATGACAAAACAGTCTGAAAATTGTGTAACGAGCCTGTAGATTATTCCGCGTTGTACTGTGTCGAGAGGGATGCCCACGCTGTAATACAAAATACCACTCGTGATAACATTAGAACGTTATGTGAATAGACAGCTGTCATGAATGGTTCGCCCATTTTTGTTATCAGTTATCAAACTTGCAACAGGCAACGAAACGCATCAATTGTCTCCCTTGATTCACATACTCTGTCTGAAGAAATATTTTTCGCAATTCCGTTAAATGTGCATTGAAAGTGTATTAGGAAATCATATACAAACAAAACAGTAGATTATTTGCGGAAGTCACATCTACCATCTACCCGACTGTATAAGCAGAAATGTATGTAGGTATTCTGATGTGGTGAATTATTGCGTCGTTCGTGTTTAACCATGAAAAGCTGCGTGGCTTGAATTTGGGCTAGTGAGAGCTGAAAGGGGGTGGTATTCCTCTTCTCAAATCCCAGTCATTTTTAAGAGAATTGCTGCAGGTTCTTCTCCGTTAAGCATGAAAGAAGTGCCTCTCAAAGCCAAACATTATTGTATTATTAATCTTGACAAACCGCTGTTACCCCCACCCCCCAGCCCAGCCCTACACTTTGTGTTTTAAGATATTAAATATTAGTGAATGTCCCCTTCAAGACTTATAATCCTCAAAATCTCTCGTTCATTTGTATTACCAGGGCCGCATCCTGGAATTCTAATTAACCCGTCACCCAGTGAATCGGTCAAATCCACCCGCATAATTTTCAAATTAAGCAGTGAAAAAATTATATTTTAAAACAAATGTAAACAAAACCATATCATGAGACCCTCATTGGAACTGGCTCCTGAAGCTCGTTCCAATGAGGGGTCACATGATAAGCTCGTTCCAATGAGGGGTCAAATGATATGGTTTTGATGAATTTTGTTTTAAAATATTAAAACTGATAAATAAAATAATAAATATTGATATCTTGATTGCAGGGTAAAGAGTTGATTGACTGTGGAGGCATGATAAGTCCACCCAGAAATTCTGGGATACGGGGAGGGGGGGGGGGGGGTAATGCGAGCACCTCATAGATAGGTTGCATGCTATATCTTATTGTCCCAAAATAACTTGGTATACCATGCGTTTAGCTTGATATGCCAGGATATATTGGAACAATACATGGCGAGCCATTAGATACTTTTACAAGTGGCTCTCTGGATCCTTAACGGCCATGTCCTTATGCATAAGATTATTGGCACTGGGGGGTCAAGACTAAATAAAATGTTTGTTTAGAAAAGTGAACGATAAAAGTATAATGCGATCATGGAGTTAATTTTTTTTTTAAATAAACGAAAACTTGATTGTCTCACGTGTATGTAATTAGAAAAATTGGAAAATATCAGAAGGAAAGGGTAGAGGATATCTACGCTGTATTAGCAAATATCGGGAATTATCTCATGAGTGTGGAACTGAAAGCTTTATTTTTCACTCGCGCAAGGTCCACACTCGTGAGATAATTCCCGATATTCACTAATATAACGTACGTAGATGGAGTCCAGCGGCTCAGTGGTAGACTGTTGGACTTCTATGCTAGAGGTCTCGAGTTCGATCACCGCCCGGGACGACCCGCATTGTGTCCTTGGGCAAGGTACTTTATCCAGGTTACCTACATGGGGGCACGATGACGCCGTGTACTAAGGCGACTGCACGTCGATGGTGCAAATGTATTCAACCGCTGCAACCATACTTGAACGGAGCTTGAACAGAGTTAGAATTGTGTGGAGCTGACAGTTGCTCGTCGATGCTCGGTGGTTCTCTCCGGGTACTCCGACTTCCTCCACCCGTAAAGCTGTCACAGTCGCGATTAGCCGTTGTGCATAAGTATGTGACCGTAAACACCAATAAATAAATAAATAAATCGTACGTAGATTTTATTTTTATTTTTTGCTATGTCACATTTTGCTGCACAATATTCAGCCCAATTCGATTGCAAACAGTCTCAGAGAATAACAAAGATCTTCTGACCGTTCCGTCAAGGCGACGTGATGCGACACTGCGTGACGTTATTTAGGAATCTACTGAGGGATATTCCTCGATATCCATCGAGTCGATGGATATAGAGAAATATCTTTTAGATACTTTGCGATAATTCACAGGCTAGCATATAATAAAACCTATTATTTCCTAATTTATAAAGGTCGGTGAGCTCTTTTATGCAATTAATAACAAATAACACTTTTTCTACAACTGAAAGTAAACGGATGATTGCGTGTTAGAATTTTTAGAGCGTAGAAAGCTGCATACAATATAGCCCTCCCGCCGACTCGACCAAACTCGACATGTTTTGTTGCATACTCATGCTGCCCCCTTCCCCTCTCCTCTCATCTTCCAGTATTCAAATGCTCCAAAAAAAGTCTGGTGCTTGAAGGGGTATCAGATTATTATCCAGGACAGTGACTGGAGCACACAAAATAATGAACAGTGCGCAAACCTTTCTTTAATATTCAAATACATACCACTCCTTTTTTAAACTTTACGTGGTATCGGGACAAAAAGGGGGCAATAGGTTTTTTAGTTGCCCACCGTCCCGGTTAGAGGTTTTGCTGCTGTGTTCTGATCCATCAAGACCTAGGCCAACTTATCTCTGCATAAATGGACAACAGGAACGTCAGCGAAATACGTCACAAACCCAATGTGCTCCCACACACTAACTCAGGTCAATGAGCGCAGTAACTCCACCTATCATACAGTCACAGCGTAACTACTTTTTCATCATCAAACATCAAACGAAGGCCTAGAAGGAAAACTGTTTAAACGATATCAATATTCCAGTCTTGTTTTTAATCAATAATAACTAAATTATATTGTAAATATACAGAATCGCATATACTGTACGTGGAGAGTTGATTGTAACTAAATCACCCGCGGAGTGGAGTTATCACCCAAGCTATAACTTTCAAATTTTGTACATTTCGATAAAACACAAGAAATGTTTCAGCCAATGGATCTCCGGGTTTAACCCGGAGGTCTATTGGCTGAAACTTTGATTGTGCTGATTTATGTTTTGCAACAAATTTGCAATTATTGCTTGGGTGGAATCTCCACTCTGCGGGTGATTTAGTGATAATATACTCTCCACGTACTGTACGTTTGAATGGGTTAAGAAAATTGAACTAAAAACACTTTTCAACTGGATAATTTCTGCGTTTCCTTCGTTGCCAACGAGACGTCATTGTTAGGTGGTGGAGTACCAAGCATATTATGCTTTTTAATTTTTACGGCATTCAATTGGTCGAAACCCATTGACGCCGATCAGTGTCACGGTCACGATGATCGAACTTTAAGTAACTTCAGGGAATAACACAATAACAAGTTTTTAAATAGCTAATAAGTTTAGCACACTTCATCATTATATGAACAGTTGAGTAAAGTATTTGTCAAGGAACAAGCGGTCAGAATTTTTTATTTTGTAGATTTTAGACCCAAATCTCATTGTTTAACTATCCCGGGTAAACAAATCTAAATGACGAACTTGGAATTTCCAAGCGATCTCGACTCCGGTGCATTCGACCAATGATGACGTGATTGATTTAGACGTCTTCCTTCTCTGTTTACGTTGGAAACTAAATCGAACGTGTTTTGTTTCACCACATCTGCGATACAACTTTATTTTTTTCTAACACCCAGAACAGTGGAAATCACGTGTTTTATATTAATATAAGTGTGTGATAAATATTGATATTAGGAATGATCATTTGTTTCTGTCTATTTCTTGAGTTATGAACCCCAAAAAACAAAGGCCAAACTGTGTAAATGGGCGTAGTTTTTTGGGCATTTGTTTTTTGGGAGTTCATAACTCAAGAAATAGCCAGAAACAAACGATCATTCCTTATAATTAAACTTGGGATGCAATAAATTTAAACATAAGTCCATACTTTGCGGAGTTGAAATCAAAACCAGGTCCTATCATACTGACAACTGAATAAAAAAGGCATATTTTTGTAAAATTTGGATCGAAATAATGAAACATGTCATAGGCCACGCCAACACAAAACTTCAATCTTCTTTTCCACTTGACGGGAGGTGCTGCCATTCCAAGCAACACTGAGTTATATTTAATTCTGATTTTGACCATTCCTGAGAAACTGAAAACACAGTCTGTACAATGTGGAGAATGATATAAACCCAGATGACATGAAGTTAGTTGATCTTTATCTCAGAAAGAGTTCATCCCGGCTATTTTAAATTTTGACCCAGACGTTCATCTATTGCTTTTATAAATGAACACGGAATAAAAAAAGCATTACAAGGAATTCATTGTTTAGTAAATTTTATTTTGACCCTTTTTAATATGATGAGATATATATTAATTACTTTTCATTTTGAAACAAAATGGGCACGCAGGGCTTCTTCTCCATCCACGCTATGCAACTTTCAAGATTGACATTGGGGCGTGGTTTAGGGCGGGCCTAAATGCGTTTTTTCGGTTCACTGTGTTATAAAAAAAGCAATACTTTAGCCAATCATTGTGCCTGAAAATGCATGGACAGAAAAAAGTTTTAATTATTTTGTATTGCCGCGAAAATGTCCATATCATCAATCTATTCATTTTTTCAGACATCAAAGTATATTCTTTAACACTTTACCCAACGAATCGCTCGCATCCGCCCGCGTAAGTTGCAAATTGAGCTGTTGAAAAAAATAAATGTTTCAAAATATTTCAACAAAACCACATCATGTGACCCCTCATTGGAACGAGCTCATCGAGCTCGTTCCAATGAGGGGTCACATGTTATGGTTTTGTTGACATTTCTGGAAAAAGTTTTAAAAAAATAGTAATTAAAATAATAAATTTTGATATTCTCTTCGTTGGGTAAAGGGTTAAATTATGATCGGCGATTGCGGGGTGTCAGAAAATGAAAACTATGTAGAATTTTTGTTCTTGAAGACTGGTTATTTATATCCCCCCCCCCCCCCCCCCCGAGATGGCGGCATTTGAAACAATTTTCTGTACGTGACCAATGGGCATCGCTCCCACAATCCAGTTGCACAGTGCAGCCGACGTGGACTGGTCACCTTCTACGGGTGGGCAATATTTCCACGGACGCAATAATAATAGATTCCAAACACTAATCACGGGAATAATCATCAAAAATGTAATTAATAAAGCACCGGGAACTAGCCTGTTGACATACACTCGCACACATACTTTTATTTCAGTTCCGATCCTATTGGTCTCTCGATCTTTCAACCAAACCGTGACCTCTGCACAATTCATTATAATAATTGTGGGATATGGGTACCTGTCCTGCTATAATTCATACGACCTGGTGGAGTTACGCGCACATACTGAATGTGCGAGTTATTCCATATAGGGTTAATTTTGCACAGACTTTAAACACAAAAAAACTACATAACGGTGAAACCCTGAAAATAAATAGACTGCCGAAAAAATTAAAACTATACAAATAAAGTTATCTGGTGGCGTTTCATTAAAGCTAGGTAAGATACCTATGAATGCTATTGAAGTGACGTGCGTATAGTTAGTCGTAAAACTAATACTAACACGTATATATAGATGATCCCCAAGTAGTCCTGAGTTAAAATCGAAATTTACAGGAGTTCAGTAAATTAGGTCCGGACCGAGCTTTGGCTCGGTCCGGACCTAATTAACCGAACTCGTTCCGTAAATTTCGTTATAAACTAATTTACTGGACCTAATTTATTTATTTATTTATTTATTTATTTATTTATTTATTTATTTATTTATTTATTTATTTATTTGAGTTTTAACGTCACTTTCGACAGCCAGGGTCACCTCGTATAGGACAGTTTTACGGGTGGAGGAAGTCGGAGTACCCGGAGAGAACAACCGTGCAACGGCGAAAAACTGTCAGACTCTCCAGCGTACTAACTCCACACAAGCACGGTTAGCATTGGTTGAAGACAAATGCACCTTCGACGTGCAGTATGCCTTAGTAAACAACGCCAGCATGTACTTGTCTTCAACCAATGCTAAACCTGCTTGTGTGGAGTTAGTATGTTGGGAAGCCTGATAGTAGCTCGCCGTTGCTCGTTGATTCTCTCCGGGTATTCCGGCTCTCTCAACCCGTAAAACTGTCCGACAACAGGTGACCCTGGCTGTCGAAAGTGTTGTTAAGCCTCAATAAATATATAGATGAACATGGAAATGCTAAAGTTCCTGGCGTAAAAGTCACAAACAGCTAAGTAGACTGGGGGTCTATATCTTGATGAGCTGTTGGGATTTTTGTCAGGTTGGGGATCCGGGACGCTGGAAGCACGGGGGCAGACGGCGCAGCTGCAAACCATGCCTTTGAGAGGGGTCAGGCAATCGCCTTTTCAGGTTCGTCACTCATTTTCTTTTCAATGATTTATTCTCAAAAGTAAAGCTAAAATGTACCACAAATCCGTTCTGGGAACTTTCAAAATTCAGTGGGGGAGTTTGAGAAGAGGTGCCCCTCCAGGTGGAAGGACACCTCCTATTAAACTCCCCCATCTCGGGCCTTCGGAGTTCGAGACATGCATGGTGGGGGTTTCTAGTGTGAATAAATATGGGTTATATACACATGGTGTTTGTAAAAAATCTTTTATCGCGACGAGAGCGTTTTCGGGGGCATATATAGCTACGAGTCGCGCAGTGTGTATATAACCCTTTTATCTACACCCCACCTCCCCCACTCTCGTAATAAAACAAGTTTTGATTAACAAATGCAGACCACTAAAAATAATCTAGCCTTCAACCAGATAATCACTAATGTGAAAAATATCTGGTTATTTGTACTTTCCGACGTTTGACCTCACATTTTGAAAAATGTTGAAGAAACTGAATTCCCAGTGACGTTTGAACGTCAGGATAATTAAAGTCTCGAAGGGTGAAATAATCTCATTTGAAAAAGTGTAAGTTACTAATTTTTACTCTTTTCCGTCAAATTTTATTTTTACAATTCAGTAAGTTTAATTAATGGCCTTCTTTTTTATTCAATACATTTCGATAAATACGCCCCGTTTTATTTGTTTCGATCCGCGGCAGCGATAATTAGTTATTCAAAGTGTTGAATGAAATAGTACGTCATGCAAATGAGATGGGCGTGAACGTTGTATTCTTGCGATATCACGTGACTTTTATTCTTACTGCAGTAACGATAAAAGATTTTTTATTGACGGCGAGTTTTCGATAACGATAAAAGATAAAACGTTACTGTTTTTACGTATAAAGTAGATAAATGTCTTTTCCGACGGTCTGACCCCCTTCCCTGAAGTGCTTCCGGCGCATATGTTGGTGATCATCACCACTTTGGCAACTTTCCAGCATTTTGGGACGCAAAAAACCGAAAGGCAGCTGTAAAGGGTGTCTGTGTGTCTACTGATAAAGGCTAAGGGTCTGTTTCAGGATTTTACACGTGATTTCGTCTTCACCAGGTGATGAGGAGTTTTCACATTTACGAATGACTTCAGTGGAGAGGATGGGGATCGCGAGATCCTCATAGTCTGCTGGTTCCTGTGTTAGGATAAAATAGGGTTCGAATTTCTTGTTGTTTTGAACTTGTGGTTAACAAATTCACTGACTTCGTCTTTGAAGTCGTCGTTGAAGTGAACACCTTCTTGCATTTTATGCGTCTCCTTGTGTACATGTATTCTATTTCTTTTTCGCCCGGCGATGAGGAGTTTTCGCATTGACGGATGATATTCATGACTTCAGTGGAGAGGACGAAGGTCGCAAGATCCTCTTCGTCGCCTGGATCCTGTGTTGGGGGTAATAATGGGTTCGAAATGTTTGTTGTTGTTGTGAACATGTGGTTAACAAACTCTCCGACTTCGTCTTTGAAGTCGTCGTCGAATTGAAGTCCAATATTTTCGCGCCGAAGGTGCACAGGGACGTTTTGGGACAAACCCCTTTCGACGCTTCTCTGAAGTTTTTGAAGTTGACCACATATGCCGACCCGGACAGGAAGCGGTAGAGGAGGAAAGGCTGACGAAGTCGTCGAATTGAACATTTCTTGCGTTTAATGCGTCTCCTTTGCCTTGTGGTCAAAGTTCTTGCGTTGTCGGTACGATCAAAAGGGCAGCTATTTTTTATTTTTTCACCCTTTTGCCTAATTAGGAGTATAAAGTTGTCCCAAAGTATTTTAGGGTCTCGTAGGCCATTCTGTTTTCCTGTGATCCCTTCCCAACTTTCGCGGTTTTAGTCTTTCGTTGCCTTTTTCACTTCGTCGTGGTGGCGATTAACAGTTTGTTTTGAGTTCGGCTCTTTTATTTAGATCGCTTTCGGATAGGTTCTCAGGGCTTTTCTTTTTTTGTTTCAGAATTCTCAACTTTTTAGTCGAGATGCAGTTTTACGGGGATAGAATGTTTTCTGAGGGCAGAGTTCATGGAGTGCCTGATTAACGCTTTTATCTGGGTTTGCGCAGGGTACTTCAAGTTTTCCACGTTGAGGGTGTCGGTGGGGCGCGGTGGCGCAGTTGGTAGAGGTGCAGGCTGCAAGCCGAGAGGTCCTCGGTTCGAATCCCACCTGCGGCAACCGCGTTGTGTCCTTGGGCAAGACACTTCACCCCCATTGCCCACGTGGGGGCACGGTGGCGCTGTGTACTAAGGCGTACTGCACGTCGATGATGCACCTGTCTTCAACCAATGCTAACCCTGCTTGTGTGGAGCTGGTATGTTGGGGAGCTGACAGTTGCTCGCCGTTGCTCGGTGGTTCTCTCCGGGTACTCCGGCTTCCTCCACCAGTAAAACTGTCACGGTCATGGTTAGCCATTGTACAGAAATATGTGACCGTAAACACCAATAAATAAATAAATATATGAGGGTGTCGGTTGTTGAATTTTATTCTCTACCACTTGTCTGAACTGATCGCAGCCAATTTTGCAAAGCAAGCAAACCAAAGGTTTTAGCGCGCAAAAGGTGCGCGGAACGGTGTGGGGTAAATTAAGCCCTTACGACCCTTTAGCAATGCAATTGTACTTTATGCCATGTTCGCCTATGTTACTATCTGTGAAAAGCCTGTATGTTAAATTTTAGCTTTTAACCCCACTACCGGTGTTAAGCTTCTACTGCCGTTAAAAAAAATTACACATATAGTCGGAAGTTCATCCAACTTGACCTTTGGCATGACGCAATTTTGCCAATTTCGATACATTCACACTTCGCGATGTTTTATTCAAACATACGACATTTTGCAGTACTATCTACTACGTGTAAATGATTTAGTAAGTTTAAAATACCTACAATTAAAGAATTAAAATAAAATTTAAGAATTGTTAATAAAAATTTGACTGAAAAAGCGAGGTAAATTCAATCAATTTTGACGTTGTGTCTAGCTGAAGATAAGTGACGACGAAAGAATCTGCACTTGGGGATGCGACGTGCATCCCATAAGTGGATAGATGTCTGTGTTATGTTGCTCGTTCTCTACCGCTCGTGATGGACTGGTGGCTGCTCGGTAGGTTTTGCTACCTATTTCTTTTGCTTCCTCCGTTTCTTCTTGGGAGGTGGGGGTGGCGATTTCTTGACTATTGGCAATGGAGGCTGTGGTTTCGTGATAGTTGTTCTGTTTTGTACTAGTGCCGTTGCTAAAGCGATGTTTGAATGTAGTATCGCCGTTGCCTTCCGAAGATCTGTCATCTGGTTTTCCATGTCTTTCATGCGCTCGTTTCTAAGAATGGCTTCACGCTTGGCTTCTTCCATGAGCTCTTTTGTTTGATTTGGCTCTTCTTCGGTGCCCACGACTGTTCTTCCAGTTCGTGGGCAAGCTTACTTATTTCTTCATCATCTTCCTGTTTAGTCTGGGGGACCAGGCTGGAGGTGGATCTGGATAGAGAGATGTCAAATGGTGTCTGCTGGCGGTTTTTCCGGCGGGCTAGAGGTGTGGATTTCCATCCCCTCTTCCTTCTCTTTGCGGGATTCTTCTGCTTTCTTTTTCTTCCAGTCCTCTGAGCGCTTGGCATCCCGGCGCATTGAGGACGGGCTTT
Organism: Pictodentalium vernedei; assembly: GCA_031216915.1. Taxonomy (NCBI): domain Eukaryota; kingdom Metazoa; phylum Mollusca; class Scaphopoda; order Dentaliida; family Dentaliidae; genus Pictodentalium; species Pictodentalium vernedei. The sequence goes on along the minus strand of CM062294.1, from coordinate 450,908,659 downwards.
TCTTCTTCTTGGTTTTCTCTGCGTCCTCTGGGTGTGGACCAGAGCCCGACTGGGCAAAGGTGCTACCACTCCCCAGAGAGGCCGGTGGTCTGGCTTCAGGCTTCTTTGGTTTCCTTGTTGGAGGCAATCCAGGTGGTATTGGAAAGTCCAATATCACCTGGCAGGTTGACCAGAAACATGTTAACATGTCCAATATCTTCTGCGGTAGGTTCATATTGCTGTATTTAGTGGTGCTCACGGAGAATCCAGTTAAGCGTCCGAACTGACCGACAGTCAAACTGCTAATGTGAAGATAAGTGTCGTTTTTTCTCCATTTTAAGTGACAAAGTCGATTATTTATTAAGAGCATGTTATAAATGAAACAAATAGGTACTAGGGCCGGTAATCAGATTTAAACCACTCGTAGAATAAGGGTTTTAACCACTCGGCAAGCCTTTATCCTACTCGTGGTTTAAATCTGATTACCGGTGTAACAGGAATGGAAGTCCGTAGGAAAATTAGTCCTTCTGGCGGACTACTATTCCTAGAAATGTTAGACCTAGGACTATAATTCCGCGGAATAATAGTCCAGAGGGACTAACGTTCCTATGGACTTCCATTCCTTTTACACCGGCCCTAGTACTAATTAATTCTATAATCTCCACATCAAACTGCCCCACAGGAGGTGAAGCAAAGGAACCAGAAAAGCCACCAAGACCCAGTCCAAACCTTATCGCTTGTGGGTGATTCTTGGTATGTTCTTTGGGCATGTAAAGTTTGCCACTTATGTGCCACTTATGTAATATAGCTCGTTTAGAGGATCCACTTCCTTCATTGACAATTTTAGTCTGTCTTCGGGAGTTAGCGATGGTGATGATTTTAAGGGTAGTCCATGTTCTTCAGACAAGTAGTTTATTCACTGCCCGATCGAGCAGGCTGCTACCGAAACACACATCTAGTACACGACAGGGTCATAAGTTTCAACGATTAGACGCTAGCTAAACCTGTCGATGTTCCAGTATTACCTGGGGCCTCCGTTGGTTTAAGCCGAGCGTCGGACGGTGATTTTGACTCTGCCAGGACAGGTCAAATGAGGGAGCCTGGTCGGACTGAAGAGAAGAAGAAGAAACTCCAGCAGTAACGCCAGCTAGGGAGTGGCCCCGACTTGAAATTCCATAACGGTTACAAAACTGGGAGTAGAGAAACCTTTGTAGTATTTCTGAAGGCCGGGATCACCCACCAATCCTTCAGGGAGGTTAGGATGCCGTATTTGAAGGTCCGCCCCACCTCCCCCACCCCCCCCCCCCCAAAAAAAAATAGTTTAGATAATCAGTGTGTTAGTGGATTTGGTGTACCTCAAATTGTTGGTGTAGTTTGTAGCGATTTGGTGAGTTGGTTGGGGCAGGGTCAAGCAGCGCACGGCACCCAGCGACATTGATGCTGGCATCTACTGTAAGGCACCGAGATTCAGATAGTTATGCGGCTCCCAGTTATTCATCTGCTCGTATCCACTTTGGGTGATTGCATGAGTGTGCTTCCAACTGTGCTGCAGTTACGTTGTCGGTGTGTACCGAATTTGTATGATTTGGTGGTATTAGAGGTGAGTTGGTCGGGTCAGGGCCAAACTATGAGCAGCACCCAGCAATGACGATGTTTGCATCTATTCCAGGGAGCAAGGTGAACAGAATTTATGTCGCTGGTAGTTTTTGCCTGTCAGTATCCACTCTGGGGTGTTTGCACCTGAGTATTTGTCCGTAGTCAGTGATGTTGTAGGTGAACGCGATTGTCGAAAATTGCAATTCGCTGTGTATAGAGTTACCACTCTGTCGTGAGTTTGGTGGTTGTGTTGGAGTCAGTGTTGACGAATTGTTCTCGACAGTGGTTCATATTGTCATGGACGGACTGAGGCTACTTGATTAGGCCTATTTTTATTTATTTTTTTATTTATTTGGTACCTTCAGGTTACTTTTCCGGTACTCATTTAGTTCGAAAATGAGTTCAATATCTTTAAGTCAGTTAACCCAACGTAACGGCCAAAACCGCCCAGCGCTATTCTCAAAAAATCGCCAATTAATTTTCATTATTTTTTCATTTTTTTTCTCAAAAACATAGATTATGACCCCTCGTTGGAACGAGCTCGTCGAGCACGTTCCAATGAGGGGTCATAACCTATGTTTTTGAGACAAAAATAAAAAAAGAAATAGTTATTCGAGAATTCTGTTTTCAAGTGTCGTCTGCTTTTTGTGTTAGGTAAAGGGTTAAGAGTTTTATCCGCGATGTTCTCAAATCGCGTTTCTAACATCTCTATGTCAGCCCACTCGCGGAGGGTAGTGGTTGATGTTCGGGGGGGGGGGTCGCGGAGGGCTACGCGTAGGGTGTGGTTTAGAACGCGTTGGGGTTTTGTTAGGTTTGTTTTCTGAGATGTTTGATGGTGAGTGCCCCGTATTCGAGGAATGGTCGGATGATGAATGATTTATAGAGTTAAAGTAGGATGTCTTTGTTTGCATCCCAGTCACTGCCTCATCATTTCTAGAAGGTTAATTCTATTTGGTTAGGTTTGGGCGTGGCAGGATAATGGTTAAATATTAGGCATAATGGCCAGTCACATATGTAGTTAACTGTTTGTCACTGGCAGGGGAATGCGTTCTGACTTGAATACACCGATTATAACATTTCTGAATACGTATGTACCTGCCTCTATGAATGCAGGTGCAAGTTAAATGACATGAATCTATTTACACGCCTTTGCAAACACAGTGCACATGACCCGGAGCAACAATAACATATATTATGGAACGTATTATGTCGTAGAACGTGATGAAATACATGGTACGTTCGTGTTTTCTGTAAAAATCAAAGTAATAAAATAGTCTATATTGCTCGAGAACTCCGTTGTGTATTCATCACCTTTTTCAGTGGAAAGCTTTGTTATTTTAACCCTCGTTCTAACATCATTTCTAGTACAATTGGTAGCATTTTGAATTTCAGGTCTTGAAATTCCACCTTTGTGGTTACGACATAGAGCTTCAAACCGAGAGGTCCAGGGTTCGATCTGCGTTGTGTCCTTGGGCAAGGCACTTAATCTCGGTTGCCCACGTGGGGGAACGGTACGTTGAGGAGTCTGACAGTAGCTCTTCATTGCTTGATGGTTTTCTCGGGGTACTCTGGCTTCCTCCTTAAAACTCTCCGACACGGGGTAACCCTGGCTGTCGAAAATGTCGTTAAACTCCAATAAATAAACAAAAACTCACACTGGTAACTGGTGTCTCTAATATACGAATGTTCCCACATTAGAAGGTATTATCACAGCGACATGTTTCGACACGTAGACTTTCAATTTAAAAGACTACCCATTTAATTTCGATTGTTTCGAACTTAGCATGTTTCTAAATTCGTTGTGTAACATCAAGCCTCTCTCGCAGCAGTTATTAACAAATTACCTCTATTCAGTGTTTCCCTCGTTCTTTGTTTAAACTCTATTCGGTAAGCTAACAAGGCATCTGATTAATACGCGATGAAAACTTAATTTAATCTTTATATTTAGCAAACTTGTGGTGGCATAACTCATTTTATTGTATTGTATATATAACATTGATCACAACACTCTAAAATCAGATAGGTTAAATATTAACCCAATTGGGTTCATAGTCAATCAACCCATCTAAAATCAGTTGGGTTAAAAATCAACCCAAATCAACTGGGTTGAGTGAATATGAACCCATCTGGGTTCATATTCACTCAACCCAGCTGATTTGGGGTGATTTTAACCCAACTGAGTTTAGAGTGATATAAGAGTTCAGTTATAGTTTGGATTTCCAAACGTTACTCTGCTTCGTATTATTGGGAAGTCCTACGAGCTATTGCTGTAATATTGTTCGGTTGTCCAGCGAGTCCGGTTGTTAAATGTTTACTGTTGTTAGACATTTGCAATACCAGATTCGCTATTCAATTGTTATCATCTTTAATTTGTCTCCGAGTCATCAGTTGAATACCAGAATTACACAATAGCTACCGACGGTCATTCTCCACGCTAATAGTATAACTATACTATACTATACTATACTTTATTGCATTAAACATTTGCCATGTTTATAGCAAGAACTAAACAAAAACAAACCAAAATAACAAATAGTTTGATTTTTTATGGTTTTCATCTAGCATCATAGGAAGTCATTCAATACTTAGAGACCTGGTGATTTATATGTATTTTTGCTACACGTTTGCAGCCTTAGGCTTTGCAGTTGCTTTTGGGCAGTCAAGACTTGCCAAGAAACAACTGTCAGGATGGGAGCGCAGTGGCGCAGTGGTAGACTGTTGAACTTCTATGCTAGAGGTCCCGAGTTCGATCTCCGTCCGGGACGACCCGCGTTGTGTCGATGGGCAAGGCAGTTTATCCCGGTTGCCTACATGGGGACACGATGACGCCGCGTACTAAGGCGTACTGCACGTCGATGGTGGAATTGTCTTCAACCGCTGTAACCCTGCTTGAGCGGTGCTTGAACAGAGTTAGAATGTTGAGGAGCTGAAAGGTGCTCGTCGATGCTCGGTGGTTCTCTCTGGGTATTCCGACTTCCTCCCCCCGTAAAACTGTCACGGTCACGATTAGCCATTGTGCATAAGTATGTGACCTTAAACACCAATAAATAAATAAATAAATAAATAAATAAATACTGTCAGGGTACTTTTAATGAAACTTCGCGTTTACCCTGAGATTGCATGCGGCATGCTTGGGCACGTCTTCTCGTACCCTAAGAAGTGTTTAAACTTGGAATTAACCCCGGTATAGTTAATAGATATTCTGTGGCACCAATAAATCTCGTAACAGCTAAGAAATAGCATTTCAGACAATTAGCATTACAAAAAAAATATTCCTAATGGGGGCTGAACGGTAACTGACTAAGCAAGTCTCCGATGTCCCCACATTTGACTAATCTAAAGGCATGAAGTTATAGAGAGCACGAGTAATAATGCAACCCTTCTTACGAAATGAGCAGACGAGCTGCACAAGCATTTGCTCCTAGGACCATTTGCTCGTATAGCCACTGATTGACTGCAGAAAGGAGTTTCATAAGTGGAACTCTGTAAGTGAGAATCCGTAAGTGGGATTCTATGTGCACTATCACATAAACACATCTCGGTATGATCAAGAATCTCTCATACGTAATGTACTCTACCATGCACTGGTTCAAAGAACAAGATAGACCGATTTGAGTTTAGACGATTGGGAAGATTACATTGAGTTTACTATAACTTGGTCAAGCACAGACGTCGAGATAAAACCCCTGAGATCGTCAACAAGTTTGTAGTATTGTTACATGTCACTAGTATTTGTAGAAAACTCTAGGAGTGGCTGCAGAGAGGGTCAGAGGCAGTGGTACCAAAAGCCGATCACTGAGAATGATATTGGTGGCTGGACAAGTTAGTAGCAGTGGTCTTTGAGCCATGATAGCCACGGCATTGTCTATGCGCTGAGAACCGAGGAGGTGCTAGGAGCTATACAGAAGCTATGACGATCATGGTCTGGGAGCCGTATAGCAGCAATTATATAAGCTAAGAGACACGGAGGTCATGCTCTATGACCCAATGCCATATATTCCTATACGCTGTGTGTGCTGCGGGCACATTGTGCACACGGTGCTAGTCACGATAGGAATCAACTACCAAAAGTAGTTCTACTCTCTCTGATCTGATTTAGAATTCGATTTGTTGACGTCATTTAACTGCCTCTGTGCTAGAAACCAGCATTAGAGCGCATTGGACAGCGCTTGTACCAAGATGAAATTTTGTGATTCTTGAATGGGATTCGTAATCTAGTGGAAGCGAATACCTGCTGTGTGGGGGTGCAGGTGATGTATGGTAGTTCCTCCACCACTCGTTTTCGATAGGAATACTACTTGGTAACACACGCTAGTTTAAATGTTTGAGAGCATAAACATGTGGTAGTCGGTACGCAATGCTGGAAATAAAGGGCTTATATCGCAACCTGCTGGCAGGTTAAGGACGCAAAATAGCACGGTGGTAACCCATAGGACATAGTGTGTTGCGGTGCTCTTTTTACTGCACCATTCATGCTATTTTACGTCTTAAAGGGATTTCCGCCTATATAAATATCAACAACTAACGCGCGATCTCGACGAAGCGAGATCGCACGTTAGTTGTTGCCATTCATTTTGGCGGAAATTCTTTTAAAATGTAAATAGCACGCCATTCTATTCAGACACTCTAATATCGAAATGACGTAACTCACACGTAACTTAACCCTTTACCTAATATGAAAATCAGACGACACTTGAAAAAAAAATTATTGAATAACTAATTTGTTTTCATTTTTTGTCTCCAAAACATAGGTTATGACCCCTCATTGGAACGAGCTCGTGCCAATGAGGGGTCATAACCTATGTTTTGGAGACAAAAAAAAAGAAAAAAATGAAAATTAATTGGCGATTTTTGAGAATAGCGCTGGCCGGTTTTTTGGCCGTTACGTTGGGTAAAGGATTAAACTGTCGGCCGCGAGTTATTTCCATGCCTTGTTACGGTCTGTGTGTTCCATTTCAATCATTCCATGTCAACCATCTTAACAGTTTTTCCTTCTCCTTTTCGCTAGTACATAATGGTGAAAATACAACATGATGACAATATGACATGACAAGAAGATGGAAGTTGCAAAAATATCATAAATAACTAAAGACTTGTTGACATGGTTTGTGATCACTCATTGCAACGAGCTCGCTCCAACGAGAGGTCAAAAGTTTCGTTTTTACTTGAACTGATGCAGCACCGACAAAATAGTCTTCCATGCGGTTGTTTTATTTCCTTCATTTGCATTCACATAGATTGCCCTTTGCATACATAAAGACTGCGCCTTCCATCCATCGTAGCATAATTTCCACCAACATAAATACCACCAACTAACGCGCGATCTCGCTGAAACGAGACCGCGCATTAGTTTGTGCTATTAATTTTGACGGCAATTCTTTTAAGACGCAAATAGCACGGTAGGCGTTGTAAAACAGACAAGACGAAAAAACAAACAACACTTTTCCCTTTTGGTTACCACCATGTTATCTAGAGTCACCTGCTAACGGGTTTCGATGTAAGTTCTTTATTTTCAGGCTTGCATGAGCTAAGTTATGAAACTGAAATGGAGCCGCCCCGACAGAATAGTTTTCTGTTAGTACAATAACCAGAAACATCAGGTAATGTATAGAGAGAAAATGAAAAGTTTAATAATAATTGTTTGCAAAACATCATACAGGTGTCGCCTGCTGAGTAAGTTTGGCTCCACAGAGGTAAGTATTTTGAACTAAAAAACCCGTTGGAAACTTGAACTTCATGTACCATCAGAGGGAGATAAGCAATGCCCCGACGGCCATTGGTTAATGCCAGCTATTCCTATAGAAGGAGTGTTTGCAACAAAATATTGATTCATGTTTCAACACAATATCTAAAAAAGTTGTTCCTTCTGTCCAAAGTAATTCATATTCCACACTATCGCAAAACGCGCTACATTGGAAACTCGTAACCACGCCCACCATGGAGTCTCGAAACGATGTTATTCGCTGTAAGAGCAATTAATGAACACACAGGCGGACGCCCTGTGCGCAGTGGACATGGAACTGATAAATAAAATATTCGAAAGCGAAAACAATACAGAGGTTGTAAAACAGTATGTAAGGGCACAAATTCAATGTCTGAAATGCCGTAAGTCTGAGAGGAGATGCAAAATAATGCAGTTGGAATTTATTAAATGTTGCATTTTTATCACTGGGATTTCAACTACATATCATTCCTAATTAAAAACAGCCTCAGTATTGATTTAAACGTTAACTCTTAACCCGCTTATTTTAAAAATATTTTTCCTCAAATCTAGTCATGGCTGCTGTGAAACAGCCATGACTAGATTTGATAAAAAATTCATCTAAATTTAACTCAAGAAATTGTTGGTGAAAAAATCCCTTGAATTTACAGGGTGCAAATTGGATTAAATATGCCCAAATTATACATATTTCAAAGGCAAGAGAAATACTGTCCTAGGCAGGAATACCCGCCAGCAGCATGCAAGGAGTTTTTTTGTGTTTTTTTTTTTTTGTTTTTTATTAGGGTTTAACGACACATTAACAGCCAGGGTCATATCATGTCGGTGACAGTTTTACGGGTGGAGGAAGCCGGAGAACCCGGAGAGAACCACCGAGCAACGACGAGCAGCTGCCAGGTCCCCAACATCGTAACCTTGAACTCTGCACCGCGGCACAGGTAGGGTTAGCTTGGTTGAAGACATGCGCACCTTCGATGTGCAGTACGCCGTAGTACACAGCGTCATCGTGCCCCCATGTAGGCAATCGTGGTTAAGTGCCTTGCGCAAGGACACAACGCGGGAGCGCGAAGCAGTCGCTGAAATGGTCACTCATCCAACTACTAACCGCGCTCGACGTTGCTTAACTTCGGTGAACTGACGAGAACCGGTTACCGCGACGCCACCGCGTGCCCCATGCAAGGAGTTAAAACTTGCAACTTGAGTCGATAAATTCGACACAATCGCTCTCTCCATTCGCCAAATGTTTTTACTGTAGCATTTAACCAAAATCTACTTTCACACTTCAACCAAATGATGAAACGTCTTCTTCTCAATCGATAACTGTCTTGTAGCAACTTGTTGGGATGAGGGTTTGTGAACGCAGGTCATATTGTGGAGATAGTCGAGCGCAGGGCCAATTATCTTCACAACATGGCTAACATTTACATTCTGTGTAGGTGATGGCTGTAGATATGTCAGTTGTCACCACGATTTGCTTGTAGTCATGTTGGTCAGCCCGATAGAATATGGACATGCAGCGACAGGAATGTTCGTATAGCAGCTGTGATACAGGCACGTAACCAGAGTCTGTCTTTTGTGGGGAGGGGGACACCAAAAACATAAATAATTCTTCACACTTTACAACATTCATAACTTTACGACATTTGCAAACAAAATTCTTGAATATATAATTGTTTTCATTTTTTGTCTCAAAAACATAGGTTATGACCCCTCATTGGAATGAGCTCGTTCCAAAGAGGGGTCATAACCTATGTTTTTAAGACAAAAAATGGAAAAATTAGTTATGTTTTTGAAACAAAAAATGAAAAAATAATACAAATTGGCGAATTTTGAAAATAGCGCTGGCCTGTTTTGGTCGTTACGTTGGGTAAAGGGTTAAAGTCTGTATTAACTCAGAGGACGATATGACCGTTACTATCTTTTTGGTCTTTTTTCAATGGCGTTTTGACTAGGGTCCTGCAAATCTTAAATTTCGGATCGAATCGAATCCCGAATCGAATCAGGAAATGCAATGCGAATTGAATCTCAATCGAATCCCAATGTTCTTCAAGTTGCGGATATTGCTCCTTCTTAGAACCGTAAATATTGTCACTCTCCACTCAAGTGCGAATACTGCAAATTAATCAAAAAGGTGAAGCAGTTTCGTAACCCTTTACCCAACGTAACGGCCAAAACCGGTCAGCGCTATTCACAAAAACAGCCAATTAATTTTAAGTATTTTCTCATTTTTGTCTCTGAAACATAGGTTATGACCCATCTTTGGAACGAGCTCGTCAAGCTGTGTATTATTAATTACACAGTTTGTTGGTGGCCTAATATGGTATATATGGTGTCAGTTAATTTCATATTGGACGAGGGCGAAACCATATTAGGCCACCGACAAACTGTGTAACGAATATATCTTACCGACTGCTGCATCGATGCACAGAAGTATAACAACAGCAATCAAAATTAAATGAGAGAATTCTCACAATGTGTTCACGTGTCTTTTCCTTGTTACAATTTATGGGAGAGTGCAAATTCATACAGACCAAACAGTTTCATTTCGAAGGTAACATGACACACATCCACAGAATGTGAAGCCTTTTAATTTGCCTAACCTGCACTTCAGACCAAATATGGGCTTCCAACACTCAATCTTTCAACTTGAAGCGTTTATCGGCTGCCGCAATTTTGAATAATCAATGAACAAAGGGGAGATTACCCATAGCTGTCAGCGTATATTGATGTTGACAGGCAGTATATGGTTTTATACGCAGTCTTCATGTGACGTCTTTGAACCAATGAAATTCCCAGATACCTGTAGGAGGTAAGATATATATATATATGTGTGAATGTGCATTTGTCTTGCTATTTATTTACTGGTGTTTAAGGTCACATATTTCTGCACAATAGCTAACCATGACCACGACAGTTTTACGGGTGGAGGAAGCCGGAGTACCCGGAGAGAACCACCGAGCAACGGCGAGCAACTGTCAGCTCCCCATCATACTAACTCCACACAAGCAGGGTTAGCATTGGTTGAAGACAGGTGCACTGTCGACGTGCAGTACGCCTTAGTGCACAGCGTCACCCCGCCCCCACATGGACAATGGGGGTGAAGTGTCTTGCCCAAGGACACAACGCGGTTACCGCAGGTGGGATTCGAATCGAGGACCTCTCGGCTTGCAGCCTGCACCCGTACCTACTGAGCCACCGCGCCCCCATTTGTCTTGCTAAGAATCACGGCGCAATAGAGATCAAAGGGTTAATTTCACTTACATTTTTTTCAAAATGTGAAATGCTTTATCATTTGCAGGCTAAAATTGCTAACAAAAATTAATTTCATAATCAAACGAAAATGAAACTGATTTCTCAGTCTACGTAGTGGTATCTTCCATGCCAGTTCAATGGCAGCAATTAGAAGAGTCTATATTCACTATTTGGGGCAGACCAATCAATGCTTTTCACGTGCAGTCTCGGAGCTGCACGTTGAAAATATTGATTGGTCTACCCACACATTTACTGAACAACCATGCTATATAATGACGTTATGATGTATCATGTTACCGGCCGGAAAAGCGGCCGTTCGGTTCAAAGGGTTAAAAGTGTTTAACCCGTTGATACTTTTGTACGTCTTATGACATACGAAATCAAACAGCGTCTTAATACTTTGTGGTCATTTGTTTTATTATTTTTCGATTTTTGAAAGTTTTAACCTCAATTCCTATTTTTCTCCGGAATATTGCTCAGTGACAACCGTTGTGCCAAATGTTATCGCAGCTTAAAATACTAATATAATCCTGCTGTCAAGACTTCATAATTGGATAAGTGCATGAAGCCACTATCATGGCTTTAAAAAAAAATAGAGAGCAAAACCAGATCAAAAGCCAACTCTTCCCTTGCTTATATTTCATATTCAGTCAAACAAATAATATTTTTGTTTATATAAATTTGTTTTATTACAAATTATTGGAGAGTGTAATAAAACAAGATTTGAATAACAGATTCAGACCACCAAAAATAATGTACCCTCAACCAGATCAGTATTGTGAAAAATATCTTGTCATTTGTACTTTCCGACGTTTGACGTCGCATTTTGAAAACGTTGAATAAACTGAATTCCCAGTGACGTTTGAACGTCAGAATTATTGAAGTCTGAAAGAGTTAAGAAGTATCCATATAACTTTCTTTTCAAGCGTATCTGTTACGCCTTTCCAGCAGATTTTAGGGGTTATGTAAGAGCATATTCGTGATATATTCTTCCGCTTATTTTTAACCAGGTAATTGTTATCGATCCCTCATCCCGGTTGGAAATGCTTTCCCAATGTGAATACCACTGCGGTATTCTGAAAAATGGTGTTTGTGTATCACCACTCAGTCTTTCATGACATTTGAATGTGATTTTAAAGTAATTAACTAGCAAAAGTCCTGCCCGTTAATTTCAAAACTCAGAACAATGTAAAACATGCGTAATTAGTGTTTAGTGTTTGTATAAATCTGGCCATGCCCCCATTCACAGTGATCGGCATGTATATGAACATTTGCTTAAACGGTAAAAATAAACGTGTGCACTTTCATTTTTGTTGGAACTGAATAATAACGAAAAGTCAAAGTGGTGCATTTTCAGTGCCAAATACCTACAAACCTGACATCGACTGTCGACTGTACGCTACCGTTATGTTATACAACAGAAATTCTTGCATTTTCGAGTGAAGTTGTAAAATCTGAGCAGTTGTTTCAAGTCACGTGTTGTCAGCTTGCAGACGGCAATCGTTAACCCTTATAAAAAGTACCATGGTAAATCCCAAAATACCCTGGTAATACCATGGTATTACCAGGGTATTTTGGGATTTACCATGGTTTACCATGGTACTTTTTTATAAGGGAAAAAACACCTCCTTGCCCAAAGTCGTGAGCAGTATATGTTATTCGATAGCTTATTGTGAGTTGCCAAACGTGTTTAAGACCCCCCCCCCCCCCCCCATCAAACATCACATATTATATAATAATAACTTTGGCCGGCACCTGATTTGGCACGGTTCTCTTGTGAGAAGGCTTTGGGTAACCTTTGCTCCCAAACGCCCCCATAGCCAAGTATCTCCTCCAGGAAACGAACGGTTTGATGACATCCTGTGCTCCATTCTTCCCACTCTCTCCGAAAAGCGAACTAATCGTCTCCTTTGTGTCATCCAATACCCACCTATCATTCGTTCTCGCATCCAACTTCCCCATTATATTCTCAGAGAATATTATTCTGTTAGACTGATATTTTGGACATTCTAATAGAAAGTGTCCCAGGGTCTCCACTGCTCCTAAACTACACATTTGGCACTCCTCTTCACTGTCATTCCGGAGTTTTCCCTTAAGCTCCAGCGACTGCGACCTCGGCTTAAACAGCAGTGGCCTCTCAAAGATGCCATCAAGGTACTTTTTAAAGCATGGCTTCTCTTTATCACGCAGGGCACCCAAAGACCTCTTTGATTTGACCATCACTTGTCATCACTTGTCGATTCAGATTACAATCCTCCATAGTAGTATAGCGTGTTCCCGAACCGCCCCTATTACCCAGAGCTTTGTCGGAGCAAAATGTTAAATTCCCATAGTAACCGGAGCATTCTCTCGGAGCTAACCGGAGCTTTTTCCCGCTGATTGCCAGAGCAACTTTCCCTGCTGCGCAGTAGCATATCATGCACGTTTCGACCCCATCATCAGGACCCCGTACAAGACCCCGAAGTGACGTCATGTCACGTGACCCAGTAGCGCCATGTTGGGTTGTCAAAGTAACCCTCGTGAGAGGCCATGTTTTGACGTAATTACCATAGTGATATGTGGTGTTAGTGCGCATGCGCAGAGCGTTTTGTTTGGGTGATACGTGTTTCCATCGTCCATTTTGTTTATTGGAGGTCGCCATCTTAGATTCTATGGCAACGCGTGGTTGCTATGTTACCCATAACATTCTTATAGGGCCATGGCAGCATCTGCAATGATAAATCATCGCAGCTGGAGCTTGGGTGGAACAATGCGCCATCTACAATGATTAATCATTGCTGTTGGCGCCTTGTTCCACTCAGCGGGCGAAATGAGAAACATTTCAACTTTCAGAAATTGGGAAATTTTACGACTTTTATCACCTTTGTGACATCTAGCACTTATTACTGGCCTCCAGAAGTAGGACCTCAAGATTGTCAAATGTCGTGCCTAATCGAATCATTAATCGAATCAGGTAGGAGGATGTCGAATCGAATCTCAAAGCATTTTCATCTTCTTACCACTGTAAATGTTCACTGTCTCCACTCAAGTATTTTATTCAATGGCGACTCATCTATTTGTGCAAATCATGGAATACTCCAAAACGGAATCAAGGTGGTGTCAGAAGCGGAAACTCCTATCACCCGGGCTTCTGAACAGGAGACCTGATGATAGAAGACGAATTCAAAAGGAGACATTTGGAAAGTATCTCGACGATTCGAACTCTTCCGAATCAATGCGAATCGAATTATAGGTATGATTTCGAATCGAATTGAATCGAATCGAATTACGAGGCTTCATAAAGTATGTGTAGAATAGAAACCAACACAGCCCCACCCAAGGACTCATTTAAAATTTCTCTTGTGTCATCTTTTATCAAACAGCGAGTATATTTCTGCTTATGCTGTTTAATCCTTTGAACCCTAGCGGACGTTTTTTTCCGGCCTGGAACATGATACGTCATAACGTCATTATATAGGATGGTGTTCAGTAAATGTGTGGGGTAGACCAATTAATATTTTCAACGTGCAGCCCCAAGGCTGCACGTTGAAAATATTGATTGGTCTACCCCAAATAATGAATATGGACTCTTCTAATTGCTGCCATTGAACTGACATGGAAGATACCACTAGAGTTCAAAGGGTTAATATCCAAAATGAAGTCGATGTCACAAAAATATCCGCAAATGATTCGACGTTATTCAACAAAATAAGTGCGTGGTAGAAAGCAAGAAAATGTCTTTGAATTTTGAGATTGTCCTTGCGGACTGTCCTTGTATTGATGTGTCACTGTTCTTCGTCAGGTAAACAACATATATATATACCTATGTAAAGATATTATACGCGACAGGAGTTTTCGTCTTCTGACTTACATAAACTAAACAAGATTTGAGGTCGCTCAGTGTCATTAACATGCTTTTCAGCAGGTAGACATTAAAGTGTTTTAAACCCTATGATGTGTGGGTAATGAATAATTGATGTCTAAGTTTGCGAAACGTCTAGGGGTTTTTTATGAATACGACATTAGAACTGTTTTGATCAAAATAAATGCACTTGTTGGACTCGCACTTTGTCAGAGATGTGTCCTGAAGTTCACATCACGTTTATGATGAACGGACTTTATATTGGCACACAACTGGTCGAACCAAATCAGGAAGAGAATTTTAAATCGCATCAATGCTCGAGTCGAATCTCGCCACTCTTCGAGTTGTAGATTTGGCAGTTTTTTTACAATTGTAAATGGTGTGAGTCTCCAGTTTTTGAGCAAATCAATAAAAAATGCGGAATATTCCAGAACGAAATGAAAGTAGTTTCGGAAGCGGAACCTTCAACGGTTCATCTATCACCAGGTCTCCTGTATAGGAGACCTGGTGATAGATGAACCGTTCAAGAGTACGAAACACGTGATGGGATTTTGAGAATGTCTGAAAACATATCGGCGATTCGAGAATATCCGAATCAGCGCGACGCGATTTGAATTGAATCGAACTATCTGAGCAATTTGACTCGAATCGAATTTTGAAGCTCCTCAGAGCCCTACACCAAACCTGCTATTTTCCGATAAATATAAGTCAATACTACCATGTTTATCTTACAATATTCCTCCCTTTACAGCTTCGAACGCCGTCTCGTTTGATAATGATTCAGCGTCTATGAATTAATTCATGAATAAAGATCAAGACGTAATGGTATTGCGTTCTTGCGCTGTGAATGACGTAATACCCATTCATTGTTCTTCTAGTACTATAACCGTCGAAGTTTAGTGTTTGCCGACCTATCCTTCGTTGTTTTACTTTTCACGTTTAACGCACGGTAGGCCTATATAAAAAATATCATCATGGCCAAAAATGATCTAGTCTAATTTATTTCGTTGAGTCGGCGATTTATTTGTCATTTCAGTACTGTAATAAAAACGGTGGCCTCGACATGTCTAATAAATGATGCAGGTAAAAACATTCTCTTTCTGAATCGAATCATCCCATGTGCGGTTGCTACCATCAATATAGATTTTTATACTATGATTACCTATTCTACTATATATGAAAAGCCTATGACATAAATTTTTGCTTTATACACCAACCGTGGTGAACACGCCAGCAATGGGATTTCAGTAGTTAAAATTTGCACCTACAGTGGAACTAGATCCAAGATGATCTTTAGTGACGTCGATCTGAATGTGAACATGTCTAAATTTATCGCACGTCGCCTCGCGAAGAGTGAAATGAAAGTGGCAACTATTTATTAGGTTTTTAAATGTGTTTTCCCCATAAAACGCCAAAAATTAACAAACATGCATTGTCTCGTGTTAATAATGCATCCATAACTCGAAGCAGCATGTTATTATGATATTAAAATAAAAAAGGCCCTGCTTCTTTTTCTGTCTCGTTTTAGTGATAAAATTGACAGCGGAAGTACCGCTTACCGACCCTCATGTAAACAAAAGCAAATTCGCAAGTATGTACGGCCTCTGCTCAGTAAAATCAAGAAAAAATTAATAGCAACTCTGAATAATCTGACGATCATGGTATAAATAAAATATACCCAAAGTAGCTTGGTGTGCCAAATGTTCACCACTTGTGGTGAAGTGGTGCTAACCGCGCGCCAAAAGCATTTGGTACACCAAGCTACTATGGGTATATTCTATATATATTTTGTCTAGACGTTACTTGTATTGAGGGAAATACGTTCTTGTTGTAAGATAAATATAACTATGAATATAGTTATCCCTCCAATCCCATCACGCGCAAATCGTTTTCAGATTATTGTGTGAAAGACAATTTCACAAATTATCAACAAATTACTCTAAATTGGTAAGTAGTAATAATTTAATCTTATGGCCCTGTAAGGACGCGTGATAATATAACTGCTGCGCATTCTACAAACACACAAACAGTCCATCCATTTACTGGAAACAATATTGTAATGAATGTAAACGTAAGGTTAAATGGTTATATGAAATAACTTATACGGTGTTCTAAATAGAACATTTAGCTTTTTACCATTTACACATGTCTTCATTCATCAGAGGTATTTGAACGTTCAGAAAAATGAAACGCTGGCCTGGTATGCCGAAAAAGAAGTCTGGCTTATTCTACGAAACTTACCTCGATGTTCATTTGTCAAACATCCTGCACAGGATTTTTATCCAGGGCATACAACTAAGGAGAGGAGCAACTGGTGACAACAACTCGTGGGAGGGTAGACCTACGCTGATGGGCGAATAGCAAAGAGTAATCCAGACTCTCTTTGAAGTGGGGGATCATGCACTTGTGGTACGCTGAAAGGGAAGTTAACTCAGAAGAGAGTTGTCTTCTCTTTTGTCGTAAACCAATTTTAAAATTTTAAAAAAGTGATGCACAAATGCCTTTCTCTCTCTCTTGTTCTGGTGTACAATATGGCTGTGCGGTCGCACACAGATGAGAATTATTACTAGAACTGAATGTCCACCCTAATCTACGCATTCGAGTTCAACAAATTAACAGAGAATGTGGACTACCATTTGACTAAGTTTCGTTCTTCTTTATCCAATAAGAGAGGGCAAGGCGGCAACCGTCTTGAGAGTCCTATCCCCATTCAGTCCATTCGAATGAAACGAAGGATATTTAATTTAAACTCAGAGAGAGAGGAGGAGAAAGGGCGAGAGAGAGAGAGAGAGGGTGTGTGTGTAAGAGAGAGAGAGAGAGAGAGAGAGAGAGAATGTGTGTGAGTAATGGAGAGAGCCCCGAGCATTTCCTATGATTTTGGAAACCTTAGTTACAGATTTAAAACCATATCACGTGAACGAGGTCAAAGAGGGCTTGCACTATATTGCTTGAAAAAAACATTCAGCTGTTGAATTTGTAAATAACGTGGACGGATGTTGCTGATTTGTTAGGTAGACGGGTAAAGTATATCAAAGTCGTTTTAATTAATACGGAATTCATCAACAAGACTCACTGAGACAGATTTAAGTCGATTCAAAGAAAATTTTGTGAATTCGGTTCCCGTGTTACGTATAAAGTAGCTTCATTTGACATCCCCGAAATACAGAATATTTCTCCAATTGGTATGGAATTTACACAACACGTTAACTGATTTGGTTTTAGCACAATATTTGCAGTGCTTGCTAATGTCTCAAACTGTCCAAAGCAAACCAGAAACAAAAGGGGGAGAGAAGTTGTGTTGGTTGGGGCGCGGGTGGTGGTGGGGTGTGGTGGGGCAATGTATATATAATTAGTGTAACTATTGTATAGAAGGTTGATGGGTTCTCGTATAGGCCTGTTAGGGTGGATTTCATTACAATACGGCCGCCTTGGACTGGTCACTTTTCACGGGTGGGCAATGTTGCTATGGACGCAATGATATTAGATTTCAAACACTAATTATAGGAATAATCATCAAAAATTTAATTAATGAAGAACCGGGTACTACCCGGTGCTTCATTAATTAAAATTTTGCTGATGGTGATTTTTATTAATAGGTAAACGCATGCTTGGACATCATTGCCCGCGCATGGGATATGGCCACTTCACTATGACTGAACGGGGGCGCGGTGGCGTCGCGGTAACCGGTTCTCGTCAGAACACCGAAGTTAAGCAACGTCGAGCGCGGTTAGTAGTTGGATGGGTGACCATTTCAGCGACTGATTCGCGCTCCCGCGTTGTCTCCTTGAGCAAGGCACTTAACCCCGATTGCCTTCATGGGGACACGGTGACGCTGTGTACTAAGGCGTACTGCACGTCGAAGATGCGCATGTCTTCAACCAATCTAACCCTGCTTGTGCCGCGGTGCAGAGTTCAGAGTTACGATGTTGGGGAGCTGACAGCTGCTCGTCGTTGCTCGGTGGTTCTTTCCGGGTACTCCGGTTTCCTCCACCCGTAAAACTGTCACCGACATGATATGACCCTGGCTGTTAATGTGTCGTTAAACTCTAATAAAAAAAAACGATGACTGAACTGAACATTGTTTTTTCTACAGTTATTGGATTTTTATATTGTGTAATGAATTGAGACACTTGAATAAAAAAGTCACTTACTTACATTATATTTTCCTTGGTGTAGTCTTTTTGTAGGACACCAAGGATAAAGAAAATGGAAAATAAATTATTCAGCATAGGATTTTAAATTAATAAATCAAAGAACAATGCAAAGCAATAAATGTTCGCAACCAATTCATTTGCTGACCCGAAACTGACATACACTTAATGGAAATGATATAACCTCTGGATACGTACTTTATGGCACATGTGTAATAAAGTACAGAAAAATTCAAGTATTTATTGATGACATATAATGAATAATAAACAATAAAAAACAATATTTAAAAATAGTATTTTAGCATAGCTGACAATTTTTGTCATTGGAGGAGATTTACGGGAATGTTACCGCTCACCCTTCATTTCCTAAAGCTGTCAGTAAATTTAACACTAATGGTGTGGGAATTTCATATGAAGTTTGAAATTTCGAAATGTTTGCGAATTTGTATCATCGATGTGCGCATCATTTCTCAAACTCCAGGCCTTTTCCTGTACAGTAGTATAAAAATACAGAAGCTGGCCTTTTACAATTTTTTCCAAATCATTTCGAACGTTTACTATGGTTCACTGTTGAAACCTCTTTTAAAAATACGAACACAACGTTTTGACTACCATTTGATATCCTGTAACTTTTTTCCGTTCATTATATCAATAGTGTGAGCATATTGACATTCAGTACAGACACTGTCATTTCCTTTGATATAAAAGTCGAGAAGGTGAGATTTGCTAATAGTTTTCCTGGGAAGAAAAAAAACTTGCAAATTACTGTAAAACCACATTCGCTAAACAAAGAGTCAAAGTGGTCGATTAGTGTTGGTAAGTGTGATACTGTTAGATATTCTAAATGACGAATTATCTGTGAAGTTGTTGCTTCTAATTAACTTGCCATAAAAATCAAGTTTCATTTTGTAACTTTTAATAAACGAAAATAACAGACAGCTCTGAGAGCTATCTGTTGTTTTCGTTTATTAAAAGTAACAAACTTGACTTCAGCCTCTACTGATGTCAAAGGATCTTCCTATCTTGTCTAATGGAAGCACGGTGGCTCTTTAGTATACTGTTGGACTTCTATGCTTGAGGTCCCCATTTCGATTCCCGTCCGGGACGACCCGCGTTCTGTCCTTGGGCAAGACACTTTATCCCGGTTGCCTACATGGGGGCACGATGACGCCGCGTACTAAGGCGTACTGCACGTCGATGGTGCACATGTCTTCAACCGCTGTAACCCTACTTGAGCGGAGCTTGAACAGAGTTAGAATGTTGATGAGCTGACAGTTGCTCGTCGATGCTCGGTGGTTCTCTCCGGGTAATCGGGCGTCCTCTACCCGTAAAACTGTCACGATTAGCCACTGTGCATAAGTATGTGACCTTAAACACCAATAAATGATAAATAAATATCGTGTCTAATGGTTCCAAGGGCGATAACTTCATCGAAAGTCTATTTTCATGACGATATCAGTCGGGGTATGGATTCGCGTGTCGATGAACTTATACTATTTCCACGCTCCGTTTTAGTCTAACGCTCAAAACGTCTCTAATATTTTTCAGGAGATGTTTTATGTTGTCATAGAGTTTGACCTCTCATCGGTAGTGGTTCAATGAGCTCTTTCAAATGAGAAGTCATAACCTTTGCTTTTGGGTTCAAAAATTTTTTAAAAAAAATTGACGTTTGTGTATAGCGCTGGCCTGTTATGATCGTTGCGGTGGATGAAGGGTTATCAGGATCATCTAAAAACACACATAAAGTATCTTTGTGTTAAGAACATCGCACGTTGTTAAACTCGTGTTCACATGGAGACACTAAATGGGGTGCGATGTAAAATGAAATGGTTGTGAACTGTATTATCATGTGTTGTGGGCGCCAGGTGGCTCAGTGGTTATGGCTTGGAGTTCAAACCGAAAGGTCCACCTTTCGATCTATGCTATGGATAACTGCGTTGTGTCCTTGGGCAAAGCACTTCATCCCGATTGCCATGTGGAGGCACGGTGGCTCTGTGTACTAAGGCATACTGTACGTCGGTGGTGCACTTGTCTTCAACCAATGCTAACTCTGCTTGTGTGGAGTTAGTATGTTCGGGAGTCTGGCTCGGCGTTGCTCGATGGTTCCCTCCGGGTACTCCGGCTTCCTCCACCCGTAAAGCAGTCCGACACAAGGTTACCTGGCTATCGAAAACGTGTCGTTAAACCCCAATAAATAAATAAATAAATAAATAAATAAATAAATAAATAAATAAATAAATAAATAAATAAATAAATAAATAAATAAATAAATCATGTGATGTATGATATTTCGTTTTCCATTCTCCCCATGCGATGTAACATTTTCTGAAAGGTATTCAAGGTGCCAAATAAAAGCGGGATGTGACGGGGTTAACCCTTTACCTAACGAATCGGTCACTTTCCTAAAGTTTCAATAAAACCATATCGTATGATGCCTCGTTGGAACGAGCTCGTTCCAATGAGGGGGTCACATGATTTGGTTTTGTTAAAACATTTTGAAAAATTTGAAAAAATAATATTTAAAATAACAAATTTTGATATCGTCTGCGTTGGATAAAGGGTTAAAAAGACTGTCTTTCAGATTCCATGCAATTGGAAACATTAGATAAATGCGTGCCAACAGAGAGAAAGTGCATAGAGTTTAGGTACACATTACGAACTATTCGCGACTAATACACCCGCCATTGTTCAATACCAACGCGTTTGTTGTCACATTTCTGCAAGTACTTGCAAGACGGATCGCTTTGATAATGAAGATAAGAAAGTTTTCACCCAAGTAAAGCACAAATAACAGCATTATGTTTTAACCCGTTTGAAATAGGTTCTTCTATGGTTTCATAAAATAACAAAATAACCGATGGAAACAGTATCTCTACATATAATTATGTGCTGTAGATTAAAGGGACACTAAAAGGTTGATAAGAAAAGAAGTCAGCTGTTCATTTGTTTTAATTGAGGTTTAACGAAACTTTCGACAGCCACGGTCACCTCACGTGGGAGCGTTTTATGGGTGGAAGAAGCCGGAGTACCTGGAGAGAGCCATCGGGCGACCGCGAGCAGCTGTCAGATTCCCCAACAGACTTTCTCCGCACAAGAGGGGACGTGACAACCGTTACTTATTCCCAGTTCCTTATTCGACATTCGTTATCAACTGATTTCATCGGTTCGCACAAGCAGGAATTGGCATTGGGTGAAGACATCGACGTGTAGTACGCCCTAGTACACAGCGCCACCGTACCCTCGTGTGGTCAGTCGGGATTAAGTGCCTTGCCCAAGGACCCAACGCAATTGCCCCTGGTAGGGATCAAACCGCGAACCTTTCAGTTTGAAGTCCAGTACCGTAACCACTGAGCCACCGCGCTCCCCAGTTGACCAATTTATTTATTTATTTATTTATTTATTTATTTATTTATTTATTTATTTATTGGGGTTTAAGGTCACATACTTATGCCCACTGGCTAATCGTGACCGTGACAGTTTTACGGGTGGAGGAAGCCGGAGTACCCGGAGAGAACCACCGAACAACGACGAGCAACTGTCAGCTCCTCAACATTCTAACTCTGTTCAAGTTCCGCTGAAGCAGGGTTACAGCGGTTGAAGACATGCGCACCATCGACGTGCAGTACGCCTTAGTACACGGCGCCATCGTGCCCCCATGTAGGCAACCGGGATAAAGTGCCTTGCCCAAGGACACAACGCGGGTCGTTCCGGACGTGGATCGAATTCGGGACCTCTGGCATAGAAGTCCAACAGTCAACCACTGAGCCAACTCGCTCCCAGTTGACCAATTACGAACACCATAATTTTCCTTATGTGACCTCGTTCATATAAAGATATGGCTATTCATCCGCTGGTATTTACAGTCACCTGGAACATCTGTCGTTATATTCTGTATCCATACCGGCGTACACTACCGGGTCCTATTATAGATAGGGCTCCATGAGTTATACATGCCATTAGTTTCCACACTTTCAAACACTGAAAAACATTACTCTTGCACATCTTAACCCGTTGATACTTTTGTGCGTCTTAAGACGTACGAAATCAAACAGCGCGTTGATACTTTGTGGTTATTTGTTTTGTTATTATTTTTCGATTTTTTAGAGTTTTAATCTCAATTCCTATTTTCTCACGAATAGTGCTCAGTGACAACCGTTGAGCCAAATGTTATCGCAGCATAAAATACTAATATAATCCTGCTATGAAGTCTTCTTAACTGGTTGTAAGCTAGAAGCCACTATCAGGGCTTTAAAAAAATGAGGATTCTAGAGCAAAAGCCAACACTTTCCTTGCTTATATTTCATATTCAGTCAAACACAAATAATAGTTTGTTTATATAAATTTGTTTTATTACAAATTATTGGAGAGTGCCTATAGGCACTCTCCAAAAACTTGTAATAAAACAAGTTTTGGATAACAAATTCAGACCACCAAAAATAATCTAGCTCTCAACCAGTTAATCAGACTAATGTGAAAAATTTCTTATTATTTGTACTTTCCGACGTTTGACGTCGCATTTTGAATGAAAAACATTGAAGAAACTGAATTCCTCGTTGGCGTTTGAACGTCAGGATAATTAAAGTCTCAAAGGGTTGAAATGGTTTATTTTGTTTATACAAATTGCCACTGCTTTTTTAAATAGTTACCTGTCAGTAGAGTAGGAAGTGTTTTGGTGGACATTTGGGAGGGCAGCTTTTTCGAAAAAAAATCCTTTTTACCCCTTCCCTCCAAATCATGTGAATTCAAGAAATAAGTTAAATTGTTCAAACTTTAAATGGTATGATGGCTTTCTTTTTCCATAACAGTGTCACTAACGGTTCAGCTAAAAGCAACTGAGAAGCCTTCTGATTGTTTCCCACAAAACTATGAACAGAGTAGAATGGGAAGCGGGGTGCTGAAGAAGGTTGGCGTGTGGCTAGATTCAATCCTTCCACATAAAATCTAAACGTCAATTTAGCCCTTTGAGACTTTAATTATCCTGACGTTCAAACGTCACTGGAAATTAAGTTTCTGCAACGTTTTTCAAAATACGACGTCAAACATCGGAAAGTACAAATTTCAAGATATTTTCCACATTAGTGATTATCTGGTTGAGGGCTAGATTATTTTTGGTGATCTGAATTTGTTATTCAAAACGTGTTTTATTACAAATCATTGGAGAGTGCCCACAGGCACTCTCCAATAATTTGTAATAAACAAATTTATATAAACAAAATATTATTTGTTTTTGACTGAATATGAAATATAAGCAAGGAAAGTGTTGGCTTTTGCTCTAGTATCCTCCTTTTTTTAAAGCCCCCGATAGTGGCTTCTAACACCAGTTAAGAAGTCTTGACAGCAGGATTATATAAGTATTTTAAGCTGGGATAACATTACATTTGGCTCAACGGTTGTCACTGAGCACTATTCGGGAGAAAATAGGAATTGAGGTTAAAACTTTAAAAAATCAAAAAATAATAACAAAACAAATGACCACAAAGTATCAACGCGCTGTTTGATTTCGTACGTCATAAGACACACAAAAGTATCAACGTGCTGATTCATTTCGTATGTCATAAGAGGTACAAAAGTATCAACGTGCTGTTTCATTTCGTATGTCATAAGACGTACAAAAGTATCAACGTGCTGTTTCATTTTGTATGTCATAAGACGTACAAAAGTATCAAAGTGCTGTTTGATTTCGTATGTCATAAGAGGTACAAAAGTATCAACGTGCTGTTTGATTTCGTATGTCATAAGAGGTACAAAAGTATCAACGTGCTGTTTCATTTCGTATGTCGTAAGAGGTACAAAAGTATCAACGTGCTGTTTCATTTCGTATGTCATAAGAGGTACAAAAGTATCAACGCACTGTTTCATTTCGTATGGCATAAGACGCACAAAAGTATCAACGTGCTGTTTCATTTCGTATGTCATAAGAGGTACAAAAGTATCAACGTGCTGTTTCATTTTGTATGTCATAAGACGTACAAAAGTATCAAAGTGCTGTTTGATTTCGTATGTCATAAGAGGTACAAAAGTATCAACGTGCTGTTTGATTTCGTATGTCATAAGAGGTACAAAAGTATCAACGCGCTGTTTGATTTCATGTGTCGTAAGAGGTACAAAAGTATCAACGTGCTGTTTCATTTCGTATGTCATAAGAGGTACAAAAGTATCAACGCACTGTTTCATTTCGTATGTCATAAGACGCACAAAAGTATCAACGTGCTGTTTGATTTCGTATGTCATAAGAGGTACAAAAGTATCAACGTGCTGTTTGATTTCGTATGTCATAAGAGGTACAAAAGTATCAACGTGCTGTTTGATTTCGTATGTCATAAGAGGTACAAAAGTATCAACGTGCTGTTTGATTTCGTATATCATAAGAGGTACAAAAGTATCAACGTGCTGTTTGATTTCGTATGTCATAAGAGGTACAAAAGTATCAACGTGCTGTTTCATTTCGTATGTCATAAGAGGTACAAAAGTATCAACGTGCTGTTTGATTTCGTATGTCATAAGAGGTACAAAAGTATCAACGTGCTGTTTGATTTCGTATGTCATCAGAGGTACAAAAGTATCAACGTGCTGTTTGATTTCGTATGTAATAAGACGTACAAAAGTATCAACGTGCTGTTTGATTTCGTATGTCATAAGAGGTGCAAAAGTATCAACGTGCTGTTTGATTTCGTATGTCATAAGAGGTACAAAAGTATCAACGCGCTGTTTGATTTCGTGTGTCGTAAGAGGTACAAAAGTATCAACGTGCTGTTTCATTTCGTATGTCATAAGAGGTACAAAAGTATCAACGCACTGTTTCATTTCGTATGTCATAAGACGCACAAAAGTATCAACGTGCTGTTTGATTTCGTATGTCATAAGGGGTACAAAAGTATCAAGGTGCTGTTTGATTTCGTATGTCATAAGAGGTACAAAAGTATCAACGTGCTGTTTGATTTCGTATGTCATAAGAGGTACAAAAGTATCAACGTGCTGTTTCATTTCGTATGTCATAAGAGGTACAAAAGTATCAACGTGCTGTTTGATTTCGTATCTCATAAGAGGTACAAAAGTATCAACGTGCTGTTTGATTTCGTATGTCATAAGAGGTACAAAAGTATCAACGTGCTGTTTCATTTCGCATGTCATAAGACGTACAAAAATATCAACGTGCTGTTTGATTTCGTATGTCATAAGAGGTACAAAAGTATCAACGTGCTGTTTCATTTCGTATGTCATAAGAGATACAAAAGTATCAACGTGCTGTTTCATTTCGTACGTCATAAGACGTACAAAAGTATCAACGTGCTGTTTGATTTCTTATGTCATAAGAGGTTTAAAAGTATTAACGTGCTGTTTCATTTCGTATGTCATAAGAGTTACAAAAGTATCAACGTGCTGTTTCATTTCGTATGTCATAAGAGGTACAAAAGTATCAACGCACTGTTTCATTTCGTATGTCATAAGACGCACAAAAGTATCAACGTGCTGTTTGATTTCGTATGTCATAAGAGGTACAAAAGTATCAAGGTGCTGTTTGATTTCGTATGTCATAAGAGGTACAAAAGTATCAACGTGCTGTTTGATTTCGTATGTCATAAGAGGTACAAAAGTATCAACGTGCTGTTTGATTTCGTATGTCATAAGAGGTACAAAAGTATCAACGTGCTGTTTGATTTCGTATGTCATAAGAGGTACAAAAATATCAACGTGCTGTTTGATTTCGTATGTCATAAGAGGTACAAAAGTATCAACGTGCTGTTTGATTTCGCATGTCATAAGAGGTACAAAAGTATCAACGTGCTGTTTCATTTCGTATGTCATAAGACGTACAAAAGTATCAACGTGCTGTTTGATTTCGTATGTCATAAGACGTAGAAAAGTATCAACGTGCTGTTTCATTTCGTATGTCATAAGAGGTACAAAAGTATCAACGTGCTGTTTCATTTCGTATGTCATAAGAGGTACAAAAGTATCAACGTGCTGTTTCATTTCGTATGCCATAAGACGTACAAAAGTATCAACGTGCTGTTTGATTTCGTATGTCATAAGAGGTTTAAAAGTATCAACGTGTTGCTTGATTTCGTATGTCATAAGAGGTTTAAAAGTATCAACGTGCTGTTTCATTTCGTATGTTATAAGACGTACAAAAGTATCAACGTGCTGTTTCATTTCGTATGTTATAAGACGTACAAAAGTGTCAAAGGGTGAACTAATCAAAAAAAAGAAAGGTAAATCATTTTCGATTGCTATGAACATTGTGGAAGGTGTAGCTCTAAGTTTTGTGGAGCTTGGAATTCATTGTTGAAACAGTAATGTTGGAAAACTTGATGAGGACAGGTGGGGGGGGGGGGGGGGTGGTAACTGGTAATGATTCGATGCATGGAGGCGTCTATGATCAAGTCATAGTCGACTCAATCAGACTCCTCCATACATCTTAGCCCGTATTATTTATTAATTTATTTATTTAGTGGGTTTAAGGTCATATACTTATGCACAATGGCTAATCGTGATCGTGACAATTTAACGGATGGAGGAAGCTGGAGTACCCGGAGAGAACCACCGAGCATCGACGAGCAACTGTCAGCTCTCCAACATTCTAACTCTCTTCAGTCTCTGCTCAAGCACAATACAAGCAGAATATTGGCATAAACGGTTAATGGATTCCAGTCTTCATAGCGTGTTATTCCTGTCTGGCTCATATAATAATTTCCATGTGGCCCCTAGCTTCTATATGGCTCCTATGCAGATTCTTGACCACTACTACTGACTTTTCCACGGTCCTACGATCATCTTTCACTGTCTTCATCGAGTGATAGGGTCTTCTACCACTCATGCTGGCTTGTACCACAGCCACACCTATATATCATGTACTGGAGTCTTTCACTATACCAACTAATTGGAAGCTCAACTAATAATTTGCTAGCAGTCTCTGACCAGGTCTCTACATCAGCCTCAGCACAAATCGCCTTAGTCTCAATCAAATACCTCCATGCAGCTAAGCCAACTTTTCTCAACACGCAATATTTTGTTCCCCAGATGATTATTGGATTCGGCAAAAGGCTAAACAAATGCAACATAATATGTAGTTTTACATTGAATTCCTCGTATTTTGTTGAAATGTTATATTATGTGTTGATATACCTGAAGATAAACAACTGCATAACAAGGATATTCGTTTATTGGATAATCTCTGACACGTGATCATATGATCGGTGAGATGGACGTGATTTCTTATAATTCGAATCAGTGAAGTCAAGAAGCTTAAATCCACTTACTTTTCACAATACATGCACGGTGCACCAGCTTTAAGGTTGACCATATGCAGCATGTTGTTATGGGTAGCACTGGCGAAGCGAGGCCGGTTCTCGTTAGATCATCGAAGTTAAGCAACGTAGAGCCCGGTTAATCCTTGGATGGGTGATCATTCGGCGATTGATTCGGGTGCTTCCCGTAGTAGTATGTGGTGTGCGATCGGCAAAGTTTGAGTGTGTGATTCTACGATGTTGCATCACATGCCAGCTGTGGACGTTGGCAATCTTCACCAATACACACTAAAAACTATAGTGTTAAAACTGACACTTTCAAGGCGTTAAACCCATTCTAACTCTTAGGGTTTGATTTTAACACTCAAAGTGCAATGCTTTAAGCACTTAGACATTACAATCGTCAGACATCTGAAACTTGAATGGATGGCACTTCCCATGTGTCTAGCATTGGTGGTTCTTCCAGAATCGTCCATAATTTGATTTGCGCTTGGTGGGTTCATAATTAAATGGACACAACGCAGATGAAGCGGATCAGGCTCGAGAGTTCGAGCCTGATCCGCGTCATCTGCGTTGTTTCTTTTTAAGTGTCGCGACAT
Source organism: Pictodentalium vernedei (assembly GCA_031216915.1). Taxonomy (NCBI): domain Eukaryota; kingdom Metazoa; phylum Mollusca; class Scaphopoda; order Dentaliida; family Dentaliidae; genus Pictodentalium; species Pictodentalium vernedei. Next base: position 450,880,274 of record CM062294.1, on the reverse strand, counting down.
TACACTTGTCAAGTGGTATTATTGTAACATCTGTCAAGTTCTGGGATATCTACACTTCAACAAAGTGCTAGTTCAACACTTAGTAAGTGTTAAATACAGCACTTCAAGTGTAGTTTTTAACACTTTAGTTTTTAGCGTGTACTGCGCAATCCTCTCCGTACCGAAGTGTAAAATAGGGTCCTGTTGAGGTACTTGCCTCGTGTGCCCGTCTGTGGAGCACCGGCAGTATGCTCCGTTGAGTTGAGCTGAGAATGTCATAGAATGAATAAAGGGTGTGAACACCTGTGATGCGGGGTAATAATGTAAGTCAGAGAGCACTGCGGTGGATTCTAGATGTTAACATTGCATTATTATTATTGACTCACTACTCAAACAAGAACTCAAATTAGGCGAAATAGCCAGAGAACAGGTACAGCTTCCATCAGTGCCCAGTGGTCCTTAGGGGTAAATCTTCTTCAAAATATCGTAATTTCAGGTAGTAAATTTTCCGTATAATGAACTAGGAACTTAACCAGTTCAATCTTGTTTGAAAGAGCTCAATGAGCTCTGTCAAACCAGAATGAATTGGTTAAATTCTTATTTGCACTACGGGCAGAATTTGCAACATGAAATTTTAATACATGTATTTCGACATCAGTGGGTGGAAGGTTAAACCCAAAGGTAACTTACAAATATAACTTATGGCCACCATTGGAACGAGGTCGTTGAGCTATTTAAAACGGCGAGCCATAAGTTATTTTTACAAGGAAAAAAATATTTTTGTTAGATATTCATGAAATGTTTTTGCGAGAGTCGTCTTTGATCTGCGTTGGGTATATAGGGTTAAATAAAACGAAGACGTGTGAGAAGGTTCTTTGTTCACCTGGTCAATTTCAGGGGATATAACTGAATACGACAAACCCAGCAAGGAACAGACGCCAATAGGGTTAAATTGAGTTTGCAAAATGGACCGAATTTATTAGCACAAAGAACATAGAGTATCCATGGACCGCTGACATAGTTTGTATGTTTTCTTTTTATTGGATGGTGTTTTAAGATATTAGCTTCAAAAAGCTTGACGCGCATACCACCATCGTTTTGAAAACTTGGGTAAGTATGTAAACATTTACAAAGATTTTATTTCATTAAGCAGGCAATATACCTATTTGCACTTGTCACACGATGAAGACAAATGACGATTCCCCACTGCTTATAACGACATTGTCATTTTTTATTCAAATAATACAGTCGGGCAACACACTTATATACAAAACAAGTGAACGTGCACGGTTAACCCTTTGTATATTTCTTATTACAGACGACACGAGCAATGAATGGTTCTTCAGGATATTGCCACTTTAATTTTCTATTCGAAATCAGTGCTTATGGCTTCTAATTTCCCTGATGGTCCACACAGTGGCACGGTTGCGCTGTATACTACGACGTACTGCACGCCGACTGTGTATTTACCTTCAACCAATGCTGACCTTGCGTATGTGGAGTTTGCTTAAACTATATTTAGGACCCACAAGTAAATGTTCTGTTTCCAAGGCCAGTTTTTGTATGTAAAATTGCATATGGGCGGGCATTTTTTTTTGGGGGGGGGGGGGGGGTAATTATTTCTTTACCATCAAAAGTTCGTGTTCTTGGTTAGTTTTATGTTTTAGGCCTCATAATCTACAGAATAGCATGGAGGGTGCATTTCGTCCCTTGAGTGCAAGAAGGTTTTGCAATGCTAAAGCATGGCAAAGCCTTCTTGCACTCAAAGGCCACATATATCAATTTTATTAACTTGGATAAATTATCAGACATACACCATTTAATTTTTATTTTTTTAAGTTTGCATTGGTCATAAAAAGAGAACATGCGGCAGCCAAAGAGACCATGTGAGAGAGCCTGAGAAACATATTTTTAATGCACAAAGTAGACAATACAAAAGAACATACAACTATTAAGGAAGTGGATTCAGCATCAAGCTAAAACTTTTACTCGCTAGTCTCCAGATAAACATATGCGGCCGGTCATTAATAACAAACTATTACATTCACACGTACAGGACCTAGCACGGGTGCGTATGTATTGTTATGTACAGTAGACAAATTATCGAGTGAGGTTATAGTGAACTAACTCGCACCCCGCGGTGGGTCTCGCTCGTGCGTGTGTTATACCATTATTACACTTTTGCCTTGTTTGCAGTGTTTAGAGGGTAGACGAAAATATGACAGAGAAAAGAATTGAACGTGGAATAATGAGGTATGCAAGGCAGGTCGCTCCAAACAGGGATGTCGTCGTTAGACACTATCCACAGACCAGGGCCACTTTCATGAAACCAACCTATTACACAACTCTGTCGTAGGACGACGGTCCTATGTATCAAGTAGTGACATAAGTGGTATTTACGAAATGATCGTAAATTTGTGAATGTCCTAAATATTGCTAAAAACTTAGGATTCACATGAGGTACCTTAGAATGTTCTTAACCCTTTACCCAAAACCCCCAAAACCGGCGAGTGCGATTCTCAAAAATCGCCAATTATTTGTCATTATATTTTCATTTTTTGTCTCAAAAACATAGGTTATGACCCCTCATTGGAACGAGCTCGTTCCAATGAGGGGTCCTCACCTATGTTTTTGAGACAAAAACATGAAAAAAAAAAATTTGCAAGTGTCGTCTGCTTTTCATGTTAGGTGAAGGGCTGAATATAAAAAGAATCAAGTGACTCCCAAGTTTGAATCGTTGGTAACAGTATTTTTCACTTTAGAAAATAGGGTATCCTTATTTTAATAGTTCAATAGTTAAATGCATTACAACATAATGGCATTTGCATTATACAAAAACTATCAAATAAGAAGACATAATAAACATTATGTATAATATAAATATAATATAAAGTACTAATGACTTTTTCTTTAACAAGGTTGTCTCGTTTAAATGACCAAATCATGTTAGAAAAGATATTAATCGATTGACTATCACAGTTTTACAATATATAATATAATATTAGAACGTTTCTTTTCATGTTCTATCGGTCGATAGTACCTGAGTTTGTGTGATTTCTGAAATAAAACCTGAAGTAGCGAAGCTGCTGAAGGTTTTATTTCAGAAATCACGCAAACTCAGGTGCTATCGACCGATAGAACATGAAGAGAAACGTTCTAATTATTTTATTATGCCGAACAAAAAATAACTTTCATTGATAAGCGTTAACTGCAACATGTCATCAATCTTGTAATAACAATGTAGTCAAATCTAAAAACATGACGTCATTTCGAAGGAATGACGTCTCTTCGAATGACTTACCACAAGTGCCGTCGCTTTGGGAGTTTCTATATCACCAAATGCCAGTGTTTACAACTGCATCCTGCTGTTCATATTATAATTCATTGTTAATGCTGTGATAAGTGGTATAAATTAATGGAAAATAAATTCATGTTTCTCGGATTGATTTATTTATTTTATTTATTTTGCAGCATAAGAATATACAAGATAACAATAAAACAGGTTATAGTTGAATGCGCTGCATGGAAATGGCATAGCCTGAGAGGCTATCTTCCTGCCATTCCCTTTTGACGAAAAGTATATTCATGACAGCAAGATTTGTGTTGATGGCTCATTAGGTTTAGTGATGGAACCTCTTCTTGGAAAGATATTATGGGGTATAGTAAACAGTTTGTGAGAGAAACGCTACCAATGTACGTGTGGGCATATCAACCCCTCGAACATAGAATACAAAAAGCGCCGATGAGCCGTCGGTCCGCGAACCGTTGGATAAGACCAACTCCCACGACCGAAAACCCATCACCAGTTCCTGTGGCCTATATTCGCCAGTTATTACAAACTTGTCGGGTGGAGAATTCACCACTGATACCTCTGTAGCGTCCTCCCTCACCACTCTACAAGGATGTAGACAAGGGATGCGACTTTTTTGTTTAGTACGATAATTAATACAATAAGTAATACACTAAGCAACAATTCGGTAAGGGCTATAGTTTCTATCATTGGCACATTAGGTTTAGTGATAGAACCTCTTTTGGATTAATGCTATGGTGGATAGTAAACGGTTTGTGAGAGAAACGTTCGGACGACGACAGTTGATAGAATTAAGCAGAGTGAAACAATTTATTTTGAACTTGGGGCGGAGGCTCAGTGAGGTTGAGGAGTACAAAACTTGTGGAAATATAATTGATTGAAGACATAACTCATATTCAGGATTCACTAAAGTGGTGAACAACACGTGCGTTTTTAATATTTCTGATTCTTTTGAATTCATTGTTTGCAGTTAAAATTGAAAACACACCCACTGAAGATGATATATTTGTTGGTAAGTTTGGGTCTACCGGTGACGAAAAAAGTTAAACGGACACGGAGCCAGCGTTTGGTGTTGAGAAATTCCAATCGACGCTGATCAATGGAAGTGGAGCTTACATTTTCTACGTTCCCTTGTCTCCATGGAAGAACGTTCCGATAGTACCCGTGTTTTGCCCCCAAACTCCAGTACTATGACTTTTAGAAGGTGTCAAATTAACCAATCACGGCTGATGTTACAAACGTGAGGCATAATAATAGTATAATAGTATGTCTCCAAATCGTTCAATAGTTTAGATTCTTTGTTTTCTATTATACTTTCTTCGAACTCCGTTTCCCTAAATTCGATATATGCCTCACAATCCATAACAAAATGTTTTTCGCTCTCAATTTCAACGGCATACGTAGCTTTTTCTATCATTTATGGATGTTGGAGGTTGTTTATGTCTACCGTTTTCTATTTTTAAATTACTAACCCTAAGTCTAGTAAACTGTTCACGGGCCTGTCGTATCGGGTGAATTTCAGATAAGGTTCAAGCTTGTATTCATTTTTAACTAATCGATACGTTCGTAACTTATTACTACCTTTCAGTTTGTCATCATTAACTGATAGAGTGCTAAATTATTTTTGACCATAAAATCTTGTACACATGTCTTTGCCTTGTTACAATTTATGGGACAGTGCCTATGGGCACTCTCCCATAAACTGTAACAAGGCAAACCCTTACAGACTTAATAATATCACTTCAAAGATAATACAAAGCACATGCACTGAATATGAGCCTTCAAGTTGTGGTACCTGCACTTCAGAATAAAACCCAAATATGGGCTTCCAGCACTCTACCAGTTAAACATATCTTTAGTAAATCTTTCTCTATGCTGAGATTCTAGCACATCTTTCGGGCAGTTTCCATCACTATTAGTTAGCGTATTAGAATCGGAAACTCTAATATTATAATGAGATAACTGAGTTATCCAAGTTTTCGACAGTTTACATTTGAGCGACTCCTTGAATGAGTTGGAGACTATGTTATCGCCAGTAAGTTTGGATAATTTATAGACATATTTACAGAGATGTAAGATGGCATCGTTCACAATAGGATATCTACCCAACTCGCCCCGTGCTGAGTGATTAGATGCATTTCTATTTAACAGTAATATTTGTTTAAAAAATTTCAAGTTGACTTGTTCACAGGTCGTGGTGTCATCAAAAGGAGTACTGAGGTCAGGGGACCATATCTCGCAACCATATAATAAAATAGGTTTTATCAATTTATCAAAAAGTTTGCATTTCACATCAAGAGTTAAGTCAAGTGACTTTTTGAGAGAATTTGTAAGGTAAAACATTGCTTTCGATCCTCTGTACTTGAATTCTCTTGAACTTGTTTCGTCTTTCCATTGTATGTGGAATGAAGACCTAAGTATTTATATTGATCAGCCATATCTAATTTCGCTGTTCCAATACAAAACGTCAGATCTTTTTTATCTTTTTCTATTTTTGAAAATCATGCATTTTGTTTTTATTATTTACTACTGAAAGTTTGCTAAGCACCAAGTACATCCAACTACCTGTTTTACGTTTTAGTTGAAATATTGTTATGGAAAGTGTATATAATTTTTATTTAATTATATCTTTAATTATTTAAGTACAGAAATTAAGATTTTATTTGAGTTTGACATTATTTTTTAGCTTTTGCATACGATAACCATGGAAAATGGAAAATGGATATTTTTGGTAAAAAAGGAAATTTTTCAATATGCCAAAAAGTTGACGGCGCGAACTGGTATGGCTTCAATATCGAGTATGAGACCCATTACTGATCATTACAGCTTGACAACACTTTCTCATGCTCCCAATCAGGTTCCTGGTGGTGCTTTGTGGGGTGTTGTCCTTCTTGGACCAGCATGGCACCAAGCTCCTGGAAACGTCTTGGCTCTGACTGGACAGGCTGAAATTGCAAGCTGCAACTCATTCCAGACATGCTCAATTGGATTGAGGTCAGGGGATCTTGCTGGCTAGTCCATACGCTCAATCCCCTCCCTCTGTCGGTACTCCCCGACAGCAGGGGCAACATGAGGACGGGCATTATCGTCCATCAGAATGAATCTATCACAAACTGCACTTGCATACAATCTGACGTGGACATCCAGGATCTCATCAATATACCGTTATGCTGTCAATGTACCACGTTCAAGGACACAGAGCTCTGCACGTCCACCCCAAATGATGCCGCCCCAGACAATGATTGACCCTCCACCATAGCGGTCATGCTTACCAATGTTGGCTGCATGCAATCGCTCTCCTGATCTTCCCCATACCCTAGAACGCCTATCTGTGTGATCTAGGCAGTATCTTGACCCATCTGTAAAAAGGACAGGTCGCCAATCTTCTCCGGTCCATCCAACGTGGCCCATGGCACATTCATATCGTGCCTGCCGGTGGTTCTGGGACAGCGGGACGCGAATACATGGTCTTCTCGATCGGAGACCACCTTCGTGCAACCTTGCCCGGATAGTCTGCGTCGAAACATTTACCCCGGATGCATTCTGAAGGTCATTGCGAAGCTGGGTTGCTGTGGCAAAGCGGTTCCTACGGGCCTGAATGATCAAAAACCGATCTTCAGCTGCAGATGTAGCCCTGTCTCTGCCACCACCATGCCGTCTTACTCGTGTGCCATACTGCTGAAATCTTTCCCAGGCTCTGGTGATCGCCGTATGGTGCACACTAAGGGCTTCACCAACCTAACGATGGGTAGCACCTTGCTCCACCATCCCAACAGCCCGCCACATATCTGCTTTAGACAAATGTCGTCTTACAGTTGCATTTGCCATATTCAATCATTAAATCACATTGGTTTGTGTTGAAATGAAGACTGGATACCTTACACATGTCATGGAAATGTAGACAATGCACGAAAACAACATGAAAATCAAGGGGTACATGCTTTCCCTGACTGTCACGAAACGTCTGCCTGTCAAGAGAGCTAATGTAAACACTGGAGACCATCTCAATACATTCCTCAATCATATCCACCAAAAATATCGCAAATATGTCACAAGCAAATTTCATAACGTAGTGTCAAATATTTGGTGCTTAGCAAACTTTGAGTAGTATAATAATGACACTAAGATTGTTTTGATTCTTATAGTGTTCTAACTTCTGAACACATTTATTCAATCCTGGTGGAGACGCTGATAACATTACTAGGTGATCGGCAAAAAGTAGGTGATTGAGTCGTTGTCCATTCTCATTAACTGGTGAACAGGATTCATCAAGTATCCCACAAATGTCATTAATAAAACATTTGAATAGAGAGGGAGATAAAGAACATCCCTGTCTAACTCTCACTGTTGAGAGTAAAGGTGAGTTCAATCCTACAGAAGTATTTGTAGAATAGTCAGTAACTCGACTCATAACGAGAGCTAAGAATTTTGAGGATTTTCCCACCGATACGCAACGTCTTCATTTTCTCAAAAAGTAACGACCTATCTCCCGAATCAAATGCTTTATTAAAATCAACAAAAGCCGCGTAAATTGGATTCCTCTCTTCTTTATATTTTATTTGCAAGTGTTCGCAAAATGGAAGCACTGTCAATTGTTCCACGATTCTTTCTGAATCCAAATTGGTTATCGCATATTAAATTGTTGAGTTGTAAATACTCATTCAGCCTCAAGTTTATTACTTTATTAAATAATTTTCCGAAATTGCTTATAACCAATTAAAAATGCCTGTGTTTAATCTTATTTCGAATGTCAACTGCTTCGGTCATAGCAGCGAATTCTTTGCTACTGAAATTCGGATTTCTCTTGGCCGACAGTTTCTGTGACATGTTTGAACTATGTGAAAATGTTGTGAAGGTGGGAAGGCCAGCTCACGTTTTATAACAGGCCAGCGACCGCGAATCTCGCTTTTTATGTGGATTTAATTGGAATTCTGGGCATGGAAAATGTCAAGGTGATAGCTAAAAGTTGCGATTTTCTTGTTTAAAAGTGTAAATATTTTCGATAATCTTTCTGAATGGGCTAAATGTAAAGCGTAAAGATAGGGATATCATGAATCCCGAAAACCGATTTGTCACTTAAACAGAGCAACAATAATTCAAGCGCTACTAAATTAAGTGTGGAATTGTATGTCCATTACCGCGGGGCAAGAGAACCCATTCAGTAGCTATCTGAGACAATATTCTCCTGCAAGCTGTTATCTGTGTTATTATATCCAGTTAATAGCTAATTGTTGGAAAACAGTGCATCACACATGTTCTGGACACACACCCATCTTACGCATTTATCCTGTCACCGAATGTCATGGAGATATCGAAATTCGAGTCTTTCAAGGAAACTTTAAAGCGAATATTAAATTAAGATTGATCTATGCGGCCAAGTCCAAGAGAAGCGATTAAACTGAGAATTAATGTTCTAGCTATGGAAATAAAAATCGGGAGGTTTCTTGAAAAAGTCATTCCAGTCTGAAGGTGTGTAAGGCTGTGGGTCGTTGCGTGTAGATGGGGATGTCCCATGCTATAAGTTAGAGGAGGTGCCGCATCGATGCGAAAGTACAGGCACGTTGTTATATAGGGGAGCCACAGAGCTCATATTTAGAATAGGAGCAGTCACGGGCCAAGTCGGTGGTCATATATGAGAATACGAGCAGAAACACGAAGTACGAGCTCAGGGAGCTAATTTGCAGTTAGGTAAACGGCATTACCTGTTTTAGAAGGCAAGCCATACGTAGGCAGAGTAGGCTTTGCCTGTATCAACATTATTATTGTGAGACAAACGTAAGGGAGAATTTAACCTCATTGGTGGCGACTGCTTGTAGAAAGGTGTCAAGTAAAGTTACAATACGCTAGTGGCCGTGCGACGGCAGTGGTAGAGTGACATCCCGTCACTTGATGGAGGAAAGGCGTCCAGATAAAGTGACAATACGTTAGTGACCGAGCGACGGCAGTGAAAGAAGTGAAGTGAAGAGGCGACCAAGGAAGAAATACCAGCGAAAAGGAGGAAAAACCAGCGACAACAGAGAATGCGGGCCGGCAACTGACTCCAAAACTGTGTGGGTAGGGGGCGATTGACGTAGTGTTTTCTTATTCTTTTGGATTCCATGTAAGTCATAAATTATCATATTTATTTTTCTATATATGTATTAAAATTGTTGTTTTCAGTGCACCCCTGTTGATTCATACTTTTCGGGGAAAAGTTGTTAACCCCTTCAGGATAAGAACCACCCCAACAGAAATGAAATAGGCTGATTCGTTACGGTGAGACATACTTCACGCACGGATTCAGGCGACACTCCTTGAGTTTCTTTGTTACAACAATATTGTTGAGAGCTTTCAGCAGAAATGACAAGCGATCTGCGATAGTTAGGACGTTTAATTTGCATACCATATTTAGCCATTTAAATGCAAGCAGAAGATTGATTTTGTTGACTGCAGGGTTAATGTGGTTTCCGTTATGCAACTTCTTCAAATTGTACATGAAAAATTTTATTGCCCACACGCATTTGCTCACAACTGTACCTCGAAGTTTATGGTCATATGGCCTAACTTCTGTGTGTCATAAGTTCATTTTGTGAATGTGTTTTTGAATACACATAGGAAGGTCTTAGGACCGTCCTAAAGTTATAACTTGAGACATTCATATGTGATAGCTTAGGATAGTTTTCATGAACGTGGCCCCAGGCACTCAACCCTTATTATGACAGAGGAACCTCGAGAAAGCTAGGCAAGCCATGAAGCAAAGGTGAGGTTACTATGTTGGACAGTCTGACAGTTGTTCGCCGTTGCTCGGTGGTTCTCTCCGCGTACGCCGGCTGTCTCCACCCGCAAAACTGTCCGACACCATGTGATCCCAGCTGTCGAAGTGTCGTAACTCCAATAAATAAATTAATGCCCCCATAATTCAATACGGGGATAAACAATAATATGTGTGCGACGGTGTGAAATGGTTAAGTGGTGTTTGCTTAACTGGTAGAGTGCTGGAAGCCCATATTTGGGCTTTATTCTACAGTACAGGTACTGCAACTTAGAGGCTCCATATTATGTGAAAGTGCTTCTTATTATCTTTCAAGTGAACTTATTTGGTCTATATGGATTTGCCATGTCACAATTTATGGGAGAGTGCCTATAGGCACTCTCCCATAAATTGTAACAAGGGTGAGATATGTGGACAATTTTTTTATGACCAAAAATAATTTAGCACTCTACCAGTTGAAGTCGGGTGTGTGTGTGGGGGGGGGGGGGGGGGGGGGGGTGGAATGGCCCCCTTAAATTTTTGAGGGAATTTATTGTACCTAAGTTTTGGGCCTAAATAAATATTTTTGCGGTTTGTGAACGTTGTCTATGATATAATTCCCACACACTGTGGCACATTATTATTTATTCATGTGATGCTAGCCTTTCGTTGGCATCAGTAGAATAATTAAAAATGCAGGCCTGTGTGAGGGAGGAATTAATGTGTAGATGTATGTGATATTTATGTGGGTGTGTTTGTATGTGTTGTAAAAGTGGGAAAGGTTGCGTGCGTGCGTGCGTGCGTGCGTGCGTGCGTGCGTGCGTGCGTGCGTGCGTGCGTGCGTGCGTGCGTGCGTGCGTGCGTGCGTGCGTGCGTGCGTGCGTGCGTGCGTGCGTGCGTGCGTGCGTGCGTGCGTGCGTGCGTGCGTGCGTGCGTGCGTGCGTGGAGAGAATTCGACCGGTTGGCCTTCACCGAATTGCCTAATTCATGGTGGTGCCATAAATGTACATGGGTCTGGTGGTGATTTATCTGGTAATTTCCAGCCAGACCACATATACAGGTTGTTGTATTTTAAAACCGTTAGTAATACGAAAGTACGTACGTGCGTTTTATTCATTCGTGTGTACGTGATAACTATTACGTACGCACGTGATACTAACACATACGTACGCGATGCTAACACGTTCGCACGCGATTAGCATGTATGTACGTGGTACTAACACGTACGAACGTGATAATTAGCATATATGTACGCGATACTAACACGTACGAACGTGATAATTAACATGTATGGATGCGATACTAACACGTTCGAACGTAATAATTAACATGTACGTACGTGATACTAACACGTACGTACGTGATACCGATGGCGAAACATTACCACGTTTGTACGTGATACTAGCCTGTACATACATGATAACTAGCACGTGTACGTGCGTGATACTAACATGTACGTACGTGTTAATATTTTTTCCTTTGTGGCAGCAATAAGTTACCATACAGCAGTGACACGAAAACAGGGATAAAACAATTCAACAGTGTTTTAAATAATATACATTTACTCCTGCGATACTTATATTTCTGATATTACATCACGTCCAAATACCACTTTTTTAAAAATCAGATGACTCACATTGAATTTTTTCGCATCGTTGTACTTTTGACGTCACTTTACTTATGAATTTCCTTAACGCCTGAGACTAATCCGCAGTATTTGGACGCGCAATCCCTTGAAAAACATTGATAATGTACTTGTATTTACTTTCCGATTTCTGGGTGATCCGGCAATCGTTTCATGATAAATGAGAAAAATTTTTAACGCGCGTTTCAAAATTGTTTTCTCCCATTTCATCGCTCACCTGACTAAAAGTCAGGATGAGCTGTAGTCCGTCGTCCGTGAACATGGTGTTTGCACCTGCTCCTCCTAAACCGCTGAATCAATTTTATTTAAATTTGAGGTGGGTGTTTGTTCTGACATCGCATTTTGTTTTTTATTGAAATAAACATGCCCAGCCCCATAGGAAGGGAGTGGGGAAAACTAAAAATAAAAGTTATTTTCAAACACCCATATTTCTCAAACCACACGGAACAGAGACCTATTATTTGGTATGAAGCATCCTTAGGACCAGTAGAATTGAATGGTGAAAAAAAAATTGCTATCGGTTTTGCTAGGGTGTTCTGAAGGGGGTATTAAAAAAATGCTGAGTCAACATATTTGCAAAAATTTAATAAAAAAAAAATTTTCCAGAAGCACTGGCCAGTATCTTTTGATATTTCTTATAGGGCATCCATTGGAGGGTAGAATACAAGTTGGTTAAAATTGAGCCCCTTGGTTCATTTTTGGGCTCAATACAGGAGCCCCAATTTTTAACATAGGGCAATATGGGGAATAATCTTTAAAAATCTTCTTCTTCAATACCACCACTCAGAATCGTTTCATATTTGGTATAAAACATCCCTAGGTGGGTCAGATTAAGATTGTTCAAATCAAGTTCTTCGTTTAATATTTGGGCTTTCTATGGGTCCCTGCATTGATATTTGGTGATTGGAGCCCAAAGTTACACTTAGTGCAATATGAGGGAATTTCTTTAAAAATCTTCTTCAGGTTCACCAGTCAGAATCCTTTTTATATTTCGTATACAGCATCTCTTGGATGGTGAGATTCAAGTGTGTTGAAATCGAGTGCCTGGGTTAATATTTGGGTTCCCTATGGTGGTCCGAATTTTAACTTACATGTAGTACAATATTGGGAAATTTCTTTAAAACTCTTCTTCAGATCCACCAGCTAGTATGATTTCATGTTTGGTATACAACATCTCTAGAGGGGTCGGATTCAAATGTGTTCAAATCGGGCCCATGTGTTAATATTTTGGCTCCCCATGTGAGCCCGAATTTTAATTTAGTGCAATATGAGGAAATTTCTTCAAAAATCTTCTGCAGATCCACCAGTCAGAATCCTTTAATATATAACATCTCTATGGTGGTGAGATTCAAGTTTGTTCAAATTGAGTGCCTGGGTTAATATTTGGTCGCCCTATGGTGCAATATGAGGGAATTTCTTTAAAAATCGTCTTCTTCTTCTTCAGATTCACCGGTCAGGATCCTTTCATATTTGGTATACAATATCTCTAGGACGGGTCAGATTAAGGTTTGTTCAAATCGAGTGCCTGTGTTGATATTACGCTCTCTAGGGGCCCAACTTTTAACCTAGTTAAATATGAGGAATAATCTTTACAAAAAGTCCTTCTTCAGATCCACCATTCAGAATCTTTTGATATTTGGTATACAGCAACCTCAGGGAAGTCGGATCTAAGTTGTTCAAATCCAGTCCTTAGGTTAATATTTGGGCTCCCTTTCGAAGCCAGAATTTTAACTTAGTCCAATATGAGGAATAATCTACAAAAATCTGCTTTTTGAGATAAGTCAGAATCTTTCGATATTTGGTATACAGAATCCTTTGAGGGTCCAGATTCAGTTTGTTCAAATAAAGTTACTGGGTTGATATTTGTGTTCTCTATGTGTGTGTGTGGGGGGGGGGGGGGGGGGGCAAATTTTAACATATTTCTAAATTGGTAATATTCTCAAAATCTTCTTCTCCAGAACTATCAGTCAGAATCTTTTGGTGATTGGTATACAACATCCTTCAAGTTCCAGTAAAGTCCCTAGGTTGATATTTGGACTCCCTGGTTTTCCGTTACTGAAAATCCGGGCATTATTTCTGTAGTAGTATCCTGATACCAGAAAAAAATCATCTGGCTTGGACAACAGAGTTTTAATAATTGAATAACTTCATTACTCTGCTGTGTTAACTAGATACAGATGGTAATTAAATCCTTCTTTAAACAACTTTGGTCAGGTGGGCGCCTCAGACCCCATGGGGCCTCCGTTTTAATGACCAGGCGGAGTGCCGGTTGGTGATAACTGAATTTAAAATAACCGAAAATTACTTTATGTGCCGGGAGCGCGCGGAACTTGGACATTTAATCTGATGTTTTATTTTCATATCTAAAATTAAAAATAAATTTAACTTAGGCGTATAACTTACCAGTAACTGTGTTTATTTTATTAAAAATTAGATAAAACAGCCACGTGATTCTGATCTTTGGACGCGTCAGTGATTACGTCCAGAAATATATATTTAACCCTTTACCAACGAATCGGCCACATCCGCCCCCGTAATAAGCAAATTCAGCAGCTGAAAAAATATTATTTTTCAACGAAATTCAACAAAACCATATCATGTGACCCCTCTTTGAAACGAGCTCGTTCCAATGAGGGGTCACATGATATGGATTTGTTGAAATATTTTGAAAAATTTTAAAAAATGATATTTAAAGTAATAAATTTTGATATCGGATGCGTTGGGTGAAAGGTTAAGGCTTCACACTCCACTAACTGAATTAACCCCTTTATGGCTTATTTAACAAATCGCTTAGCCGTTATTTGAATTTTTTTCTTTCACTTTTGATTTTATTTTTTATGTTATTTTTTCTCATGTTGTTTATATTTCTATACTCAACCTTAAGCGTGACTTTTTAGGAAGCACAGTTGCTCAATAGTTAGCCCGCTGAACATTAAACCGAATTCTATCTATGTACTTATTTATTGGGTTTAACGACACTTTCGACAGTCGGAGTCACCTCGTGTCGGACAGTTTTACCGGTGGAAGGAGCCGGAGTACACAGAGAGAACCACCGACCAATGGCGAGCAACTGACTGACTCCCCAACTCCACACAAGCAGGGTTAGCATTGATTGAAGATCAGTGCACCATCGACGATCAGTAGGCCTTAGTACACAGCGCCACCGTGCCCCTACATGGGCAATCGGGGTAAGTATCTTGTCCAAGGACACAATGCAGTAACCCCTGATGGGGATCGAATCGTAGACCTTTCGGTTTGAAATACAAGCCGTGACCACTGAGCCACCGTACTCCCATTAAACAGAAAGGTTGACGGTTCGATCCTGATCCGCGCCACCTATGCTGTGTCCTTGGTCAAGACACTTAATCCCGATTGCCCACCTGGGGACACGGTGGCGCTTTGTACTAAGGAGTACTGCTCGTCGATGGTGCACTTGTCTTCATCCGCTGCTAACTCTTTTTGTGCCGAGTTACTAAGCTAAGCTGCAGAGTTCAACAGTTCTTCGCCGCTGCTGGGTGGTTCTCTCCTGAAACTCCAGCGTTCTACACACACCCATAAAAGTGCCCGGCACGATGTGACCCTGGTTTTTGAAAGTGTCACTAAACCTCAATAAAGAAGCAAACAATTTTCCTGAAATATTTATTATTTATTGGTGATTAAGGTCACATATTTCTGCCCAATGGCTAATCATGACTACGACAGTTTTACGAGTGGAGGAAGCCGGAGTACACGAAGATAACCACCGAGCAACGGCGAACAAATGTCAGCTCCCCCAACATACTGACTCCACACATGCAGGGTTTGTATTGGTTGAAGACATGTGCGCCATCGACGTGAAGTACGCCTTAGTGCACAACGCCACCGTGCCACCACTTGGGCAATAGGCGGTGAAGTGTCTTGTCAGAGGACACAACGCGGTTGCCGCAGGTGGGATTCGAATCGAGGACCTCTCGGCTTGCAGCCTGCACCTCTACCTACACTGAGCCACCGCTTCCACTTTCCTGAAATAAAATTATGTTGCTGGAGAGATTTGCGAGATGCAGTTTGGAAATGGAGAAAGATATTTGGCATACATATCTTAGAGTTCATTGGAAGGATTGGGTTGACCAGGGGCGTAACTAACCCACAATATTGTGGTACGTTGCCCTACACTCTCCTGTTGTTAGCGCAAATTGCGGCGTCAGTGGGGAGGGGGTGGGTGTCAGGAATCAGAGGCTAGCGGTCTAGCCCCCCCTCCCCTCCCCACTCCTCCACAACGTTTAAACTGCATTTCTTTTATTGCGGACATATATGGGAATACCCTGCCCCTACTGTCCGGAAGCACAAGCCTACTGTAAAGGAGATTCCGGTGCCACCACGCTGCCCCCGCCCATTCAAAAAGCGCTGGACAGTATTCCTGATATTCCCACATCTAAAAATTGTAAACCCTGCCCGTGGGGCTATTGGTTGCCCGTTTGAGCGCATCCTACTGAACCACTACGGTGCGAACGGAGAGCTCATGAATTTGAGGGGATGTTACACCTCTACATATCCCAGAATTTACGCCCCTGTTGACTCATACATACGGTGGGACATTTTGTTAACCCTTTACCCAACGTAACGGAAAAAAACTGGCCAGCGCTATTCTCAAAAATCGCCAATTACTTTTCATTATTTTTTCATTTTTTGTCTCAAAATCATAGGTTATGACCCCTCTTTGGAACGCGCTCGTTCCAATGAGGGGTCATAACCTATGTTTTTGAGACAAAAATGAAAAAAATTAGTTCTTCGAGAATTTTTTTTGCAAGTGTCGTATGACCAGGGGAACTGGTCGCGAAGATATTTCGTTCCAGGGATCTCACTTCACAAACTGCCGAGACTCAAAGTCTTTACACTATAAAACAAATTTATTAACTGGACTACAGCTACATGTAATACAAAGTGTTGACTGGAGCGGTTACCAAACTCTCCGTCCAACGTCCTTGCAATCGGTTATACGAATTACCAAATTTTCTGATGTTAACATGCTTTTATATGTACAATTTCCAAGAAAGATTATTAAAATATTTATTGTTTATTTATTGGTGTTTAAAGTCACATATTTTTGCACAATGGTGAGCGTTAATAAGCCATGTTGCCCATTTTAGAGAGGGTTTGCACATCCCAAGCATTGGTGACTGGGTCCTATTTTACCAGTAAACCAGAGCCTGTTTACCGCAGTGAACAGGCACTGCTTCACTTCCCAGGGTTCCCGTGGGGAATTTTTCGTTTGTTTTAAAATAAAACAATCAACATTGGTAGCTGTGAAAATAACATGTAGACTCTTGTATTAAACAAGTGGGCATTGTAATGGATTGTATTAGTGAAAAACATCTTAATGTGTCAATCCGTCGATTCATTAATTTATAAATCCGTTTTTCTCCAATTATCTGGATTAACTCATAGTTTCTTGACTCCAGATTTTAGCCTGGTTATAGTCGTCTGCTTTTCATGTTAGGTAAATGGTTAACCCTTTACCCAACGTAACCGCAAAAAAAACGGCCAGCGCTATTCTCAAAAATCGCCAATTAATTTTCATTATTTTTTCATTTTTTGTCTCAAAAACATAGGTTATGACCTCTCGTTGGAACGAGCTCGACGAGCTCGTTCCAACGAGGGGTCATAACCTATGTTGTTGAGACAAAAAATGAAAAACATTAGTTATTCAAGAATTCTTTTTTGCAAGTGTCGTCTGCTTCTCATGTTAGGTAAAGGGTTAATCATAAAAGCTGTATTACAATATATTTCAGATCAGTCTGCAGTTCTAATAAAAGTTAGCAGCAAATATGTACCTCAAAAATATGTAAAACCTGACAAAAAACGCGATGGGATTATGCACGCATAAAGGAACTTATACAACATGTCGGAAGTATTTTGTTTCAGAAGGGAATGTGAAAACAAATACTCTAAATAGGTGGGAGTAATACAAACTTTCTATTAATCACACATTAAACACGCCGATTACCATAACACCAAAACAAAGCCTCGATTTAGCTTCTAAATATAAACGTGAAAAAATAACTGTTTTAGTCGCATGAAAAACCTGTTCACACTCCAATGAAACGAAATATATGGAGAATTTACTTTAAATTATATAATTTAATTTATTTTATTTATTACTCGATTTCGTTATTTAGTTTCGCAAATTGTGAGTAAACATGGATATTCCGAGGGTGTAGCCAGGGGATAGACAGAGGGACGCCGGGGGTAGCCAGGAGGTAACCAGGATTGTACTCATGGTTTTCCATAGTGGGTAATAATTTGGGATTTATGGATTTATCGATGATGACAGAAGGTCTGGCGATTGCCACAAACAGTTGCAGGTGACAGTATGTGAGGGGTGTCGCCTTACGTTGGTGTGCTCTTATTAGGAAAATTAAATGTGTAAATGATTGAAATAAAATCAACTAGTTTAGTATTACTAAGGAAATTTAATCCACGTTTAACCCTTTACCCAACGTAACGACCAAAACCGGCCAGCGCTATTCTCTAAAATCGACAATTGATTTTCATTATTTTTTCATTTTTTGTCTCAAAAACATAGGTTATGACCCTCGTTGGAAAACGTACTCGTCGAGCTCGTTCCAATGAGGGGTCATAACCTATGTTTTTGAGACAAAAAATGAAAAAAAAATAGTTATTCAAGAATTTTTTTTTGCAAGTGTCGTCTGCTTTTCATGTTAGGTAAAGGGTTATCAGTCCAAACCTGGACCAAAAGCCCGTAATAGAATTTTCTGGTGTGGTAAGCATTATTATTCCACGGCCTTTGGTTCTCAGTTTCGGCTAATGTTAACCATGAGTGTACCTTCATAATTGTTTTTGGTGTGGCTCCCACTACCCCAACCCAGCGCCCACCCTTGTATTATTTCTAACACGTGTAGCATATTATCAAGGTCCTTGCATATATAACAACGCCCCTGTCTATCAAAATTGTTCTCCTCTACCTATAATCTGGGTGAGTAATACCTCTTCCCGTATATACACGCGGGCTATTTTAACTGTTACCCGTTGAGTACTCTCTCAAAAAATCATGTCATGGCTGTAGGAAAACAGTCACGACTTGATTTGAAGAAAAATTCAATATTGTTTGGCGTCAAAATATCTTTCATATATTTTGTAAGAGCATTAACAACATTCCGAAATAGGTCTTTGGCCACAATGGATGCCCTAAATCAGAGGTAATATAGCATTATGAACTTTGCACATTTCCTGAGCTTTGGTGGAGCTTTCCAGGAGATATGGTGGCGCCGAAACGAAGCGTGTAATGTGTTTCTCTTCATCCAGATGGATCCGGCTCGTGCCATGTATGTAAACTGTCCGGAATCATATAATCGTTTTTGTATCTTTTGTAGATATCCGAAGAGTATGTCCGAGCCAGCACAGTTATTTCTATTGACAAGGGACGATATAATCAACCCCCAAATTGGGTAGAAGGTCTAAAGACCTCTCATAGAGCAGCAGTAACCGTTATTCTGCTTGAAGGTCATCTCATACACATTCCGTGTTTCCTGGACACTACGTTAATCGTGATAAATAGAAACCAACGCGACACGAGCAAACGATAACAAAAGACAAAAAAGAACCCAAAACAAACGGCTGACCTTCTAGTGAAGATGCGATGTTACAATCTGCCAACTACGTTTGTAATTCGTATTCACCGGAATGCGTGTCATGATGATTAGAACTGTCTAAGTCAATACAAGCGAAAAAGCTGTTTCGAAAAGTTTGGAAATGAAGTGTCCGAGGATAGAAGACAAGAAGAGAATGATCCTGAGAAGCAGGGGTGTGGCTAGAGGTTTCCGATTTGGGGGGGGGGTGAAGGGTAGTGAATTTCCAACTAGGGGAGGGACCTGGAGGGGGAAACCCCCTCCCGGACTTTTCTTCTAGTTGGAAATTTACTACCGAGAAAATTTTTGAAAACGAATCCATGAAAGGGGCATAAAATTGATTCTAGTAACTGAAATGCCAACACATTTATGATAACATTATCAGGTTATTATTATTTGGTATTATTCTGGGAACTGAATATGTGCTAAACAAATGCTAAAGCTTAGAACCTTGAACAATTCACACTGTCCTAACATTAAATCAGATCTTATGCAGGAATGATCATTTTTCGTTGTTTTATCATTTTGTAACTTTGAATGATGGAATTAACTCAGGATGCCGATTTTACATGTTGCGATTTTCTTGAAGTGCATTTCGAGGATTTCTTTTATTACAATAAGTAAACGTACTATAGAAATATCGTACTGATTGACATCATGCATACATAGGAAGCTCGATATTGCGTACACTGTAGTTGTAAATAGTAACAGATAGCATTTTTGCCGATTTGAAACCGAGTTGGGATTTTGGGAAGTAAAGGAGACATCAGCATCACCAAAGAAGCTCTAAAATCAAGATAGATGGAATTTCCAACTACTCATGACTTGCCCTCCGAATTTCCAACTAAAGGAAATTTTGGCCAGGATTAGACGGGGATGTGTCACCCCCCCCCGCCCCACCCCCTCCAATCCTGCCCAAAATTTCCTTTAGTTGGAAATTCGGAAGGCAAGTCATGAGTAGTTGGAAAACCCTCCACACACACCCCGCCTGTCGTGACGTCCCTGCTGAGAAGTCACCAGAGCTGTCATGTCTTTCAGAGCCTTTAATCCTGTTGATGAAACTTTGTATGAAGTAAATACCAACAAGAAAACCATCAAGTTAGGTCTGCCACTCTACATATGATTCTCTGTGTGCCAGTGTACGAAACGTCAGGTGCTTCAGTGGATACCAAACACAGGAGAGTTCGCCTACAACATGAACTTTGATTAGGGATTGCTCACCACGTTGAAGAAAACATTGATGTAATGATGAAAGAAAAATGCTATGGGTGTACAGTCGATCATCCATGTAAGATTCAACATAATGTATGCCTCATGATGTCTTAAGATGGGAAGACCATCACATGGTTCGATGATGCACTTACAAGTGTGAACAAAAATGACGTCCGTCTACTGTGGCACCATAATACGTCTGAAATAAATCCACCTCCAGTACCGAAAAAGTATGAAGATATGTTCAAGAAACCTCTCACAAATGAACAGAGACCATGTATTTTGGAGACTGAATTCATGATTTTCAAGAAGCCAAGCAGTTGAAAGATGTAAATAGAAGTTATAAATAGAAGTTCTGTTTTTCAAGAGACGATGAAGTTGCAAATAGAAGTCTGTTTTTAAAAACAGAAAGAAAAAAGTACAAAAACGAAGAAATATGACAATGGACTCAATTTATTTGATCTTTAGCTTCAGGACAATGATTGATGAACTGTACCTTCTCACTTCATATATAAGGGGCGAGCAGGACTATGATTTGTTAAAAACTGGTGGATTCTCGTTGGAAGCAGCCATTCACGGCAGTGGTAAATCATCAAGTGTACATCAAGTTATTCAACACATCCACGAACTTATTGCACCTGTCCTCAGTCACATCTTTGGTGTTATAGTGAATGACAACAACAAAACAATACGTTACCTAAAGTCGAAGTCAGATAGGGTTTCCCTCAAGATTCCAATCTGATAGTTTATTCACACTGAATGATCTAATGCTCGATTCAGATGTTCGAGTATCTAGATTGTTTATTAAAGGTAGTCACAATCGTAAGATTAGTGTGGTGTATATAGTTCAAAATTTATTCTACAAGAACAAAGGCCACAGGACTGTAGCTCTCAATAGCCATTACATAATCTTGTTAAAAAATCCTCGGGATCGTTTCTAGGTCATACACCTGGCAGCACAGATATAACCAGGTCATTTCACGTTTCTAAGAGAAGTTTTCGAAAAGGCCACCTCGTCCCTTTTGGTTACCTATTAATCGATCTCATACAAGACACTCCCGAACATGTGAGATTAAAAACTCAACTTTATTCCGGGGAAACTCAGTATGAGTACCTCTAAATGGTATACAAGGCGCAGTTAGTCCGCCCACAAGTCAGAATCATGTCCAAGCGCAATATCGCGACACTCAAGCTTCTTATTAAATCAAACCCACACTCGACAAATATTTGATTACTTGTCTGTGTGACTGTACCTCGAATGTTGCAAACAGAGCAGTACCTCTGACCAAAGCTCAGAGAACCAAATTCGTTCGTCAAAAACAACATGTGAGGGTAGTGGGAAACAAAAGAGGGACCCCTGACAAAAAAGAGACAGACTTTGCAAAGATGGGGAACAAGTGAGGGCAGTGGCGAACAAAAAAGGTACCCCTGACAAAAAGGAGACAGATCTTGCGGAGGTGGGAGTTGTTGGCTGTTATATTACCCACACCACGCCCACCCCACCTCCCCCCCCCCCCCCTCCTGAGTTTGAGAAGGGTCACCTTTGGATGATGGGTTGGTGGAACCAACGTTATTGGAACGTCTTCAACAGACTCCAGTGATCAGATAACCGAAGTTTCGTCTTTAGATGGAGAAATGAGAGTCATTATCGGTGCGCCTTTTCTAACGATGACGAAAATGACTCGACATATTCACGACTTACAAAGATATTTGAAATTTTAGCAAAAGGCGGTGGCCTCTCGCCCACCAAAGTCGAACTTGAAAAAGACAATACAGACCAAGACATTCTCTCTGCACTCATGGCGTTGAACAAAAGGGCAAAGCTGTTGAATCGCATTAGAAATGGCCCAAACTTACCTTGGAATGAGAAGGGCGAACTGTTCCATAGCGACCACGCAGTGGTAGGACCGAATGTGAGGGGCCTTCTAAACGATTTGCTTGAAGACGAAAGTCTTCCCAAAACAAGGGATATGCTGGCACAAGCCCTGAAAGGCAATAAGACCCTACAAGAGTTGATTGGCCCGCAAAGAGACTACGCCTGATATTAAACCCAAGCAATGGAAGAAACCTGAGATGGTTAAGGAATCTGAAGCGGTATAAATAGAGTTGGGGTTTGTAAAAGGTAGTCATGAAAGCATTATACTTTGATCCCGAAGCTACTGGAACGTTTGGTGGTATAGACACTCACCGCAGAGCGTCTAAGAAAAGGACTAAACAAGTTGTCCTCCGCCCGTAATAAAGCCCAGTACAATGTGACTCTGGCCGTTGTAAGTGCCGTTAAACATCATTCAGTAAACAAACATAGAAAAATGAAACATTTTTTCTTGACTTTTTTCTCTTTTACACACAGCTTACGAAGAATGTTGAATACGAAAACCTTTATCTAGCACAAGCTGTTACACAATTTTTTTTTAATGTTAGTATTTATTTGATACCCCGATATGCACACAACACCATCCCCCTACTTCTGCACATACTCGTACACGCACCTCTGAATATCTGATTTAACGGTATTGTCTCAAGGAGTTTCAATAATTGTTGCCCGTTGTTACGGCCACAAATTAACCATTTGAACCCTGGTGGTGTTTCCATGTCAGTGCAAATGCAGCAGTTAGAAGAGTCCATTTTCATCATTTAGGGGGTAGACAAACCAATATTTTCAACTTGCAGCCATGGGGCTGCACGTTGAAAATATTGGTTGGTCTACCCCACACATTCACTCAGCTACCATCCTCTTTAATGAAATGATTACGTAACATGCTTCTGTTTGGAAAAGCGGTCGCTCTATTTCAAAGGGTTAAAAGTAAGTCTGTCAGATGAATGTTAAATATTTGAAACTCATCGTTATACATTTCATGTTTGTATCGTTATTTTGAATATTCCATGCATGCACTATTCTCATAAAATAACTTTGTTGACAGCAATACCACATTCAGTATTGAAAATGGCTTTTCCAGTGAAAAATGGGGACCATGAAATTCTGGGCAGAAAATGACGAGGCAGAACATTGTCGTACGTCACTTGGGGGAGCTGTTAAGTGGAGGTAGCCCTTCCTCTTTACCCTCTCATCACCGCATCCTGCTGTTTTGACACTGCACCAAAACATTTTTGGAGAGCAGGCTAATTAGTCTTTTCAACCTTCAGCAATAAGGCTGAAGGTTGAAAATACTAATTACTTCGCCAAAAATGATAGATCTGTGGATTTTTTAGTGGCGTTTAATGGCACTTTCGACAGCCAGGATCACCTCGTGTCGGACAGTCTCGCCTTTTACGGACATAATCCTCTTGCGGATACAATTGGTCTTGCAGATCTATTCGATCGAACCAATCGAACGTGTAAATAAAAAAAACACGTCAGAACTCTAAATCGTAGAAAAAAATAGTACAAAGGAGGGGGGGGGGGCTCGCTCCAGATGAAGCGAAAGCTCTCTTAGTTTCACCCCCCCCCCCCCCCCCCATCATGTCTTGGCCCATGGGGTTAAACTTTGTGAAAAGTGGATCCACAGAACGCCATTTTCTCTATTTTCAGGTGTTGATGAGTACGGCGACACCTGTATTAAAAGTGCGTTTGAGTTGGCTCTTTGCAATACCGAAGAGACCACTTTCTGTCACTTGTAACCGGGCAAGAAAAGTAAGAATATCTACTTGTCTCTTCTTTTTGGTCAGTGGCGGTCAATATGGAGGTGAAGGTGCAACAGGTAAGGCGGACGACTGACCAGAGTGGTATGCTTGGGGGCTGTAAAATATGTTAATAAAGCCATGCAATTCCGAAATCTGTATCACAGCAGCCAGCGAAAATACTTTGCTGTGAATGGGGATAGGACAACATCTATGCTTGTCCTCCATTGTTTTTGAGGTATACATGGCCTGCTCTGGTTATAATCTGGTCTATTTCTTCTATTTTAACCATGTCCCAATCTGAAGCCCCCTTTAGGTTGGAAAATGGAGGGAATATACAAATACACTCAACCCGGCGAATGTGGATTGAAGATAACACACTTCACGGAATACCTGTAGAGTTACACATATAGATACTCTCCTATTTTCATAAGCACTGTATAATCATGTCGCGCATATGTGTGAAAAAGTGGGAAGATGTGGCTGCTCTGCTCAACCCATCCAAGATTGTGCCGCCTTGACTGCGCATCCCTTACTCATCTCGCCATGAAAATTGACTTCCGATAAAGTTATTGAAATTATTCGGTGATCGGGGAAGGTCCAATTAAGAAGTAAAATTGACAGCTCATCGAATAGTCTATTGTTTTCGTTTATTAAAAGTAACAAAAGGAAACATATTGGTGAGTATATACTATTCACATAGGCCTAATGTATTTCTCACTACTCACTGACTTTCAACTACCTTTTTTCCGTGATTTCCGTAAATACGAGAGCTTACTTGGGAAATCTTAAATGCTTCTAAAATCGTTCCGAGCTTCCAGTGTTTTATTTTTAAGATTTTAGGCCTCCTGCAATTTTGTTATGATATTGTTTCGCGTTATATTCCACCCACCGACTACCGACTGAGATTCGTAAAGTACTACGATCACGAAAGATGACAGTGAATTGCAACCGGATCACGATTGAGTTGCGATCCGGTCGAAATTTTCTGTCCACCTTCCTTCCTGCAGCAGTGAAGAATATTAGTTATCGACGAAAAAATTTGAGAATACCGAATCTGAATTGCTATTTTGGTTTGATTTTCTTGATGCGATTTGATTTTCTCAGTATTTTATTTATGAAATCTCGACTCGCTGGCGAAAGTGCATTGCTAGCAAATCACGATCTGATTCGGAAAACGATCGTTTTTGTCATCACAGTAATGTGTCCATTGAGTGAGATACCTTAGATTAGATTAAACATATTTTTATTTGCCATTCAACAATGCAAATCAGGATTGGAGGACAAGTGCTGACCACTTAGAAAACCCTCCGCTCCTGTACACAGACTAATAGATTACAAAAGGCAGAACAAAATATAACAATATGTAAACATTATACACAAAAGAAGTTAACTCAAAAGAGAGAGAGAGAAATAAAGAAAGAGAGAAGAGAGAGAGAGAGAGAGAGAGAGAGAGAGAGAGAGAGAGAGAGAGACGGGTAAAAGCAGATTGAAATCAAAGAAGACAAAAAAAAACAAAAAAAAAACAGTATACAACAGAAATTCCAGTGATGATGACCCCCCCCCCCCCCACCCCCCACAATTTATTCAATTCTAAATTTAGTTTAATGCCGCTAAGGAACGTTCACAGAACATTTTTGAGACAGTTAATCTTTGCGTGCTCATTCCTCGTCCTCGTGAGATACCTTGATGTGATAGGCGTATCTTCCCCCTCTTTGGAGCGCGGAGGCTCAGTGGTTACATCATTGAACTTCAAACCGAAAGGTCCACGGTTCGATCCCCGCTAGCGGTAACTGTTGTGTCCTTGGGCAGGGCACTTAATTCCGATTGTCCCCGTGGGGCACGGTGGCGCTGTGTACTAAGGCGTACTGCACGTCGATGGTGCACTTGTCTTGGACCAGTGTTAATCCTGCTTGTGCGGAGTTGTACGTTGGAAAGTATGCCAGTTAGTTGCTCGCCGTTGCTCGGTTGTTGTCTCCAGGTACTTCAGCTTCTTTCGCCCGTAATACTGTCCGACACAAAGTGATCGTGTCGTTAAACTCCAATAAATAAATATATAATCTTCCTCGTCTTACTTACTGAGCAGTGTTCACGCTGTCTCAGAAAGATATAGTGCCAATGTTTTAGCCAAACCTTTATCTTTGGTACCTAATAAAGTGCTCATGTGCCAGTGTAAACAGGGGCAAGTGTAGGACAAGTTTTCCAAGAAAGGGCAGATTTCGTCTCTTGAGTGCAATAAGGCGCTATTTGCAATGCTTTAGTATTGCAGAATTTACCATGTAGCATGCATACAAGAAGCTGTTTGTGTATATACACCCAAGAGACAATTTGTGTATTTTTGAATGAGAGTAGGGGCAGATGTGTGTGTGTGTGTGTGGGAGGGATTCCAAGCCTATTTTCAAGTCATCAACGATACTTCTCACTGGTGCAAAGCATTTCTTCAAAAGACCGAGGAAAACTTTTTGGTGACAAAATTTTAGTCAATCTAGCTAATTTAGTATCAAATCAAAGTTTCTAGAGCATATGGCGTACATGTTCCGGATAAGATAACAGCACGCAACGGGCATGTCTCATTCAGCAAGTAACACAAACTAACGTCATGTAAACATGGACGGTTCTTTCCGCCGCTGCATATCTGGGCATTTTCTCTCATCGCTTCAACGCTTTACCTTGCCTTTACAAAGAGTGCATTTCGTTCTCCAAGGACACATCTATTGTACACTCTAAAATCAGTTGGGTTCAAAATTAACCCAAATCGACTGGGTTGAGTGAATATGAACCCAATTGGGTTCATATTCACTCAACCCAGTCGATTTGGGTTAATTTTTATCCCAACTGATTTTAGAGTGTATGGACTCAATCCTTTGCTGCTCTTTCAAAATATGAGATTAGACCTCGTTAACTGAGGCATATAACCAATCTACGAACCCAAATGATGTGATGCTATTTGAATGGAGAAAAATTACCCACGGTGGTCTTTGGATGTTGGATATAATCACACTCAGGGAAGAGTTTCGATCTAGTCGAAATTCATTTACGAAATAATTTCTCCACTTTCTGTCCACAATACGGGAGAACCATACCCGTCAATGCTTATAGCATTGGACTTTAAACCGAAAGGGGGCGTTCCAACTGAAAATGAATAGAATATCTCTAGAAAAGAAACTATATAAATCAAAGCATGTGTTAAATACACATTTCCTGTGGCATAGATTGTCGTATTAACGTTTTACCTAACCTGAAAAGCAGACGACACTTGCAAAAATAATTCTTGAATAACTAATTTTTTTCATTTTTTGTCTCAAAAACATAGGTTATGACCCCTCGTTGGAACGAGCTCGACGAGCTCGTTCCAACGAGGGGTCATAACATATGTTTTTGAGACAAAAAATGAAAAAAATAATGAAAATTAATTGGCGATTCTTGAGAATAGCGCTGGCCGGTTTTGGCCGTTACGTTAGGTAAAGAGTTAAAAGATCACTTTGTGATGTAAACGTTGCAAATGCTTACGAGAGGAATAACGTATATGTGTCAGGACAGTCAAAAAGCAACAACGCTATTTTTCGCCGCGGTCTTCAATATCAAATAACGATTACAAATAGTCTCTATGTTTCCGTGTCAAAAACAATTGCTACTTTGTGTTAGTAACAATGTGAAAAACATTATATTTTAATAGACACCAGGTAAGTCTAAATACGCTCTGGTAGTTTTGAATGGTCTGTTTTATCATCCCTGTATGTGAATTTCTCATCTCGTGCAACTAAAACTGAAACATTTTTGTCGCGTAACTTGAGATTGTCTTCTCCCACCACTGAGGTACTGAGACATATAAAGTCGTGTGGACACAGCTGGGAGAGGTATGCCTGTCTCACCCCCATCCACGTGACAGCTATCTCACCCCAACCCCGTGACCAACCTATATTGGTTTATTAGCATATTTAATGAGCGCAGGACTATTCAATCATCGCACGTTTTTCTGTAAACAAACAAACATGGTGTCACGTTTCGGAAATATTAGCAGACGAACGTTTGTCGAAGAAAATCGAAATAAAAATACAGACCGCAAATCCAAAGGACACTTGACTCTTTCGTGTGAATTTTCGGATGAACACCATTATGAGTGGAGCGATTTGCACGAAATTCCTGTCGAAAAGTTATGCGAATACATTGCAGTTCATTTCGCTACAAATGTTTAACCCCAGTCTTGCCGGTTTTTGGATTTAATTCTGTGGTATGTACCTGGTGGATATGCAGAATTTTTGTGTGCTCTTTCCGATAAGCAAAATTAGATTTTTTCATAAATGGACAACAAAATTGTTCGGTATAGCTGATTGGGCCCCTGAATTACTTTTGATGACGTCAGTCTGTTTTGGTGGGGGGGGGGGGGAGGCGAAAAATTATTCCTGGTGGGTGAGGGTGTGAGATGTGGAAATCTCACCCTCGGGACAAGATATTTGGTCCAGACACTCGGCAACAGCCGAGTGTCTGGCCCAAAGATCTTGCCCTCGGGTGAGATTTCCCCATCTCACACCCTCACCCACCAAAGATTATAATAATCTCTTTCATTTAGATCCATTGAGATAAATAAAGTAGACCGCACAGATTGGGTTCCGTTCAAAAAATGTTCCAGGGATTCCCAGTAATGACATTCCATGCACTCTCCTCAAAAGTAAACAAGGTCAGACTTAGTAGCCTTACACATGCCATATCTTACATGTTCCACATTCTCGAAAAATGCAAATACCATCTGATAAAATATAAATAAATGTGTGAAAGAGAAATAATTCGCTATCAAACACAAAACATCAACCTGAAACCTTGCATGCAAAAACTGACAACACGAGACATATTCATCCTAATACTGCACACGGCTCAAAAACAGAATTGTTACGTCGTCGTCTCTTACCTATTCCTGGATCACTACATACTTGTATCTAAATTAACCCTTTACCTAACGTAACGGCCAAAACCGGCCAGCGCTATTCTCAAAAATCGCCAATTAATTTCCATTATTTTTTTCATTTTTTGTCTCAAAAACATAGGTTATGACCCCTCGTTGGAACGAGCTCGTCGAGCTCGTTCCAACGAGGGGTCATAACCTATGTTTTTGAGACAAAAAATGAAAAAAATTAGTTATTCAAGAATTTTTTTTGCAAGTGTCGTCTGCTTTTCATGTTAGGTAAAGGGTTAAGAAAAAAAATTACGCTTTGCTCCTCCTTTTTGGCGATACACTTCTTAACACCGCGTGAAGACATCCAAATAAATAGCCACATCTTTCGCAGCCAATGTTTACCACAATTTCTTTGGTAATTTAACATTACGCAGGAAGTTCTAGCTCTTCGAGCAAAACTTTAAAGTCAGCTGTCCAAAATAGCCTTTTGTTATAATATACTGTTATCAAGAATACAAAACACACCCTCCATATAACCCTTTGCCCAACACAGACGATATCAGAATATTTTATTTTAAAAATTAAATTTTCAAATTTTTCAAACCGTGTCGACAAAACCATATCATGTGACCCACCCCCCCCCCCCCCTCCCCCCCCCCCCCACCCCCCAGTGGAACGAACTCGACAAGCTCGTTCCCAATGAGAGGTAACTTGATATGGAGTTGTGGAAAGTTTCTGAAAATAAAAATTCAACTGCTGAAATTGCATATTACGCATTTGGATGCGGCTGATTCGTTAGGTATAGGGTTAAAAACATGTTATTCATGTTCAAAAATTCGAAATTTGGAGAGACACCCTGGCAGCTGTATTACACCGAGTAACAACATGAATAGTTTTCTCCCTATTTATATTAGAGTCAAGTTCAGCAAAACATTTTTATTGTGGAACACCAAGTTTTATAATTTGGGTTTATTATGTAAAGTATACATTTTAATTTGGTTTCCTCTATTCTAATCTCCCCCTGGAGCTCTCGAAGACATTGAATGACACACTTTTATATATTTTTCCTAGTTCAAGAAAAGATGACTTTAAACACGTATATTTACTCAAAATATTTTTTTTTTTTAGATGACTGCTTAACCCCGTGCACACTGATGTCAAAATACCAGAATTTCAAGTAGCCATTATTCCCATAATGCAACTAGAAATTTAATCAATTCAGTCTTGTTTGACAGGGCTCAATGAGCTCTATCAAACAAGACTGAATTGATTAAATTTCTAGTTGCATCATGGGAAAAATTAGCAGCCTGAAATTTTGAGACTTTTTCATCAGTGTGGAGGGGGTTAAATGATAATTTACAACATAGCAAGAGTTTTAATGAAGGATTTCATATTTCAAACAGCACAAAACTTGCTGAATAGGGAATATGTCAAAGGCCAGCTCATCGTTTGGTTTTGGTTCTTGCTATTACACTGAGCATGATGCTCCGATTTATTTATCCGAGATGGAATTCTAAAAAGGATTTCTTCAATCAATGATAAATTTACGAAAGCAAAATAAATATTTTGGACACGTTTCTACATATCTAGGCATCATTCAACACGAGTTTATTCCCCCACCTCCCCAATAAGAACGATCTGTTTTTGATGAACGTTTTCTCTCTTGCACCTAGGGTTATTTTTTTTTAAATCACTGTTAGGCATTATTAAAAAAAGACTGAATTCGTTGGGTTCCTTATTGTACCCTTCAGCTGCTCTGTTTTAACATTTTTTGTCTTTTCAACTACAATTATAGTTCACAGAGGCTGGAGTACTATTGTTCACCATGGGTAGTTTTCCTTCTGTCTAATATCTATATTTTCTAAGAACGAAACACAAGAAGGTGTGAAATATAGATATTCGTCAGATAGAAATAGTAATGAACTGACAATTTGTCGGTGTTGTTTGTTCTCTTTTTCCTAGAACATTTCTCGAATATTTTCCGTTCCACTATAAATTTATGCCCCTGCATCAGGTCAATCCGTTTCCAAGCCTTGAGGCTGATATGCTCGATGTAATCCATCCAAGTGCATTTATTGTTTATTACTACCTCGAAGTATTTTTGTTCAAGGACTTCTGTTAGTGGTACGTTAGTCATTTTAAGATTTGGGTGTGGTGTCAATTTCGTTTTGCGTGATATTATCATTGTTTCTATTTTCTATGCATAAAATACGACTAACCAGGTGTGAATCCACTGTTCAGTTGTGGCCAGGTCTCTGTTCATTGTTTATGTAGCTTGTCGTCTGTGAATAGGCGAATGTTACTGGTTAGATTGAGGGCGATATCATTGATATAAATCAGAAAAAAGTAACGGGCCAAGGATCGATCCTTGTGGAACCGCAACTTCCAAGTAGAAGCTTTATTACAAACCACGGCACTGTATTTTACCACAGAGATACCGTTTAAATACGTTTGGAAGATTCCCTGTAATTCCAATTATTTCTAACTTGTATAACCCTTTACCCAACGCAGACGATATCAAAATTTATTATTTTAAATATCATTTTTTTTAATTTTTCAAAAAATTTCAACAAAACCATATCATGTGACCCCTCGTTGGAACGAGCTCGCCGAGCTCGTTCCAACGAGGGGTCACATGACATGGTTTTGTTGAAATTTTTTGAAAAATAATATTTTTTCAACTGCTGAATTTGCATATCACGCGGGCGGATGCGGCCGATTCGTTGGGTAAAGGGATAAAAGTCCTGCTTGCCAGACCTTGCCAAACGCCTCACATAATTCACAAAGAACTACTCTTACATGTATCTCTCCGCCTTCTAATGCATGGCCGAATTCGTCGTAAAGGTACGTAAACTGGATAACTGAAGAATCTCGTGGTGTGAATCCCGATTGGAGTTGACTTAATGCATTATTTTCCTCTAAGAAGCCCCATAATTTTTCAAAGGCACATCATTCAAATAATTTACCGACACAGCTTATTAGAGATTTTGGTTTGTAGTTGAAGAGCTGAGTGGAAGGAGATTTCTTTAACATAGGTTTAACATACGCTTTTGTCCAACTTGTTGGGAAGTAATAGTTATCAAGTAAGATGTTGAAGAGGACAGTAAGGGTGATACGACAATCAAAACCGATATGCAGTAACCGTGGGTGGCGTATGTTTGATTAACTGGTAGAGAGCTAAATTATTTTTGGCCATCAAAATTTCTTCACATGTCTTTGCCTTGTTACAATCTATGGGGAGTGCCTGTGGGCACTCTCCCATAGATTGTAACAAAGCAAATCCTAACAGTATAAATAATATCACTTCACAGATAATACGAAGCAGAACCACTGAGTTTCAAGCCTTTAAGTTGCAGTACCTGCTCGTCAGAATAAAGCCCAAAAATGGGCTCCAGCACTCTACCAGTTAATTCATTACCCAACGTAACGACCAAAACCGGCCAGCGCTATTCTCAAACATCGCCAATTATTTTCATTTTTTGTCTCAAAAACATAGGCTATGACCTCTAGTTGGAACGAGCTCGTATGTTTTGTTTTTGAGACAAAAAATCAAAAAGAATTAGTTTTGCAAGTATTCTTTTGCAAGTGTCGTCTGTTTTTCATGTTAGGTAAAGGGTTAATGCTAAGAAACATTCTTCTATATCAATGTTGGGACTCCTGAGCTTAAAAGAGGGAGAATCAAACGCCCATACTTCCTGATCCAATGAAACAGACGCTTGTAACTTGGTGTGATGCTTTCTCGCGAGAAATAGAAACAAGTGGACATAGGGAACCTCCATTTAATAATATTGGTACTTCTATATTTGAGGACATCCATATTATTACTATTGGTAATGAAGGAAAAGGTAACACGACGATGACTGGCTCAGTGGTTAAAGTATCGGACTTCAAACCGAAAAGTACAGGATTCGATTCTGACCCGTGGTGACTGCCTTGTGTTCCTGGGTACTTAATTCCGAATACCCACGTGGGTGCACTGTGGCATCGTGTACTGAGGTGTACTGCACGTCGATAATGCGCTTGCCTTCAACCTAACTATGCATGTACGTTGGAGAGTCTGACAATTGCTCGCCGCTGTTCGGTTGTTCTCTCTAGGTACTCCGGCTTCCTGAACCCGTATACCTGTCCGATAGGAGATGATTCTGGCCTCCGAAAGTGTCGTTTAACCTCAATAAATAAATAAATAAATAAATAAATAAATAAATAAATAAATAAATAAATAAATAAATAATGAAGGAAAACACTAAATAATCATTTACACGTGAAATTACGAATGCATTGCTTTGTTATCTGGCATATAGTCTTCTGTAAAGGTGTACACACTAAAAACTAAAGTGTTAAAACTGACACTTTCAAGGTGTTAAACCCATTCTAACTCTTAGGGTTTGATTTTAACACTCAAAGTACAACGCTTTTAGCACTTAGACATTACAATCGTCAGACATCTGAAACTTGAATGGATGGCACTTCCCATGTGTCTAGCATTGGTGGTTCTTCCAGAATCGTCCATAATTTGATTTGCGCTTGGTGGGTACATAATTAAAAGAACACAACGCAGATGACGCGGATCAGGCTCGAGAGTTCGAGCCTGCTCGGCGTCATCTGCGTTGTTTCCTTTTAAGTGTCGCGACATTACACTTGTCAAGTGGTATTATTGTAACACCTGTCAAGTTCTTGGATATCTACACTTGAACAAAGTGCTAGTTCAGCACTTAGTAAGTGTTAAATACAGCACTTCAAGTGTAGTTTTTAACACTTTAGTTTTTAGCATGTAGATTTACTCTTTTTGAGGAAATTTTCTCAGCCAATTTTGGGGTTTGTTTCAGAAGGGGTTAAACTCACAGCATCCTTTCACAAACTTCAGGCATTTTCCAGCGGTGCAGTATAAATATACGGAAGCTGTTTTCTTTTAAACTGCGTTTTCACCATCTTTTGATGTTCTGTAACATTTTTTCTGTTCATTATATCAACAGTGTGCGCATCGCGACATATACTATTCAAAAAAGTAGGGGATATTTGATAAAAGTAAGATATATGAAGATATATATTTATATTTTCATCAAAAAAGACAGTTGAGGCATTACACTGTGACATCTGATTTGAACGGTAATTGGGTGTCTGACAAGCACACATTCCACGCTCTGAGCTGTAGACGACATGGACGGTCATGCAGAGAATTTACCACGTTCAGTCCAGGACCTCAGTACCTTGTAAATCCTCCTCGATTCGCGAGACAAGCGTGGACCCGACGTGGCATACTCCTCACCAAACGTCCAATATCAGCTTGACTGATGTTATTCCATTCTTCCTGCAGTGCAGCGGCGAGTTCCTGGACATTGGTAGGGGGCTGTTGGCGTTGTCGTAGGCGCCCGCCAAGCACATCCCAGACGTTCTTGATTGGTGAAAGGTCTGGATTTAGTGCTGAACAAGGCAGCGTAGTGATGTTCTGCTCCTGGAGGAACTCTGTAGCGACACAGGTCCTGTGTGCTTTTGCATTATTATCTTGGAAAATGAATCGACGACCGTGACATCGCGCAAATGTCACCACATGAGCTGCTAACATGTTGTCGCGGTAGTACTGCCCTGTGACTCGCCCTTGGACTCGCCCTTGGATGACATACAGACTGTCGACGTTCTTATGAAAATAATCTCATCGGTTATATAGAATTTACTATGTGAGGGTTGTGATAGACTTGGCAGCTAAGGTGCTTTCTTGGGGGTGACTTTCTGTTTGGGACCTTCTGACTGTGCGCTGCAAATGAAACGACCTAAATTGGGCAGTTCGAGTAAAAGAGTAATATAAATTTGCTTCAATCCATTATTCATCTTTAGTGCGGCCCACAGCTAGAAGACATCGCCAGGCGAGGTCAATGGGAACGTCTATCTTGGAAACGTCAATCTGGACTAGTACTAGACTCTTTGGGATTCTTCCATCTGGGACATGTCTATCTAGGAAACGTCTAAATGGGATCGTCTAACTTGGAAACGTCCATCTGGAACTAGTCTCTCTGGGAATCGTCCATCTGGGACATGTCTATCTAGGAAACGTCTAAATGGGAACGTCTTTCTTGGAAACGTCCCTTTGGGACTCGTCTCTCTGGGATGTAATCTCATGTACATAACAGAAAACAACGTGGATCTCTTTAACTTCAAACATTCTGTATTTTTCTATCCTCCAGTTAACCTTTTACCAAACGCAGTGGTAAATGTACGTCATTCAATATTTATTTTAATTTTTGTCCCCGATACATACAGTACTGCCGTCATGGACTGGTCACTTTCCACGCGTGGGTAATATTTCCACGGATGCAACAAAATTAGATTCCAAACACTAATTATAGGAATAATCATCAAAAAATTAAATAATGAAGCACCGGGTACAACTCGGTGTTTCATTAATTAAAATTGTGTTAATGATGATTCTTACTACCTGATAAACGCATGCGTGGACATCACTGCCCACAAGTGAATTAAGGCCAGTCCATGGCGACTGCAATGTAGCTGATGATCCTCGTTGGAACGAGCTCGTCAAACTCGCTCCACTGAGGGTTCATATGTTTTAAGGCAAAAATTGGAAATGTTAGTTATTCAATATTTCAGGGTTAAGTATCCTTTCTAGTAATTTTGGGTAAAGAGTTATTAAAATATGTTTACATGTCTACATATGTTTCACTTTGATGTCGTTTGTGACACACATCTCTTCTGAAGCAGAACGTTGTTCACAATATGTTTATTCCCAATACGTTGTATTGTCATTCATGTTCGTATCTTTGTCTGAAATAATCATCTGACGGATACTGAAAAGATGACCTGCTTCAGTGTAACACAGTTTTGTATATTATGTGTGTTTACACAATTTCGGGGGATTGATGTTGACATGTTGAAATAGTTGTCGGATGTTTGCGGCCGTACCCAATTTTCATGTTCATTGTATTTTTCAGTCACTGGCACCTCACGAAAATTAAAAAAAACAAAAGGTCGCAGGCGTGTTCTCTCACATGTGTGTTTATACAGAGAGGTTCGGATGACAAAGAACTCTTTGTGTATTTCTGTATTATTCAATTGTAATGGTGAGTTTAGGGTTTGTGTGGGAGGCTGTTTAACCCTTTTCCTAACATGAAAAGCAGATCACACTTGCAAAAAAAATTCTTGAATAACTATTTTTTTTCATTTTTTGTCTCAAAAACATAGGTTATGACCCCTCATTGGAACGAGCTCGACGAGCTCGTTCCAATGAGGGGTCATAACCTATGTTTTTGAGACAAAAAATGAAAAAATAATTGAAATTAATAGGCGATTTTTGAGAATATCGCTGGCCGGTTTTGGCCGTTACGTTGGGTAAAGGGTTAAACGATTTTGTTTGAGTTTTTTTTAAATGCATTCGGGGTTTTTTCGAGTCCTCCCGAAGAAAACACATGGTTAGGGTTTGTTTTAGTCGTTTTTATGGGAACTTGCTTGGCACACAGGAGAAAAGTAAAATCAAATAAATCTCCATAAAGCGAACAAACATGACTGGGGGTGTGTGTGTGGGGGGGGGGGGTGCTTAAAAATTCGCACTGGTACATACATTTCCCACTGAAATGTTGTTTTTTTGTAATATACCGCCAAAATATTGTTTTCATGAAAATATACATTTACTGAACCTTGATGGGTTTCAAACGTAATACAAAATACACCAAACTGATTTAAACTAAGTGATGAGCTCAGGAACTGGTTAAACTGACTGGCAATAATTGATGTTATTCATTGATGGGATCTAATTTAGTCCTCACAAGGATGTTGCTCAATCTTTTGTTTTTCTTATAGACGATGACAGGTCGAAGATTCAAAAGTTCATTTAATTTAGAGTTGGTAAAATTGAATTCATCTTTTAATATTTTTGCAATTTTGATATTCATTCTTTTGTATGTTAAAGTGAAAGGAGTGATGGACTACCTTTCTCATTCTCCTTCTGATATGTTCATACCAAATGGCCAGAGGGTTTGAAGCGTACTGATCTAAAAAGATTCACATTTTTTTCTAAATTCATCCGTTTCTTCTAATGTGTCTTTAATTGGTGGCTGTTCAATAGTATGGATTTCGAAATCGTCCAAAGAATGGTCAGGAAGGTTAAAATGTTGTGCTTCTGAGGAATCAGCATTATGTTTTATATCCTGTTTGTGCCTAGTAGCACGTTCTCGGAAAGAATGTTGACTTTGACCAACATACTGCTTCCAACAGCGTTTACAAGTGATAAGGTAAATAATATTTGGTGAATCACAATGGAAGGTGTTACGGATCTGATAATGATTTTTTCTTTCTTCCGAAGAAAATTCCTTTTTCTGGTCAGGCATAAAAATATGCAATCTTCAACGAGGCTTTTTTCCAATTCAATATCACGCCACTACAATTCTGCAACGGTCTGTTATGTTCAATTTTCAGTGGTTCGAAATCAGTAATTTCTGCTGGACTTTCGAGTGTTTTCAGAGTTTGAGATTTCAGGCTACACAAAAAGCGCAGTGAATGCCCCCCCCCCCCCCCCTCAATCTGAGGGCACACAAATGGAGTAGAACTAGCCTTGTTGACATTTACCGTATCACTTGAATTGATTGCGGTGGAAACGAATGAGCTGTGATTTGATACCTTTAAAAGTATGTTGAGGTTGAAATGATTTTGTGTGCAACAATTGATGTGAATCAGTTGGTTTAAAATATACTTTATAATTTAAAGGCCCGGATGCCTGGGCCTGCTTGCCTTTATTCACGGTCACATCGGGAAAATCCACAGAATTTTCACTGATAGAAGCTTTTAATTTAATGTTTGGCTTATGATGGTTTAAAATATCCAAAAATTCATCAAAATCTTCTTTTGAATGTTCCCAAATAATAAAAATGTCATCTAAATATCTGAGAGAGATATACGAGAGGACGCTTTGCACATTTGCTCAAGGCTTTTCCTCCCATTCCACATAAATGCTTGCAAAGTTAGGACTGAAGCTTTTTGCCCATAGGACATTCGACAGCCACATTATTTGTAAAAAATATTCTTCATTGAACTGGAAGTCATTACCTTTTATACTCATCTCTAAAAGATCCAGGCAGATACAAACAGAAAAATCCAAAACAGAATTATAAACATAATCTAGGACAAATTCTCGGGCTTCTTTTACTCTCTTCGTATCCTACAATAGAATAGAATTTATTGAAGCGATAAACACCAACATTAGGCAGATTGCCAATTTTACAACAGCATTATTATGGTAATATAATGAAACAAGATAATGAAACAATATAAAACGAAATGAATGAAATAATAATTTGGACAATGACGAAAGGACGGATACACCCACGATAAGGTATATAATCATACAGTCATACATTAAGAAGGCATCGCAATGATTACCATAAATCATAAATCACTGCGGGACTTCAGATTTCCGTAATATGAAGAAGCGCCGGATTATGTTACAGATCGGATTGCACAGTTCTGGGACGTTGTTCCTAATAATGTCTTGGAGGAGTGTTATATTATCCACCTGTATGTTTGGTGTATGATCAACGAACATTTTGAACAGTTCATCACGCAACTCATCATATAATGGACATTCTATTATAAAATGGAATTCGTTCTCAACCGCCCCCGAATCGCACAGCTGGTGCATATTCGTTCATTGCCCGGAACGACAGGCTATGAATGCCTCCCCATTTCGATCAGTAAACTGTGGTTGCTGATTCGAAGACGAGTTAACAGTTTCTTAGCTTCCCAAGACGTCGTGTGCACTAAATACTGTTCTAAAACATATTCACACTTGAACTTGTGATACGTTCTTAATTTATTTTTACCCTGTTTTTTATTATCGTCATGAATGGCATTATAAAGTGCTTCTTCATGTCTTGTTTTACCTTTCCCTGTTAGAATCGTTTTAATACCATTTTAGCGACACAGTTGTTCGATGTCTGATATACCAAAGTATTCATGCATAATTTTCTTTAAATTATCGAGGTCATGCTTCTTTGTTTCACAAAATGCTTCACCAAGCAATGTGGTAGAATCCTGGGAAGTTAATTTAGAGTAATATTTGATTTGTTGTAATATTGCGTCGATAAACAAGGGATATCGTCCTAACTCAGCTCGTACTGCATTATTTGACGCATTCTTATTTACCCCAGGTAACAGTCTTCAAAATTTAATATGTACATTTTCGCACGCGGAGCGACTTACATTTTTTGTGATAAAGTTCCAACGACCATATTTCACTTCCATAGAGTAAGATGGGTTTGATCAGCTTATCGAAAGACTTAAATATACTTGTACTGTCGGGTGACAATTCTGAATAAAAGAATTATTTAGTGAATATAATGCCCTCAAGCCTTTCATGCTCAAGTCTATTTGGGCGTCTTGCAATTTACCATTTTGTGAAATTCTTAATCCTGAGTAGGTGAAAATGCTTGTGTGATGAGGGGAGACAGAGGATTTGCGAGCCCGGAATACCATACTTTTTGTTTTACCTATATGCTGAGGGGAGTGGGGTGTAGCGGGGTGACCCGCGAGGTGGAGGTGTCATATCATTTTCAAATTTTGTACATATGGACAGAAAACACAGGCAATGTTGGAGCTAGTAGACCTCAGATGTCCACTGGTTGGAGCGTTGCTTGTGTTTGTTATTCTTGGTAACAAACTTGCAATTATTGCTTGGGTGGAGTCTCCACTCTGTGGGTGATTTGGTGTGGTACACTTTGCACGTACTGTGGTAGCACCGGACTGTTTATCAGTTTGGTGCTAACGAGGTCATACCTGTCTCCTCCGAGTTGTTGGCGTTTTTCCTACGCTGATCCTCTACCTGTTACTCTTCGAAGCTGCACCATATGTTGTAGGCACTCAGCCAGGTCATACTGGCACGTCTCTCTCCTGGCGGGCAACTATGGATTTTACCATAAAATCTTTACATATACCTTGCAATACCCTGATGTTGCTATCGATACTTAAAGATAAATACCGAGCAGCTGTGACTTGGTATAAGTTATTGTCCTTATGGAACCTCCAAGGAATAGCATTATCATGACCCTTGGGGACATGTCGATCCCAGCTGCAATACCCTAATATTGCAGTTTTCACCGACATGCTACCAAGACTCAATCCAACAATACAATACATTGTAGTATTTTTCCGTCGACTATAGAATTAATATGTATGATAAATTGCATACCACGAAGGTTTTGGAACTTAAAATGGGGTCGTTGATTGATGTCCACTACTAATGCCTTTATAAATGTATACAAGTATCCAACCGATACCGAAAAACAGTTATTGACAATTGTCCCACCACTACTCATCCCGCTGAGCGTATACACCCATAGATTCTGTCCTGGGCTCTCCTTGCTCGCCTTCGACTCGGTGAATTGTTGAGACCTCTTAAAATTGTAGCCCATCAGTACTATCTCTTTCACCTGTTCTAACTTCTTCACTCTGTTCAACTTGAAAACCAATGTAGTAACATTTGTTTCCAAAATGACTGCATTCTGATATCATATTGAATAGAACACACTTGACA
The DNA here is from genome assembly GCA_031216915.1 of Pictodentalium vernedei. NCBI lineage: Eukaryota > Metazoa > Mollusca > Scaphopoda > Dentaliida > Dentaliidae > Pictodentalium > Pictodentalium vernedei. The sequence goes on along the minus strand of CM062294.1, from coordinate 450,839,734 downwards.
CAGCAGAGCTGTGTATGGTAAATGTTTGGGTTATAGATGTCATTTAATTAACAGCTCGTGCCACCATAGTTGTAAATGTCCTTTAGTGGATACGACCTTTATAAGCTTCCAGATTACTGTCGAATCCACACACATTTCATTATTATATATCTTTTTCTTTGATAATTGGTGATAAATACTGTTTAAACTAAAAGATCCAAAATTTGTTCATCCGGGCGTCTTGCGTCCGGATATTTTTCAAATGCATTTTTAACTGATTTAACACCATTATCAATATCAATATTCATATACATACTGTCGATATCCAAAGTAGTCAGGATGGCATTTTTCGATATTTTCAATTTTGAAATTTTTGACAGGAAATCCTGTGTACTTTTTAAAAATCTCGGATGTCTATTTGCTAAAGGTTTCAGATGATAATCAATTAGTTCCGAGATCGCATAAGATTTCGAGTCACAAGCTGAGACAACTGGCCTCCCGGGTGGGGGCTAAATCATCCGTCCATGAAGAACGGTCCTTGAGCACTGAGCATAGCTGTTAAATATTTCATTCAAAGACGACGTTTGGAGTGGTGTATGGTCCGACAACATTGAAATCTCAGGACATGGAGGGGAGTTCATTGGTCAGACGAGAGTAGGTTCCTGCTTCACCACACAGATGGTCGCATGCGAGTGGAGGCATAGGAAAACTGCTTTGGTGCCCAGGAACATCAGGCCTACTGTCCCTTATAGTGGAGGATCAGCAATGATCTGGGGGTGCCTGTCTCATGATTGCAAACTTGATTTGGCGACTGTACGTGGGGGATCTCAATGGTCATCAGTACATCCGGGACATTCTCAATTCGGTTGTCGTGCCAACCACCCGTTGGCTACTCGTCCTATATTCATGGACGACAATGCAAGGCCACATTGTTCCCACGCTGTGAGAGTATTCCTTCAGAACAATGCTATTACAACACTGCCTTGGCCTGCAATGAGTCCCGATTTAAATCCGTTAGAACACATCTGGGACGTCGTGGGTAAGCAAGTAATCCCCTGTACAGATTTTGGCCGATTTGGAAGCTGCATGAGGAGTGGCAGCAGTTGCCTGTGGACAGTATCAGAAGGCTCACTGGTAGCATTAGGAGGAGGGTTCAGGCTGTCATCCGGGCACGTGGTGGATACACTCGCTACTGACGTCAGACACTGCTATTGTGTACAGGAGATCACAAGTTAAATTTTTGTCAGTTATTGCTGGCATTGTTTCATCATACACCATTCCAGCACCATACTTGTCGAGAGAACATTTTCCCATCAAAAACATTAGTGACAGGTATGTATAATTAGCGTCATTAAAATACTGCATATTTTCATTATTCTCTTGTCTTTGATTTGCCAATAGGCCATTCTTTCCGCACACAATCACTTTTGGTCATCTTAAAGACAGCTTGAAAATAATGACAGTTTCTATTAATACCACTGCGAAAAAAACATGGGCGCATAATTAAGTTCCAGGTGTATATGTTACAGTAAGTATGTCTAATCAGTAAATATGTATATTTACTGAAAATTTCAGTAAATATGGAAATTACTGAATCCATCAGTAAATATGTATTTTTACTGAAATGTTTAGGAATTATACATATTTGCTGAAATCTTTACTGATTTGTTAGACATATTTACTGAATTCACTCTATTGATATTTTAGTCAGTAAACACAGCGTTTTCAAATGATAACTGATCATAATGGTTGTTGCACTAGGAAGTGATCACAAACTGCAAACAATGTTGCCATAAATCAGACGCAAATGTCACTGTTGAAGCTTTAAACTTATTCAAATATTTCTGAGTCCAGTGTCGGAAGAAGAGGAAGAGACTTACCACCAGGGTTGTTGTTGTTAAGCCTATTCTCAACTAACGTGCGATCTCCCTTCGACGAGAACGCGCGTTAGTTCTTGATATTTATACAGGTGGAAATTCCGTTGAGACGTAAATGCATGACTGGCGTAGTGAAAACAGAGGAGACGGAAAAGCAACACACCCTCGCTAGTTTGCGTAGGTGAATGGTCTTATTGCCAGCTTGCACTGAGGCTGAACAGTGGTACTATGAGGTATGTCGTCATGTTGCTCCCAGCCCTCTATTTTTATCAAATAATTTTTATATGTGGTTTAACAATCCGACCATCCTAGTGCTTCTCACCCATGATAATGAAAGAAAGATCAAATATCTGAAGAAAATTCTTATTTTCACTATTCCAGGATGACTTGTCTGAATTTAATAGAAACTGCTCAGTGGCACCCTTCTTCAAGTGGCGTCTAGGGTGCGTGGCATACCTGCCATACCTTAGGTACGCCACTGCGTGGTTGTCTTTACTTACATTCCCCTATCAGATCATAAGCACATATCAATTGTGAATCTCAAAAATTCATGCGCCACCCGAGCTACATGCGGATATGATAAATCTCCTCCACTGTGTGCGTTAACTACATAGTTTTTTTTTCAATTTTCTCATAATTCGTTTAACCCTTTACCGAATGTAACTGCCAAAACCGGCCTGCGCTATTCTTAAAAATGGCCACTTAATTTTCGTTATATTTTCATTTTTTGTCTCAAAAACATAGGTTATGACCCCTATTTGGAACGAGCTCGTCGAGCTCGTTCCAATGAGGGGTCATAACCTATGTTTTTGAGACAAAAAATGAAACAAATTAGTTATTCAAGAATTTCATTTACAAGTTTCGTCTGCTTTTCATGTTAGGTAAAGGGTTAACCATGTGCAATGTTCCTTTGATATGATATTTATACGACAATGCACAAACGAGTACAACCTTGTGAACATTTGGAAAATTAGATGATGAAATGTATCTTCGAAATGCAAACTTTTGGCAAAGTGTTTATTCATCAAAGATGCCGTTACTTACTTTGTGCATATCGTTTCCTATATTTGATACATTATCTATCCGTGTCACAAAAGGAAACACTTGAAACAAAAGTGTTTACAAATTAGAAAAATCCGAATTTGAATTTCGATCCAAATGTAAATCTGGGAAAAAATATTATTGATCGCCTGAGAGATGTGACGTCATTGTCTATATTTAGACGTGTCGGGCTGTTATTGACTTGTCAGGCCGTTATAAGCCCGACACGTCACATGACTTGTTCTTGTTGAGCATTACGAGGTTTCAACGTCGGGTAAAACATCCTTAATGTGCTAGGAACGCCCGCAAAAGCGGTAATAATATTTGATGGAATCTTCGTTCCTGAAATTTTTTTGTCAACAGAAGAGATTTACAGGAAAGTTATCTCCCCTTAAGTTTCCAAAGCTGTCAGCAAATTTAACACTGAGGGTATGGGAATTTAATATAAAAATTAAAATATCGGAACGCTAGCGAATTTGTATCTTCGATATTCGCTTCTTTTCACAAAATTCAGGCATTTTTCCGAAGAGTAGTATAAAAATACAAAAGATGGCTTTTTATAATTTTTTCCAATCAGTTTGAACGTTTGATAATTTTTCTCTGTTGAAACCCATTTTCAAAAAATAAGAAAACGGCATTTTCAAGACTTTTTGATGTTTTGTAACTTGTTTCTGTTCATTATATCTACAGTGTGCGCATGTGACATATAATACAGGCTCTTTCCGTTTACCTAGTATGAAGTCTAGGAGATAAGATTGGTTGGTTATTTTCTTTCCTGGGAAGAATAAAAACTTGCAAATCACTGTAAAAACACATCCGTAAACAAAGAGCCAAAGTGGACGAGAACTTAGTCTTGGTAGGTATGATACTGATAGATATTCTTAATGACTCATTATCTGTGTTGCTTCTAAGTAGTTTGTCATAAAAAGCCAAGTTACCTTTTGTAACTTTTAATAAGCGAAAACAACAGACAGCTCCGAGAGCTGTCTGTTATTTTCGTTTATTAAAAGTAACAAAAGGAAACCTGGTTTATTTTCTACTGATAGTATAGGTGTTTTCTCAATAGCTACTTGCTTCTTCTTTGCACCTTTCTCATCTAATAATTTCAAGCGACATAACTTTATCGAAAGTCCATTTTCATCATGATATCGGTCAGTGTTGCATAATCGGTATTCTCGACATGCAGCTTTGGTGCTACACGTTGAATGTACGGGATTGGTCAAATTCATCGACTCACTGAGCAGACATTTAATTAGTCCGTGAAACGATCCCGTTAGGAAAATGGGTCTTTCGGGTCAAAGGGTAAATAGAGGCGGTCTGGAACACCTAAATCGGTCAAGGAGAATTAAGGTTGGCCGGTCTACCGACGCACGTATGTATGGGGAATGTTATGGGGTGGCCTTACTTCAGAGATCTGTGGGGTTTCTCCTGGTAAGTTTTGGAACGCACGATCGTAAAACTCCCATTATGGTGACACTCAAGCCTAATAATCCTTCCAAAACAAACAATATATTACGCCACCGGTTCGTGAGATCCAATACTTCAGCTGGTCGGCCTAAACGATACAGTCCCACAGAGCATCCGACAAGATGAACTTGAGTGCACCACTCTCGCGTGCTTCTAGTTTTGCTGTGGATCCAACAAATCTCTCATTTGGGTTCTGCAGAAGGGCCCAAATGAGATAGAGAGGGGGGGTGGGGGTGGAGAATTGACTTATCGGTCCACAACGTTGTAGAGCAAAACAAACGTGTTTTTAGAGTTTGAATGTCTCTTCATATTTTATCAGACAGCAGCGCAACATATAACTCTCGTGATACGAGTATATCGGTAAATTAACAATATATCGGTAAGTTAGCAGTATAATATAACTGTTTCACCAACACTGCTAATTCATGTCAATTTACCATTGTAACTGTATACTCCTCAAGCCATTTTTAATTGCACCCCTCGTGGATCAAATTATTCTCTCAAGATCGTTTGCCACTAAAACACTTGATTATGCCTTTCATTTGGAGGAAATTTCATTCACATCAATTCCACTAAATAGTGGGATATCTTCACAATAGACCTATGTTGTTTCCTCCAGAATTTTGTCAGCGTGCCTTTCTTCCGCCCAAACCCCCTTCTTCTAAATGTGTTTTCGTACCATGACCAATAATGAAGATTATTAAAAAAAACATAGATGATTAACGTGTTTTTAAAATCTTCCCTCTAAATGAAATTACTGACTTTAAAACCCCGACAGAATACAGTGATCGCAGAACTTTGACCGGATCGCGACTGGGGCTCGATCCGGTCAACATTCTCTATCCGCTCCCATTACACGATTACACATAACATTTTGTACAATTGTCTTAGTGTAATCAGTAAGTATCAATAAATATCTCTACGGAAAGGGCAACTGACTGATCAGTGACTATAGAGAAAGGGCCAAATGACTGCTCTGTAACTGTACAGAAAGGTCCCAATGACTGCTCTGTAACTATGCAGAAAGGACCCGAATGACTGCTGCTCTGTAACTATACGGAAATGGCCCAAATGACTGCTCCGCAACTATACAGAAAGGGCCCAAATGACTGCTCTGTAACTACACAGAAAGGGCCAAATGACTGATCTGTAACTATACAGAAATGGCCAAATGACTGCTCTGTAACTGTACAGAAAGGGCCCAAATGACTGCTCTGTAACTATACGGAAAGGGCCGGATGACTGATCTGTAACTATATGGAAAGGGCCGAATGATTGATCTGTAACTATACGGAAAGTGCCGAATGACCTGATCTGTCATGAACAAAACCTGCAAGCTGTAAAACAAACGTAGCAGTGTAAATCAGGGAACCTACGGAATGAGTTAGAAAACCACTCTTATGGTATCTTACTATATCCTTGCATTACAGCCCAAGAGTAAGGGCAGCTTTAAGTTGGTTATAAAATCGCTGGATTTCAGTGGGGTTCAATGCTGGCTGTTCAATATCTTACGAATTACCCATACCAGCATTCCCAAACCATACACACACCTGTCGATCCATTATACTTTCGTTTTGAGGAGAGTGATCGACTAGCCCTGTACAGCCCATCTGGTTTGTAAATATGTAGACCGCAAGTGACCACCTAGAATATCTGGGTAAACTAAGTGATTCTAAACCCCAGCGTTCACAAAATATATCAAAGGATGCATGTCGAGTTTCTTTTACTCTTTGAGGGTCTTGATAATTTTCTTGATTTTTTCCTACAACACACCTTTTGATTCTTGCGACAAAGTAATGGTTTCTGGCCACGTTTTGGCTTCATTAGAATCCAATGCCAAGGAAAAGTTACGTTCGTGTTCGCAAAGTAAATCTCCTTGTCAACATACTGAGTCTCTTGTATTTAATTGTGTATATTGCAAAATAAACATTCATTCATTCTTCATTCATTCATTTATTCTAAATATACTAATACTAAACCACACCTTGTGATTTCAGCGGCTAAGGTGTGGTTCCTAGTCAAGTATTGGCTGCCTTTAGTGGCAGCCAAGGCTTGACTAGAAACCACTGCCTAGGTACTTTGACTATTGTCCACAAGACCTTTTCTTTATTTGATGTTCAAGTATCTGTTATGAGAGTACAACGTTTGTGTATCAGTTAAAGACATTTGACGTTTAACATCTTCCCATGAATGGTACAGAATTTCACTTCTCAGTGACTATTATATTAAGAGGCCGTAGCCCTACTAAACGTATTACCAGAAGGACTTTAGTCGCCATCTTGTGAGTTTTATGATTGCAGGGTTAAACATGCCCACTATGTTTATTTTGTTTCTTCTTAGTAACTGGCATGTATGTTCAAATGCATGTTACTGAAGATTTTGTGGCTAGAGATGAGCAAAAAACCGAAAAACCGAACCGATATCAAGGGGATACCGAAAAACCGAACCGAAACCAGCATTGAATACTGAAACTGTCTGATTTTCATATTTTACCACATACACTACTTAAAAGACTTTGTTGAGGCTCGACAGCAATTGAAGAGTTCATTTTCATGGAAGAAGTGACTGATTTTCTTGTCAGTTTTGTTAACCTTTAATTTAAGGGTTGGGGAAATTGTCCTACAGAAGACTACAACACGTACATGTCCAGTCGCTTAGCAGTGATTTCTGGTCAAGTCTTGGCTGCCTCTTAAGAGGCAGCCAAGACTTGACTGGTAATCGCTGTTCATGTGATTTATCATTTGTCAGCAGGACCTCCCAATAAAGGCGTGTTACAGGCACTTGGCTGGAAATCACTGTTCATGTGATTTATAATTTGTCAGCAGGACCTCCTAATAAAGGCGTGTTACAGGCACTTGACTGGAATCACTGTTCATGTGATTTATCATTTGTCAGCAGAACCTCCCAATAAAGGCGTGTTACAGGCACTTGACTGGAAATCACTGTTCGTGTGATTTATAATTTGTCAGCAGGACCTCCCAATAAAGGCGTGTTACAGGCACTTGACTGGAAATCACTGTTCATGTTATTTATCATTTGTCAGCAGAACCTCCTAATAAAGGCGTGTTACAGGCACTTGACTGGAAATCACTGTTCGTGTGATTTATAATTTGTCAGCAGGACCTCCCAATAAAGGCGTGTTACAGGCACTTGACTGGAAATCACTGTTCATGTTATTTATAATTTGTCAGCAGGACCTCCCAATAAAGGCGTGTTACAGGCACTTGACTGGAAATCTCTGTTCATGTTATTTATCATTTGTCAGCAGAACCTCCTAATAAAGGCGTGTTACAGGCACTTGACTGGAAATCACTGTTCATGTGATTTATCATTTGTCAGCAGAACCTCCTAATAAAGGCGTGTTAACGGCACATGGTCTGAGATCTCAAAAGACTGAAATAGCCCTTTGGGAGTTGAGGTGTGTTTGAAACAAGTCACAAAATTACTGTAGATATATTTCTGTTGGCAAAAGGATTTGTTGTGCTGCGGTAGAATAATTTATTTATTTATTTATTTATTTATTTATTTATTTATTTATCTATTTATTTATTTATTAGAGTTTAACGACACATTAACAGCCAATGTCATATCGTGTCGGTGACAGTTTTACGGGTGGAGGAAGCCGGAGAACCCGGAGAGAACCACCGAGCAGCTGCCAGCTACATGCAGAGTTAGACTGGTTGAATACATGCGCGCCATCGACGTGCAGTACGCCTTAGTACACGGCATCATCGTGCTCCCATGTGGACAATCGGAGTGAAGTGCCTTGCCCAAGGACACAACGCGGGAGTCCGAATCGGTCGCTCAGACGGTCACCCATCAAAGGTCTAACCGGACTCGACGTTGCTTAACTTCGGTGATCTGGCGAGAACCGGTTACCGCAACGCCACCACGCCCCCCCCCCCCCCCCCCGGTAGAATGATACAAGAACGACTTATTCTGTAGTTTCTTGGTGTGAATTCCCTTTAGGGTATTATCAGCAAATCTCAGTCGAATCTGATACCAAATACCGAACCGATACCACGATATACCCCCTGAAATTCCGAAATTGATACCGAAATTCCGATACCGCCCATTTCTAATTTGCGCACTGTTCACGACACGACAACATTCCGAAGAAAGAACACAGAGAATACTCATTAAAGTGATTCGTGAGTGTGAGAGGACACGTAAAATTCGTTGATTACAGTTTTGATATATAAAGAATGGATGTGTCAGATTATAATCAACTATTGTAAGTTTTAACCAGGGAAAATGACACATTGTGATTAAATTATGTCATTGTTCTGCATCTAGTCGCAAATGCGGATACTGCGCTCGACGCAGGTTAAGGGCAAAATCGTCGATTTTATCTTTATTGCTAATGCTTGCGTTTCATTCGATGCGTATCTCTATCATAATTAGTGTTCGTTAAAGATAAGTGTGTTGAACGGGACAAAAAAAGTATCAAACATAAAAAAGTAGGATAGTGTTTTTAAGTTACACTTTGCAGGTGTTTTTTAACCTTTTACCCAACATAACGCCAAAACCGCCACAAAAATCGCCAATTAATTTTTCATTTCTTGTCTCAAAAACATAGGTTATGACCCCTCTTTGGAACGAGCTCGTCGAGCTCGTTCCAATCAGGGGTCATAACCTATGTTTTGGAGATAAAAAATGAAAAAAAAATAGTTATTCAAGAATTTTGTCTGTAGCCTGCAGTCTGTGGCGTTCATTCAAGCACTCTGCTTTGTTTTATTGTTTATCTTGTGTGGTGGGGTGGGGTTGTTTTCCACGTTTTTCTCGAATGGAGATCTTAACCCTTGAAGTCTAGCACCCCCCCCCCCCCCCCCCCCCCCGTCGCCAAATAGGCTTGAAATTCTTTAACCCCTTTACCCAACGTAACGGTAAAAACCGGCCAGCGCTATTCTTAAAAATCGACAATTAATTTTCATTATTTTTTCATTCTTTTGTCTCAAAAACATAGGTTATGACCCCTCATTGGAACGAGCTCGTCATAACCTATGTTTTTGAGACAAAAATGAACAAAATTAGTTATTCAAGAATTTTGTTTGCAAGTGTCGTCTGCTTTTCATGTTAAGAAAGGGTTAATGTACTTTTGGTATATAGTGTATCTTTAATGCACTTCATGTGGGAACTTGGACTCCCTGCTGTGTAATTCACCCAATTACCAGACAATAAAATCGGTTAACAGCAGAACAATACAAAGTAGTTTATCACCCCTATACAGAGATCTAAGGTTTCAACGTGAATGTATTCCACTTTTACGTGAAGCCTGTAGCGAAATAGTCTCGGACAAAAGTCAAAATAACACTCCAGCTTCTATAATCATAACATGTGAACGTTTTGTGCAAGCACAAGCGCGTGAGAAACTGCTCCTGAAGCACTCTTATTTTGTGCGCATATCATGCATTCTCTTCGTATGAGAACATAAACAAGAAACATTCTGTGAACAAAGTTGCATCTCTCTCACCAAAAGTAGACTAATACCAATTCTCAAATCAGTGTGACTGATGATTCACAAGAAATTAGTTTAATCTAATTTTAGTTTAATCTTAATCCTAATCTTAACGAATTTTGAAATTCAAATGTGATACCCTCAGCCTATGTTGCCAACCAAGTAACCCACCACAAGCCATTCTCCGTTGTCATTTCAGGCCATGTCTTCCGTTCTGTGGAGTGTGCCGTTTTACAAATTGTAGCCTATCAGTACTTAAATGATTACTATTTCTGGTTTTCTCTTTTATTTCTCTTCTTCTTCTTTCTATAATTTCAGAATTTCAGAAATGTGTTTCCAACCTATATCAAACCGTATTATTACTTAGTAAATTATTTACTGGTTTGGATTTAACATATTTTATAGCTGTTTCTCGAATATATTAGAGGTAATTAATTAATGGTGTGGAAACGACCTTGTACAAGCCAACGGCTTACTGTCGAATCCACAAACATCTTCATGTTGTATACTGTACTCACTGAGGTTGGAAATAAATATTGTTTAAACTAAATTAGTTTAAAATGATTTCAAGTTTATTGGACAGGGTTACAGCCTATGTGGGTTAATATCTTCTTCGAAAACACTTGAAAGGGCAAACCTCTCACACATAAACACACCTCCCCCCCCCCCACCCCCCCCCCCCCAAAAAAAAGATCAGCGTTTTTGACTAATCATCCGGATACGAAACTCTCCTTGAGACAAAACGTCCGTGCCGAGGTGATTTTTAGAGGAACTGCCTCGTCTCCATCTCCAAGTATTGTAAGCGTTGGTTCTCGAAAATTCTTTTTACCCTTTACCTAACATGAAAAGCAGACGACACTTGCAAAGAAAATTCTTGAATAACTATTTTTTTTTATTTTTGTCTCAAAAACATAGGTTATGACCCCTCATTGGAACGATCTCGTTCCAATGAGGGGTCATAACCTATGTTTTTGAGTCAAAAAAATGGAAATTAATTGGCGATTTTTGAGAATAGCGCTGACCGGTTTTGGCCGTTACGTTGGGTAAAGGGTTAAAGAATTTCAAGCCTCTTTGGCGAAGGGGGGGGGGGGGGGGGGTGCTAGACTTCTGGGGTTAAGATCTCCATTAAAAAAAACTTGGAAAACAACCCCACCCCTCCACACAAGATAAACAATAAAACAATGTACGCTACAGGCTACAGACATATGGTTATGCAGGCTGCAGAAATATCGCAAATTGGGGGGAAATATTCACGCAGACTTCTCATCCAATATAATCGAGGGCGGTTGTATCATAACAATGATGGTTTTAAAAAGTACTTCTAAGTTTGGAGGTGGCATAACACAACACGAATATTGAAAACATTGAATACGGTGAATCTCAGTTAAATAACGAATTTCGCATATTAGTGGATCCAGTACATATACAGTTCCATTTTTCATTGTTTTCCATGTCAGTTGAAACGACCTGAGAATTTCATACTGCACGATCTGAAGCAATTATCATCCTAATATACACGCGCGCACGCGCACTAAATAACACGTTGGTTGGTCGCTGATTTGTCGCGATTATCAGGTGAGAAGGCCACGATTAACCCCTGTGCTCACAAATGGCCCCTGTCCCCACGTCCATCTTCTCCTTCCAACACCCGAAAACGAACTGTTTGATGACGTTATGTATGCCACTCTTCCCAATCTCTTCGATAAGCATACTAACCCCCCCTCCTTTGTTCCCCCCAATCCCCACATATCCGTCATTCTCACATCCATATTATACTCCTAGTGAATCTTATTCTTTTAGACTTATATTTTGGACATTGTAATAGAAAGTGTTCCGTGTTCTCCACTACTCCTAAATTACACATTTGACACTCCTTTTCACCTTAAGCTCCAGTGATCGCGGCCTCACCTTAAACAGCAATGACCCCCCCCCCCCCCCCCAGGTACTTACAACCTATCATCGTCATGACAGTTCATAACATGCAATGTTCCGAACACACACATGGACATGGTTAGAGGTTTCCGACTGGGGGGGGGGGGGGGGGTAGGGTAGCGAATTTCCAGCTAGCGGCAACCCCCTCCCGGTCCCTCCCCACAGTTCACTACCGAGAAACATTTTGAAAATGAAGCCATGAACGGGGACATAACATTGATTCTAGTAATTGAAATGCCAACACATTTATGATAGAATTTTAAGGTTATTATTATTTGGTATTATTCTGTGAGTTGATTGAATATGTGCTGAACAAATTCTCAAGCTGAGAACTTTGAGCATTTCACACTGTCCTAACATTAAATCAGATCTTATGCAGGAATGATCAATTTTCGATGTTTCATCATTTTGTAACTGTGAATGATGGAATTAACTCAGGATAACGATTTTACATGAAGTGCATTGCGAGGATTTTTTTATTATGATAAGTAAACGTACTATAGAAATCTCGTACCGATTGACATCATGCATACTTACGAAGCTAGATATTGCGTACCTGCAGATGTAAATAGTAACAGTTAGAATTTTTGCCGATTTGAAACCGTGTTGGAATTTTGGGAAGTGAAGGAGACATCAGCATCAACAGAGAAAATTTTCGTGTCGTGTAAAATTTTATATGCCTTCTTTCTGCTTTTCGACAGAATAACCATACCATGCACAGAATCCCCACAGCTCAGCGATGTCATGGTTTTTTCGACTTTTGGCTACCATTTTCTATTTTTATAGATGTCCGGTCAAATTATGAGCTTGCTTTTTTGAAAAGCAAGGTACAACGACAAACGCGCTCCTGAGGAAAAGTTCAGAATGGGGACTGCCGCTATGATGTAAGTCATCTCACTATGACAGGAAACTCTGTATCCTTCTTCCGGTTATTAAACCGATTCATCAAGTGCAGACTAATAATTAGCGACACAGACCCGGGGACGAGGATTGAAATCATTTGTTGTTTTGACAGTAGTTGATTAAATACTTCGCAAAACGGGTTTTCTGTGATGAGGTACGTTCCCTCGTTATGGGATACTGAGATTGAGAACGAAATCAATTCATAACCAAAGTTTTAATGGATGAATGAAGCACAAATGGAGGACGTTTCAGACGTTAACGTCACGAGTCAACGTCAGCCGAACTCAATATCTAGTGTGACCGCCATATGAGTCCAAAACTGCTTGGCGCCTCTGTTCATTGAAGCAATCAGATTCCGGATGGAAACTTGAGGCATGGTGGTCCACTCTTCCTGCACCGCTTGCGCCAACTGCGGTAACGTCTGAGGTTGTGGTTGACGTTGTCGCACACCGTCGATCCAGTTGACCCCATAGATGTTCGATCGGGTTCAAGTCTGGCGATCTGGAGGGCCAGGGCAGATCTTCGATGCATTATCTTGTAGATAAGCTGTCGCGAGCCTTGCTGTGTGCGGCCTAGCGTTATCATGTTGAAAAATGGTGTTGGCATTCTGCATAATGGGGAGCACGTGTGGATGCAAAATTTCATCTCTGTACCTCTGCGTCGTCAGTTTACCCTCAACATGAACGAGGTCCGTTCTTCCAATGTGTGAGATGGCTGCCCACATCATAACGCTACCGCTACCAAATCTGTCACCTTCGAACGCAGCTACGCGCAAAACGTTCCCCACGACGTCTGTACAGACGGCATCGTCCACCAACTCGGTGAAGAAGGAAACGTGACTCGTCACAGAACAATACCGTTCTCTATCTCTGATGGGGGCCATGTCCTTTGCATCTGACACCACTGAAGTCGCCGTCGACGATGCTGTGCTGTCAAAATGACGCCACGAACTGGCCGTCTAGCACGCAGACCTGCCTCGCGTAGACGGTTGCGAACGGTCTGATCTGAAATCCTCCGCCGACCTGGTAGCGTTGACGCTTCATAGGTCGCTGTGGTTGTTCTCTCCAGCAAATGACGCAACCGGATGTATCGGTCCTGAGCTGGGGTGGACACTCGGTGTCTCTAGGATCTTTGAAGGTCCTGCGTTGTCACCTGGATTTGGTAGCGGTTCCGCAGGCGTGTGATGGTGCTCGGTGAGACATTGAACACTCTCTCTACATTCGAAGCTGATTCGTCTGTTTCCAAACGGCCAGTGGCATTATTGCTCTGAGCTTCGGTCAAATGCGGCAGTTTGCATGAGCAATATCCCTTTAACGCTGTGTGAATTCCGATCGATTTCCACGTCAGTTTATACCCCCCCCCCCCCCCCCCCCCCCCCACAAGCTCTGCTTGCCTGCTCGGAGCGTGCAACTTCATGATCAGGCATTCACTCAGTGGAAACTTTGTTTTGTTAATTTCCAATATTTGTGGAGTGACGGTGTCCGAAATTATGACCCAGTGTGAAAAATGTTACATAATGTTTAGACCAGCAGGATATGTCGTTAACCATATCTACAGCCACACTTCATCACTATATTCTCCAAAATTTGCCATGTTATCGTGACTATACCCATTTTGCGTTTCTTGTTTTGAAGAGCATACTTCGCAATCTGTTCTTTATCAGGACTATTTCCAGACGCGACACTGATAATAAACTATGCATCTCAAGTTATATCGTAATCGCAGGCTTATGGTATCACAGAACTAAATATTTTCCCATAGGCGGACCATTTTAACGTTCAGCGCCAAAAAAATATGATCGCATCACTTTAATTTTGGCATATTCAAATATCTTTGTCAAGTATAGCCATCCAGGCACTTTTTCTGACCTGATCACAGGGGGGTCATGCAACAAATAGGAGAGAAAAAACTGACAGGAAGGGAAGTACAGGGTCACGTGCACATATTTTTCAGGGAATTCCCAACAAAAACATGCCACAGTAAATTGTATATTTTTGGTCCAAAAATTCATCAAAACACCCTCCTTATTTATCTGGAATATTCAACGACAATGCAAGATGTCAGTAGAATTCTTCAAATGTTTATTGAAACATCAGACTTTCCCAAGGCTGTTTATTTTTGGAGACTGCATCATTTCCAAGGTGGCTAACTCTAATTCAAATATTTAGTTCAGTGATACCTAATAGAAGCCGCTACTTTTTCGTTTCGTTTCTCGTTCCTTTTAAGTGTCTTTCGTGGGGAATTTGGATCATCTAATAAACAATGTTTATCTTTCTTATTGTCGTTGTTTGGTATTTGTTCCGTCACCTATTCACCTATTCAGTTTATAAACAAAGCAGACGACACGTGCATTTGTTTATTTACACTTTCCTAATTTGGAAAATGAAACATCAGTCATCATGCCCCTGCCATTCACAATCGAACTTCTATGTTTTTCAACGCTTGGTTTCGATTAATTTACTTTCAGTTTTTCTTTGTTTATTGTTGTTCGTTTTATTGTTAGACAGAGTTGAAAATGTGTCATATATTCCGAAACGAAACATTTCAGCGACAGCCAACGTTTGATTACGTCGGTTCATCATGTCTACCACAAACGGAAGACAGGCGATGACAACACGAATGCGGTAGAGGTCAGAGGTCAACAAGTCCGTCTCTAATATAGGAATAAATTCTTTCATTGCTAAACCTAAGGGGAATATTTATCACTCTACTAGCAGCTGCTACTAGGTGAATAAAGCAAAAGTTTGTCCAAGACTTTATTGTTCGAATAAACGTCCATTTATGGGGTAAAAACAGAAAACAACCATTTTGATGCATGCCGGGATGAACTGTTTTCCCCCAAACTATGACGACAATACCAGGGAGTCAAGCTACCCATAGTGTGTATGGTCCAGATACCTTGAGAAAACCACTACAGAGACACACAGAGACACTACAATTTCATGGATGGTCGGGTGTCTATTGTTTGGGAAACTTCCGTGGTTGTTTTCAGACAACTCTTCTTGTCTGGTTACGATGCAGTTAAACTGAAACAGTTATGATCACATTTAAACAGAGGTGCCAGCTAGGGTACATAATGTTTGACTGTGGTGAGCTAGAAATATAACAAGTATTAAGTAACATTTCTCCTTCAATACAATTGGTACATTTAAATGGTTTTTAAACCATGCTTCCTAAAAATAAACTTTATTCTGATCACAATTCTGGGGTCATATCTGTGTGCTGCTAGGATTGAGTCGTGTTCAACATAATGGCACATGTACTGAGTTAAACACTGTCATAGAAAACATTATTGACTTAAATGAATCACCATACTCACTAGACTTTATGATTCTGGAGAATCATGGCTTTTCCCGATGAGATTCCATGATTCTTCATGACCCCACAGTGTCTGATGAATTGTTTTTAACTGTCTCACTGAAGTTCCTTCATTGATGTTATGAGAAAGGTGAGTATAGTAGTCTCAAATGACTTGGCTCGATCCTAATTAACACCATAATTATGGAAACACTGGAACTACCAGCGCGACTGAAGAGAACAATAGCAGCTCTGGGCATCTCTTGCCCTGTCACCTGGACTGTCCGGGAGACAGGCAAGAGAGTCCATCTGAACTTGGAGTTCGTCATTGAAGATCACAACACCGCCACACCTTCTTCGGGGAGAGGTAGCACCTTTTGTGAGAGGAACCCCTCTCACACTGGTCCTCAGCCGAAGAAGCCTGGACCTGGCCCTGTAAAGAAGAAGAGCAAGAAGAAGAAGAGTCCGTCCACCAAGCGCCGGGATTCCAGGCGCCTGGAGGCCTTCCGGAATAGGAAGAAAGAGGTGAGCGAGAGTATGGAGGTCCTGGAGGCAGCTGCCAGTTCCCCTCCTAGTGCCACTAGTACACCCAACCAACTGCCAGCTCCTGAGCCGGTACTGTTGGATGAGGAACGTCTGGTGGAGACTGAGGAGGAACCGGAGGTTGCCTTTTCACCACCTCCCACCCCTCACTCCCCACTTCCTTCTCTACCGGACAGCCAGGGTGTGTCAATCTCAGCAACACAGCCACCTAAGTCTGCAGTCGCCGCCGAAGAAATAAGGAGAATAATAGAGATGGGAAGGCGGGCAGTTGAGATGGGAAACCGAATCGCCTCCGAAACCCACGAGTTCAGGGAACAATCAAAAGCAGATCTCAAAAAGGAATTAGACGCAATCCATTCACCAAACTCAACAATAAACTCAACATCGTCGACTTCCACATCACAATCTCAACCACCTCCAAAGAACAAGAGCCGAAAGAAGCCTAGACGGGGTTAAGCCACCTCCCTCCTTCCTTTTCCTCCTCCACCACGCCTTGACATCCTACAACAACAACAAACAGCTAACGAGGGTTGAAGGGGGCTTGTCCTTCAAATCGTCCCTGCGCGCCTTCGGCGCGTAAAACCATTTCGTTCGTCTCAAATGACTCAGTTGATAAAAAAATTGTTTAGGTAAAAACCATCATTAACGGTGGAGTGGGTTAATATCAATATCGTCGTCCGACAAGTTAATGACCCACAAAAGGAGTTATGTTTGTTTCACACATACCCACTGAGTGCAGTGTCTATTTGAAAATGGTCCATTTTATCTCAAATGTATCCAAAATATTGATGTCTGGCAGCTTGTAGAGGGTTAACAAGTACTAACAGGAATATTTTTCCATGCAACTTGTAATGTCACACTAAGAACTGCAAATGGCCATTTTTCTTTAAAATCTTCCAAGATGTTTTCAGAGAAATCCCTGCGCATACGCTCTTTTCCAATTCGACGTGACGAAATGCGAAATTCATGTCTCTTCGTGGAAAGTGATGCCACAACTATTCATGAACAAGGAGTGAAAATTTCATGGAAATCTGCCTAGAATTGGTTGAGATATGGCGTTTTGGAGAGAGGAGGTAATTGTTTGAATTTGATCCTTCCTTTTCAAGCCAGTTCGAAAAAAGCGTCGGGAATGGGCGCAGAATCCTTCAGTGCCTCCTCGCTGGAGCAAGTCCACTTAAATGTTACAATTGTGTGTGACTGGTGGAGAGTTGACTGTAAATGGAAGTTGCTTCTTTAAGACAGCCACCAGGGACCCCAACACAACCTTTAAACCTACGAGAATCTCAGAAGTTTAAAGTCAAGAGAAATTGGCGGTGATTGGGTTTCTGGCAGGCAGGAAAAGATTGACGAAGATTTGTATATTGGACATTAAAATAGCACTTCAGACATACACGAACGGTGTTCAGACCGCTGGAGGCAGCGACTTGAAATTTTCAGAACTTGTTCTACGAACCCTGGCCGACATTTTGGGATCTGTTTGGAGTGTCCGGACCGCGTGGAAAACACCACGCATCGCTTGGAATGTGAGAGTACTATTCGTCCCGACTCTATCAGTTTAGAATGGACACGGGCAGTGTTGTAGACGACTGTAGAGCTGCGATTGAGCATAACGTCCCAGGTTTCGGTGCCGCATTGCCTAACCAGCTCCAAAAGGGCGGCGGGGGAGGGGTATCCTGACACTATCTTTAAACCTTAGATAATCGTCAGAAGTTGAAGTGAAAAGAAATCGGGGGTGAGTAGGTTTTTTGGCGGGTAACGATTAACGAAAATTTGCCAATTAGACATTAAAATTGCACTTCTCACAAACATGAAGCGTGTCTAGACCGCTGAAGGCAGCGACATCTAAGTTTCAGAACTTGTTCTACGCACCCTGGCCGACATTTTGGCATCTGTTGCGAGTGTCGAGGCCGCGTGAAGAACACCACGCATCGCGTGGAAAGTGAGAGTACTATTCGTCCCGACTCTATCAGTTTGGAATGGACTTGAGAACTGTTGTAGACTACCGTAGAGCAGCGATTGAGCATGAAGTCGGAGTTTTTTGTGCCAAATTGCCTAACCAGCTCCAAGGTATGATTTTTCGTCTGTACATCGCCCAGATCGACTGTAGTTTATACCGTTACCATACGTTGAGGTAGCCTTTTGTCATTTTTGCCACTTTCGCCCCAGATTTGAGGGTACCTTCCTTCAATCCCATTTTATAGCAAAATCTAGCCATGCTCCCAACAACGCCCTCTCCCCGTCGGCCCGGGTGCTTCTAAAAATAGAAAGGTCAATGGGTAGGGGCCCGTTAGCAAACAAACGGGGGCAGGACAAGTGTACTTGATGAAAAAACAGTTGTGTGGACATCCCCGGAAGTGAAAACCTATGCTCAGTGGCTGTAATCAAGATGTTAATTTAGACTCCCATTACGGCCAATATACTATAGAATGCAAATTGGGTGGGTGGCGGGCATCATCACTGGACCTAATGTTGTATTTCATGTTTTCTTTATATTCTATTTATTTTTTTGATCTCTCTCTCTCTCTCTCTCTCTCTCTCTCTCTCTCTCTCTCTCTCGATCTCTCTCTCTCTCTCTCTCTCTCTCTTTCTCTCAGTTTAATTTGTGTTTGTCTATAATGTTTATAATATTTAGATTTTGCTAGATTCTGTTATTTATGAAATACGTTCTGCCATATTGTAAATTATTAGTCACCGTACAGGAACGGAGGGGCTTCTAAGTGGTAAGCACTTGTCCTCCAATCCTGATTTGCATTGTCAAGTGGCAAATAAAATATGTTTAATCTAATCTAACAGTAGGGGGTGGGGGGCATGAGTCCTAGGTAAAAAAACAGCAGAGGGCAGGTGTCCTAGGTAAAATAAACAGCATGGGGGGGGGGGGGGGGGGTGTCCCCGCTAATTAATTTTAATAGCAGGCAGTTGTTCATGGGGCAGGTGCCCTATCCCACTGCCCAGTATTCCAAATTTTCTATGGTACCTGGCCTTGACGGAAATAACATTTCAACAAGAAACAACGGGAAACTTATTTGCAATAAAGCTGCAAATATAAAGTTGATTTTAGGACCATTCCATGGACATTTTAAAGCCTACTGCGATATCAGCGTTTCTTACTCTCGTCCTTTCACCACACCGCAGTATTTTACCAGAGTCGAGTTCTGACGTCATGCAAGTTTGACGGACATGCTTTCAATTTTGTTATTGACAACAACATATTTATAATTTCGTGCTTACTGATCCGAATTTTGAAAACGACACACGCAATCGCGAAAGCGTTTTCTGAAAACCACGATTCTGTAAAAGGTTTTAGTGAAATTTGATTACTTTTTTATTTTCAATTTCCATGGCTCTTGTTGAAAAGGTGCTAATCACTGATCGTCCCAGACGAGATCAAAGACACGCCGTAGTTTAATAACAGACAGAGAATCTTCTAAGAATATACATGCGCAATCCTAAAATGCAATAAATCAAGTGTTTTTTCACGTTTTATGAGAGAAATATGTCCAATTGTATCATTGAATCATTTTTAGGTATATGTGGGTGAGAAATTTTCTATACGGACAAAATACAGGCTAAATAAAATATTTGCCATTATTTTCCGCAGACGTAATTTTGTCTTTGCTTCTTGGGGAAATTTCTTTCTGCTAAATACAACGAAGGTGTGTTATTTGATGTGGTCAGAACCGTCCGGTGGTCGGGTCCGAAACCGCACCTCGTAGGAGATTTAGTGGGGGGGGGGGGGGGGGGGGTCGATTTTACAAGTAATGTAGGCAGCGTACACGGCATGAGCTGTCTGTCTTTAATCCGACAAAACAGGGTTAAGGCTTGTTTTTTTGAATACCCTTATTTATTTATTTATTTATTTATTTATTTATTTATTTATTTATTTATTTATTGGTGTTTAAGGTCACATACTTCTGCACAATGGCTAATCGTGACCGTGACAGTTTTAGAGGTGGAGGAAGCCGGAGTACCCGGAGAGAACCACCAAGCATCGACGAGCAACTGTCAGCTCCTCAACATTCTCTATTCAGGCTCCGCTCAGGCAGGGTTACAGAGGTTGAAGACATGTGTACCATCGACGTGCAGTGTGCCTTAGTACATGGGGACATCGTGCCCCCATGTCGGCAACCGGGCCAAAGTGCCTTGCCCAAGGACACAACGTGAGTCGTCCCGGACGGGGATCGAACTCGGGACCTCTAGCATAGAAGTACAACAGTCTACCACTGAGCCACCGCGCTCCCTTGAATACCCTTAATACTATCATACATTATCCCCCAGGAATTCTAAATCTGATAAAAGAGGTCATGTTTATCTATTGCATACCCATTTTGCTGCCCGAAAACAGCCGATTTTATTAAAATTTTGACGTTTAGCAGCCGGTAGAGGGATTAACAAACGACTAGCGGAATATTCTATCTATGCAATTTGTAAGACCTGCCAATGTCAAATTGTTCTTGAAAATCCCCAACAAGCAGTTAGCGAAATACACGAAAATGTAAATTTTAAGCGTTTAAGGGGCATCTCTCCTTATCCAGTTCAAAATGGGTTAAGTTTCATTCTTTTAAATACCCTTACTACTTACAAACCTTAAACACCAATTAGATTCCATGATTTTTCTTGACCCCCACAGTGTCTGATGAATTGTTTTTAACTGTCTCACAAAAGTTCCTTCATTGATGTTATGAGAAAGGTGAGTATAGTAGTCTCAAATGATTCGGTTTGGTTTTGATAAAAAAATGTTTAGGTAAAACCCATCATTAATGGTAGAATGGGTTAATATCAATATCAATGTTTCCCTATCAGTTTTGCGTCCGGTAAAAGCCCATGAAGGGTTAACAAATGCCTACCAGAATAATTGACCCATGCAACTGGTCATATGACACCAAGACCTATCAACGGCCATTTTCTCTTGAAAACCCCACAAAATGTTTGTAGAAATCCAGGGAAAACGATTTTTAAGCTTTTGATGGGTATCCCTGTTAACCTCCCCAACAGGGGTTAACGCTTGGCTTTTTGAATACCTTTATTACTTACAAAAATGGTCCTCTGTGAATTCCACTTCAAACAAAGGAGATTATGTTTATCTCTCATGTATACATTAGGTGCTGTGCGTGTCTGAAAACAGTCCCATGTTAACAACATTACGATGCTTGGCAGCTTGTAGATGGTTAATGTCACATAAACACCTACGAATAGTCAATTTGTCTTGAAACCCTACAAGTTACCGTTAGGGAAATTCACAGAAAATGGGAATTTAAAGCTTTCAAGGGATATCTCTCTTTAGCCTGCCCAAAATGGGTTAAGACGTTGACTTTTGAATACCCTTACTACTTACAAAAATGTTTCCATATAAATTGTACGCGCGATAAAAGAAGGAACTTTTCTTTGTGGTGTACCCTTTGGGTGCTGTTGGTGTGCAAAAACAGCCCATTTTATCACAATTTTGACCTTCAGCAGCCCGGGGAGGGTTAACTAATGCTGACCGGAATATTTTGTTCATGCGACTTGTAATGTCACACCAAGACCTGCAAATAGCCGATTTTTCTTGAAAACCTACAAGATGTTGTTAGAGAAATCCACAGAAAACGGGGATTTTAAG
This sequence comes from Pictodentalium vernedei, assembly GCA_031216915.1. Lineage (NCBI taxonomy): Eukaryota > Metazoa > Mollusca > Scaphopoda > Dentaliida > Dentaliidae > Pictodentalium > Pictodentalium vernedei. The sequence goes on along the minus strand of CM062294.1, from coordinate 450,817,641 downwards.
ATTTTAATGGGTATCTCTCTTTAACCAGCCCCAAATGGGTTAAGACGTCAAATTTTGAATACCCTTACCACTTTCAAAAATATTTTCCGATCAATTTTGCGTCCGATAAATGAAGGCCCCTTTCTCTGTGGTACATCGTTTGGGTGCTGTTGGTGTCTAAAAAAAGCCCATTTTATCACAATTTTTACGTTTAGCAGCTCGGGGAGGGTTAACTAATGCTGACCGGAATATTTTATCCATGCAACTTGTAATGTCACACCAAGACCTGAGAGTGACCAATTTTTCTTGAAAATCTACAAGACTCGTTTAGAGAAATCCACAGAAAACATGAAGTTTTGAGCTTTTTTGGGGTATTGCTGTTTAACCAGCCCAAAACGGGTTAACACTTGGTTTTCTGAACACCCTTATTACTTACAAAAATGATCTTCGGTGAATTCCACTTCCAATAAAGGAAGTTATGTTTACCACTCGTGTATCGTTTGGGTGTTGTGGGAGTCTGAAACCGGCCCATTTCATCAAAATTTCGATGTTTGGCAGCCTGTGGAGGGTTACCATATGCATCGCCAAATATGTCGTGTGTATCAAAGGTTGTGTCATAGGTAGGTCTAGTAATGATGGGTGTTTAAAAAAAATCCTAAAGACGTGTTTCGAGAAAGTGCCGATAAACCCCAATTTTGGCAGTTTTTTGCCAATTCTGGCGAAATAAGGGTTAAATCGAAAATTCCGCTTCGGTACATTTTTAGATTTTTTGCCACTCTATGCGTGTGCCAAATTGTGTGAAAATTGGTTCGAAAATGGCTTCTGAATCGTACGGACAAAAATGTGTGGAAAAAAAAAAAAAAAAAAAAACCCCAAAAAAAAAAAAAAAAAAAATAATAATCCGTAGAAAAACAATAGTCTTTTCCAGAGGGAAAAGCCTAACTAGACAAAACCTCGCCATGGCAGGTTTTGTTTATACCAGTTTCATTAACATATTTTTAAAAGTTTCAAACATTATTTCGTTGTGACGCAATCAAGGTTTCATGCCTCAGCTCATATATACCACAAATCCAGCCATCCAGCCATTGTTGTTTTTTTTTTGTAGTTTTTTTGGTGTGTGTGTGTGTGGGGGGGGGGGGGGGGTGGATGGGTTTTTTTGGTGATGTGTTGATGGTGTGCAATGTTCCAGTGGTTTGGGTGTTGGACTCCTGATTGCCAGACGGGATTGTTGGCGGTTTGATTCCCCGACAGGGATCAGAAATCAACATTCCAAATTCTTCAAAAAACATGATTGTGTCCTTCAATACACACACAGACTAACACTACTTGGGGCTCGATGGCTCAGTTGGTAGAGGTGCAAGCAGCAAGCCGAAAGGTCCTCGGTTCGCATCCCACCTGCGGCAACCGCGTTGTGTCCTTGTGCAAGACACTTCACCCCCATTGCCCACGTGGGGGCGCGGTGACGTTGTGTACTGAGGCGTACTGTACGTCGATGGTGCACCTGTCTTCAACCAATGCTAACCCTGCTTGTGTGGAGTTAGTATGTTGGGGAGCTGACAGTTGCTCGCCGTTGCTCGGTGGTTCTCTCCGGGTACTCCGGCTTCCTCCACCTGTAAAACTGTCGTGGTCATGATTAGCCATTGTTCAGAAATATGTGACCTTAAACATCAATAAATAAATACGCACAGACACACACACACTTCAAAAAAAATACAGAGGCGAATTGCTGTTTCGAAAACTCAACAGTGCCGATGAACAAAATATTTTCCCATCATTTCCGAGCGCATTTCTTTGTTAAACATGGTTCGTGCAGTAACGCCGAATTGCAAAGCGAATTTTGTAAAACAAAGTTCAAATAACATACCAAATGTCTTCTAACGACAATGAAAAAATTGCAGAAGAAACATTTACCCAACGAATCGGCCGCATCCTTCCGCGTAATTCAGCAGTTGAAAAAATATTATTTTTCAAAACATTTCAACAAAACCATACCATGTGACCCCTCATTGGAACGAGCTCGTCGAGCTCGTTCCAACGAGGGGTCACATGATATGGTTCTGTTGAAATTTTTTGGAAAATTTGAAAAAATGACTTTTAAAATAATAAATTTTGATATCGCCTGCGTTGGGTAAAGGGTTAAAGGGTATGGTGATTTATTTTTCTCTCCTCTTTTTTCCTTTTATTTGTTTATCTTTTTTCTGTTTTTTTTTTTTTTTTTTTAGTTGCTTGTCAGAGACCAAAAATGCTGCTCCCGTCAGTCATGACAATATTTTATATGATTATTTATGCTATTGAGAGAGGTTACTGATAAAATTGAATACTAATAGAACTGCAAGGTTGAAGAGAGACGACGCGAGTCTTGCGGTGGGGACTCAAGCCAAATAAGTTCGGAGAATGACATTCCGTCATTCATTGGTGAAAATGTCCTTTCTGCTTACAAATTTTTGTAACATTTGTATTTTAATCTCATATACTATCTTCGTTACGAAAACTAACAGAGAATTTCTGGGTAGCAATCTGGTCGAATTCTTCTGTCCGCTTTCCTGTCCACGGAACTATACAACCTTACTTACTTACTTACTTACTTACTTACTTACTTACTTACTTACTTACTTACTTACCGTGTCCTCTTCGTGCTGGGGTGCACACAAGGCCATCACCAAGAAACGCCAAACCTGTCTGTCTACTCACCATCTCTGAACTTGGCCCCACGACCATCCGAGCTCTTTCATCTCCTACTCCATTGCTCTTCGCCAGGTCTCCTTTGGCCTGCCTCTTTTCCGTCTGCCTGCTGGGGTAGACCTTATGGCAATTCTTGGAATTTGCGTTTGTGTCCATTCTGTTGATATGTCCAATCCAACACTTGGTTTCAGTTTCGAGTGGGTTTCTCTTTCGTAATGGTAGCAGGCCAAGACTCTTGCTCAAGAATCTGGTTTGGGACATGTCTAACTTGTGACTGGTGGACTTTGTCACTTTCCACGCTTCCGCTTTATAGAGAAGGACTCCAAGTACGTTACTCTTGAAAATTTTCAGTTTGGTGTTGATGCTGATCATTGAAGACTTCCAAATGTTCTTTAATGCAACAAAGGCCCCTCTGCGGACCTTACCTGTAAAAACAATGAGAAATCGTTACCTCTTGGATGCTGTTTTCATTTGTTTTTCTTGACTAAGTTGTGATTTCGATTTCGCAATATTGTGATATCTGGGGACGCGGTGGCTCAGTAGGTATGAGAGGTGCCGGCTGCAAGCCGAGAGGTCCTCGGTTCGAATCCCACCCTCGGCAACCGCGTTGTGTCCTTGGGCAAAACACTTCACCCCCATTGCCCACGTGGGGGCATGGTGGCGTTGTGTACTAATGCGTATTGCACGTCGATAGTGCACTTGTCATCAGCCAATGCTAACTCTCCCTGTGTGGAGTTAGTATGTTGGGGAGCCTGACAGTTGCTCGCCGTTGCTCGATGGTTCTCTCCGGGTACTCCGGCTTCCTCCACCCGTAAAACTGTCCGACACGAAGTGACTGGCTGTCGAAAGTGTCATTAAACCCCAATAAATAAATAAATAAATAAATAAATAAATATTAATGATAGCTTTATAATCCCCCGAAATGTATCGTTATTAAAATCGACTTCTGATAAAGTTATCTCCCTTGAAATTATTCGACACACGAGGAAGGTCCAATTAAGAAGCAAATAACTGTTGAGGAGAAAACCCATGACATCAGTACCCAAGTTTCTTTTTGTTACTTTTAATAAACGAAGAGCTGTCTGTTGTTTTCGTTTATTAAAAGTTACAAAAGGAAACCTGGCTTTTTATGGCAAGCTATTTAGAAGCAACTAGTTAACAGATAATCCGTCATTAAGAATATCTATCAGTATCACACCGGCCAACACTAAGTATCTTCTGTGGCTCTTTGTTTTGCGAATGAGTTTTCACAATGAGATTCACAATTTTGTTATTTCCAGGAAAGAAATTTGAAAATCTTAACACTTCAGACTTTTATATTAATGGAAAGAACAGTGTCTATATTATATGTCACGATACGCACGTTGGTGAAATAATGAACAGAAAAAAAGTTCCTGAACATCAAAAGATGGCGAAAAGGCCGTTTTGTTATTTTTTTTTTAAATGAGTTTAATTAACTCTTCACCCAACGTAACGGTCAAAACCGGCCAGCGCTATTCACAAAAGTCGCCAAATAATTTTGCTTATTTTTTTCATTTTTGTCACAGAAACATAGGTTATGACCCCTCTTTGGAACGAGCTCATCGAGCTCGTTCCAATGAGGTATCATAACCTATGTTTTTGAGACAAAAGAAATGGAAAAAATTAGTTATTCAAGAATTTTGTTTGCACGTGTCGTCTGCTTTTCATGTTAGGTACGGGTTAAACAGAGAATAAGAGCCAAACGTTCAAATTGAAATGATGCGCACATCAATGATACAAATTTGCTGTCATTCGAAATTTTAATTTTGTATGAGGGAACGCGGTGGTTCAATGGTTACGGCATTGAACTCCAAACCGAGATATCCACGATTCGATTCCCGTTTAGGGTAACAACGTTGTTTCCTTGGGCAAGGCACTTAATCGCGATTGCATGGGAGCACGGTGGCGCTGTGTACTAAGGCTTATTGCATGTCAATGGTGCACATGTCTTAAACCAATGCTAACCCTGCTTGTGTGGAGTTAGTACGTTGGGGAGTCTCGCCGTTGCTCGGTGATTCTCTCCGGGTATTCCGGTTTCCTCCACCGGTAAAACTATCCTACACGAGATCACCCTGGCTGTCGAAAGTGTCGTTAAACTACAATAGATAATAAGATTGTATGAAATTCCCATACCATTAGTGTTAAATTTACGGACAGCTTTAGGAAATTAAGAGGAGGTAACTTTCCTGTAAATCTCTTTCCAATGACCAAAATTATCAGCCATGCCATTGGTGTAAATGGATCACAACCACATTGTGATTTGATAGAAAAAATACTGCTTTTCTGATCAATGTATTGCAAGCTACTATAAACTTGACAAATCAGCTTCTTGAGTAGAACAAGGCGCCATCTGCAGTGCATATAACCCGGATGTTAGGCTTGGACTAACAGGACATTTTCAACGCATTTCGGTCCTCAGTTTATTTGAACAATGAAATATTATATAGATCCGGGTACATTTTTTGATATTATCATCCTTACGGTATGTTTTCGTCCGTTTGTAGTGTGTCGCAGTTATCAAAAAGATGTTTATACTTATATTATGTAACATTTTTCTTAACGTTATCAGTTCCGTGATGGGAACAACATATCTACACCAGTGTATCATTGATTTCGATAAGGTAATGTCATTTTATAGCTCGGATGTGTTTTCAGCTTTAGTTCTTCAAGTGGCTTACTGTTTGGGCAATAATCTCAGAAGCCGTTGAGCCAGGAGATTCAATATACAGTATGTCTTGTGAGAACCATATGGTTCTATCTACCAGTGGTTCTCACACGACGAATTATAGGCAAGCCGTCAAATGATACAAGTAAATGATGCATGCATTACTGTGGTCACAAAACGGACAGAGAATTATGAGTGGTTCGAGACTGGATCGCGATCCGATCGAAATGATCTTTCCACATTGATCGACACACAACTCTTTATAGTATGGCCTTCGATGACTGGTCACTTTCCACGGGTGGGCATTATTTCCAAGGATGCAATAATATTAGATTCCAAACACTAATTATAGGAATAATCAACACAAATTTAATTAATGAAGCACCGGTTACAACCCGGTGTTTCAATAATTAAAATTTTGTTGATCATGATTTTTATTACCTGGTAAACGAATGCGTGGGCGTCACTACCCACACATGGATTACGACCAATTCTCGGCGACTGTACTGTAGAATCTCTCTCATCGGAGAAATGCGAGAACATTGAATCAAAGATGAACATCGATTCAAAGATTCTCTGTTTTCATTTATGATTCGGTCTTACTCTCGCAATATTGTATTCATATCATCTCGAGCCGCTGGTGATAAGAGTGTGACTGGTCGACAGTAATACCATTTGGGGGCGCGGTGGCGTCGCGGTAACCGGTTCTCGTCAGATCACCGAAGTTAAGCAACGTCGAGCGCGTTTAGTAGTTGGATGGGTGACCATTTCAGCGACTGATTCGTGCTCCCGCGTTGTGTCCTTGGGCAAGGCACTTAACCCCGACTGCCTACATGCGGGCACGATGACGCTGTGTACTAAGGCATACTGCACGTCGATGGTGTGCATGTCTTCAACCAATCTAACTCTGCCTGTGCCGCGGTGCAGAGTTCAGAGTTACGATGTTGGAGAGCCGGCAGCTGCTCGTCGTTGCTCGGTGGTTCTCTCCAGGTTCTCCGGCTTCCTCCACCTGTAAAACTGTCATCGACATGATATGACCCTGGCTGTTAATGTGTCGTTAAACCCTAATAAAAAAGTAATACCATTTTTATGAACACAGTACTGTACAACATGTAACAAACAACGGTATCAAAGGGAATGATGCCCACAGCATGTTCATCTTCCCTTGCAGTCGGCATTTGGTCAAAGTTTGGTCCCTCCCATGTTTCACTATCAGTCTTTTAAGTGCTCCACATCTTTTCGAAAGTTTAGTAGTGTGATAAACAGAACTGTGATCATAAAAGTGGTATTTCCCTCCAACAGATCGCGGGCGGATCGTGACCCACTTACACACCATAAATCGAGATTCTATAAACAAATGTCCTGAGATCAAGTACGAATGAATAGAAAAAAAACAATTTAGTATCTCAAAACCAATGTTCTTGCCTTTCCTTTGCGACCAGGGAGATTCCATAGTAATGTTCGGAGAAAAACGGAAAGATAATTTCGACTGGATCGCGGCTAGGGTTTAATACATTCCCTGGTTTTCTTGGAACCGGGAACGGGAACGAAATTACTCTCAGAACCGGACCCCATCTCCAAACGGAAAAGTTCTTTTCCTAAGATAAGTATGAAAACTGAAACCCGCTTCAATCTCGTCTTTATTTTCAGAATATGCATTATCACCTCTACCTTCTCCAACATCAATACCCTCTTCACTGGCATCACCAGCCTCCTCTGCTAAAAGCAGAGGAGACTGGTGACGGCAGTGGAGAGGGTATTGATGTTGGTGGAGGTAGTGAACAGTGATACTAGTAATTCCGAAAATGAAGATGAGTTTGAACTTTGAAACGGGTGAATAAAATCAAGCTGTTGAAAGGGGGGGGGGGGGGGGTTCCCTCCAGAACTGTTTGAAAGCTACAGTGATTTGTTGAAAATGGTTCGTCAGGAATCAGGACTGTAAAAATTTCAGGCGTGGAAGGGCTGACGAAATCCTACAAAGTTTCAATTCAGAAAACGTCAGTTCAATACTCAAACAGTGCCAAACTTCATTCCTGGTTCCGCACTATACATTTCCCGGGTATCGGGGTCGGCTTTCAGAACCGGGAATTCCCTTTCTCTGGATTAAACCCTGATCACGAAGTAAGTAAATTGCCCCATCTCTTAAACTCCACACGATTCATTTTATATATTTATAGTCAGAAACAGAAAATACATGTCTGAAATATGTAAAAGTTTTATAGTTTAGCATCCAGAACTCTGGGGGTTTGTTGTAATCATTTAAAAAAAAAATCCTACTATGTTTCAATTCAGAAAACTTTAGTTCAATGCACAAATAGTGCCACTGCTCTTCGTTCCTGGTTCCGTGCTGTAGATTTCCCGGGTATCAGGGCCGGCTTTCGAAACAGGAAATCCGGGAATTCTCGTTGGCAGGATTAAACTCTAATCGCGACTGGATTCTTCCCGGTTAAGTGCTGTTAGGCGACATATCGTTGGAAATGGTTTTCAGTGTCCACTGTTGTCCAGCAAGAATCTATTTTGAAAGTGGAAAGTTTCAATAGTTTTCTTGTGTGAAACTCCTCAGTAAGCCACAACGGCTTTTGCGTTTAAACACCAAAATATACAAAAGCAACTACATATCGGTGTGATTTTGATTCAGCTGTAATTTGTTTATGTGTTCAGCTTGTGTTTTAACATCTTCCTAGTTGTCGACGCCTTCGCCGTTGCGTTGTCGTTGTCATAATTATCACCTTCTACGCTGCATCACCACCATTAACTGCATTAGCAGTTCCTTCAACACCATTATCCTTATCATCTTTGTTTTTACGTTGTTCCCATTAAAAGTGTATTATCCATCGTATTGAAATTTTATAATGTTACACACTTAAAACTAAAGTGTTAAAACTGACACTTTCAAGGTGTTAAACCCATTCTAACTCTTAGGGTTTGATTTTAACACTCAAAGTGCAATGCTTTAAGCACTTTGACATTACAATCGTCAGACATCTGAAACTTGAATGAATGACTCTTCCCATGTGTCTAGCATTTGTGGTTCTTCCAGAATCGTCCATAATTTGATTTGCGCTTGGTGGGTACATAATTAAAAGGACACAAGGCAGATGACGCGGATCAGGCTCGAGAGTTCGAGCCTGATCCGCGTCATCTGCGTTGTTTCCTTTTAAGTGTCGCGACATTACACTTGTCAAGTGGTATTATTGTAACACCTGTCAAGTTCTGGGATATCTACACTTGAACAAAGTGCTAGTTCAGCACTTAGTAAGTGTTAAATGCAGCACTTCAAGTTTTAGTTTTTAGCGTGTACTACACTCTAAAATCATTTGGGTTAAAAATCGACCCACATCAACTGGGACGAGTGAACAGGAACCCAATTTGGGATCGAGCATTTCATTCAATTTAAATTTTATGATGTTACTACACTCTCTAAAATCCGTTGAGTTGAAAATTATCCTGAATCAATTGGGTCGAGTGAATTATGGTTTCATCCAGGGAACGGGAATTTTCTGGTTCCCGTTTTTGAAATCAGTCTCGATACCGGGAATTTTCCGGTTCTCGTTTGAGATTTTCAGTCCGGATATCCGAGAAATTCATAGGACAGAACCGGGAATCAAAAGCTGCCCTCGGCAACCTTTCTTTGATTGTCGATTCTGGTCTATGAATTCCCGGGCAGTAGCACTGGTTTTCAGAACCGGTAACCAGAAAATGCCTGTTCGCGAGGTTAAATCACACCTCCTACGGCGGTGCTGGTCTCGGAAGAAATTGATATTCGCCGTAATGTCATAAACTATAATACACAATCATTGATACCATGGTCTGTGTATTTCCATGGTATCGTGATTGACTTTCAGAACTCGGAGCCCTAGAGTCGTGAAATTCCCGTTCCCGTTATTTAACCTTAGAGTGAATATGATTTTCGAGTGTATTACGTCAATCGGCTACGTGTGCATTCTACTTTGAAAACGGAATTTATATCGCGATGCGGAGCCATTTCCGTGGTCAAAAAGTTGTTGATGTATTGTTGATTTGTAACTTGTACTTTTTAAGATTACTCCGCTGCGCAATGATGTCGAAATATCTAAATTTTAATCCATGGCTGACAAGTTTGGTCATTGGAGGATATTTACAGGAAAGTTAGCTCCCTTTAACATCAGGAGTGTGGGATTTTCGTATAAAAATTGAAATTTCGAAATGTTCGCATATTTGTATTATCGATGTGCGCAACATTTCACAAAAATTTTCTTGTAGAGTAGAATAAAAATACGGAAGCTGGCCTTTCACATTTTTCCCCAAACAGTTTGAACATTTGGTTATTATTCTCCGTTGAAACCCATCTAAAAATAAGAAAACGGCGTTTCCTCCAACTTCTGATGTTCTATAACGTTTTGTTTTTTTTTTATTTTACCAATAGTGTGCGCATCATAACATGTATTATTATGCCTCACGTTTGTAACATCAGCCGTGATTGGTTAATTCGACACCTTCTAAAAGTCATAGTACTGGAGTTTTGGGGCAAAACACGGGTACTATCGGAACGTTTTTCCCTGGAGACAAGAGAACGAAGAAAATGTAAGCTCCACTTCCATTGATCAGCGTCGATTGGAATTGCTCAACCCCAAACGCTGGCTCCGTGTTCGTTTAACTATTTTCGTCACCGGTAGACACAAACTTACCAACAAATGGGCATCTTCCGTGGGTGTGTTTTCAATTTTAACTGCAAACAATGAATTCAAAAGAATCAGAAATATGAATATGAGTTATGACTTCAGGCTCAATCAATTATATTTCCACAAGTTTAGTAATCCCCATCCTCACTGAACCTCCGCCTCAAGTTCAAATGAATTGTTTCACTCCGCTTAATTCTATCAACTGCCGTCGTCCGAGAAACATGAATTTATATTCCATTAATTTATACCACTTATCACACAAGCATTAACAATGAATTATAACATGAACAGCTGTAAACACTGGCATTTGTTGATATAGAAACTCCCAAAGCGACGGCACTTGTGACAAGTCATTTTCGAAGAGACGCCATTCGTTCGAAATGACGTCATGTTTTGGGATTCGACTACATTGTTGTTACAAGACTGATGGCATGTTGCAGTTAACGCTTAACATTATAACAATGAACGTACTTTTGTTCGGCATAATAAAATAATTAGAACTTTTCTTTTCATGTTCTATCGGTCGATAGTACATGAGTTTGTGTGATATCTGAAATAAATCCTTCAGCAGCTTCGCTGCTTCAGGTTTTATTTCAGAAATCACACAAACTCAGGTACTATCGACCGATAGAACATGAAAAGAAACGTTCTAATATTATAATATAGACACTATTATTATATGCTAACCTGTGAATTATCGCAAATTATCTAAAAGATATTTCTCGATCTCTATCGACTCGACAGATATCGAGAAATATTCCTCGGTAACTTCCGAAATGACGGCACGTTTCGGCGTATGACGTCGCCGTGAAGGAACGATCAGCTGATCTTTGTTATTGTTTTGAAACGTACGCATTTGGGGTCGAATTGGACTGAATATAGTGCAATAACATGTCTCGTAGCATATAATAAAACCGAAAATCTGCTCTATTTTAGTCAGAGTCGGGAATTATCTCATGAGTGAGGAACTGAAAGTTTTATTTTTCGCGAGCGCTTGCGCCAGTGAAAAATAATACTTTCAGGTCCACACGATGAATTTTTTCAGTATCTTTCGAAATGACGTTACGCTTCGGCGCATGATGTCACCTTGAACGTCGCCATGAAGGAATTATCAGCAGCGTTTTGTTATTGTCTTGAAACTGTTTGCAGTCGAATTGGTCTGAATATTGCTCAATAAAATGTCACGTAGAATATAATAAAAAGAAAATCTATGCTGTTTTAGTGAAGCGCGAGTGAAAAATAATATTTTCAGGTCCACACGAATGAGATAATTCCCGATATTAACTAAAACAACGTTGATATCATCTATTTCATCCCATTAACATAACTGATAAACGTCTAGACGGTGAGATTTGCTAATTTCTCCCTGGGAACAATGAAAAAACTTGTAAGTTGCTGTAAAAACACATTTGCTAAACAAAGAGCCAAAGTGGACATACTTAAATGGTTGAGAGCTACATTACTTTTAGTTGACTGAATTTGTTCATCAAAATTTGTTTATTACAAATTATTGAAGAGTGCCTATGGGCACTCTTCAATAGTTTGTGATAAAACAAATTTATATAAACGGAATATTAGTCGCATTTGACTGAATACGAAGCATGAGAAAGCAAAATGTTGGCTTTTGCTCTGGTATCCTCATTTTTTAAAAGCCCTGACAGTGGCTTCTAGCACTCAACCAGTTAATGATGGTACGTGTTGTACTAATGGTTGTTCATGATGACAGTTTTTTTCTGAGAACTAGATGCTTCTAATTAGCTTGCCACAAAAAGCAAGGTTTCCTTTTGCAACCTTTAATAAATGAAAACATTAGGCAGCTCCGAGAACTGGCCGCCGTCTTCTTTTATAAAAAGCAGCAAAGGGAGCATTGGCTTTATTTTCTACTGCTGTTATCTCATAGGTGTTGCCTCAACAATTACTTACTTCTTAATAAGACATTCCTCTCTCGGTCAATAACTTCAACGGAGATAATTTTATCGAAAGTCGATTTCCATGATGATATAAGGGATGTTAAAATTTATCCAATAATGCAACTAAGAATTATCACGGGTTCTGGAAAGAATCAGATGGTGCCAAGGAGGGGATCATAGTCTATCCATCATAGTTATAGTAAAGATTGGAGAAGACTTGTTTTCGGCATCTCGTTGAAACAAAGATTTCCTTACAGTCACTCACGAGTTAATTCTAGTACCTGAAACACTGTTTGTATTCACGAGTTAATTCTAGTACCTGAAACACTGTTTGTATTCTCTGTGTGTTTCATATCATTTTAGGGTATAACAAAGTTTACAGCGTATCCAACAAAAGATTTGCGCACCTGCACTTAAAACTCGTGGATCAACTTTCAAATTTAATTCGATCGATCACTTATATTGTTCTCTCTATACTTATCCGACTTACATCTGTTCTGCTGACAGTTGTGAAAGGTTTAGTATCTCAAATTGCACTAAATTAGTCGAAAAAAGTATTTCAATGTGTTTCAAATGGCTGTTTCCTGAAACATGGAGTTCTATTAAGCAATAGATTGAATGAATTACAAACTCCGCTATATCAAGTCATATTTCACTAATTCCATTCTTTACAATTCGCCCGAGCGATACACGTGTATGTAAAAGTGAAATATGATTTTGTATTACAAAACAGAAGAAAGCTAGTGGTTTGAAATGTTAAAACTCTCTATTTTGGATCTGTTCTATCATTTGACTAGAACACGTCACCCTATTTTTAGCATCAGGAATACATGCTCCGTGTGTCAACCGACATTATTGCATTCAACAGATTGCAAAGCTGAGAGAGGGAGAGAAAACGAGTGACATACTTTGATGAGAATATTCTTTTCTCATTTTATAGCTCGATTCTGTTTTCAACTTTAGTTCAAGTGGCTTACGTTTTGTAACATAATATCAGAAGCCCTTGGGCCAGGAGATTCAATAAACAATATTAAATTATAGGCAAGCCATCAAAGAATGCACTATACAAGTAAATGATGCATGCAGTACAGTGGTCACAAAACGGACAGAGATTTGCGAGTGGATCGAGACTGGATCGCGATTCGATCGAAATGATCTTTCCACGTTGATCGACACACAACTCTTTATAGTATGGCCTCCGATGACTGGTCACTTTCCACGGGTGGGCAATATTTCCAAGGATGCAATAATATTAGATTCCAAACACTAATTATAGGAATAATCATCAAAAATTTAATTAATGAAGCACCGGGTTCAACCCGGTGCTTCATTAATTAAAATTTTGTTGATCATGATTTTTATTACCTGGTAAACGCATGCGTGGGCATCACTACCCACACATGGATTACGACCAATTCTCGGCGACTGTACTGAAGAATCTCTCTCATCGGAAAAATGCGAGAACATTGAATCAAAGATTCTCTGTTTTCATTCATGATTCGGTCTTACTCTCGCAATATTGTATTCATATCATCTCCACCCGCTGGTGCATAAGAGTGTGACCTGATCGATAGTAATACCATTTTTATGATCACAGTACTGTACAACGTGTAACAAACAGTGGAATCGAAGGGAGTGATGTCCACAGCATGCCCATCTCTAGAACTTCCCTTGTAGTCAGCATTTGGTCTAAGTTTGGTCCCTCCCATGTTTCACTATCAGTCTAAAAGTGCTCCACATCTTAAGTAAAATTTGTTACGTCCTTGCTTCGCAAATACCTTTGTTAAGTTCCGTTTTTCTTTCGTTGAGTAATAAGTGTATGCTCAAGGTAGCAGTTGTACGCGCCTGTTCATGCGAACAATTGCCAAGTCAAAGCAACATTATTATCCAGTCTTCTCACTGATGGCAGTAATATATAGAGGATATCTATGCTATTTTAGTGAATATTGGGAATCCTCTCGTGAGTGTGGACCTGGAAGTTTTATTTTTTACGAGCACTTGCGATGTTCCCTATAGTCTCTAAAATAGCGTATATTTTATTTTTGTTATGTTACCTGACATTTTACTGCGGAATGTTCGACACAACTTGACTGCAAATACGTATGTTTCACAAAAATAACAAAGATCAGCCGACCGTTCTGTCAAGACTGTACTTGCCAATTCACTCAAATAGTCCCACTTTCCCACGATAATTTATAAGAAACTAATTGTTCAACTTACAGATGAAATTTAATAATAGCTCATCCAAAACAACTTTTTTGGCGAATCGATCAACAAGGTTTTTCGGGAAAGTTACCCATTTCAAGGCTTAATATCACTCTTGGAGTAAATTTCTATAAATCTAATTATTTTACTTCATTATTTTTTTTATTATTATACATCTAATATTTCAGTCGTAGAATCACCAGATCGGTATGGAATATTATAATCCCTGATGGGTACGGGTGTGGGATGGGAAAATCTCACCCGAGGGACAAGATATTTGGTCCAGACACTCGGCGAGTGTCTGAACCAAATATCTTGTCCCTCGGGTGAGATTTTCCCATCCCACACCCGTACCCATCAGGGATTATTTTTCTCCCCCCACCATACAGCGGCTACGTTAGCCAGAGGTAGTCGGCGGTCACGTGCTGATATAATCAACTCATTTGGCATTCGTTGTTTTGAAAATCTAATGACACCATCGGAAAGAGCATGCAAAAGTTATGTGTATACCAAAGGTATATACCACGAAATCAATTAGGAACGGTGGCATCTTGGGGTTTAAAGAGTTTTAGCGCATCAAAGTTTGATCACACGGCATTCGGATGACGTCAATATGAATTAGATGGTAGCAAGGAACTGATACGATATGCATAACGTCATAATAACGTTATAAATGTATAACGTCACGTGGGTGGGGTGGGATACATCTGTCTCTCCCTGCTATCTCACCCTGGACAGACTATGTTACACATGCAGTGGGGGAGAATAGCATGACCGTTTGGTACTGATGGTAAAGCCGGTACTAAATCGATTATAATAGTATCGAAGGCGAAGTGATGCACCGAAGCGTGACGTCATTTAGGAAGCTACTGGGGGATACCCCTCGTTGTCCATCAAGTCGATGGATATCGAGAAATATCGTTTAGATAATTTACGATAATTCACAGGCTAGCATATAATAAAACTTACTTGTTCGAGTTTACTGAAACAAATTATGAAACGTACCCTGGAAATAGAGATTTCCGATCCCCTATTCATCCTCTGATGGGTTATAATGTCATAAGACTTCGCCAACTAGCCTTTCGGTCAGTCGCCGGGGGAAAAATGCGTGTTTGGCATATAAAATTCATTTTCTCAATGGAATGTGATGGACCAGGACATACTTTTAGAGAATTCTTCGGCTGTCGCGCCGACAGTCATGGATAAATTGAGATATCAGCTTAAATCAAAGATGGCGGTAAATGTGACCGCCCCGTATGGGTGACGGGAGAGTTCACATTTTACAAGCACCGAGGTCGCAAATCAGAGCAACTTGGTTATAACCCTGGCCATGTAACATCATACCATGCTTTCAGAATGTTTTCCCATATTTGTTTTACTTGAAGGTGGCTGCCAAGCTGGCAGCATCAACAAGGGCACATCGTCCTCTGAGTTCCGATGTGTTCTATGTGCCTACTGGCACATAGAACACATTGGAACTCAGGGGACGACATTACAATTAAGTTCTTTTCCAATCAAGATCTAGCGGAGACAAAGCTTGATTCCCCATAGGTGTCGAAAATCAGTTTGCAGTGCTGTTCATCAATTCTGTCATAAATGGATGTTTGTTACCATAGGATAGAGTACCGATTTATGGGACAAAAATCACCGAAAAATAAGTCTATGAAAATCTTATGAAACCTGGGACTTAGCACCTGCCGAAAACTGGGTTCACGGGATACGGAAAAACACAATATGAGCTCTGTCCTGTTTATAACTGAATGAGATTTCAGAAGAAACAGAAGAAAATAAAAACTGCCAAAATCAATTGTTGTATACGGTAGTAGGTATCATAGCCTAATTGGCTGTCTTCCTGACAACGCTTCAAGGATGAAATGGTACCATTGAAAGCCATTCGTTTTCAGATATTTCGGTTCTGGTGTTTAGATATTTCGTCATCGAAGTGCTGAGGATTAAACTGGTTAAACTGATTATTCCTATCTCCTTGTACCTGATAATCTGATTCGATTCGAGTGTAAAATATATTTTATACATTTCCTTCTGCATTGTAACCATCTCGGCCTGAAAAAGTGCAACACTCACACTTCTTAATGTCAAGAAAATGCTGCCAAGCATAATTATATGGCCAATTGGAAGTGTCAGAAAGACAGCCAATTAGGCGATGACACTCCCTGTCAAACAAAACCACTGTTTTTAATTTCTTCTGTTGTGCTTTTCAATTTTCATGTATGCTGTAAAATAAAGAATTTAATTGAACTGAGGTTATAGAAAACCGAAACGGCGGTTCCATTAACCAACATGAACAGGCAAGCTCGAATCGAATCACTTTTATTATTCAAAATCGGATCGAACCTCGAATCGAATCAGTACCGATTTGAAGATGACCGATAAAGGTTGGGGTATACACCTGGTTTGCTCCGACTGTGTTGGCTCAAGTCCCGACTGATAAAATAATCCAACTACACCATCAAGGCATGCCTTGTTGATGTAGATGAAATGTTACCATGTACGGATTATAATTCAAAGTTCACATAGCTTGAAAATCTTAAATTTGCATTTAACAGTGGTAAGTGATATTGAAATTAGCACGGCTACGATTATGAGGAAATGATGAATTATGGGATAGCTATGAGAGAGGTTAGTTTATCTCAACACCAGCCCCAGTCCATAAAATACACTGTGTTTGAAGTATCAGATTTTCTTGAATGAGGATAGAAAGATTCATTTGGGAGGGAATTCTCACTGTCTGTGAGTGACTCCTCACTGTTTGTGAGGGGGTCCTCCTTGTTTGTGAGGGATTCCGCACTGCTAGTGAGGGACTCCTCACTGGTTTTGATGGGCTTCACACTGCGTGTGAGGGACTGCTCACTGTATTTGAGGGGCTTCTCGCTGTTTTTTTCTTGAGACTCCTCAGTGTTTGTGAGGGACTCCTTACTGTTTATGAGGGACCCCTCGCTGCTTGTGTTGGGATCCTCACTGTTTTGAGAGTGGCTACCTACTCTGCCTCACTGTTTTGGGATGATCGACGGAGGTCGGGGTGCTATAAACCTGATTTGTTCCGACAGTAATTGCTCAACTCCCGACTGATAAAAGAATCCAACTACGTTATAATGATGTTGTTGAAATATTACCCTGTAAGGATTATAGTTCATCGTCGACATTGCTTGAAACTTTAAATTTACATTTAACAGTGGTAGGGACTAATGCCACGGCTGGTGGCACAAGTGCAAATGTTATTTATGTTAATATAGTTGTAGTTACACTCAGACTTTTATTTCAACATTATTTATGTACGATTTCCATCTGAACTATACATTTTGTGAGACGATGAAGCTGACTGAAACCAAGCTATATTCCTATGAAAAAGATTCGTGAGGAAACGAATCGGGCAGCCTTAACTAAGATTTAAAAACGAATTTAATCTCGAAGCTTCGCAGGTGCAAAATTCCCGACGTGTTGGAGTAATCGAACCATATTTATTATTTCGCTGTAGACCTACATCCCAACTTTTGCATCTCCCCGGAAATAATGACCGGAAATCCGGTCATTATTTCAGGGGAGATGCCAAAGTTGGAACGTAGGTCTACAGCGCAATAATCAATAGGATTTGGTTCCTCCATCGTGCCGTTCATTTCCAACTCCAGTTTATTCAATAGCTCTCAAGTTTGTGCACGCTGTCACCGTTTGAGTTACCACTGGAGCCACGTTGTTTATCGGAGTACACATTGGTTTCATGCCCCCCGGCTTAATGGTCTACTCGACCACGGGAATAATATGCTACCACACCGAATTCTGAAAGCAGATGAACGCGCCTTCGAAAAGGTTCGAAAATATTCCATGTCTCAGATTCACAGAACCGCTTCGAGATTCGATTCATTTTTCGAATATCCGTAGGGTCCTATTTCAAAGAAACGATATATTAGCCTATGATGTTAAGTCACGTATGCTTCAATGATAACGATACCTTACCCCATCCCTTTCATAAAGCCCCTCTGGTTTCTTTGGCTGTAATGTTTGTTACCACTTTTCATCGTTGTTGTTGTGGTTGTAGTAGTAGCTGTTGTTGTTGGTGGTGTAGCTTAAAGAGATTTTGCTTAGTATAATTTCTGTGTGTACTTATTCATAAACGTACGATTTTAGTATATTATTCGTTCCGAATTTTCTATAAACATGTTCTGGAAAACTACAAGATATAAGAAAACGCAATGTTGTAATCAAATGTTCATCAGGTCATACAGAAATTAGGCTATGTATACACATACGAACATTAGGATCAAATCTCAGCCGAAACAATTGACGTTGAGGGAGTTAGATACAGCAGACGGAGCGGGGGTTGGTAGACCACCACTTTCCTCCGCTCTCTTCTCCACCTCCACACCAAAGGTATTTGGAGATATACATGAAATTGAAACGGATATAGATAACTGATAATTACGCGACAGAATCAAGGACATTCTGTATTTCAAACATCCATTTTTAACTTGAAGATTTCTGGAAGCCCATATTTCGGTTTTATTCTTAAGTACAAGTACAGCAAAAAAAAGACGCTTCGAAATCTGTGGATGTATTTCATCTTTAAAGTGAGATTATTCAGTGTGTATTGATTTTTATTACACACCTGTTCTATGAATATATTTATTTATTTATTTATTTATTGGTGTTTAAGGTCACATATTTCTGCACAATGGCTAATCATGACCACGACAGTTTTACGGGTGGAGGAAGCCGGAGTACACGGAGAAAACCACCGACCTACGGCGAGCAACTGTCAGCTCCCCAACATACTAACTCCACACAAGCAGGGTTAGCATTGGTTGAAGACAGGTGCACTATCGACGTGCAGTACGCCTTAGTACACAGCGTCACCGTGCCCCCATATGGGCAATGGGGGTGAAGTGTCTTGCCCAAGGACACAACGCGGTTGCCGGAGGTGGGATTCGAACCGAGGACCTCTCGGCTTGCAGCCTGCATCTCTACCAACTGAGCCACCGCCCCCCCCCCCCCCCCTGTTCTATGAAATCCCTATCTACAGCAACACTAAACCATGCGGAAAATTAAAATCTGTTCCGGAAATCGTTGACGGACTATTTTTAAATAGAAACGAAATTTCACTGGAATTTTCTACAAATCGTCCCCTGAGTTCCAATGTGTTCTATGTGCCTACTGGAACTCAGCGGACGAAATAGTGCAACGCAATTACAAATGAAAATCGTTCATTGAGTTCCAATGTGTTCTATGTGCCAGTTGGCGCATAGAACACATGGGAACTCAGGGGACGAAACAGTAACACGAGTTGCCCTCGCAAATTTGTTTAGCTATAAAATCTGTTGTTTCAGTTGATATATATAGTTGTCAAATGAATTGCGGAGTCTCCTTCTAAAAAATGTTTTATAGACGTGAATGCGTGTAATAAACACAGAACGACACACGCGTGTGAATGGGCTAATCGAGATGGTACTTGTGCCATCGCGGAAGGTTAAAACTACAGTTCTGTGGCCTCCCGTTTTATCCTTCCGCGCTGGCACTCGTGCCATATGGATTAACCCATTCACACGCGTGTGTCGTTCTGTGTGTGCTCTGTTATTAGTTACGGGAGAGTGCCTACATGCACTCTCCAATAAACCTCAACAAGGCAAATGCGTTGGAACAAATTGTGATTACCCAAAATAATTTAACACTGCGCCTGTTAAAGATTCTGTCACTTCGGTCGGGAATCAATCTCAACAAACACGGGAGATCGAGGCAGTGGAATGTATGACTACAAATCCCGATTCGGTGTTTCGATGCGTGGCACCTCTAGCGCTCGTTGTGCCAAGCATCGCTAATTTATCGGAATTTTTATCGTATTGTCCTACTACCAGAAAAAGCTATCTACATCACTCTCTGAAGTTCCGCCACGCATACGAGTTGTTTTCTTGAACCTTTCGAAGGCCGAGACGTGAAGCGTTCTTCTACATATTCATGCAAAACCTGATGGCCGTCTTTAACCCTTTACCCAACGTACCCGGTGCTTCATTAATTAATTTTTTGATGATTATTCCTATAATAAGTGTTTGGAATCTAATATTATTGCGTCCGTGGAAATATTGCCCACCTGTGGAAAAGGACCAGTCAACAGCGACAGTACTGTACAGAAAGAAATGGACATGAAGTTTTTTTCGGCTGATAATTCAACACATGTTAACGTATATTTTTTATTCTAATGAAAACATATTTTGACGGTTTTCTTTTCTTGCTTTCTTGTTTTAGATGATTTCACATGTCTATTCGTTGGTCTCCATGGGATAATGTTGGTATTTAGTTAAAACTGTACACGTTCCAAAAACATAGAAACCATTCATTATTGAGAAAACATATCGTCACACAGGAATGCCACAGCAACTAAAGAGCACCTGTTACACATCAACAAGAGACAGACAAGCTGGTGACATCTGCGACATATTCATGCATCAGTGAATTAACGTATTGATTGAACGTACATGAGTACATGTCTTCGGTTATTTTCTAAATTACATGTATGTGATATTGAACATGCATCAGATAATAATGTGTACGTGTCATGAAGTCTCTTGGTTCATTTTAAGGCTTTCATAGCACTTCTCTGAATCGTCCCGGTGATCTATTTGGACGGATATGACGTAAGTAGCTACCGTAATGTTATAAGTAACATGACTACCTGCGCAACAAGCGTGTAGCATGGTTTTGAATATTTCTTGCAATCGTTTGAACGGGTAGTGGAGAGGAAATCTCTCGGATTCCTTTACCGGACTTCAGAGGCGGAAGGGGCTTAATGAAAATGCTGGGATGGGAACAAATTCCAATACGCAGTAGACCTACTATGGTTATGCACGGTTGGAAATAAAAGTGAAGAACGGATCCATAGATAGGTTATTTCCTTAACACCCCAGTCCTAAGGGCGTTGGCAAAAGTGTGTGAGGAGAGTGACACTGATTAATATGCAGTCCCTTCGAAACAGCTGTCAAATCAGTCACAAGTTAAAAGCATAAATAAGAGATGTACGAATGGTCCATTCCCATTAGACCAATTCCCTTTAGACCAATTCCCACGAGGCCAATTCCCAAAAGACCAATTCCCCTTAGACCAACTGATGTGTTCTACTTTTAAAATAATTCTATATCAATAATTTGATATATTTATAAATATTTATAAATGTATTTAATGTTATTGATATTCAACCCTGAAAATAATCAGTCTGTCATTTGCAGAATGAGGTCCCCAGAGGGTGAATTTCCCTGATGCTATCCCATACAGTGGGTCAGTTTAAGCTATGGGTACCTCTTTCTGTTTATATTTGACACCTTGATTCAGATTGAGATTCACAGAGGGTAAATTTAGTGATGCTACCCTGCTGTGCAGGGTAGCATCACCAAATTCACCCTCTGGGGGCCTCATTTTTCAGATGATAGTCTGCTTATTTTCTGGCTTGTTGATATTTTATAGATGTTGGGCAGATTTTTCATAACAATTGTTATAGTAATCACACACTTTCAAAGTCTGTGATTCTTTTTATTATTTTTGTTATCAAATAAAGTGCTTACCAATAAATAAATGTTTTCTTATTTATCCTTAATCAACCCTTAATCAAAAACAGTATGTAGTTGGTCTAAGGGGAATTGGTCTTTTGGGAATTGGCCTAAAGGGAATTGGTCTAAAGGGAATTGGTCTAGTGGGAAGACACCGTACGAATAAACAAGTCTGCCCTTTTGGTGTGCAAGTCACGGTCTGATTACGGTACAGTTCATATCATCTACATTCTAAAATCAGCTAGGTTAAAACTCAACCCACACCAACTGGACTGAGTGAATATGAACCCAGTTGGGTTCATATTCACTCAACCCGGCTGATTTGGGCTAATGTTGGGTTAATTTTTAATCCAACTGGTTTTAGAGTGGACTCTATCCATATTCCAACCCGAAGGCAAGACACTTAATCACGATTGCCCGTGTGTGGGTGCAATGTGAGGCTGTAGCACTAAGGCGTAATACACGTCGATGGCACACTTGCCTTCAACCGCCTCTTGCTTCATAGAGTACAGTCGCCGTGGACTGGTCGTAATCCACGCGTCGGCAGTGATGTCCACGCACACGTTTACCAGGCAATATCATCATCAGTAAAATTTTAATTAATTAAATTTTTGATGATTATTCCTATAATTAGTGTTTGGAATCTAATATTATTGCGTCCGTGGAAATATTGCCCACCCGTGGAAAGTGACCCGTCCACGGCCGCCGTACTGTATGCAGCAGCTTCTAACTGTGCTCCTACAGAGTTAGAAAGGTGGAGAGTCTGACGTCACGGAGACGAATAATCTGTTCAACAACTATAAATATATAAAATGGTTACCACCACCGTGCTGCCCGATGGTTCTCTCCGGGTACTCTGGCTTCCTCCATCTATGATACTGTCCTTTACGATAACACCCTGAAAACTCCAATAAATAAACATAATTTATCTCTTCATACTGAGCAAATGAAGTGTATTATGAATGAAAGGATTTTAAGTTTGCCGTTAAGGGTTTTTTTAAACAAATTAACTGTCCTTGTACTTGGGTTTTTGTTAAGATTGTTTATATAATGTGGCTTTCTTTAATACGATTGTAATGCTTCTCAGTCCAGTTAACAGATATATCAAATTCTGCTTATCTTTCAAAACTTGTATTCGCCATTGTGACATGCTAAATTCTGGTTAAAAGTTAAATATAGAAACCATCATTAATAATTAACTTTTTGTGTCTCATGAGTAGAAAATATCCAGACCGACTGAGGCATGTTAGCAATATTTGTAGCAAAATGATCGTAGCTTACTTGCTTGTGGTGCAGTACGTGGAGAGTGGATTGTAACAAAATCACCCGAGGAAAAAGTTATCACCCAAAGTACCACTTTCAAATCCTGTACATATGGGCAAAAACACTAGCAATGTTTCAGCCAATGGTCCTCCGGGTTTAACCCTGAGGTCTATTGGCTGGAACTTTGCTTGTAATTGTTATGCTTTGCAACAAATTCGCAATAATTATTTGGGTGGAATCTCCACTCTGCGGTGATTTAATGGTAATACACTCTCTACGTACTGTAGGTAAAATGAGGCAATAATAAGTTGAGCGTCGAAGGCGCGCAGTGACGGTTCGGGGCAAGCCCCTTTCGATCTTCTCTAGCTTTAGAAGATTTTTGCATCAACTCTTGTCGTGGAATGAGAGGACAGTGCACGGGAGAAGTAGTTTTTTCTGGCTTGGCTAGTCTGCCTCTTACGTTATTTATTGTTGATGCCGTCATGAGTATAGTAAAGCTATTTTGGCTAGAGTTAAGGCGAATTTGTCATCCTCAACAGAAAGGCCCTTGGCATATTTCCACCAACCCGAACCTCCTTGGTTCGGGGACAGGTCACAGGTCTACTATTTGTCCTATTTGTCCAGGACCTTGATTCGTTCCGAGAACGTTTACGATAAAAGGCATGGAAGGGACACGGGACCAACGCTCGCCTCCCCAAGGGTGGACGACCAACCCCAGAGAGGGATTGAAGGATGAGAAGATCCATAACATTCATAATGCTTCCACAACAGTTAGAGGTTCCATAGCGGTTATTTAAAAATGTCCGGAGTATTGTCGTGTCTTCAGGAAAGTAAAAGTCTGTCACTTATGGTCTGTCGTTTGTTGGAGCCTTCCTGGGCATGTCTGCATTGGGCTCTTTTGTTTGTCTCTCCTGTAGATAAGGTTGGTATGTTGATCATCAGAGTTTGTTTGCTATTTCTGTGTGGTCCAGTTGTGTCATTTGGGTGGGTGTAGTCTCCTCTACGGTCTTGTGTCGGTACACACTAAAACCTAAAGTGTTTGAAACTGACACTTTCAAGGTGTTAAACCCATTCTAACTCTTAGGGTTTGATTTTAACACTCAAAGTGCAATGCTTTAAGCACTTAGACATTACAATCGTCAGACATCTGAAACTTGAATGGATGGCACTTCCCATGTGTCTTGCATTGGTGGTTCTTCCAGAATCGTCCATAATTTGATTTGCGCTTGTGGGTACATAATTAAAAGGACACAACGCAGATGACGCGGATCAGGCTCGAGAGTTCGAGCCTGATCCGCGTCATCTGCGTTGTTTCATTTTAAGTGTCGCGACATTACACTTGTCAAGTGGTATTATTGTAACACCTGTCAAGTTCTGGGATATCTACACTTGAACAAAGTGCTAGTTCAGCACTTAGTAAGTGTTAAATACAGCACTTCAAGTGTAGTTTTTAACACTTTAGTTTTTAGCGTGTATCTTGGTAAAAATGAGGTAGATATCAAGGTACCTCAAAACAAAGAAGGGGAAGTGAGAGTAGACCAATGGTAGCGTTGCCATTTCGCCATCTGCTGCGTTGCGATTATCATCCAATGGACTTTGTTCCCGATTTGCCGTTTTTTCTTACACCAAATTATTATTGCCTGATTATTTTGGAGATGAGAAATTTTCAAATTTTGTTTGCAAAATATATTTTATAACACCTAAATGGGTTGAGCTCGAATAAACGAGGTCGGCTTTTATTTGGAAACCAAAATTGAAAAAGTAAGATGTGAATGGAAACTTTTTGTAAATAGTTGACTGGTTCATTGGGAAGAGGGGTTAACCCACTCCCTGCACACTGATGGCGAAACATCAAAATTTCAGACCGCAGATGTTTCCCATAATGCAACTAGGAATTTAATCAATTTAATCTCGTTTGACGGAGCTCATTGAACTCTGTCAAACATGATTGAATTGATAAAATTTCTAGTTGTATTATGGGAAAAGTTGCTGCTTCAAATTTCTGTATTTTGATTTCAGTTAATATAATCCCCTTACCCACCATGTCACGAAGACCATACGTGCCTAACAATTTTTTGAATAACTGAAAAGCTCAATTATTCCCTTACTGGGACGAGCAGAAAAAAATGGTCTTGAAATTTTTGCGTGCAGCGCTTATTGGATATTCCCGTTACGTCCTTGGTAGAGTTTCTTATTTAAAAAAATGGTATTACTTCGGTATCGGCGATACACACACGCATTCGACACGTGAACTCTCCGTCGATATTAGCAATTGTCGATTAAGGACAGAATGCATAAAACTGCAGAGCAGCATCAGTGCATTCCAAGTGGATAATTCGTTGATTGAGACCCCTCCTGATTTGCCGAACGGGGGCAGGTATGAAAGGTGGGTTTGTCGTCCAAATTAGATCAATAAGGCAATTTCATATCTGTGCGTGTCCATTGATGATATTTTAATAAACATGGTTTTATGAGCCAGTCCACGTTTAGGTTCGGTTACTTTTCCAACTCATGGCTGACAATTTTCGTCATGGGAAGAGATTTACGAAAACGTTAGCTCCCCTAAACGTCCTAAAGCTGTCAGTAAATTTAACGCAAAGGGTGGGGGGGCGGTGGCTCAGTTGGTAGAGGTGCAGGCTGCAAGCCGTGATGTCCTCGGTTCGAATCTCACCTGCGGCAACCGCGCTGTGTCCTTGGGCAAGACACTTCACCCCCATTTCCCACATGGAGGCACGGTGTCGTTGCGTACTCAGGCGTACTGCACGTCGATGGTGCACCTGTCTACATCCAATACTAACCCTGCTTGTGTGGAGTTAGGAAGTTGGGGATCTGACAGTTGCTCGCGGTTGCTCGGTGGTTCTTTCCGCGTACTCCGGCTTCCTCCACCCGTAAAATTGTCATGGTCATGATTAGCCATTACATTTGTACAGAAATATGTGGCCTTAAACACCAATAAACAAATAAATAAATAAATAACACAAAGACTATGGGAATTCCATATTAAAACTGAAATTTCGAAATGTTACTGAATTTGTACTATCGATGTGTGTATCATTACACACACTATGGGAAATGTCCTGTAGAATAGATTAAAAATCCAGAAGCTAGCTTTTTTAAAAACTTTTTCCCAAATTAGTTTGAAGGTTTACCTGTTATTGCTCTGTTGAAAGCCACTCAAAAATGAGAAAACGTCTTTTGTCTCTTCGTTATGTCAACAGAGTTCACATCGTGATATAAAAAAGGACACTGTCTGTCCATTGATATAAAAGAATAGGAGTTGAGATTTGCTTATTTTTCCCTGGAAAGAATAAAAACTTACAAATTACTGTAAAGACGCATTTGCTAAACAAAGAGCCAAAGTGAACCTTAATGTTGGTTGATGTGACACTGACAGATATTCCTAATAACGCATTATCTGTGAACTAAGGGCGTCAAATTAGCTTGCTATAAAAAGGCAAGTTTCCGTTTGTTACTTTAAATAAACGAAAACAACAGACAGCTCTCGGAGCTGTCTGTTGTTTTCGTTTATTAAAAGTAGCAAACGGAAACTTGGCTTTATTTTCTATTGATGTCATAGCTGTTTTCTCAACAATTAATTGTTTCATAATTGGACCTTCCTCGCTAGTCCGGTAATTTCAAGGGAGATAATTTTATCAAAAGTCGATTTTTATGAAGATATGAGTCAGGGATGTGAGATCCAAAAATTGAAAACTCATTACCTTTCCAGCTACACTGCGATTTGTTGTAAGCGGACCAAAGACCCCATCGGGCCTCTCCCCACTACTGCCAGAAAAAGACACACTCGAACACTCCCACACCACCCTCACCTCCACCCCTTCCCCCTCCCCACCTATGTAACGACTGTGTGGTATTCAAGTAATAAGAACCTGTCAAATAATTGTTTAACTAACATGGCCAGAAGACGATACCAACAAAAACATTCTTAACAGCTAAAAATTATTCACTTTCGGCTAAACACTGATTATAGCCTCCTCATTGAACGAGCTCTCTTAGCTCGATCCAACGAAAGGTTATAAACTATGTTTTGAAGGCTAAAATTGTAAAAATTAAAATAAAATTTGATTCTGGCAAAGGGTTAAGGCAAAATGGCAGAATCTTACGTAATAACAGGAGTTTTTTGACAATTCAAATCTTTCATAACTGATATCGTTTTACACTACTATGACGTATTCTAGACATTTGACTGACGGGAAGGGACATTCGTAAACCGATTACAAGACACTTTTGCACAAATAACATGCACCATTGACAGGCTGCGCATCAGTGTAGCACGGACAAGACAAGTCGACACGCAGCGTACATGTTAACCTGCATTACCAACAGATGTTACAACCAATTGCAATATACTAAGGTGACACCTTGTCCGACGCAATTTGTAGACGACGCAAGACAGCATTCAGGTTTCATAAGCTGTACATGTATTTTGATAAATTTCAGTCGCTGGTCGTTGTATATAATAGTAGAGAACAAAATCAAATTTTACCTATTATTCGCAAAGGCGCCCAATGATGAGCAGTGCCCTAGATGCTGGAGTTGCAAGAGGGACGGTACGCCCCCGCGAAGCTTTGAGATTCGATTCGATTTCGAATCTTAAGTAGATATTCGGTTCGATTCGAAATCGGCTGCCGATTTGTTTCCTCTCGAATCTTTTTCGTCAGAATTTTGCTTGGTATTAGTCATCTTCATTGTCTCACAAACAGTGCCGTATTAACCCATGGCCGGCCCCTTAGGCTTTTAGGTCTTTCAGCCTCGGTGCCCCCTCCAGCACTCTCAATTTTTCACTCCACTAGAGCTGACAGCCTGACCCTGGTGCGGCAGGCACTGTGCCGCAGTACATAGCCCTATATCCATTTTGCGGGTCGCTTGAACAATTCAACTCACAACTTGACATATTATTTAAATGAGTATTAAAATAAAGTAATGTATATTATTAGTTACACAGTTTGTTGGTGGCCTAATATGGTATATATGGTGTCAGTTAATTTCATATTGGACGAGAGCGAAGCTCGAGTCCAATATGGAATTAACTGACACCATATATACCATGTCATATTGGACGAGAGCGAAGCTTGAGTCCAATATGGAATCAACTGACACCATATATACCATATTAGGCCACCAACACACTGTGTAACGAATATATATTACTGACTGCTGCATCGATGCACAGAACTAATAACAACAGCGATCGAAATTAAATGAGAGAATTCTCACAATGTGTTCACGTGTCTTTGCCTTGTTACAATTACAGGCACTCTGCCATAAATTGTAGCAAGGCAAATTCAAACATACCAAACAGTTTCATTTTCGAAGGTAACTTGACACACATCCACAGAATATCAAGCCTTTTAAGTTGCCTAACCTGCACTTCAGACCAAATATGGGCTTCCAACACTCAATCTTTCAACTTGAAGCGTTTATCGGCTGCCGCCATTTTGAATTTTGAATAATCAATGAACAAAGGGGAGATTACCCATAGCTGTCAGCGTATATTGCTGTTGACAAGCAGTATATGGTTTTATATGCAGTCTGCATGTGTCGTCTTTGAACCAATGAAATTCCCAGATACTTGTAGGAGGTAAGATATAAATATAAATATAGTGTACTTATGAGTGTATATATATGGATAAATACATATAATACATGATTCGCTACTGCGTTTGAGTTATTAGAGTCCTAAGTGCCTCAGCCTGGTCAGCCTTATGAATAATACGGCCCTGCTCACAAAATGTATAGTTCAATAATTTTGAAATAAAAGATTTAGTGGAACTTCCGATGCATTAACATAAAAAACATCTGCACTCATGCCACCAGCCATGCTAATTCCAATATCACTAATCCCTATCACTGTTAAATACAAACTTAAGGTTTCCGTGCAAGCAATGTCGACGATAAACTATAATCCTTACAGTGTAATATTCCAAATATATCATCAAGGCATGCCTTCAACGAAGGCATACCTTGATGATGCAGTTAGATTATTTCACTAGTCTGAACAAATCAGGTTCATAGTACCTCGACCCCCATTGGTCATCTTCAAGACGATACTTATTCAATTTGAGGTTCGATTCGATTTCGAATAATAGACGTGATTCGATTCGATTTAACCCTTTACCTAACATGAAAAGCAGACGACACTTGCCAAAAAAATTCTTGAATAACTAATTTTTTTCATTTTTTGTCTCAAAAACATAGGTTATGACCCCTCGTTGGAACGAGCTCGACGAGCTCGTTCCAACGAGGGGTCATAACCTATGTTTTTGAGACAAAAATGAAAATATTTTGAAAATTAATTGGCGATTTTTTAGAATAGCGCTGGTCGGTTTTGGCCGTTACGTTGGGTAAAGGGTTTTAAAAATGTATGATTCGTAGGTCCCTAAGGGGCGCTAGCACCCCTACCTAGGAATTTGTGAGAACTTTCTGATACTGTTGATTTTTTTTTCTACTTGCGCGATTCACTATAGAAGTAATTGTCAATTGTCAAGTACTATCGTTGCGACATTGTGTTGCTCATGGGTTTGAGCACTGGACTTCTGATCGAAAGTTCAACGGCTCGATCCCGGCCCTCGTTATCTGTTTTGTGTCCTTGGGCTCGAAATTTCAAAAGTTCGACGGTTCGATCCCGGCCCTCGTTATCTGTGTTGTGCCCTTGGGTCGGAAATTTCACCCCGAATGCCGATGTGGAAGCACAGTGGCGTTGTGTACTGAGGTGGCGTAAGGTATGACGACGATGTACTTCCCTTCGGTCGATACTAAACCTGTTTGTGTCCTGTTAGTAAGATGGAGCGTGCGATAGTTACTTGCTGTCACTCGGTGATTCTCCGTGCTTCCTTCACACGTAGCGATAGGACCGTGGTTGTTACAACTGTCGTTAAACTCTAATAAACTAACATATGAACATGAACTCAAGCACATTACCACTTTAGACATCTTTTTGAAAAAAAATCAGAGTTAAGGAGGGACAGATCCCTATATATAAGAATGGAAAGTCAAGACAAAGAAATTTCCGACAGAAAGTGGCGATGCAAAAGCATCACAACGTGCCACAAAGGACAGGCGGCGAAGCACGGCATTGCTATTTAATCATCCAACGAAGTTGGAAAGACTAATAGCGACCGTAAGCCTGTTTTTTTCGTAAGACCTGATTTTTAAGATACTTTCCCTTCATCTACAGTTATGAAATTTGGCACACCCGTTTTCATGAGTTTGAAATGGTAGGACAATGTTCGGTAGAATTCCTACAAGTAACAAGGACACAGTTTTCGGATGTTTGCGTGCGGGAATGCGACCGTTTGGACGGGGGTGGTGTAATTGTTTGGGCAGGAATTTCCTTGTACCATCGAACGCAGTCTTCATCGATGGTAATCTGAATGGACAGCGATATTGGGACGAAATTCTTAACGCGGTTATTGTCCCGTTGTTCAACGCTAACGTCGGATTGCAGTTATTCCAGCAAGACAATGCCCGGTGTCACGTGGTGCGTATCTGTCGTGACTTTCTTGAGGAGCAGAACATCGAACTTCTTCCCTGGCCCCCACTTTCGTCAGATTTTTCGTCAATCGAGCAACTCTGGGATCAATTGGACCGTCGGGTACGACTTTATGATCTTCAGACGTTAGGCGATTGACGTAATGTTCTAAGGCAGGAGTGGAACGCAATACCACAGGGTGATATCCAAAGACTTATCATGTCCATGCGCCGTCGATGTCTTGCCATCCAAGAGGCAAAACGGTGGACATACACGCTATTGACTGCATGTGTTAACTTTTCATTTCACCCCATGTCTGGATTGCGACGTCCTGACGTGAAGCTGGCAACAGTAAGAACATGAAATTATGCAAATTCATACAGCAAGACTAGAAATATGAATTTACAATAATTTGGGATTAAAGTCGATAATTCTAAAACAAATTGCTGCTCTAAGTTTATTATACTTTCTTTTTTGACTCAGTAAATATCAAGGTCACTGTTAAGAATAACATAGATTAAATTTAACCGTATTTCTGTTCCAAGGCTGAATATTAATGGTGCGGTGGCTTCACAAAAATGAAGGAAGAGCAGATACGCCTTTCTCTAACCAAAGAAGGGTCGGTACTGGCATAGTGTAATTGCTGAAAACAAACAAATGGGTTTTTCGTTTTTTGAAATTTAACCATTTGGACCCTGATGGTATTTGCCAGTTCAGAGATGTCATGTGGGAGAGTCTATATACCTTACTTGGGGAAGACTAATAAATGTTTTCAGCGTGCAGCCTTAGGGCTGCACAATGAAAATCTTGATTGGTCTAAAATAGAAATTCACTCCGCAGCTATCTACTTTTATAAATTCAGGTTGTATCACGATCCTGAGCCGGAAAAGTGTTTTTTCGGATCCAAAGTGTTAATTGCGGTATGAAGGTTAATGTTATTGGGAGGCTTTGTCTTGAGACTCCGTTTTTTTATATTATTGCCGCTAGAGGTCAATGTACCTTGACTGAGAGTTCCAGAATTCTTCTTGATAGCAACAGGTTCATTATTAACGAACCAAGACTTTAGCAAGAGGACTGGAACAGGATTCTAGTCTTCATCTGCGCGGTTTCCCTCGGCTTTTGCAAATTATAAATATGCAGCGGCCGAGGTATAAAAGCCATTTACCAACCAGCCTGGTTGGGCGAGATCTCTAAATCTCGTGGTAAATCGGTTGGTCTGTGTGCTAGAGGTCGAGGGTTCGAGCCCTAACTCCCGCACTCGATCTGTTACATTAGTGCCATGACTAGCCCTCATCACTTGGTGGCATTGTCCGTGTTGTGGTCAGGCACTGCGGATGTTTCGAGTGCTGCGAGGTGGAATCTGGGGTGAGATTTACGATGGATGAGTCTCAAAGAACGGGAGAGTAGTGTATCGTTAGAGATATTAAAACCAGCCTGGTTGGTCCGGATTGCTTACTCTCGTGGTAAACCGGTCGCTTTGTGTGCAAGAGGTCGACGGTTCGAGCCTAGCCCCCCCCCCCCCCCCCCCCGCACTTCTCTCTCGATTTGCTCCCGTGACCAGACCTCAGCAGTTGGTGGCACTATGTGTGTTGTGGTGAAGCACTGTGGATTTTTCGACCTCTCTGGGGTGAAACTGGTATGAGATTTAGGGTGAGCGAATCTCAAAGAACGTGAGAGTAGTAGCGTTCGAGTTTGAAAAACCGTTTACCTGCCAACCTGGTTGATTGGAATCTCTTATTTTCGTGGTTTGTTTTGTTTCATTAATGACACTTTCGGCAGCCAAGATCAGCTCGTGTCGGACAGTTTTACGGGTGAATTAACCCTTTACCTTACATGAAAAGCAGACGACACTTGCAAAAAAATTTATTGAATAACTAATTTTTTTTCATTTTTTGTCTCAAAAACATAGGTTATGACCCCTCATTAGAACGAGCTCGTTCTAAAGAGGGGTCATAACCTATGTTTTGAGGCAAAAAATGAAAAAATAATGAAAATTAATTAGCGATTTTTGAGAATAGCGCTGGCCGATTTTGGCCGTTAAGTTGGTTAAGCCGAAGTACCCCGAGAGAACCACCCAGCAACGAAGAGCACCTGTCAAACTCCCCAACGTACTAACTCCGCACAAGCAGGGTTAGCACTGATCGAAGATAAGTGAACCATCGACTTGCAGTACGCCTTAGTACACAGTCCGACCGTACCCCACGCCGGTGTGCAATCGTCGGTTTGAAGTCCAATACTGTAACCACTGAGCCACCGTGCTCCATTTCGGCTCATCGAAAAAAAAATCCCAGGCGTTTTCTAGGTACAAGTTTGAAAAATGGGAGAAATTACTGGCATTGCGGCTGAAAGATGGTTTTAGACCGACATTTCGATAACTAACTCGTTTTGGAAAGCAAAACGATGGAAATATAATTTATTGCACGCCTATGCTATTATTTTCATAAAATACACGCTTTTTCTGCAAAGGCCGAAGCGAACCATATTTTTTTTGTATTGTCCTTGAACAATATACGGATCACGTGCGCGAACTATCTAACTATTTCTTTTTTTACGTTTGAGTTATTTTTGCAATAATTTGTGTTTCTAATAATTTTTTAGTAAACTGTAGGCATGCAATAAATACAGAAAAGCATACGGTTTCGAACTATCATTTTTTACCGCACTCGATCGATTTCGGTGGAGGGAAAATATTGAACAAGAAGCCAAATGCTTCGAGATCAATATTATCCCTCCGCCAAAATCGATTAATATTTTTGTACTGCAGGTGTGCAATAAATACAGAACAGCATACGCGGTCGAACAGTTTTTGGCCTTCGGCTTGTCGTTCAATATTATCCCTCCGCCCAAATCGATCACGAGATCGATTTGGGCGGAGGGATAATATTGAACGACAAGCCGATGACCAAAATCGATTGAATGCCGTTCTGTCTATTTCCCAATCTGAATACTGTCAAGACATTTGGGGCTTGCATCAAACGCTGCCGGCGAAAAGCTGTCTACACCCGTAACATTAAAATATCCTCTTTCTTGTAGCTCGTATCCATGGGGTATCATGAAGTAAATCGAGACATTTATTTTCAGATATTTAAAGGAATACTCAAGATCTGTCGTCGTCTCCTTTTACAAGGTAAAGAGTTAAACGCTGTTGTTCAGTGCATTCATCAAGGTCGAAAACAAATCTCAACCAATTACCACTTCGTATAAAATTATTTTATTTTGCAACAACACGTTTCGATGTCGTTTTTTATGACAGCCACTTGTCAGTTTGGCACCATATAAGCAGCATTACTTACGTTCGATGTTATTCATTAACATGTGGAAGCGTGTGCGTAAATGTGGAAATTGCGGCTAACAGAAATCATCTTTGAAGTATTGTCAATACTGATATACGACACAATTATTTTTAACCGCAGATGCTGAGATCAACTCACTTTTAATGTTCCAACAATATTTTAGACAATGATACGGGAGATGGACGAGACTGATTTCATAGACATGCATGGTTTAATCAGCGGCGTTGCCACGGTGGAGGGGGTCTTGGGGTGCCCTCTAAACTTTCCGTTGTCCCCCAAACATCGGCCCAATAAACCTTCCACATAACATACTGAGCCCTAATCCTTTACCTAACATGAAAAGCAGACGACACTTGCAAAACAAATTCTTGAATAACTAATTCTTCTCATTTTTCGTCTCCAAAACATAGGTTATGACCCATCGTTGGAACGAGCTCGACAAAAAAGGGAAAAAATGAAAATTAATTGGCGATTTTTGAGAATAACGCTGGCCGGTTTTGGTCGTTAAGTTAGGTAAAGGATTAAAATGGTCCCCAACACACACGCTATAAATACTTCAGCTTTGGTCTTTGAGATGGTCTTTGAGTTAGACCAGTGACTTTGCATTTGGGGGGGGGGGGAGGGGGAGACCTAGTCCTAACTAAGATCCTCCGGTGGTTGCCCCCTTCTCACACTTCATTTTAGGGAAGTGGGAGGAAGGGGTAACAACCGAAGGATCCCAGTTAAGACTAGGGGAGGCCCCTGAAGCCTCATAACGCCCATCCAAATATCATGTGCTGTGCTGTGCTGTGCTGTGCATCGCATGGTGCCAAATTTTATTTTATTTTCTACTTACGTAATGTTCTGTTATGCTATGTCACCTATAGCTGTATTTTATTAATTAAATCCTTTCATCATAGCTCCGACTTCACTTAACTGTTTAAGCGAAATCCTGTGGCGAAGTCAACGACTGTACTTTGTGGATGATCATCTCCACCTCCAACAGCAATGATGTCTGTATCTCTGGAAAATCAAAACATTCAGGGTGGGTCATGATTGTATTCTCAAGATTTTAACACTTTACTCAGCGTAACGGCAAAAACCGGCTAGTGCTACTCACAACAATTGCCATTAAATTTTAATTATTTTGTTTCATTTTTGTCTCAAAAACTTAGTTTATGATCCCTCTTTGGAACGAATTTTGTTTACTAGAGTCGACTGCCTTTCGTGTTATGTAAAGGGTTAAGGGGCACTGCATCATATTAATAGCGTTCCTACGTCAATTTGAAGACAAAAAACAACAATGGCCTAAGAAAAAAAATAGCTTCCCCCTCCCCTCCCCTCCCCTCCCCCACCAAGATTCCTGGACTTTTTTCGCCCCCATCCGCTTCAAATCCTGCCCCAAAACATAAATTATGAGTTTTAATGCGAAATAATAAGGTATGTTTTTGAAACATAACATGACCATTTTTATTTTTCCAAGATAAAAATCAAGCCTCGTCTTCTCTTTGTGTTGGGTAAAGCATTAAAAAAATAGAAAACTGAAACACGGTATTGTCCATCAACCCCCAGATCGACGTCACATCGGAAATAATTGGAATATGAAGATGCGTAGGCTCAAGTAGCAAATGTTACCGTCTGACGTCACCGCGCGAAATATTTGAAATGACGTCGCCCGTTTCATAATTGCTTCATCAATGGAGTGACAAGCAAGCCGCTTCATTTTCTGGATTTTTCATACGTGCAGCAGGTGGTGTTCCGGATAAAGAGTTGTTTAAATTGCAAACCTATTTACAGTTCGAACTAAGATGAAATGAGTTTATCTGTTTTATTGATTATTTATCCAGTGCCGTCGTGGGTACAGGGGAGGTTTATTTACTAAACCTATGATCGTTAAAAGTTCCCTTGAACAAGGCAACTTTTGACGATCATAAGTTTAGTAAATAAGCCTCTCGTATTTCACGATGTTGGGTTCGGGCTATGGGTAGTGTCTTATTGGAACATATACGTTATTGAGATGAGTTGACGGTAACATGGTCTGAGGTTTGCGGGTCGGAGCGTATGTTCAAGTGAGACGCGAAGGCGTCTCAGTTGAACATAAGCTCCGAGCCGCAAACCTCAGACCATGTTACCGTCAACTGAGCACGATAAATATTATGAGGTGTGCACTATATGATGAACAGAGAAAAAGATGAAATGTTGAGAAAACTTCCCAGTGGCGAAGCTGCGACGATCGGATGGCTGAACTGTCTCTTCTCCCACTTCTACGAATCACCGCTTATGACTCTTAATCTTAGTATGCGTTGCATTTTCCCCGCAACTTCTCTTTCTTCATCCTCCTAATTATTGCCATATTTAATTTCTCATCATACAGAAACTTGGCATCAAGTCACTCCATTATGCTTTGTCACACCAAAACTAGACTCTGAATGATTTCCATGTAAACAAAGTGGTTGTGCTTGGTGTCGCAGCAAGGCAGACGACTCTAGCTTGGTTCATATCGGCCGAGATCGGCGTCATATCAGCAGAGTTTAAAGTCATATCAGTCGAGTTTGGCAATTCTGGGAAAGACAATCATATCTAATAAATAACTGGAGTCAAAACACCCAAACCCGAAAATGTTCAACGATTTCGATTTATCATATACATAAATATGCATTAATTATAATAATGAATAATAATAATCATAAATAAATAACATTAACCATTTAAACCCTGGTTTCCTGGAGTGATATTGTCTTTGTGTACATTTACGGTGAGATGGGTTCGTTACAATATCAATATACAGAGAGGATAAAATAATAACTGCAGTCTGCAGCCGTCTGGCTGCAGACTGCAGTTATGATTTTATCACCAATGCCTCGTGGACAGACCTCTTATGAATGGGAAGAAATTATGCCTTGGACCGAAAAATCGGTCTTTCGAGTTCAAAGTTCTTTGTTTTGATATAACAACCCATCAATTTAGTCCGGAGATGAAACATAAGCTCTCTGTTTTGATACAGACAATAACCTTTACCCAGGTGTTAATTAAAACTAGTGGGCTGGGTGAACAGGAATAACCCCCAAAGTTATTATGTACATCACGTCACTTCCGGAGAGGTATTGTCTTGTATCCATCGTGACAATTATAGACAATTCTAGATGTCGATAAATATTCGCTAGATATTTTCAGCTACCTTATAAACTGTAATAAAAGTTATTTATTGTGGTGTGGTACGGTTCGGCCGCTGTGAGTGGTTCACTTTCCACAGGTGGGCTATATTTCCACGAATGCAATAATATTAAAATCCAAACACTAATTATAGGAATAATCATCAAAAATTTAATTAATGTAGCACTGGGTACAACCTGGTGCTTCATTAATTAATATTTTGCTATTGATGGGTTTTTATTATCTGGTAAACGTATGTGTGGACATCACTGCCCAAGCGTGGTTTACGACCAGTCCACGGCGGCTGTACTGGGTTTATTGCCATTTCATCAATTCCCATTTCTTCAACTGCCTCTGAAATTATATTTTCCCATTTCGTCAATTCCCACTTCATCAACAGAATGAAAATATGTTTTAAGAGACAAATTAATTTAGAAACAAATTAGTTTAGAATGCCTATTCTCAAGTAATTTGTCTCTTTTGAGTAACAAATTAGTTTAGAATGCCACTAGGCATTCTAAACTAATTTGTTACTCAAAAGAGACAAATTAATTTAGAAAGCCAACAGGCATTCTGAAGTAATAGTGAGTATGTTACTAGAGTATTGTGCTTTAAATGTTACCTTCTGATAGATATTTAAATGTTATATGTTACTTTTCCCCACTTATTATGTGTCGTAATCCAGTTGCTCTGAATAAAATATTTAAAGTGTTTTAGAGAGATGAAATTACAACTGTGTCTGCATGCCTATCTGGTGTTAATATGCAATAAAGTATAAAATAAGAAACTCTATTCTCTTTGTGCTGACAAGTCATTGTATAACCACTGTCCAAACATTCGTCTGACAAATGTCTGGAAAGTGGTTATACAATAAACCCTCAAAATATTGATTTTTCATCAACTGGCTAATTGCATTTTTAAAATGTATAATATGTAATTATAAAACACACCGAAAAAAAACCTGTTGATGAAGTGGGAATTGATGAAATGGGAAAATATAATTTTAGAGGCAGTTGATGAAATGGGAATAGATGAAATGGGAAGACACCCCGTACTGTACTCATCGTGTGAGGTAGTGGTGTGATTTAAATACACTAATGTGGATTTTCAAATTAAGTCACGGTGCGATGAAGTTTTTGTGGAACCGAATCCTGTGGTGGACGCTTGTGGTAGGCCTGTTCAAATTCCGTCTCCAAATTTTGCAATTGTTATTACCTCAGATTGATATGCATGGGTTTAATTCTGACATCCACATCAACAAAATGATAAGTGTTGAGGGATTTAACTGCCATTGCCTGCAGTCCAGTACGTGATACTCGAAAACGATATTAGAAATGACAAATGATAAATGTTATGTGCCATGCGACCTATAAACTACGCATGAAAAGAAACCTTGTGGCAGATGATGAGATCGTGACAATGAAATGTATCATTTGTTCATAATAGATGAGAAAGGTTTTTACAGAATTTTGTCGGGTGATGGAATTCGTTATTCTTAATACCAGCTGTATTGAAACGGTTAGTGAATTCGGTAACCGTTTAACCATTTAGTTATAACGATCCTTTTAATCATCCATTGCCGAAAATATTGCTGGGATGCTAAACTTCAATAAAGTAGCCAGGACCAAGATGGAGATATATAGAGGATATGGAATGATTTTTTTTCTCATATAATATTTTTGAAACGAGTCTAAGAATTTTCCGTTTTGGCGAGCCTCTGGCGAGCCCAAACGGAAAATTCGGACGAGTTTCATAAATATTATATGAGAAAAACACTCATTTCATATTCTATTTCTCATATGACACACACACGAACAAATTAGCCACTTGGTATGACTTTTTAACCCATCACCTAACTTGAGTTACAGGCGGCACTTGGAAAAAACATCCTTGTATAACTAAAAATTTTCATTTTTTGCTTCCAAAACATAGGTTATGACCCCTCATTGGAACGAGCGCGACACGCTAGTTCCAATGAGGGGTCCTAACCTATGTTTTGGAAGCAAAAAGTGAAAATATAAAAAAAAAATGAATGGCGTTTTTCTTGTAGGTAAAAGATTAATACAATATAACCCACCCTGAATGGGACAGATAATGTAAATTCTCCCTACAGAAATTATGCAAATATGACCCAGCTGTATTTTTTTAGCCAATCAAATTGTCCAGTTTTGAAATTGACCAATGAAAGCTCCCAACTCTAATTATGCAAATTATGAAAATGTGGCCCAGTTGTATTTTGTTCAGCCAATCAAATTGTCTTGTTTTGAAATTGACCAATGAAATTGACGGAAGGCTTTATTTATCACTGATTAATATGAAAACAAAATATTAAATGTTTTAAAGTGAACAAAACGGACGAGTCATATGATAATTGTGTTTATTAAATGCTTCCGTTAAAAATATAAGGAAATAGCGAAAACGTAGACGTCGTAATTTTCGTTTCGACCGAAACAAGACATACGATTACGTTATTTAAAAATCTTATTTTTCACTGTCAGTGAAACTGGCGAATCGCTGTGAAAATAGCATCAACGAACACGAAATAAACTTGCAAAATGTTATAAAAGAGAGGTATATTTACTATTTCATGGTGAAAAATTGTTGTTGTTTGTTGTAGTTGTTGTTGTTGTTGTTGTCGTCGTCGTCGTCGTCGTCGTCGTCGTTGTTATTGTTGTTGTTGTTGTTGTTGTTGTTGTTGTTGTTGTTGTTTGTGGTATTAAACAAATATACATTAACGGTTCTGTGTAACTATCAGCAGAGGCAGACTGGTCGTATGGCCCACCAAGAAAATTCCAGGGTCCCCCCCACAGGGGTCCCCAAAATTGATGCTGTCCAACACCTGTTGATGCGTAAAATTTCGTGAAAATGACCAAAAGGCGAAATGGACTTGATTACATAGACCTCCGGTGTATCGAAATGTTCTCTATGTAGACTACCATAGGCAGTCCACATACAGGACATTTCGATATCGTTTGATCGCTCAGATGAAAGGAAACAGCGTTTCTTCATTTCAAAAAATCAAAAGTTTCTCCGATTGAACCGAACTAGAGAAGATCTATTTGGTGTAACTCCGTCAGGGGCCGTTGGTTTTTGCTCTCAAGCTGCTCAACTTCCCGAGATCAAAAACCAAAGAATACAATCCAGATATATACCAGGGACAGACTATATTTGCCTATGATGGTTCTACCTCACATACCAGTCAAAAGTGGCACACTATACTTACCCGAAGAGACAACCAGCACAAGACAGACTATACTTGCTCATGAAGGTCGCACTGATCTCCAGTAACCCCAAGTGGCAGACTTTACTTGCCTGAAAACTCTACCAACAGGCCCCACCCTAACCCGACGCCTTTCATCCAATGCAGCGTTCAGACGTAAATCGAAAAATCCCATTTTACAGTCATATGGTCGAAAGAGGCTATTCTGCCACACTACTGTGCCTGTGAGCATTTGCCGAGCGCAAGCCATTTCTCTGCTTTGGTTTTGGGGTTGTTTTTTTTTGGGGGGGGGGGTGGGGGTGGGGGGGGGTCTTCATCTTTTATTCTTTTTTATTTTTCATGGGTTTTTTCTACTGTCGCTCGTTGAAAATTTATATTTCACCTGCAGGTCGCTTATGAAGCAATTATGGTATCCAATAGAAAACCATAGGTATCCTCTAGTGGTATCACACCATGGGAAAAGCTCAAAATGTAACTTTTGCAAATGTTGCATTACGAACACGAATCTGAAAGAATGTACGTTGTGTAAATCTCGAATAAACTATTTGGGCCTGATCACAAGGCCCGAGTGTTTTATAAGAAATAGATTTAACTGCTTGGACCTGAGGGGACTTTTCCGGTCTAGGAACATGATACGTCGTACTTTCATTAAGTGGGTTGGTTGCGCAGTGAATATGTGGGGTTGTTCAATCGACATTTTTAACGTGCAGGCCCAAGTCTGCACGTTGAAAATATTAATTGATCTATCCCCAAATAAAAAATATGTATTCTTCCAATTTATGTTATGGAACCGACCTGGAAGATACCTTCAGTGTTTAAGCGGATAAGTTACATCTCTGCCATGCCCGACCATTTTATACAAAATTTGCACAAGTTACATTCGACCTATCTTCCATTTGTAGCTCACTAACAAAGTTGTGTGAGCTTATGTCATGACCCGAGGCGCGTTGGCGTTGGCGTCGGCGTCAACACTTGTATTAACCCTTTACCTAACGTAACGGCCAAAACCGGCCACCGCTATTCTCAAAAATCGCCAATTAATTTTCATTATTTTTTTCATTTTTTGTCTCAAAAACATAGGTTATGACCCCTCGTCGAGCTCGTTCCAACGAGGGGTCATAACCTATGTTTTTGAGACAAAAAATGAAAAAAATTAGTTATTCCAGAATTATTTTTGCAAGTGTCGTCTGCTTTTCAGGTTAGGTAAAGGGTTAAAGTTATTGTAAGAGTCCTCTTGACTTTCCCATCTGTTACTATGCACCTCATACTGCTTCTATGGCTTACAATAGTCAATTACCCACAGACCCTTTCCCAGTGATAATTTTTCGATTTTTAGAGTGTTTTTGCAATGTTAGACTTTTTTGTAAGTATGGACTTAGAAAATATCTGACCTGTTTTGCTATACATGTACACGAATGGAGGCTACCACCGGCATGCTGTGCTTTTATATTTCAAGTATGTGCAAAATTCATCAATATAAGTCACCATTAACCCTTGACCGAACAATTTTGCATATTTGTAATAAGACTCTGTTTATTGCATGCCAAGCTTTGGTGAGCTAATGGGGTGAACATCCCCCTCTTGTCTGAATAACTTGATACAAAATATTTCCATTTTCTGTCATGATTGAGCCGTCAGCCGATAGCGAAAACCATACCCGGTAGAAGCGTGTACCGTTCCGATGGAGGTTGATGGTTTAAACGTTTCAACGTCAACTTCCAGAGACCGATGTCAAAGGTCTGAGCCTCCCACTCTAACCAATAACCTTATTTTCAAATGAAAAGTAACAATGAGTCCAGATATTCATTTCCTTTCTACGAGTGTTTGTTTTACAATGATCAAAGAAATATTTGGGGTCATTTC
The DNA here is from genome assembly GCA_031216915.1 of Pictodentalium vernedei. NCBI lineage: Eukaryota > Metazoa > Mollusca > Scaphopoda > Dentaliida > Dentaliidae > Pictodentalium > Pictodentalium vernedei. The sequence continues at coordinate 450,775,714 of CM062294.1, read as the reverse complement.
AGATAAATATGCAGAATCTCATATTTGACCGTACAAAACAAACATGTCTGTTTTGAGATCATTCAAACAATATAGCGTTATTAGCGTTCATGTGTGTGAAGCTCTCGAACTTTTGGAACACACAGTGTTGCAATTATAATTTAAATTTTCTCCTTCATTTTTGTAATAATATAATCTCTGCAACAATGACTGGTGACCGCTCGTTGGAAGATGCTCGACAAGATTTGAGTTGGATGATTGTAGCTGAAAAGGAAAAATGAAAAATGCAGATTTGAACATTTTTGTGTCATCTCCGACTTATATCGTCATGTAAATTGACTTTCGATCAAGTTATCTTCATAGAAATTATTAGATGAGTGATGAAGGGACAATTAAGACGCAAGTAATTGCTGAGAAAACACCTATGACATCAGTAGAAAATAAAGTCAAGTTTTGTTTTGTTGCTTTTAATAAACGAAAACAACAGACAGCTCATGGAGCTGTCTGTTGTTTTTGTTTATTAAAGTAACAAAAGGAAACTTTCCTTTTAAGGCAAGGTATTTAGAAGCGACTAGTTCACAGATAATTCATCATTAAAAGTATCTCATCTTTTTGGGGAGCGCGGTGGCTCAGTAGGTAGAGGTGCAGGCTGCAAGCCGAGAGGTCCTCGGTTCGAATCCCACCTGCGGCTATCGCATTGTGTCCTTGGGCAAACCACTTCACCCCCATTGCCCACGTGGGGGCACGGTGATGCTGTGTACTAAGGCGTACTGCACGTCGATGGTGCACTTGTCTTCAACCAATGCTAACCCTGCTTGTGTGGAGTTAGTATGTTGATGAGCTGACAGTTGCTCGCCGCTGCTCGGTGGTTCTCTCCGGGTACTCCGGCTTCCTCCACTCGTAAAACTGTCGAGGTCATGATTAGCCATTGTGCAGAAATATGTGACCTTCAACACCAATAAATAAATAAATAAATATATAATCACATCTTTTTATTCTTCCTAGGACAAAATTAGCAAATTCCACCTCCGCGTCTTCTATATCAACGAAAAGCACGGTGTCTGTATTATATGTCACAATATGCACATTGTTGATATAATGAACAGAAAAAAGGCTACACAACATCAAAAGATGGTGAAAACGCCGTTTTCTTATTAGCTGTGACTAGCAGCTCTATAAGTGGCAATGTCTGTCTGTCTGTCTGTCTGTCTGTCTGTCTGTCTGTCTGTCTGTCTGTCTGTCTGTCTGTCTGTCTGTCTGTCTGTCGGTCTGTCGGTCTGTCTGTCGGTCGGTCGGTCGGTCGGTCGGTCGGTCGGTCGGTCGGTCGGTCGGTCGGTCGGTCGGTCGGTCGGGTCGGTCGGTCGGCCGGTCGGTCGGTCTGTGACCAACGAGTTTCAAAACTCAATAACTTTTGAAATACTTGATGGAATGACTTTATATTTGGCATGTAAGTGTATCTTATTGATGTCTAGCCACTGTTCAATGCATGTGTTGTTCCAAATATTTTTCTTGGAGTTATGGCCTTTGATGGACTTAGAATTTTGTGAAATTGCACCACCCGTCGCAGCTACGGCGTCGATGTCGCGATTTTTTTTAAATGAGTTTCGACAGAGAATAAGAGGCAAATCTTTAATCTGATTGGGATAGAAATGTAAAAAGCCAGCGTCTGTATTTTTAGCTACGACTAGCAGCTCTATAAGTGGCAATGTCGGTCTGTCGGTCGGTCTGTCTGTCGGTCGGTCGGTCGGTCGGTCTGTCGGTCGGTCTGTCTGTGACCAACGAGTTTGTCTGTGACCAACGAGTTTCAAAACTCAATAACTTTTGCAATACTTGATGGAATGACTTTATATTTGGCATGTAAGTGAATCTTATTGATGTCTAGCAACTGTTCAATGCATGTGTTGATCCAAATATTTTTCTTGGAGTTATTGTCCATGATGAACTTAGAATTTTGTCTGTCGGTCTGTCTGTGACCAACGAGTTTCAAAACTCAATAACTTTTGAAATACTTGATGGAATGACTTTATATTTGGCATGTAAGTGTATCTTATTCATGTCTGGCCACTGTTCAATGCATGTGTTGTTCCAAATATGTTTCTTGGAGTTATGGCCCTTGACGAACTTAGAATTTTGTGAGATTGCACCACCCGTCGCAGCTACGGCGTCGATGTCGCGATTTTTATACTACTCGACAGAAAAATGCATCAAGTTTGTGAGATGATGCTTCATATTGATGATACAAATCCACTAACATTTCGAAATTTCACTTTTTATCTGAAGTTCCAAAGCCCTTAATGTTAAATTTACTGGAAGGTTTAGGAAGTTAAGGGGAGGTAATTTTTTGTGAATCTCTTTGAATGGCGAAAATTGTAAACCATGATTCATTTGGAATAGTTTATGTCGTTATACAAGCGAAACATTTGAACGCGAAAACCTACATTAAACATCTGCAAAAAAGTAATTCTTTTGTCATGTTTTGGTTGATAAGAGAAGATAAGATGGTGACTTTTCAAAACATGTTTGGTCTCCTGAAATCATAGGTGTGTGTAAAATGGTTTTATACAATATATATTAATTCGCATTAGGATCATCCATCTGTCCGAGGCAATCGTTTAACCCTTTTACCTAACATGAAAAGCAGACGACACTTGCAAAAAAAATATTGAATAACTAATTTTTTTCATCTTTTGTCTCAAAAACATAGGTTATGACCCTCATTAGAACGAGCTCGACGAGCTCGTTCCAATGAGGGGGCATAACCTATGTTTTTGAAACAAAAAATGAAAAATAATGAAAATTAATTGGCGAGTATTGAGAAAAGCGTTGGCTAGTTTTGGCCGTTACGTTGGGTAAAGGGTTAATGTTTCAGAACATACCAAGAGGATGTAAAACACAATAAGTGAATTGTGTTCGAAAGATAATTATTTACACAAAGGTTAATCTCCGATTTTCTCCTCAGTTTCAAGATTATAATGTATTTATAATGCCAACAGATCCAAGTATGATACTCTAAAACTATGATACAAATCACACTAGGTCAAATATTGATTTTCGAGATGTTCTCGGAAAGAGCTGCCGAAAAATCTAGTTTCACACCATGACACCAATGTTTTTCAGAAAAGATTCTGGAATCATACACCGAGGTTATCAAAATTAACCGACAAAGTCGTGATAAAAGCAAATAGTTATAACTTTCACCACGGCATTGCCGATTGCCGTGGTTAATGTCTAGTGCTGGTTCGAATCATATATCACAACTCTAGAAACCACCTGGGACAGATTTATACCAATGAGGAGGTCGTTGAATGTGCCAACTGTCCGACAACAGTACTCTGCCAATCTATGGCATGTCGAGACAAAGGAATTTGGGGTGTGTGACCCCCAGCATCCCCACCCAAGGCTTTACGCCAACGTCAATATAAGAAACCGATATTATCAATGATACCTTTATGCATTTTGATGGTAACTGCGCAATAATTCAGTCAAGGGTCTTTTATTTGAATTTGACCAAGTGGTTTAAGTCTCACACGGAGATAACCGAGTACCACATTTTGTAATCCGTCAACAACCTTTCAGTCTGTAATGTATAAACTTTGCGTATAGCAAAAGGTTGGCGGGCCGCAAGTACAGAACAGTCGCCGTGGACTGGTCGTAATCCATGCCTGGGCAGTGATGACCACGCATGCGTTTACCAGGTAATAAAAATCACCAGCAGCAAAATTTTAATCAATGAAGCACCGGGTTGTACCCGGTGCTTCATTAATTAAATTTTTGATGATTATTCCTATAATTAGTGTTTGGAATCTAATATTATTGCGTCCGTGGATAGATTGCCCACCCGTGGAAAGTGACCAATTCACGGCGGTCGTACTGCACATAACACAATAAACACTTAACTGGGTAACAAGATCAGTGATACTTTAGGGTTGTATGGTTAAATTATTTCTGAACCTCACCACAAATGCTACAACAATGATTGCCCCCAGTCGTTGAAAACGACAGTCCGTTATTACGACTCCATTCTGAACGTGTGGTTGAAAAACTATTAAACCACCACTTGCTAAATTAAACACCAGGAGCCAAAACTATAAAACTTTTACAATTGTATTTTCTAGAATTTTATTTTCTACCTATTAATATAACTGACTAAAATGAATCATTAGCATTTTCATCGGTTTCTGTTCAGTTTTTCTTTGTGTTAAGATAATACAGTACATAACACTTCAGGCTCCTTAACTTGGAAAAAATGCCCAGTTGTTTGTTTGACACAACTCACCACAAAAAGCCCTGTCTATAAGTATCTGTTTGGGGTTCAGCCTAACTTCCCTTTGATTATTCTTAGAGTTTTTAGGGGATCAGACACGAAACTTACTGAGTCAGGAGAAAACATAAATTAGGGTATCAAAGGAATGAAGATCCTTTAATCCAAGTCGGGTTCTCGTTGTCACGTTTTCTCCCTTATTGACTCGTCCGATGTCCGTATTCGCCCCTTTTTCGGATAGATTAATTAAGGAATAGTGCATGGCTTGGAGTTGACTACGCCCATATAGTGCCCAGTGAGGTGGTGTAGTTCCCGACACGAAGCTGAGGGAACTACACCGCCTCACTGGGCACTATATGGGCTACGTCAACTCCAAGCCATGCACTAGTCCTTATATTATATCGAACAACACGAAAATGCAAATTAACCAAATAATCTACAAACCAAATTGTAAACATGTAATGATATTTTTATTTTAAACAATAAAGGAGAAATGAGAATAATGTATGGATATTGATAATTGTTCGACACAATGATACTATTCCTCTCCTCTGTCAATGTCTCACTCCGGGTTCTGAGGGTAGATCACGACTCGTCTTCGACTCGTCGTGATATGCCCTTAGAACACAGAGCTCGAGTCTGAACTCGAAACTTTTATTTGAGGGGGAAAGCTGGCGAAACGTTTCTAAATGTGTGGAAAAACGGCACTGCATGCGGATATCCAGATGAATATGCGATTGGATCACCCAAACTGGTGCTCGTCTTTCTCCCTCACACAATTTATGCTCCTCTGTTTGTTCTCTGTTGACAAATGTCCCACTTTGGGGTTTCTTGACGTTTTTACGAAAGATTAAACACAGGCGCCACTTGTGACCTATGTCGAGGCAAACCGCGCAGATTATTGTGATCGAAAACTTTCCCAAAATGACGTCCGGTTTTAATCACTTCTACCTTTCGTTGGTGTTTATCGGCGAATCGGTTGTTAGCAACTGTTTTCTGAATTTATTCCATGAAAGAGCTGTTAGAGACTGTAAAAAGTACGTAGATTTTCGTCAAACTATTCTTTATTTTTTCTCGGGCTAAATTATTGACTTGTTGTAAAAAGGCTCAATTAGCCTAAAATTCCACTCGAGTTGTGTGACTCTCGCTGCGTCGGGGTACTGAGATGGCTCAAATCCCGACACACAGAATATCCCAACTACATAATCAAAGGCATGCCATCGTCAAAGGCATGCCTTTGATGATGCAGCTGGAATATCATTTGGTGTTATTTATAGTTCAAAGACTCAATACTTCTTGGAAATTAATTGGTGGATAAATAAAATATATACGAAGTAATCAAGATGCAGCTTCTTGTCTAATTAACACTTGCCATGCTCCAAATCGTTCATTGCTTTGCTACCAATTGTCCGAATAGTGCACCAAAGCCGATCATTTGAATGACCGGTTGTGGGTGTGACACATGTCCAATCATCAAATTGGGGAGTGCGGTGGAACAGTGGTAACGGCATTGGACTTCAAATCGAAAGGCCCACAGTGCCATGCCTACCAGGTGTAACTGCGTTATGTCCGTGGGCAAGGCAGTTAATCTAGATTGCCTACGTGTGGGCACTTGCTCCAAACCAATGCTAGCCTGCTTGTGCGGAGTTAGTTGGCTGAGAAGCCTGATAGTTGCTCGCCACTGCTCGGTTGCTCGATCGGGGTACGCCGAGTTTCTCCACCCGGAGAAAAGTAAAACTTCCAACAGGTGGTGACCCTGGCTGTCGAAAGTGTCTTGAAACCCCAATAAAAATTATCGAATCTAGTTTCGGAAGAAAGTACATGATTACTAGCGAGAGCGAAACCGATATCTAAGGCTGTAATTTTAACGACAATGTCCTTACTGAAAAAAATATTATTGCAGAGGTGGAGGGATGCTACACCCCAATCCCTTCGCTTCGCCCCTGGCACTACATAGCTATGGAGCAGCCTCTCGGTATATCGAAGCTAAACCACATACTAGTTTCATGTTTATGCTGCCACTTCCAAAATAAAAGGTTGTTACTTCGAAAAAAAATACGGTTGCAGGTCTGACAGTAATCGTCCCCTGAGTTCCAATGTGTTCTATGTGCCTACTGGTACATAGAACACATTGGAACTCAGGGGACGAGTTAGTGACAGTCTTGTAGCTACCATGCGGCGAGTGTGTTTGTTAGCTTGTATCAAATTCAGGTTTTCCGATGGTAAAGCTTAAGGTGAGTCTAAAGGGAATTTTCAGGCAAAGGGTTGAAGTAGAGATAAAAAAAATTAGATTTATTAGAATCTTATATATTGCCAAGAGCCAAAAGTTTACAAGTGGGATAATATTTAATTTTAATAAGTCAATATTTAAATATCAACCCACTAGAATTAACGACTGTCAAACTGAAGGGTAAAAATTGTTGTGTCTCTTCGAAATATACTCCGTAAGAAATATTCAAGGGTCTATGTCTTTCACACTTTGACTTCACAATAATCAAGGTCTTTAGGGTATTCGTTTTAATTTCTGATATCTCGAAGCTCTGTTGAAAAGCTTTTACAGTGCTATCCAAACAGGTAGGATGTAAACAGTTTTAGGGCTCGTAGATAGATCATATTGCAGACCCTATGGAGAGCTCTCTGAGATAATCTCTCCACAGGCTATGTTAGGGTCTGGTATTATCGCGAAATGTAGGCACCTTGTTTTTGCGGTCATCTTAAAAAATTTCCTCTAACAGGTACAGTACAGTCGCCGTGGATTGGTCGTAATCCACACGTGGACAGTTATGTCCACGCATCTGTTTACCAGGTAGTAAAAATCATCATTAGCAAAATTTTAATTAATGAAGCCCCGGGTTGTACCCGGTGCTTCATTAATTAAATTTTTGATGCTTATTCCTGTAATTAGTGTTCTGAATCTAATATTATTGGGTCCGTGGAAATATTACCCACGCGTGGAAAGTGACCAGTCCACGGCGACTGTACTGCAGTAACGAAAAGAAATTTGCATGGATTGCTGTATTTTCTGATGTTTATCACTACCACAAATAAGTCCTTAATGCCGCTGTGGTTTGCCCAACAATTCTAGCCGGAAAACGAGAGGCTCAGCCTTTCGAAATCCATATCAGGCCCATTTCAAACGAGGCTCAAGCGAGGTCATAGACGTCCACCGTTTTTCGAGGCGACAATTTTCAAACGCGTGTGAAAACTCGAGATTTTTTACGCTGAACATTCTTGACAAATTTCATATTTTTTTTGTTCCACTTCAGATGTTGTATTCAATTTTTAAATATCAGTTGTCAAATAATAAACAAATATTACAATAGCCAATCAATATTGGTTGTCATGTTCCGCCTCGTTTATGAGACTAGATCACCTGCAGCGTCATGTTTGGTCCAACTGATCTGATCTCGTAAACAATACGCAATTTAACAACTCATATGAATTGACTATTGATGTAATCTGACAAATAACCAAACTACCCGACAAGTTGATTTGAACGTTCAGAGTTTATCAAAATAGCTCTTGGACGAAACTGAGAGAATTTCTAAAAGCAGCATTTTGATAAAACTGGCCAGTGTTCTGTGGTGCATAATGTTCTCCCTTTTCCGGCCAACAAAGGCATTGAGTGATCATTTACTAAATTACGAATTCCCATTCCATTGATTGCTTGACAATCTTTATTATTAAGGTTCAGCAAGCTACCATTCTCTGTTATAATTTCAGACAAAGGAATATTTAGCCTCGAATAATTCTTACATCACAATTTTGATCAAAGTTGGTGTAACACAAAAGACCTTCTGTACTCTAAGTGTACCGACTCGTGACGTTCATATTTGGTGTAACACTAAAGAACTTCTCAACTGGGGGTGAACTGACTAGCAACGCTTGACGAAATTATTACTTTGGGGCACAAGATTTGATTTGCAAATCAATACGTTGAGTTACAAACGATAAAGCCACATGCAGAATGTTTGGTGAATTCCTTTTAGGTAATTCGTCAGCAAGAATAGCGCATTTTGGTACCAACAGTTCGTAAAATATGTAAATATTTGAGGCAAATAATTTGAAGATCATAGATGAATGCGGGATACTACCCTCTTTTGGAAGCTTATGCAATACGAATGTTGCCAAAATGCGTAGATGGACACATGTGTGGTTTTGTACAGCAATGACTGATGCAAGTGGAGAGAGCTGGGGGGGGGGGGGGGGTAATCCTTCTCCCTCGCCCCTAACATCAGATTTTATTGTGGTTTCTTTTTATATGTAGACATGTTGGGATTTTTTTTATTAGGGTTTAACGACACATTAACAACCAGGGTCATATCACGTCGGTGACAGTTTTACGGGTGGAGGAAGCCGGAGTACCCGGTGAGAACCACCGAGCAACGAGGAGCAGCTGTCAGCTATCCAACATCGTAACTCTGAACTCTGCACCGCGGCACAGGCAGGGTTAGATTGGTTGAAGAAACGCGCACCATCGACGTGCAGTACGACTTAGTACATAGCGTCATCGTGCCCCCATGTAGGCAATCGGGGTGAAGTGCCTTGTCCAAGGACACAACGCGGGAGCGCGAATCAGTCGCTGAAATGGTCACCCATCCAACTACTAACCGCGCTCGACGTTGCTTAATTTCGGTGATCTGACGAGAACCGGTTACCGGACGCCACCGCGCCCCCGACATGTTGGGGTATCTAAATGTTATAACTTGTTTTACATATTTAGGAGTGTCAGGATTTCCAGTCAATTATAGAAGGATAAGCGAATATCGCCTCTATTCAAAATTCTGAAATTCCATGCAGCAATTTTTTCCCTTAATACAATTGAAAATTAACCAATTCAGCTCGTTGAGCTCTGTCAAACAATATTGAATTGGTTAAATTCTATAATGCAACAAGAATTTCTACCAATTCGTCCTTGTTTGACAGAACTCATTGAGATATGTCAAACAGGACAATATTTAAGTGGAGTGGGTCTAAACAGAGAATAATTGTCAAACTTTCAAACTGATTGGGGAAAAAATGTAAAGAGCCAGCGTCTGTATTTTTATCCTACTTTACAAGGATATGCCTGATGTTTGTGAAATGATGCGCACATCGATTATACAACTTAGCTAACATTTCGAAATTTCAATTTTTATAGGAAATACACATCACCTTAGTGTTGAATTTACTGACAAATTTAGAAAATTAAGGGGAGCTAACTTTCCTCTAAATCTCTTCCAGTGATGAAAATTTCATCCATGAAGTTTTCGTTCAAATTTAAATCGATAAACTAGGTTTGTATATGTGGGGTAGATGACAAAATTACTGCTCTCCTTTGAACCCCGGTGACGCCCCCATGGCCACAGTGATATAGATGACTTTCAAGCTCTGATCACGATTTTGACATCACTTTCATTCATCGCGCATCGTAAGAATTCATATGCAAGGTGTAAATTGCCTCACTCAAGAGATGGGGGGGGGGGGGGGGGGGTCAGAATCTGTTCACAGCGTACTTTGAGCAATCTGAAGATATTCTCGATCTTCGACCAAGAGGAAGGCCCATGCGATCGGACCAAACTCTCTCGTTTCAGGTGGGTTTTTTTTCGACGTTGGAGGTCATGTTTGATGATACAAATAGAGTGTTAAATTTCTATAGTCATACAAATAAAACAAACATCACATAGTTATTATTGGAAACTTCAAATAGTATATTAAACGAATAACATCTTATACCCTTTTCATTTTATATCAGTCATCTGACAGTAAAATTAATTCGGGTCAGCTGACAATAAAATTAATGCTGAGAGTTGTGACCTCTCGTCTCCTCAAGGAATGTATGACATACTTTATTGCTTTATAAAGTGAGAGCGGAAGTGTTGGTGTCCTTCTGGTGAACTTGAATAAACTAGTTGACAGGCTGGTAACTATCTTTGGTGGGTGGGTGGAGGGGGTGGGATGGGGTTATATCCACGTCTATTATTGGAATTTGCCCTATAGTTTGTATGTTGGCATAATTATGCGTCTCGATGAGATATTCTACCCACGAGTCTGCGATCACTGGAATTAACTACCACAAAAGGCAATGTTGCGGTAAAAACCATGGCTTTGATCTCTCATTGGAAAGAGGTCGACGCCTTCGTTAGAAGTATGGGTCAGTTCAGTGGAGTAGCTACGGGGGAGCTGTCTGGTGGTTTGGCCCCTAATTGTTTTTTTAACATAGAGCCCCAAAATGGTCTACAATATAGGATTACACATACTACAAATGTTCTTAGAGCATCGCCTTTTGCAAACTTTTCTCGGAGCAGACATGGTCCTAACTGGGACCCTGCAGTCGTTACCCAATCCTCCAACGTCCATGAAGTGGGAGGATGGGGGAACACCCGGGGGCTCTTAGTTAGGGCTGGGGGACCTCAAGCCCCCAACGTCCTTTCAAATTCCATGCCACCCCCCCCCCCCCCCAAAAAAAAAATAATCTGGGTTGGGCATCCCCTATCGTGGAACCTTGGCTACGCTCATGGGGGTCAAAAGCTATATTTTAACCCTTTACCCAACGCAGACAATATCAAAAAATTTTATTTTAAAAATCATTTTTTAAATTTTTTCAAAACATTTCAACAAAACCATACCATGTGACCCCTCTTTGGAACGAGCTCGAGGAGCTCGTTCCAAAGAGGGGTCACATGATATGGTTTTGTTGAAAGTTTTCGAAAAATAATATTTTTTCACATGCTGAATTTGCATATTACGCGGGCGGATGCGGACGATTCGTTGGGTAAAGGGTTAAGCTAAATATTTTTTAATTGTTCAAGAGGTTTCTTTTGCATATAAAGTCGATTACAAATATTACAATACAACAACAACATCTGAAAACTATATCATACGGACGATCCCAAAAATTACTCTACAAAAACTTACACGATGCATCGTTCGGAAGACCACAAATCCTGCTTTCTTCTTATACCTGCAGAATACATGATATAGACATTTTCAAACATTGCTTTCTATCAACATCTGCCCAAAGAGTTTGCGAACGATCGCAAATACTGTTTTTATTCCACATCAGCCCAATGCATGCTTGATACGATTCCAAATATTGCTTTAACAATATATGTACAATATATGCGTGGATGATCCCAAACGTTCCTTTCTTCAAATATATATTTCATTCCTGATACAAACGATTCCAAATATTGCTTCCCACCAATACGGCCAATCCAAAATACTTTTTTCTACACAATACATGTTACAGACCATTCCAAACATTAGCTTCCAACAATATCTGCACAACGCATAGCATGAACAAATCCAGATATTGCCCCAATGTAGAAGAAATACAGAATACAGACGATTCGGAGAATTTCTCCCCGCCATTATCTGTATGAGGCAAGGACGTCCCAAAACGCTGCTTTCTAATCTGTATCTGGACAAAGTATCTCACGGACTTTTGTCCACCCAGATCTCACCGATATTATTAGTTACATGGTATTTCATCTGGGTGTATGGGACTGCACTGTACATCCTGCTGAAACACCGCATGACGAATATATTTCCCTTCTTCTTCAGTTTGTCGAGTTTTTGTTTTATTATACAATCCCCAATCGGTATTCCATTGATGAAAACCTTAATGATAAATGTAATAATTAGAGAAACTGAAAGAAACATATCTTTCTTTATTATTGAACAAGAAGGAATTGGAGTTATTTCCCTTCGATTGAACTCCAACATTTGGGAGACTTCAATTCAAGGACATTGGGAAATGACGCGTCTTTATTATTGTGGAACACAAGTTGACTGTACAAGTGTTTTAATAAATTTCACTGAAGAGACTATTCATATAACGAGATACCACAACAGGACTGTAGAGTATAAACACATCAACAGAATCCCTCTTCTTGTCAGTAAAATGGGACATGGAGGTTATGTACACATGTTTTATTTCATGTTTTCGGAACATTCTAATGAAACAATATTTTTCTCATTTTGTTTGTGGTCTGAATGTTTATTATTGCCGGCTAAAATGTTTGAGGCCATGAGTGAAAGGGAAATCATCGAAGTGTACATGTACCATGGAATGTTTGTACACCCATTTTAGCTGCCACGTGATATTCTCATACAACCCGTCGAACTTCGTACATCCCATTGGAGTTAAATGTACCGTACTGGAGACACTGTGTAGTGACCAATCAGGAAGATTGTATAATTTTAAAATGGTAATAAAATAAACATATACATTACCCATGTTTGATTGAGATTATCCCAAACATCGTTGTCTATATTATGCACTGTGCACGCGGGCCTAGACATGTGTTTTTGTGTCATCGTGTGCTCATTGGTTGATTTCGATTATCGTTGATAATGGGTATAAAGATTCAGCTCAGTGTTTCTCTCCCTTATGAGGTGTTTCCTGACAGCACTGCTCAACATTAGGTTTGCTTATCCTTTACACGCCGACATATTCACTTTTACAGAGAGAGAGAGGGCGAGGGAGAGAGAGTGAGAATAAATGTTATGTACTAAGACAGAACATAACGAGCATGGAGAACGGGGGGTGGGGGGGGCTGGAATCAACGATCCGAAGTAGGGGTTTTCCTATATTTCACGAGCGTCGTAAACGAGACTGAACACAGCGAGGCTGGAGTACGAGTGTGGAATTAACCCCTCAAGGTGGAACTTTTGTTGTATTGCACGGGACTATTTGAAATACAGGAAAAAATCCACCAGTGGTCGTTGATTCCTTCCCCATACTCTGCCTGAGTTGTGTTCTGAATTTATGCCACGCTTAAAACTTAAATTAAGCGAATGAAGCTGATATTTTTGAAGCACAATATCACCTTCGGTGGTCTCATAATTTTCTTACTTGAATTTTTTTGTGTCGAAGCATTTCATTCACGTCATTATGTCACCCGGACGAGTAACGTCGAATCAGATACGTTCTTACATGATGCTCTTTCGTGTAATCCGGATTGAACGCCTGATGTATCCAGCACATTTCCTAATGTTTGTATTTTATCGCGTATCGCTGAATACGCACAGCAATCGTGGTATAAATAAATATTAATATGAAGATTAACTGCATATAAATCAAATTGTGAGAAGCAAAGCGTTCATGGAAATTATTTATTTTCATCAAGATTGTCCCTTTTACTTTCGTTATATTTTCGATCAAAGAGCCCCTGTAGGAGTTTATTATGGCCTTAAGCCTCTGCTTACCAATATCAGCATTAATCAACATAATACTTACCACTCGGTGGGCATTTCATGTTTACGTTTACAGTAAGAAACGATGATACTCCAATGAGAGTGTTGTTTCTGATTGACGGCACAGTTCGTTGTGTTGCTTTCCAGTGGAATGTTACATTTTATGTCACATATTTATAGGTACGAAGTGAGTGTACGGGATCAACAGGGCTATACATGTTTGTTTTAAGTAAGGGTGTTTAAAGTTAATTATGGAAGACAAAATATAATTTAAAGTCTTCAAATAAAATCTGTTACCGAGTGCATCTTTAGAAGCTGTTGACTGGTTAAGTTCTGAATGTCCATATTTAGACTCCATGCAAAGATCCAAGTTCCACAACTTAAAAGCTTCATGTTCTGTGGGTGTGCTTCATATTGTATTTGAAGTGAAAATTAATCCGTCTCTATGCATTTGCCTTACTACAATATGTGGGAGAGCACTCTCCCATAAATTATAACACAGACACAGACATGTCAGCAAAGTTTGACAAAGAATAATTCAGCAGTCTACCAGTTTAGTGGGCTTTCAAACTAAGAGTAAACGCTGTTTTCGTACAGTTTCGGTAGAGCTAGAGGGGAGGGGGATGCTTCTTCGATTCGGTTTCGGTTCGGTTTCATGGAAAAACTTTCGGTTTCGGTTCGTTTTTTTATCGTTAAGATCATGTAGTAAATGACACTTTGGACTCCTAAGCTTGAAAAAAATCTGAAATAGTTTGTACGACACCTCTCATCACAAAAACCCTGTTTGTAAGTATCTCCATTGGGTTCAGGCTAACTTCCTTTTAATCCTTCTTAACCCTTTGCCTAACACGAAAAAGACGACACTTGCGAATAACATTCTTGAATAACTAATTTCTTTTACTTTTTGCGTCAAACTATAGCTTATGACCCCTCATTAGAACGAGCTCAACGAGGGTCACAAGCTATTGTTTTGAGACAAAAAAATGAAAAAATAATAAAAATTGAATGGTGATTTTTGTGAATAGCGCTGGCCGGTTTTGTCGGTTAAGTTGAGTAAAGGGTTAAGGGGCATGCACGCTAAAAACTAAAGTGTTAAAAACTGCACTTGAAGTGCTGTATTTAACACTTACTAAGCGCTGAACTACCACTTTGTTCAAGTGTAGATATCCCAGAACTTGATAGGTGTTGAAAATAATACCACTTGACAAGTGTAATGTCGCGACACTTAAAAGGAAACAACGCAGATGACGCGGATCAGGCTCGAACTCTCGAACCTGATCCGCGTCATCTGCGTTGTGTCCTTTTAATTATGTACCCACCAAGCGCAAATCAAATTATGGACGATTCTGGAAGAACCACCAATGCTAGACACATGGGAAGTGCCATCCATTCAAGTTTCAGATGTCTGACGATTGTAATGTCAAAGTGCTTAAAGCATTGCACTTTGAGTGTTAAAATCAAACCCTAAGAGTAAGAATGGGTTTAACACCTTGAAAGTGTCAGTTTTAACACTTTAGTTTTTAGTGTGTGGCAGATCAGTTACTAAACTTACTGAGCCAAAATAAAACATAAATTAGGGTAACAAATGAATAAAGGTCATTTTGACGTTTTTTTCCGCTGGACGAGTCAATAAGGGAGAAAATGAGAATACGACGTATTTGCCTATTTTCCAGATAGAATAAGTGACGAGAGCTCATAAGGGCCTCTAGTCCAATTCTCTTCCAGTTTGATAGAGTCCTGCACAAACACAGTAAAACTGTTCATTTTTCCTGGGTCTTGCGGTTCGCTTTTCCGGTTTGCTGCAAAAACCGGAACTGAATCGAAAAAAAAAAAACCAGCCATGAGTATCAGCTGCTGACTGCGAAATAAATTTCAATAATAAAACCATGTCTGGCCAGGTTTCTCTGGGGGAGCTTTCTAAGAAACCATGGCATATTCTCGAATTATCATGGAAAGAAAACAGGGTGACGGTTGTGGTCAACCTGCAGCCTATTTCATCTAGAAGCGAAGACTTGAAATTTTCATGGATCACACGTAGTTGTTGATACTAGAGTCGCGTGGGTAAAATAGCCAAACGATCCGGGAAGGCTATTTATTTATCTACATCACACCAATAATAAATGTCTAGTGACACCATATGGTGATTTTAGCAGTCTCTCGTTCATTTTTGTTAGCTTTTTTTGCTACAAGAGGGTTCTTTGGAAAAATGTTTTCGTGGGTGAAAGTTCCCCACATACAGAGTTTTTCCCCTCGATTCTCATGGAATAAAGTCATAGCTGCTTTTACACTTTCGCTGCCGAAAGCGGCTATTCTCACCTCTGGTATGATGATTATCTGTACGTTCTGGTATGCGAAGATCAAACCTACCATCTGATTAATTGTTGGAAAGGGCTCAGAATCAAAATCCCCGCTGATAAGTCCCCCCCCCCCCCCCCCCCCCGGTAGAACCATATTTGTCGAATGATCGATGCAGATGATTCAAAAATGTCATCGAAATGTCCTGTATGTGGACTGTCATTGTTCGCTCAGATGCATGGAAGTCGCGGTTCGTTCACTTTGCAAAATCCAAATTTTCTACGGGTCTCCGCCTCGTGACTCCGTCTTTTTTCCAAAACATATATGACCCAATAAAGTACATCTTCTGTTTCGCAGGCCATTGTTTGTAAATTTGCATGTGGGCGGGTGTTTTTTTGTGTGTGTTTTTTTGTTTTTTTTTGTAATTATTTTTTTGCGATGAAGAGTTCATGTTCCTGGTTTGTTTTATTTTTAGGCCTCATAATCTACAGAATAGTAAGGGGTGGTGTATTTCGTCCCTTGAGCGCAAGAAGACTTTGCACTGCTAAAGCATTGCAAAGCCTTCTTTCACTCAATGGACAAATTTATCAATTTCATTAACTTGGGTAAAATATCAGACATAAACCATTTATTTTTTTTTTTTTTAAGTTTGCATTGGTTACACACAAAGAGAGCACGCGAAACCCAAAGGACGAGGCGGGGGATGGGGCATGAGAAACAGATTTTTAACTTTTTTGGCCTATCCAATAAAATTTCCACTGAAAAAGTCATTGTCGAGTTTATTCGAGGAAACATGCGCTTTATTTTGAAAGACAGTTTTTTACAACTTGTTTTTAAAAAATGTTTGAAGAAATTATATACAAACTGTGTGGTACTTGAAGCGAGTCATGAATGGTTGTTAATGATTCTTAAATCACGACATAAGTTATAGCCGGGTTACTCCAAAGACATTCTGTTCTGGAAGTTTAATGACTCATAGCGCATGACGAAATTATTACTTTTTGAGTTGAAATCTAATTTGCAAATCAATGAGTTCAGTTACTAACGATAGTCACAGAATGTTTGATGCATTTTGTTTGGGTAATAGCAAGGATTGTCACCACCGTCTGTGTCAATGAACTTGGCGATGATAAGCAGGTGCGCGTCTGGTTCTATTAGTTCATGAAATATGTAAATATTTGAATCAAATAACGTGAAGGTCATAGCTGAATACCGGGTAGTCTTTAATGAGGTTAGGAGAACGATCTTCCTAAAATTATACCCTGCAGTTGCCGAGTAATTATTTCCTCCCAAAAAATGCGAAAACAATCTTTTGGCTTTTATTCAGAGTCTGGCTTTTAAAACTTGGAAAAACTGAAACTGTTTATCGATTGCCTTCTGCGGATCACTATATAGATCGATGGCTGTATTTAAAATGCAGAAATGCCGCAAAAAATATGTTTAATGTGGTACCAACGTTTGATGAATGAAAAATTAATCCGACCGTTCTTTAATCAGCATTTACTCCCGCGTTGTGTCCTTGGGCAAGACACTTAACCCCGATTGCCCACATGGGGGCACGATGACGCTGTGTACTAAGGCGTACTGCACGTCGGTGGTGCGCATGTTTTCAACCAATCTAACCCTGCCTGTGCAGCAGTGCGGAGTTACGATGTTGGGGAGCTGGCAGTTGCTCGTCGATGCTCGGTGGTTCTCTCCGGGTACTCCGGCTTCCTCCATCCGTAAAACTGTCACGGTCATGATTAGCCATTGTGCATAAGTATGTGACCTTAAACACACCAATAAATAAATAATTAATAATCAGCATTTAGTTATGTGACAGTTTGTCTGACACGAATTAGCAGACGATACTTGCCCAAACATTTAAGGGAGAACTACAAATTTTTATTTTTCGTCCCAAAAATATAGCTGAAGACTTCTCATTTGAACGGGTGCAACGAACCCGTTCCAATGAGGGGTCATAAACGATATTTCAGGCACAAATTAAAAAAGCATAATGAGTGCTTCCTCAACCCTCACCTTCAAATTTAGGTCTACTGCCACTGAGCGGTACTTTCTAGGACAAAGTAACCTTCTTCACAAACATCGTAGAATATGATATCATATACTGTAAATGTACGATTGTTTGGGGTGTATGTAGGGTGGGTAAGTAACAGTTTATGCTACATCCTTTCCCTACACCTCAAATATGTTGGTTATTCTCCTTTCTGTATTGGAGTCTGAAAATAGAGAAGTTGGCTTTTATAATTTGTTTCCCGTCAGTTTGAACATTTGACCATTATTCTCTGTTTAAACCCATTTAAAAATAGGAAAACGGTGCTTTCACCGTCGTTAAACTTTATGTTTTGTAACTTTTTTCTATTCATTGTATCACGTATCGTAACATACAGTACGTGTAGAGTGGATTGTAACAAAATCACCCGCGGAGTGGAGTTATCACCCAAAGTATCACTTTCAAATCCTGTACATATGGACAAAGAACGCAAGCAATGTTTCGGCCAATGGACCTCCGGGTTCAACCCGGAGGTCCATTGGCTGGAACTTTGCTTGTGCTTGTTATGCTTTGCAACAAATTTGCAAGTATTGCTTGGGTATAATCTCCACTCCGCGGGTGATTTAGTGATAACACACTCTGCACGTACTGTATAATACAGACACTATACTTTCCATTACAATAGAAGTCCAGGATGTAAGATTTGCTACTTTTTGTTCCTGGGAAGAACAAAATCCGTTCAAATTACTATTTATTTATTTATTGGTGTTTATGGTCACATATTTCGGCACAATGGCTAATCATTACCACGACAATTTTACGTGTGGAGGAAGCCGGAGTACCCGGAGAGAACCACCGAGCGAGGTTGAGCAACTGTCAGCTCCATAACATACTAACTCCACACACGCGGGGTTAGCATTAGCTGAAGGCAGGTGCACCATCGGCGTGCAGTATGCCTAAGTACACAACGTCACCGTGCCCCCGCGTGGGCAAATTACTATAAAAATTCATTCGCTAAACATTTAAAATAGCCAAAGTGGGCAGTTACTAAGTTGTTTCTAATTATTTTCCATAAAAAGTCCAAGTTTTCTTTTGCAACTTTTAATAAACGAAAACAACAGACAGCTCCGAGAGCTGTCTGTTGTTTTTATTTATTAAAAGTAAAAAACGGAAACTTGGCTTTATTTTCTACTGATATTATGGGTGTTTTCTCAGCAATTACATGCTTCTCATTTGGTCCTTCCTCGCCCGTCTAATTTCAATGGATATAACTTGATCGAAAGTCGATTTTCATGACGAGATTGGCCAGGACTGTTACTGTCCTTTTTGGAAATCTTCGTCTCTACCGGCCCGCCGGTTGGTCCTGATATCTCTGGTATCTTGTAGTGGTAAAATCCGCTCTGTAGTTTGTTTTATACGTTTGCCAATTTGATTCATAAAATTTATTGACTTCCGAATTCGGTAAATGGTAGCTGATGTGATTTGAAACGACTAGTATTTAGAATATAACTGAAGTTGATCATTACATTATATGCACTGTAAAATCAGTTGCCTTAAAACCAACCCAAATCAACCAAATCGAATGACTATGAACATAGTTGGGTTCATATTCTCTTAACCCAGTTTATTTGGGGTGATATTTAACTGAACTGACTTTAATGTGTATCTTTGTCCAATGCATTAAATTTTCCCATTCATTTACAAGCTGATGGTAAATCAATTCCAATTAAAGTTCTCATCACTTTTGAAATTGTTTATAATAAAAGAGCATGGCAAATACATTCAAATATTTCTTTTCTTAGAGGCTCTTTATTCATGCAAGTTATCACCCTTGGATGCACGTCTGGAGATATGTATCAAACTCGATGTCATATCTGGAAGCAATAACACTGACGTGCCGCCTTTGAACCTTTGCGCACTGATGACAAATTGCTAATATTTAAAAAACAAATGTACCCATAATGCAACTGGAAATTTATCCAATCCCGCCTCGCTCGACAGGTCTCTGTGAGCTCTGTCGAACAGGACTGGCTTGGTTAAATCTCTAGTTGCATTATGGGAAAGATGAGCAGTTTTAAATTTTGATATTTTGACCTCAGAGTGCACTGAAAGCCTCATATTGTTGAGGGACAAGACTACGATGTACGCCTAATTGTTATATATGCTTTATCAAACCATCAACTAATGTAACACTTTATAATTTTGTAAGGTGAAATAATAGGATGTATTTGGATTATTAAAATGGAACTATGTATTATGTCGTAATAAAAATCAATAAAGACTCGATATGCCGCGTAACTAACAACACACAGTGGAGTACATCCAGCTACTGACTGTCAATGTTACTATCAACAATTATTCTACGCAAATTTTTACTTTTGAGAAAACTTCCTACATTGAGCCGATGTCGAAATTGTTTGTGCGTAGTCTGCCATCAGTATTTTCATAATTTCATGATCCAAGTAGCGTTATATAAATGGTAAGGTTGATTTGCAATCCGATCGGATACTTCGACCGGAACTGTTTTCACGTGTAAACAGAATGTATGTTAACTATTGGATAAATGTTGTGGGGAATGTGATTCAAACAGAACTCATGGTAATTAGCAGTTAATTACTGTATCCCTTTATTACATAACTCCACTCAAAGAGAATGGGGGGGGTTACATTGTATTACAAGCAACTTACCTTTCATCTGTCTGCCCTTCCATAAAAGCAACTCTGTCCATCCGTCCAGGCATCCATATGTGTGTGTCCGAAACAATACATTTTCCAAGCGTCATTGAGTCTGAATATCATGAAATTTTGTATGCATCTTCGTCATCTGTGCCAAATAATTTCAATGGGAAATAACGTCGCCCGTTGATTAACTTAGAGTTTCACCCCACCACTTGACTATATCGCCTTGAAAATCGATTTTAGATAAAGTTAACTCCCTTGAAATTATTTTGTTACTTCTAATAAAAGAAAACAACAGACAGCTCTCGGAGCTGTCTGTTGTTTTCGGTTGTTAAAAGTAACAAACGGAAACTTTGCTTTTTATAGCAAGCCAATTAGAAGCAACTAGATTGCAGATAATCCGTCATTAAGAATATCTATTAGTATCACACCAATCAACAGTAATTATCCACTTTGGCCCCTTTTAGCGAATGTGTTTTTACAGTAATTTGCAAGGTTTTTTATTCTTTCGGGGAAAAGATTTAGCGAGTCACACCTTCAAGACGTTTAGATAAATGGAAAGGAAAGTGCATGTATTGTAGGTAACGATGCGCACACTGCTGATAAAATGAACAGATAAAAAGTCACAGAACATCAAAAGATGGTGAAACGCCGTTTTCATCTTTCTAAGCGGGGTTCAACTGAGAATAAAAGTCAAACATTTAAAGAAATCGGGAGGAAAATTGTGACTAGCGAACTTCTGTATTTTCATACCACTCTATATGAAAGTGCCAGAAGTTCGTGAAATGATCTACAGTACGTGGAGAGTGGATTGTAACAAAATCACCCGCGGAGTGGAGTTATCACCCGAGCTATACCTTTCAAATTTTGTACATATCAGCAAAAAACACAAGCAATGTTTCAGTCAATGGACCTTCGGGTTTAACCCGGAGGTCCATTGGCTGAAACTTTGCTTGTGCTGGTTAGGCTTTACGACAAATTTGCAATTATTGCTTGGGTGGAATCTCCACTCTGCGGGTGATTTAGTGATAATACACTCTCCACGTACTGTAAGACACAAATCGCTAACATTTCAATTTTTATGACAATTTCCCACACCCTAATTGTCAAATTTACTTACAGATTTAGGAAATTAAAGTTCCCGTAAATCTCTTCCAATGACGAAAATTGTCAGCCATGGTTGGTATGGCGAGAAAAATGCCAAATTTGGAGATAAACGTGTTATAACTCTTTTTTATGGATTGTGTTGAAATTTGATGTGTACTTTCCCAAGTAAATGTCACATACTCTCAGTGCAAACCGACGTTGACTGAATGTTTAGTCAACGGGTTATGTCTCATTATTCATAAAAAAATAATCAAATATGGACTCGTACGTAGTAGGGGAAGTCACTATGGCGTAAAAATTTAACACTGAAATCTCCCATAGATTTCTTTTTCTCCAGATGGCACTCTGGCGAAAAAGTCTATGGCAATTTTCAGTGTTAATTTTTTACGTTATATTCCTTTTCGCCAATTTTTAGGCCAAATTTTTAGACCCTATGAGACTTTTCAGTGTTAAACTTTTACGCCATATTCCTTCTAGACCAAAATTTGCTCTGGCGAACCAATGTCTATGGAGATTTCAGTGTTAATTTCTTAGTCCATAGTGCGTTCCGTTACTACTCTCGTATTCGTAATAACTCTCCCGTTGTTCGAATGATTGTCCTGAACTTTGGTCTGGTTGTACACCTATCTTGGCAAACAGCGTGGGGCTATGAGAGAATGATATATGTATCATTTTTACTTTCATAGTTAAAACAAAAGCTTTGATAGATACCAAAAATCTCTCACTCCAAAATCCAAGTTATTCTTTCAATTTTTTTTTTGTTTTTATCTTTCACAACCTGTTTTGACACCTGAACTAACCACATTTCAGATGATGGTTGTCAAATATCCGCAGTAAACACACTTGTTCTCAACTTTTTATGAAGATGGCGTCCATCTTGACAATTGTTGGCTACTCTTATTTTTATAAAGTGTCTAGCACTGATAACTTATGTCAAACTCACACGTGTACCTTTAATTGAACGATGAACAAAAAAATTCTCCTGTTTGCCTTCCTAAAATGTTACAGTTCACCTGCTATGATTAAAATAAAAATTGGAATGAATTAGCGTAGCACTGCAAACAGAACTTAACACGGCCATCCCACTTCGATAAAAGGCCCTATAGCCACTGACTGACGTGAAAAAATATCATGATGCACACACGAAAGAAATTCCCTTCTCTTCTGTTTACTCTGGTACCCGGCATAATTTTATCATGTTCCAAATTTATTTGGCGCGCGTATATTGTATAACTTGGGGCAATTCTTGTCACATTTAATGCTTCTTTCAATTCTCAGTAAGATTTAATTGACTTGTGAAACCAAAAAAATGGAACCCTATATATTGGATCCACTAATACACGGGATTGGTTATTATCATATGACTCGTCCGTTTTGTTCACTTTAAAACATTTGATATTTTGTTTTCATATTAATCAGTGATAAATAAAGCCTTTCGTCAATTTCATTGGTCAATTTCAAAACTAGACAATTTGTTTGGCTGAACAAAATAAAACTGGGCCACATTTTCATAATTTCAGTAGGGAGAATTTACGTTATCTGTCCTATTTAGGGTGGGTTATATTGTATTAATCTTTTACCTACAAGAAAAACGCCATTCGTTTTTTTTTTTATATTTTCACTTTTTGCTTCCAAAACAAAGATTATGACCCCTCATTGGAACGAACTCGACGAGCTCGTTCCAATGAGGCGTCATAACCTATGTTTTGGAAGCAAAAAATGAAAATGTTTAGTTATACGAGGATGTTTTTTCCAAGTGCCGTCTGCAACTCAAGTTAGGTGATGGGTTAAAAAGTCATACTAAGTGGCTAGTTTGTGCGTATGTGTGTCATATGATAAATAGAATATGAAATGTGTGTTTTTCTCATATAATATTTATGAAACTCGTCCGAATTTTCCGTTTGGGCTCGCCAGAGGCTCGCCAAAACGGAAAATTCTTAGACTCGTTCCATAAATATTATATGAGAAAAACACTCATTCCATATTCTCTATTTATTTCGCATTTTCTTTGTTACCATTATATGTTTTTACATAAACTGTTTCTTTTTTGCGCAAGCATAATAAACTGGCATAAATATTTCCGAATTTATGGAATACTTCAGTATTTTCAAACATGTCTGCAAAACATTCCGTAGAGAAATGCCATCAACATTTTTAGAAGACAATGTGGTGTCGCTTGGGTTGGTTCCTTTTACCAAGTCAGGGTACTCTCATAAAAATCAAGGATTCAGAAGAAATACAGATAAAAAAATTATTTGACCCAATAACTCGGCCCGATCGCCAAAAATTCCAATTAGTGTTCAACCGATGATCGGAATCGGCCACCACAATCGGCCGATTATGGGCAATCGGATGACAACGGAAACGGCTCTTGGAACATCGGTTCAGCCGATTGTTGCCAAGCATTTTGTGATGATTCATTAACTGCATTTTATCAACTTATGCAATTGTTCAATTGTTATTGTAAAATGATGTCAATGATACCATTCAATAAAGTTGAGAAACAACTGCAATGTGTATTCTTAATCTCTCTAGACGCCCTTTACGGGATATGCAAGTTACACGACATGTAAAGCTTACAATTGGGCGTACTTGCGGCAATCGCCAGTTCCTCACAGAAAAGTGAAGGCTGCACTAAATTGACTCAGGTCGCAGTAAAATTACCAGTCGCACGCACTTGGGCGGTAAACGTGGCTCTGAGAGCCACGTTTACCGCCCAAGTGTGCGCGACTGGTAATTGTACTGCTACCCCAGTGAACGAAGATTAACTCTGCGAAAATGTACAGTTTAATGCAGTTCTTTGGAGCCTCGACTTGTCGAGTAGTGCACGGTATTACAATCGGAATCGGCATCAGAATCTGCCGATTGTGAGCTCAAATAACCGGTAATCGGTCAGCAACCATTTTTGGTAATCGGTTGAACACTAATTCCAATTGGCATGATCTGCAACCTAACCTCCGTTGTCCCAGGTGGCGGTGTATATTTTGCAGTTTTTTTTCAATATTGAAAATATGATTTCAATTTTCTAATAATCTCTTTTCAATATTCAACATATGATTTCATATTCACCTTTATATCTCTAAATAACTTTATGAAGAATCAAAGTCAAATTTAAGGAATGAGACTTGGAACTGGACCGATTAATTAAAAAGCAAATATAACCTCGGAGGAATTTTGACTGTGCGAAAATCCAAGATGCTCCTTCGGAAAGTCTGTGACTCCGTTAAGCTGCAGACACATACTTGCGGTTCACCTCTCGGTTCGGCAATGCGGACCGTTCATTTCACCGCTGCGTATTGCAGGACCGAAATTAAATACAGTGATGCATTGGCCATGACACACACACACAGTTGCGGTGTGTATTTTAGATTCGCCGCTGCGTTTTACCTGAACAGAAAGTCTCGAGAGTTTCTGTCCCGTGAAACGATACGTTCAGATCTATATCGCCGGGGTTTCTATCACTTTATGACGTAGTTTTGGGAAATTCTTCATGTCAAGAGGCCACGTGCAGTAGGCCTTGCGTGTCTTTTATAAATCGTGCTCTATTAAATGCAGTGTCTGAGCGAATTGGTTCGTCCTCGTACAATTGGGGCACATGATCATGGAACACCCTTCTCGTTGTCCTCATTCTTTTGATGTGGAGGACCCAGAAACGGCGGTTTTTCCTCTTCTTTCTTTTCCTTCTATAATGAATGGTTATCAGAAGCACTAAAAGCTCATCCTCTTCGTTGACATCCATCAAGGAAACTGCTCCAATCTCGACGTTAAGCCAAACATGAACGCAGATGAGCCGCACATATGTGACATGGCTACCGCAGCGGCACCACACCTCCGCAACGCAACCGCATGTATGTGTCCGTAGCTTTGCAAATTTTATCGGCCGTGTTTGGATAGACTTTTAATTGGGATTCACTGTATCCAATGTTATCAGTATTGGTGTTGTTGAGTAATGTCATTTCCAATAGAATTTGAACGAAAATTCCGGTCGCCAAACCAACGAATGCGATGACTTAAGATTTCAAATTACGTATTTCCGCATTATTAGTATTTATTAAAACTATTTTGCTTTGAAACATCCACCCTCCATTATATTAGATAAGATGTCTCTGTGAATATTTCTCCTAAATCGCCAAATGGCTGTCGCCTACATTTAAGTATTCTTCTTTGTTTTTGTGGAGGGATGGGAGGTATATTTCCAAGTTTTTTTCGAATGAAGGTTATAACCCCCAAAGTGTCTGAAATTCTTTAAAAAGTATTTTCGAGAACCACCACTGACAATACTTGAAGATGGTACGGAGGCATGTCCTCTCAAAACCGTCTAGGCACGGACGTTTCGTCCCCAGCTGAGCTTCGTCCCAGGACGATTAGTTCAAAAAGCTGACTTTATTATTATTATTTTTTTTTTTGGTAGGAGAATGAAGATATTATTATAGTTTAGAATCCTGTCCAATAAACTTGAAATTATTTAAAAATCTATTTCTTGTGAATCACCAATCACAATGCTTTGATATGTGGCATTCATCTTCTTTCAGTGAGAGAGATTCAAGTTTGTTCATAGAATGTTTCTTGTTTATGTTCTGATATGAAGAGATTGTATGACATGTGCACAAAATAGAAGTATTTCGTGGGTGTTTTCTCGCACGCTTGTTCTTGTACAAACGTTTTCTAGTTTCATTTTTACTAATTTACTGATGGACCTTAACACTCTCGAAAGTATGTGTTTTGGAAAGTGAATCTAGGTGGCGTGATATATCAAAGTCCAGTAATTGTGTACACACATTTCAGATAAATATCTAATCTGAGTGATGGTGCTGACAGAATTGGGATACAGGTTGTTGACCTTTTCTTATATAGCAGTGCATGTTCAAACAGATGTGTATGATAGGTACTCAAGATTAAATGATAAAAACCAAGATTCAACCCATTTGATCCTACATGCTATACGATTTTCCTCAACGGTGTTTATACCGGGTGCTCTAACTCCTTCACAAATTGAATATCGAAATAGCAGTCAACTTAACGGCGTATCATTATAATAACAATAATGATAATTCTTTGATCTCCCGCAGAGTTGGAGTCATACATCACCCCAGTCTCCCGCGGGGTTATTCCGCTTCTACTGTCCCTCCTAATCTTCCGACGTTCAGTGTAAAACTGCCTCCACCCTCCATTGGCGCTTTCTCGATCTCCCCAACTATAAAATTCATCCTTTTCCTTATGTCGTTCCTCATCCACTTATCTTTCAAGTTTTCATCACATTTTCCATTAGTTTCCCAAGGAGTCTTGTTCTACAAGGCGAATATTTGGGGCATTCTAAACTGAAATGTTCCAGGGTCTCCGTTACACCTAAGTTGCACCCTTTGCACGCTTCTTTCTCGCATTTCTCGATTCTTCCCCTCAACTCCAGCGTCTTGGATCTCACTTTGAACAACAATGACCCTCCACCCACCCCAAACGATTCATCTAGATCCTTAAAAGCGACTCATCTTTTTTTTTATATAATCGGTCTAAAGATCTCTTAGTTCTACTTCCAGCTCGCCAGTTTCTATTGCAATCTACGATCACCCTTCATCCGATAAATAGAGAATATCTAGTGTTTTGAGTGGATACCGAAAATTATCTCATGAGTGACCGAGAAAAATGTTTATTTTTTGAGAGTGCTTGCGCGAGGGAAAATAACCATATGTCTCGGTCACAAGTGGGATAATTTTCGGTATCCACTCAAAAAAACACTAGACTTTCTTTTTATTATACGCTTTTTATAAGAATCTGATAATTCCACTCGTTTCAACTATGAATTGATCAATGGAAGTAAACAGCGCATTGAATCATTGATACGCGGAAGTGAGTTGATCGATACTCGGAACAGATAGCGCCTTGCAATCTGATTCAGCTGGCGGGTTTCGTATCCAAACATGGCTTGGAAGTCCGAAATATAAGTTTTTGGTTTGGTACGTCCTTTGAAAGGACGAACCAAACCAAAAACGTATATTACGGACATTCATGCCATTTTGGACTAGCGGGTTTCATGCGTCCATTCAAGGTGAATACGTGTTGAATTATTGCTGGAAATGATCGGTATCCACTCAAAATCACTAGATTTACTTTTCATTATACGTTTTTAGAACAAATTAATCATTTTCAGTGATAATTTGACTCGTATTCACCTTGAAGTGATGCTTTGAAAGCCGCCATTTTGATTGATACCGTGAAAGTGAAAATTTCTATATCTCCACAGTAGGGGGATAGGATTTCTATCTTTCCGCCATTTCTTCGATAATCTTTCGTTTAGCGTATAATAAAGTGTCTTCCACGCTTCAGTCCGTCTTCTAGATCTTCAGTTTCAATAGAGTAAATCCCCATTAGATTCCTCGACTACCGTATCTATCCAGTCTGATTTATGGATAGTAGACGTAGTTGAAGTGGATCGGTAAAACTGTGCAGCAAATTTTCCAATAGGCGAACTTTTTGGACTACAAATAATATTTTCTGTCCATTTTAATATTTAATGTTTCAAGTCAATAAATACAGTGCCTTGAAAATAGTTGAATTCTCTTATTTTGTTTTAATTCAAATTTTGAAAATTCGAAACGAGTGGAAATGCACCCATCAAATAATATCAGGCGAGCTACTTAAACAATGGACCCCTTGGATGGTATTCCAACGTTCTGATTGGACGAACTAACTTTGAGGCAAAATAAGAAATATTATAAGCAGTGGTGGCATAGTGTGTAAGCATAGGATGAGTCGGAAGTGCCCTGGGATTCAGGTGTGGTAGGAGTACCAGGATTTCAGGAGAGTTTTCTTTTTTACATAAATATCAAATACGAGAGAGAGGAAGAGAGAGAGAGAGAGAGAGAGAGAGCGAGAGAGAGCGAGAGAGAGAGAGAGAGAGAGAGCGAACTGCATTAATACGCAGCAGTGCTATCGGGGCCACGACAATTTGCCGCATACCGTGAGTGTTGATTTCTCTACTTTGTCCGGCTAAGATGGCAACAGGGACCAAAGTGAGTACACCGTCGCGGAGGCGGACAGGTAGGCAGACAAGCAGGCAGGCAGATATAGATATGGCTACTTTATTTTGCAGTATGCATAAAATACAGTGACAAATACAGATACTTCACAGATATAATAGATAGATACACCGTGAGAGGTGGCATAGACAGATTGGCTGTCTACCTGCCACCCTCTGGAAAAAATGAAGAGTTGCAAGCGACCTGTGACTAGGTGTAGAACATTTATATGCCGTATAGGAAACAATGGAGCACGGGATGTTTGGTTGTTGGGAACCCGGATAATGCCCAGCACATATACCATCTGGAGATGAGTGGCTTTAGTTTAACATTAAACATCCTGCTTATCCTATTCACTTCACTACTCCAGGAACACCTGAATGCGATACTTGTTCCCAGGAAGCAATTGTCAGGGGACAAGTCGTTCCTTGAGTTCCAATGTGTTCTATGTGCCTACAATTATTCGAGTACACCTCGGCCAGCGCATTCATCGCGCACTCTTTTTCTGGGTTCCCGACAAATGAACCGGCAAATGAGCCGGTGTGACAGGAATGGAAGTCCGTAGGAACGTTAGTCCCTCTGGACTATTATTCCGCGGAATTATAGTCCTAGGTCTAACATTTCTTGGAATAGTAGTCCGCCGGACTACTATTCCTAAAAATGTTAGACCTAGGACTATAATTCCGCGGAATAATAGTCCAGAGGGACTAGTTTTCCTACGGACTTCCATTCCTGTCACACCGGCCGACGTATCTGGCATTATAACAGGTTATTTTTATTGGGGTTCAACGACACTTTCGACAGTCAAGGTTCACCTCGTGTCTGATAGTTTTCCGGGTGAAGGAAGCAGGAATACCCGGAGAGAACCACAAAGCATCGACTGGCAACTGTCAGACGTACTAACTCCGCAGAAGCAGGGTTAGCATTGGTTGAAGTCAAGTGCAACATCCACGTGCAGTACGCTGCAGAAACAGCGCCACGATGCCCCCACGTGGGCAATGGGGACACAACACAGTGGACCTTTTGGTTTGAATCCAGTGACGTAACCACTGATTCACCACGCTCCCTTTAATTGTGATTAACTTAACCACAAATATGGTGATGTGATGGATTCCCCGCCGGGGCACGATGCACTCACGAACGTCTCAGATGTGTCTTGCAATTTATCGATACTCTTGTCTGGATAAAAGTCATTTTATTTGCGTCTTTGGGGTATTTTTTAGTTACTAATTGAACAAGGGAATCGGGGAGAAACGGATCGAGGGTTCCAGATTATTATGCAGAGCACGTCCATTTCGCGTTGCCAGAATTTATAGACTTATTATGTGCAGTCGGGACAATAAGTATTATCACAATTGATATTGGTTGAATGGTTTCTTAAACTTGTTTCTGTTACTGATATTGCGAAAAGAATTACCCAGAGCATTCCAGATTCTCGGAAACGTGTATAATGAAAGTTTGTGTAAACATTTTGGTCTTTATATATAAGATACAAGCAGGTTACCCGGCGTTGCTAGGGCTGGGGAGAGTATTAAAATTACCCGTAGTAGACCCCTTTGAAGACCTCTATCGGTGAGAAAAGTCTTTGCCATAACTGTTGCTGCCCCTCTACACCCCCACCCCCACCCCACCCCGGCACCTTTTAAAACCTCACCATTAGATTCCTGGTAAAAAAATACCCCCAGTAGACCCCTTTGAAGACCTATATCGGTGAAAGAAATTTTGGTCATAACTTTTGGTGCACCTCTACACCCGCACCCCCACCCGATACTTTTTTAAACCTCACCATTATATTCCTGATAAAAACGTACCCATAG
This sequence comes from Pictodentalium vernedei, assembly GCA_031216915.1. Classification (NCBI taxonomy): domain Eukaryota; kingdom Metazoa; phylum Mollusca; class Scaphopoda; order Dentaliida; family Dentaliidae; genus Pictodentalium; species Pictodentalium vernedei. The sequence continues at coordinate 450,745,391 of CM062294.1, read as the reverse complement.
TATACCCCCTTTGAAGACATATATCGGTAAAAAAATGTCGGTCATAACTTTTGGTGCCCCCTACACCCCCACCCCAACCCCACACACTTTTTTAAACCTGACGATGACCTCCGCCATAAAAAAGTACTCCCAGTAGACCCATTTTGGACACTCAGGGTGGCCCCATATTCATTTCTATAGCGGACAGACAGACAGACAGACAGAAAGACAGACAGACAGACAGACAGACAGACAGACAGACAGACAGACAGACAGACAGACAGACAGACAGACATTCTAAAATATAGTATAGAAAAAAAGAAAAGAAGAAGATAAGACTGTCTGTTAGTTAGAGCTGGGAGGTTTTGATTTTTCATCTTTGATTTCAGTTTTTGTTCGGTCTCAGGACAAAAAACCTCCGTTTCGGTTCAGTTTTAGTTTTTTTGTGTGTAAACAACATACAGTAAACAACGTTTCAGGCTTCTTAACTTGGAAAATATCCGCAACAGTTCGCCCCTTGAGTTCCAATATGTTCTATGTGCCTACTGGCACATAGAACACATTGGAACTAACGGAACGAGTTCGCAGACACCACTCACCGCAAAAAAAACAATCTGAAAGTATCTTCATTGTGTTGGGAGCGTTCAGTGGTTACTGCATTGGACTTCAAACCGAAAGGTTCTCAGTTCATTTACCAGCAGGTGTAACTACATTGTGTCCGTGGGCAAGGCATTTAATTCCGATTGTCCACGCGGAGACGCGGTTGCGTCGTATACTAAAGCGTACCTGTCTTCACCTAGTGTTAGTACGTTGGAGAGTTAGATAGTTGCTCGTCGCTGCTTGGTGGTTTTCTCCTAGTACTCCTAGAACTCAGGCTTCCTCCACCCACAAATCTGCCCGAGACGAGGAGCCCATGTCTGATGAAACAGCCGTTAAACCCTAATAAAAAATAGTTATTATGTTCAGCCTAACTTCCCTTCGATCATTCTTAGGGATTCTAGTTGATCAGTCTCTAAAACTATTGAGTCAGAACAAAATCATAAATTACGGTAACAAATGAATAAAGTTCATCTAATCTGTGCTGTGTTCCGGTGGACGAGTCAATAACGGAGAAAATATGGCCAAGGGAACTCGACGTAGTCAGCCATTTGTTGGCTATACTAAGTCACAGATAAACTGAGCCATAGGAGATACAGCCTCCCTCTCCCAGTAAGGTAGCATGACCAGTCTATCTACAAACACAGTAAGACCATTCTGGTGGCTTTTGCTAGGTCTTGCGGTTCGGTTTGCGCTTTACTGATTAAACTGGAACCGAACCAGAAAACGGAAAAAACACCCAGCTCTACAGGTAGACGAACACAGAAGAATGTAATTCAAACAAGTTATTAAACTTAAGTTTTCTGTTTTTCTTGAAAAAGATTATCAGTGAGGGCATTGAGTCTTTTGTTATTGATCATTCATAGTGATCACTTTTGCATGATCACTAGTTTTTTTTATTGCCCTTGAGTTACCCCAAATATGATTTCCGTATAACAAACGGCTATATATAAAGGCATAGTGAGGTGGCTTCTTTGCTCCATGTGAAACATATTCATAAATACTTCGAGACTATAGTTCGCGCATGCTATCTTGGGGCATAATCGAGATATGTGGGCCTTGTTGGACAAATGTCCATCAATGTTTATTCCCAGATATTTCCAATATTTCTCAATTTCAATGTCCCCCACTTTGTTTATTGTTGGTTATTAATTTTTATTCCTGACAAAATTGCTGTTGCTTTTTTTCATGTGCATTTTCATGTGCATTCAGTACAATGCATGCGGGTGTATTTCGTATTCAGCAGAACACCATTCAAATACTTTTTGAAGTTCCTCATTTCCCTCGGTAATTATTAGGGAATTGTTATGGGACCCGGGGTGATGTACCGTGGTGTCAGTCACGAATGCTAGAAGGTTCAGTGAGGTGGTTGAATTTATTATGTCATTTATGTACAAATGGAAAAGAGTCGGTCCAAGAATCGAGCCCTTTAGAACCCCACGATTTTGCTTGGCTAGATCCGGTTTATGTTCTCCGTACTGAACACATTGAGATCTATTCTACAAGTAACCAACAGTTGGCAAGACTGCTTTCCCAATATTAAATCTAAGAAAATACGAGACTTATCGCCATGAGCTTTTCCATCACTTTGGAAGATACGCGTGGTACAAAAATTTATAACTTTATGTTCATCACTTGCTTTGAAAATAGGTATCGCCTTTGCTGGGTACTATACCATTAATGAAGGATTTATTAATAATTAATAATGTGTGCAAGAGGGTCTACTACCTCGTTTATAGTGTTTTAAGAAGGTGTGTTAGTTTCATTTTATTTACCATGGAGCAGAACTCTAGAGGATCAGTAGGTAATAAATAAGAATTATTATGAACATAACTGCTTGTAATCCAAAACAGGGACGTGGCTAGAGGTTTCCAATTGGGGGTGTAGGGTAGTGAATTTCCAACTAGGGGAGGGGCCGGGAGGGGGACCCCCTCCCGGTCCCTCCCCGTAGTTGGAAATTCACTACCGAGAAAGATTTTGAAAATGAAGCCATGAAAGGGGGCATAAAAATGATTCTAGTAACTGAAATGTCAACACAATTATCAGGTTATTATTATTTGGTATTATTCTGGGAATTGAATATGTGCTAAACAAATGCTCAAGCAGAGAACTTTAAACAATTCGCGCTGTCCTAACATTAAATCAGATCTTATGCAGGAATGATCAATTTTCGATGTTTCATCATCCTGTAACTATGAATGGTGGAATTAACTCAGGATAACAATTTTACATGATGTGATTTTCTTAAAGTGCATTTCGAGGATTTTTTTTATTACGATAAGTAAACGTACTATAGAAATCTCGTACCGATTGACACCATGCATACTTATGAAGCTCAATATTGCGTACACTGTGTTGTAAACAGTAACAGTTGGAATTCCCATGTCGCCACGTCCCTGAATCCAAATAAGATTTGGTTTGTTTTTCAATTTGTTCGGGTGTTTTCTTTCCGATGTTGACAAGAAACTGTTAAATTCCTTTCCCATGTCCCAGTCTACTTTTATTTCTTCATTGTCCTGAATACAAAATGAGAGTGGTTTAGTTTCGCACTTACATGTGTTGATTGCTTCGTTTAAAATTTGTCAAGTTCTTTTCTCATTTTTTGGTTTTCATTCGGATATCTCTGAAATAAAGTGCTTCCCATTGTTTATTTTCCTTGCTGAAAATGGTACGATACGTTTTGTAGTTTTGTGTATTCTGTTCATTGGGCAAATGAGTTTTCTGTTGTATCATGTTTGTTTATTGTTAGAAATTATGACACGTCCCCTGGTCATTCAGGGTTGTTTTTAACGATTTTTTTTTGTTCTGATGAACTCATTTGAAGAGAAATTCTTTTTCAAAGGCTTCCATATGTTTAAGAAATTTTCATAGGACATATTTGGACAATTTGACCGGATTACTGGGGAAAAATCACTTTGGAACAGGAATATTTTAAACTCGGCAGTACCTTCTGAATTTATGGTTCTTTTCGAGGTGAAACTTGGTGTATTACTTGACTATGTGCTGCTTCAATATAAAAAATACAATAGCTGCCCTTACATCGGCAATAATTATTTCCAATAGAGCTGATTGTGGGATGCCGTAAGATAAAATAGGCTAGCAGAATGACTCGTAAATCTCGTTGGCTTTGTAAAAAACGGTAAAAAAAACCTTGACTGAACATGAGATCGACAAATTCTTTCGTCTTGGAATTTGTATTTGCCTTTAGGAGGTCTAGGATAAGACCACCAATAAGACCTCATAAAGCAGATTTTCTGTTTCTCGGGCCATTTTGGGTGAAATTGCATGCTGGCGGGCGGTTTTTTATTTTATTTTTTATTTTTTGTAATTATTTCTTTGCCATCAAAAGTTCATGTTCTTGGTTGTTTTATGTCTTAGGCCTCATAATCTACAGTCCAGAACAGCATGGGTGGTGGTGTATTTCGTCCCTTGAGTACAAGAAGGCTTTGCAATGCTAAAGCATTGCAAAGCCTTGTTGCACTCAAGGAAAATATTTATCAATTTTATTGACTTGGGTAAAAATATCAGACCAAAACCATTTAATTTTTATTTTTTGAAGTTTGCATTGGTTATAGAAAGTGAGCTGGCGGTATCCAAAAGGACCACGCGGGAGGGTCTGAGAAACAGATTTTTAACTTTTTAGATCTAAAATAAACCTTTTTTTTTATTTTTCAGCATTCAGAACATTAGTGATTTAATTTATTTAGATAAGAAATATAGGTTATTACCACCATGTGACTTTCTGAGATGGCGTATAATGAAGAGATTGGGTACAGGTTTTAACGATGTGTGTTTTGACAATCCTTCATCGTCTATGAATTGATTTTATAATAATTAAGATCATGACGTCATGGTATTGCGTTCTTACGCTGTGCATGACGTAATTCCGATTCACTGTTCTACTTGTACTATAACTGCTGCAGTTGAGTGAATTTGTAGTGGTGTTTCAGCTGGATGTTTCTTTGTTTTATTTTTCGTGTTTAACGCTAGGTCTATATAAAAATAATAACATCACGACAAAATGATGAAAAACGAGAGGCCTCGGCGTGTGTAATAGCTCGATGCCAATCGAGTAGAGGTAAAATTGTTCACTTTCTGAATCGAATGATCGCACCTGCGGTAGTTACTCTCAATACAAATTTTTATTTTGTCTGGACGTTTTTACTTTTATTGGGAGAAATACCTTCGTGTTGTAAGATAAAAAAGTCAATATCATCTTTTTGCGAGGTGTTGGTTTTATAATATATGTCACCTGTAATTCTGACATTGTGTCCATCTTTGCTTTCTACAAATGAAGATTCAAAAACATGAGGTAAAAAAGATCGAAATGTCACGTCGGGTTTGATAGGATATTTGTTCCTTCATATAAAGACTCACTCCTCATCGACCGTCATCTTCCTCGAGCCTCATACTTTAACAATCATTGCATAACCCTCTAATGTATATGAAGAAATTGAGGGGATTTGGAGAATTCCTGTCAGTCCCATCATATCGAAGCGATTCTACTTTGGAAATTTATGTCAAATAACGAGAATCATACATCTGCTTTATTAGGTATCGATCAAAGTTACCACGTGAGAAATTATTGCACTCATTTTCGTGATTTTTGAGCGGGGAATCGTCATTTTCGAATAAAGAGCAAGCTTTCTCTTTGTAGAGTCGTATGAAATCGTACACTGCATTTATCTGCACCTCGTTGAGTGTAATGTTACCCGACATTGAATACCACCAACATACCACCATGATCGTTAGCCGAGGACGAATACAAGACAGATCTTAGGTAGCTCAGCAAAAAGAGTATATTTTTAGAGCAAATAAGGATGAACACGTGGACCCGATCCACACTGCCATTTTTATTAAAACTTAAAAATTAACCGTCACTTTTGCTTCCTGCAGTACGACCACCGTAGACTGGTCCCTTTCCACGAATGGACAATATGTGCACGGACGGACGCAATAATATTAGATTCCAAACACTAATTATAGGAGTAGTCATCAAAAATTTCATTAATGAAACATCGGCTACAGCCAGGTGCTTCATTAATTAAAAAATTGCTGATGATGATCTTTTACTACCTGGTAAAGACATGCGTGGACATCACTGCGCACGCGTGGATTATGACTAGTCTAAGGCGCGACTGTACTGTATGTTGTAACAGGATGTACTGATAATACCATGTGCAGCTGAACCTAAAGGATACGTCATAATTGAAATTAGAAAAAGTTTTTCATTGATATACTGGAAGGAGTATCTTCTCTAACGGTGGATCGTCTCTATTACATATAACTCCATGTTAGAATAATTTTGATTCTGCTTTGTTGACTAACATTATTTTTAGTATTACTAACATTTAGAGCTGGGAGGATTTGATTCTTCGGATTCGATTTCGGTTTCGGTTCGGTTTCAGGAAAAAAAGTCAAGGTTTTCTTATCCATGTTCTATTACTGATATGATGATGTGGGTTATCCAGGGGATTTCAGATTCTCAGAAACGTGTATAATGGAAGTGTGTCTTGGGACATGCTTCGCATTTTCTCCATGTACAGGAGACCAGACTGTCTGGGACGTATGGATTTTTCGCAGACGGTTTCGGTGTGGTTTCAGGAAAAAAAAACACGGTTTCGGTTGATTTTTTCTGTGTCAAGAAGATATATACAGATTATCATGATAATGTGCATGTCCTGTGATTTGTATCAGATTCGAGGTGGTGTCCAGAATGGGATGTCAACGAGTCGGCGATCCCATTTTTGGACACCACCGAGAATCTGATACAAATCACAGGTCATGCACATTATCATGATAATTCATTTATCTAACAATTCTGTCACATAAACAGATTAAATCTTAACCCTTTACCTAACGTAACGGCCAGAACCGGTCAATGCTGTTCTAAAAAATCGCCAATTAATTTTCATTATTTTTTCATTTTTTGTCTCAAAAACATAGGGTATGACCCCTCGTTGGAACGAGCTCGTCGAGCTCATTCCAATGAGTGGTCATAACCTATGTTTTTGAGACAAAAAATGAAACAAATTAGTTATTCAAGAATGTGTTTTGCAAGTGTCGTCTGCTTTTCGTGTTAAGTAAAGGGTTAAATTATTTTTAAATATTTTTGGGACATAATGTTCGGTCGATCACTGAAACACACATAGAATGTATCCATGTGCCTGTTATGATAGCCCGTAGCGCTACCGAAAACGAGTCGTCAAAATGATACGGAATCAGAATGAGTCGTCTTTCTGATACGGAATCGGAACACATTATGTGATACGTACCGTTTCTCGTGCATGGTTTTCAGGCCAAAATCTATATGATTGTTAGATAAAGTAATATTCCAGGCTCCTTAACTTGGAAAACGCCCACAGTAGTTTATAGGACACCGCTCACAGCACAAAAGACATGTATGTAAGTATTTCCATTGAGTCCAGCCTAACTACCTTCCGTTCATTGTTAGGGGATCTAGATGATGAGTTGCTGAGCCGATTGAGTAAGAATTTGGGTAACAAATGAATAAAGCTCATCAAATCAATGTTGTGTTCTCATTCTCGCACTTTCTCCCTTATTGACTCGTCCGGCGGACGAGTCGATAAGGGGGAAATGTGGCAACGAGATCTCGACGTATGTTATTTATTTATTTGTTTATTTATTGGGGTTTAACGACACTGCCGAAAGCCAGGGACACATCGTCTCGGACAGGTTTACGGATGGAAGAAGCCGGAGTACCCGAAAAGAACTACCGAGCAACGGCGAGAAACTATCAGAGTTCCCCAACGTACTAACACCGCGCGAGGAAGGTTAGCACTGGTTGAAGACAAGTGCACAATCGACGTGCAGTACGTCTTAGTACCCAGCGCCACCGTACCCCCACGCGAGCAAACAGGACGAAGTGTCTTGCCCAAGGACACAACGCAGTTACCCCAGCCGGGGATCGAACCGCGGATCTTTCGGTTTGAAGTTCAGTGCCGTAAGCACTGGGCTAACCCCCCCCCCCCCCCACCTCCCCCACCTCCTCGATGTATTTGCCCCTTTGCTGGATAGACTAAGTGTCGTGAGTCCACAGGAGCCACTTGTCCAGTTTCCTTCAAGTCAGGTAGTTTGACCAGTTTATACATTAACCCTTTGAGACTTTAATTTTCTCCCCCCCCCCCCCCCCCCCCACTGCATGTGTAACATACGTCTGTCCAGGGTGAGATAGCAGGGAGAGACAGATGTATCCCACCCCACCCACGTGACGTTATACATTTATAACGTTATTATGACGTTATGCATATCGTATCAGTTTCTTGCTATCAACTAATTTATATTGATGTCATCGGAATGCAGTGTGATCAAAGTTCGATGCTCTAAAACTCTTCAACCCTCAAGCTGCCACCGTTCCTAATCGATTTCGTGGTATATACCTTTGGTATATACATAACTTTTACATGCTCTTTCCGATGGTGTCATTAGTTTTTCAAAACAACGAATACCAAATGAGTTGATTACATCAGCACGTGACCCCCGATTACCTCAGGCTAACGTAATCGCTGAATGGTGGGGGGAGAAAAATAATCCCTGATGGGTACGGGTGTGGGATGGGAAAATCTCACTCTCGGGACAAGATATTTGGTCCAGACACTCGGCAAGCCTCGTGTCTGGCCCAAATATCTTGCCATCGGTTGAGATTTTCCCATCCCACACCCGTACCCATCAGGGGTTATAATCATCCTGACGTTCAGACGTCGCTGGGAAGTCAGTTTCTTCAACGTTTTTCAAAATGCGACGTCAAACGTCGGAAAGTACAAATAAGATATTTTTCACATTAGTGATTATCTGGTTGAGGGCTAGATTATTTTTGGTGGTCTGAATTTGTTATTCAAAACTTGTTTTATTACAAATTATTAGAGAATGCCCACAAGCACTCTCCAATAATTTGTAATAAAAGAAATTTATATAAACAAAATATTGTTTGTGTTTGACTGAATATGAAATACAAGTAAGGGAACTGTTGGCTTTTGCTCTGGTGTCCTCATTTTCTGAAAGCCCTGATAGTGGCTTCTTGCACTTAACCAGTTACGAAGTCTTGATAGCTGGATTATATTAGTATTTTAAGCTGCGATAACATTTGGCTCAACGGTTGTCACTGAGCAATATGCGGGAGAAAATGGGAATTGAGGTTAAAACTTTAAAAAATCGAAAAATAATAACAAAACAAACGACCACAAAGTGTCAACGTGCTGTTTGAATAACAAATTCAGACCACCAAAAATAATCTAGCCCTCAACCAGTTAATCATTAATCTGAAAAATATCTTGTTATTTGTACTTTCCGACGTTTGACGTCACATTTTGAAAAACGTTGAAGAAACTGAATTCCCAGTGACGTTTGAACGTCAGGATATAATCAAAGTCTGAAAGGGTTAACCAAATCTGAATGCCAGGAAATTCTCCCAAATGATATATGCCAATTGATTTTTCTTCGTCAAACATTGGTGTCTATACATCTGATTTGCTGGAACGCTTATTGGTCGCATATACAGTGCCTCAGCTGCCACAATGTTGTGAAGGGGCTGATGTTGCAACGACAGTACGGCCGCCGTGGACTGGTCCTATTCCCCGGGTTGGCAATATAACGGACCCACCCGAAGTACATAAAAAACATTATTGTTTTTATTTCTTCAAAATAAACGGAAAAATTACATTCTCAAACCCAAAAAGACAATTAAACGACTCGAATCTCATCGAGCAATGAGCGAAAGAGTAATTGCTCGATCGAGTGACTCCACATACTGCTCGAACGACTCGAACCCCCTAGAGCAAATCAGCTCGTTCGGGTGACTCCTCTTACGACTCTTGACCTCATTTCGGTATTTAAGGATACCAACAACATTGCTCCTATGCAGTTACTATGTAGCTCCTAGATCCTATATGGCTCTACTACAGCTTCAATATGGCTCCTAGCTTCTATATGGCTCCTACAGGTACAGGTAGTCTTACCGACGGAATCCATTTTATCTTCAACTATCTGTCCTATGATTTGCATCTATTGTTTTCATCGAATACCATAGTGTTCTACCAACAAATCAAATCAAAGCAACCAACAAAGCCAATCTACCAGCGGCATATGAGAGAACGGCTTTTATCAAGAACAAAGACAGAGTCAAACGATGGGAAGAAACTCCAACCAACAAGCAGATAAGATTGTTAGGAAGAAGACAGAAGAATTACATTCCATTAAGGGATGATGAAGATGCCTGGAACATTTGAATTGTAAAACTGTATACTCGAATAAAAATGAATGGCATGTTAAATCTTGTTGTTTTTTATCAACTACCCAACATAAGTACCCGGATGTAGCGTGAAGTACCTGGATGTAAGTATCCGGAAAAAGCCTCCTATAATAGGTATCCTCCAATAGTATAGGTATCCCCAAATACCGAGATGAGGATAAGAGTAGTAAGAGGAGTCACTCGTTCGAGTAATTACTTGATAGCTCATTTGCTCGATGGGATTCGAGTCGTTCGAGCAATGACTCTTCAGTAAATGCTTCATACCTTTTTAGGGGAACTTGTAACATGGAAAGATATTGTAGTGGAATGACAGTGATATGAACTGAAACCCTTAGCGGCCTTTATGTACCGATAGCCGTTGTAGTACCTCAAGATAGTAATGGCCGAGACACGGACAGAATAGTGGTAGTTAACAGTAATGGTACAAGTCCTAAATGGGACAAGGTTTGTAGAACACTATGGTATTAGATGAATACAATAGAGGAAATCATAGGAGAGATAGTTGGAGACAAAATGGAATCCGCCGATAAGACTACCTGTATAGGAGCTAGGAGCCATATAGGAGCTAGGAGCCATATAGGAGCTGTATAGGAGTCATATAGGAGATATGAGCTGTATAGGATCCATGTTGTTGGTATACTTAAATACCGAAATGAGGCTAGGGGTCATAAGAGGAGTCACTCGAACGAGCAATTGCTCTATAGCTCATTTGCTGGATGGGATTCAAGTTGTTCGAGCAGTATGTGGAGTCACTCGATCGAGCAATTACTCGTTCGCTCATTGCTCGATGAGATTCGGGTCGTTTAATTGTCTTTTGGGGTTTGAGAATGTAATTTTTCCGTTTATTTTGAAGAAATGAAACAATAATGTTTTTTATGTACTTCGGGTGGGTCCGTTATATTGTCAACTCGGGGAATAGGACCAGCCCACGGCGGCCGTACTGTTTTTGCAACATCAGCCCCTTCACTCGATTGAGCAATTACTCTACAGTTTATTTGCTCGATGAGATTCGAGTCGTTCGATTAACTTTTTGGGTTTGAGAATCATAAAGGCCCTCGTTGTACAGAAGGGAGATAACTGCGTATAGATTATGAAAAATCAAGCAATCTGATTGGTTAGTTAGCTGCAATAACGTGAACTAACTGGATGATCTAGATAAACAAAACGAGAACAAGAGTACTCGAAATAGGGTCAGAACTAACCAGAACAGACTGGAAAACCTAAATATAGAAACAATAAGCAAAACTGTTCCAACTGATGGGTTCTTCTACTCTACTGGAGTATAATCCAGAGCAAACGAACAGGATCGGGTAGATGAAAACTATAGCACAGCTACATGTAGATAAAAGCAAAGGATTCTGAAAGAATTCGAACAAGTACAAATTGTCGGGTTGTTTGTGGTAATTCTACGAATGGGAAATTACTCTTACTCAATCGAACATACCCTCCGAACATACTCTGTCTTGTAGGACTTTGGGTAACATAGCAACCACGTGCTGCCATAGAAACCACGATGAAGGTCCCCAGTATACAAAATGGCCGACGGAAACACGTATCACCCTAACAACACGCGCTGCTCATGCGCACTAGGTCCGCGTATCACTATGGGGATGACGTCACAAGATGGCCGCTCACGCGCGCTACCATGACAAACAAACATGACGTCACTAGGTCAAGTGACTATGACGTCATTTCCGGGGAACCATCCACCCGAGAACGATCTCCACATCTCCTACTACTTGCGTGTAAGAATGGCCGCGTTTAGCCGGTTATAATCGGGGTGGGGGGTAACCCGTAGTTAGCCGGTTAAAAAATGAGACAACAGTTTCAGCACTAACTGAAGGTGCATCCTCCACACCTCCAAGAAATTTATTTTGAAGATGGCGCTAGAATGCGTAATCTTCTTCAATCTGACCACTACAAATTATTTATCAGTGTGAAAGGGTCATCACATAAGTACAAAAAGTTTGGCCGATCTCTATATTTTCGATAAAAACCAGCTGTGGGAAAGCATTCCTATGCTTTTTCAAATTTTGTCTGGGTGGCACCAGTGGCGTAACCATGGAGGGTCCTCCCCCGCACCCCGAAAAAAAACATTGGCCCAATGCAACTTTCACACAACATAGAACCCTAAAATGGTCTCCGCTATAGTGCTACACCCGCTGTAAATGACTCAGATTCACATTTGGAACACAGGGCTAGGCCTAACTAGGACCCTCCGGCTATTACCCCCCTCCTCCCACGGGGCGTAATGGCCGTACTGTCCTAGTTCAGACTAAGCGTGGCCCCAAACCCCCATAAAGGCCTTCCAAGTATAATTTGCCCCTCCCCCAAAACTGACACGGGCACCCCTATTATAGAATCCTGGCTACGTGCCTGATATCAACGCCCCTCCACGGGTGTTTTAGTTATAATCCACTCGCCACGTACTACAATCTGACCACCTCAGCTGAGCAACAGAACAGATGAGATTATTATCTGATGATTTGCGTACACGTGTATTATTTCCAACATGAGCAGCAATCAGTTCTCACTTGACTTGTGTTAATTGATGTATTGGATGCAGTTAATGGGATTCAAATTACAGAGACGAGCAAGAAATATTCCGTAATATGTTCCATTCTATGTATACACGAATTGCGTCAATATTTAGTCATTCCACGCATCTTTGTGCCAAAGAATATGTGGCCAATTATCGGCAGTTGTGTCGATAAAACAACGATCGAACGAGGTTTTCTCTCGTTTGTCTGCTATGTTGATTCCTTGTGAATTCCTCGAATCTTTGAACGGTGGGCCCCAGTAATGCTCGGGATTTACTAATGATGTACCTGTTTCTTTTATTAATTCCATGTTTCCGCTTATCGCTCAGTAAGTAACCCCCACGGCGCACACAACGTGCATTGTAAAACACTTCTCGTCTTTTCATGCCGGGCTCAGTACAAAGTGGAAGTCTTTTGAGAAAGATGTCAAGTGGGAACTTTCCCTCAAAAAACGTTTGATGTCATTTTGCGCACTGTTGACTGCACATTACAGGCGCATCATGTTTTGAATATACCCAACGTTTCGACCAATCAATTGATTCTCGTCATTGTGCACGTGACGATTGCTAAAATTTTCGATCCCAAACTGGACTGACTATTACTGAAAAATTAGTCGAGTGTAATTGTGAATTTCATTTGAAAACTTTAGTGTGGTTATTTACGAATTCGAAACTTAACCCATTCCACATTATGCATAACTTTTTGTAAAATGAAAACGGTCGTATCCGACAAGATGATAACAGAGGCGGGTGGGCTGTACGGTCCACTGGGAGAATTCCGGGTGGGCTCTTTATTGGGTTCCCCCTGGGCCCACCCCATCCCCCGACAAATTGATGCAGCCCAACACCTGTAAGTTACATTTCGTGAAAATGCTCAAAAGGCGAAATGGATCTGATTGCATAGACTGTCGGTATATCGACATATTATCTATGTGACTGTTACTGACAGTCCACATAGAGGACATTTCGCCACACCAGCAACCTAGCCTGCCATCGATCGCTCAGATGAACAGCGTTCCTTCATTTTTAAAATCAGACTTTTCTCCGATTGCGCCGAACTATGGGTTTCCCGTTGGTCCCTCAAACCCCCACCCCCAGTAGAATCATTTTTGTCGAATGATCGATGAAGATAATACAAAAATGCCATCGAAATGTCCTCATTGTGGACTGCCATTGATCGCACAGGTGGCTGCGTTCGTTCAATTCGCAAAACCAAACTTTTCTTCGAGTCTGATCCCCTATGGTGCATTCCCCGTTTCTTAGCCTAGTCGGCCCTGGATGATAAAATATCCAACAATCGGAAAGGAGGGTCAACCATAATTCAATCCTACGGCCCTGGGGCTGTAGGATTGCATTATTGTTGAAACTCCCCAGGAATACAAAATGGATTCGGTCAATTAACTTTTGGTTATATTCGTTGGGAAGAAACAATTCAAAACTCAGCGTTGAAAAGGTTAAACACGCCAGTGTTTTCAAATGATGTCTTTAGAGGAGTAGCCTGTCTTTAACTATTGAATGTATCACTTTACTTACTACAACATTACTTACACAATAGTTGGGAACGAGGTGGCTCTAAATATTTAAGCATTGGGCTTTGAACTGAAAGGTCGCCAGTTCGATCCTGATCAGCGATAACTGCGTTATGTCTTTGGGCAAGACACGTAATCGTGACTGCCCGCGTGGTGGCACGATGGCGATGTTCTCCGGAGTACTACACGTGAACGGTACACTTGCCTCAACCGCTGCTTGTGTGGAATCGCAATGACTCGGTGGTTACGGCATTGGACTTTAAACCGAAAGGTCCACGGTTCGATCCCAGCCAGAGGTAACTGCATTGTGTCCTTGGGCAAGGCACTTAATCTCGATTGTCCATGTGAGGGCATGGTGGCGCTGTGTACTAAGGCGTACTGCACGTCGATGGTGCACTTGTCTTCAACCAATGCTAACCCTGCTTGTGTGGTGTTATTACGTTGGGGAGTCTGACAGTTGTTCGCCGTTGCTCGGTGGTTCTGCGTTCCTCCACCCGTAAAACTGTCTGCCACGAGGTGACTCTGGCTGTCGAAAGCGTCGTTAAAACCCAATAAATAAATAAATAAATAAATAAATAAATAAATAAACAAATAACCGCTTCTTGTGCAGAGTTGGTAAGTCTCGGTACTTTGGCTTCCTCTACTCGTACAACTGTTCGACTCGATGTGGCACTTGTTGTTAACACTTACGCTGCCGAAAACGACTATTGTCACCTAGTTTATGATGATTATCTGTACGTTCTGGTATGCGCAGATCTAACCTACCATCTGATTAATTGCTGGAAAGGGCTCAGAGAGCCCTTTCCAACAATTAATCAGATGATAGAGTTTCACGTATGTCATAAATCTTATTAAACTTCCTCGCATACAAGCGTACATAGAGGTCCTCCAAAAAAGCTAAAGGGCTAAAGTGGGCGTGGCAGTAAAGGGGTTAAACGTGTCGTTGATCCCCAACAAACATTAAAAAAACAAACAACTTATTCAATAGACGCGCGGAGGTGTCTCTCGGTATCAACCACTGGACACCGGCGGCGAAATTGGGAGAGACGACTAAGGTGTAATAACTGATCATATTGTGATAAATGTTGTCGTCACCTGAAATGACGAAGCTTTTTCAATATTTGTTAAGGTTCCAATACACTGGGATTCTTTTCCATTGACGGCAGTGCTAAATCTTTCCTCCTCTCCCCATCTCATCAAACTGATTTGGGCAAAAACAACCATATATCCATTTAGTTTATCATCTCATGAAAAAATATACTGAAAAAATATATAGGTCGCCATATGACTTTTTCCTTTAAATTTGGTGATTCATTTACTCCCGTCCAGTTCCGCACTGAATGAAATAGACATGTTTTTACCTACCCCCACCCAATTTTTATCTTCTCTCACAGTATTCAGAAGACAATTGTCACCAATATTTTATAATTTTTCAAAACATGCACTTTAAAATTTTATTCACACTGACAATCTCAGTTCATTTTCCATCAATAGGATAAATCAGGGAACTTTTATCCTCCATTAAAGGTTGAGGTTCAAACCGCTAGAGGCGCTGTTTGCACGAATACGGTGTTTTGTAACCTTAAACAGTATATTCAAAAATGGATGTCCGTAGAGCAAGATCAAATATATATTTACATGGTCTCATTCTGGTTATGTTAATTTGAAGTTGGTCAAATGAAATGGTCAAGATCTCAACTAAATATTGCTTTAGCATCAGTCGCTCGTCCCTAGAATATACCACTGACCCTCCTTACTATCTTTCATGAAAATACCGGATGTGGACAAGGGGGTGCCCTCTGGATGATATAAGTGTTTCGGAGTCTCTCTTGCGGAGTAACAGTTACCACATATTTCTGTCCCTGGTGTTAATACCTCATGTATCCTGTATCGACACGTTCTGTCAATAGTCTCAAGATTGTAAACGATGTCCGTCTATTTTATCCTGGTAGTGTGTAGTTACGTAATTATCACGAATTCACTCTTAAAACACGTTTCAAACTGGCAAAAGGGCGAGGTAACCCGTATTAACGTCTTCCGATAAACCCTTTACGTACAGCGAAACCTAAATTTCCTCAGTATCTTCACACTTGTGTTTCTGTAGAAACATAGTACAAAATTGAACTGAATGAGTCTAACATTCACTGTTTCTGACATAAATGTGGAACTTCTGGAGCGATTAATGTGAAAGAACGTGTTCGTCACCATTTACTTTGTGACAATTTAATGGAGAGCAATCTCCAATAAATTCTTAAGAACAAATTAACCATATAACGGACAAGTTGGACAATGAAAATAAAACAGAAATTGTGGCAAAAAAGAATCGTTTTTGAAAGATATATATTTTCCACGTGACCACTTTCGCCGACGAAGTGTGTTCAGGGCTTTCAAGAGCTTCTATGTGTGGGGGTGGGGTAAAAGTGCGGGGGATCTCTGTATTAGCTCACCATACACTCAACGAGACTGATTCATAGTAACATCTGAATACCTATTGTTTTTGTTATATTCATTTATTTATTAACCCTTTACCTAACGAATCGCCCGCATCCGCCCGCGTAATTTGCAAATTAAGCAGTTGAAAAAATTATATTTTTCAAAATATTTCAACAAAACCATATCATGTGCCCCCTTATTGGAACGAGCTCATCGAGCTCGTTCCAATGAGGGGTCATATGTTATGGTTTTGTTGAAATTTTTGGAAGAATTTAAAAAAATAGTAATTAAAATAATACATTTTGATATTCTCTACATTGGGTAAAGGTTTAAGGGTTAATGATACTTTAAAAGCCAAGATCATATCGTGTTGGTGACAATTTTATGGGTGGAGTAAGCCGGAGTACCTGGAGAGAACTACCGAGCAACGACGAGTAGCTGCCAGCTCCCCAACATCGTAATTCCTCACTGCGGCACAGGCCGGGTTAGATCGGTTAAAGACATGCGCACCATCAACGTGCAGTACGCTTTAGTACACGGCGTCATCGTGCCCTCATGTGGACAATCGGGGTTAAGTGCCTTGCCCAAGGACACAACGCGGGAGTCCGAATCGATCACTCAGACGGTCACCCATCCAAGGACTAATCATGTAATGTTTTTGTTGGTCACAAGCAAATTGTCACGGTCACGGGGTTACAAAATTAATTAAAATACATTTTCGGATATAGTCACCTGCCTATTAAAGCAAAAACGACCCGATTTTAATAAGAGAAAAGGTACCTCGTGGCTGTTTACCTTTAGAAGGTCAAAGGTTGGGGGTCAATGGTAAAGGCCACACGGTTTCACAATTCAATGGGTACGCATCTCCGTTGAGCGTTATTAAGATCTTGAACTGGAACTACCTGTAAAATTATAATTATTTGCTTTCAACTCTGATCATTATAGTAGATCCTACTTAACCCTTTGAACAATGGTGGTATCTTCCATGCCAGTTAAATGGCAGAAACTGGAATAGTCCTTATCCATTATTAATTGTTCTACCTCACACGTTCCTTAGTGGCCATTCTACTTAATGAAATTATGACGTATCGTGTTGCTGGACCCGAAAAGCGGTCTCTAGTGTTGAAAGAGTTAATGGGAAATTTCTTCATTGAATCTCCCTGGTGATTACATAAAAGCTGCAACCACCAAACCTTTACCATATCTTCAGAGCATATTTGACCTGTTAATAGATAGATGACAAGATTTTTTATTCAATTAACAGGAGTTTATATCATAAACTCCTGTTAATTGAATAAAAAATCTTGTCATCTATCGACTGATTATTCTGTCGACTACTAAATTCCCAGTGTTTATATTGTACAGTCGCCGTGGACTGGTCGTAATCCACACCTGGCCAGTTATGCCCACGCATGTGTTTACCGAGTAATAAAAATCACCTGGGGGGCTCGGTGGCTCAGTAGGTAGAGGTGAAGGCTACAAGCCGAGAGGTCCTCGGTTCGAATCCCACCTGCGGCAATCGCGTTGTGTCCTTGGGCAAGACACTTCATCCCCATTGCCCACGTATGGGCACGGTGGTGTTGTATACTTAGGCGTACTGCACGTCAATGGTACAACTGTATTCAACCAATGTTAATCCTGCTTGTGTGGAGTTAGTATGTTGTGGGGCTGACAGGTGCTCACCGTTGCTCAGTGTTTCTCTCCGGGTACTCCGACTTCCTCCATCCGTAAATTTGTCGTGGTCATGATTATCCATTGTGCAGAAATATGTGACCTTAAACACCAATAAATAAATAAATAAATAAATAAATATATCACGTGCTTGATTATTTATGTTAAAATTAACTTGGAAAGTAAACTGTATCAATCGTAACATTAACAATAAGATGGTAAATCCGGGTTGCAATCGAGAATTTAGGTGACAAACACATTTAAATGTGACTTCGTACAGTCTGAATTGGGTTGCGTGTCTTTTTGACTTTTCAAAGCGAAACTGCAACAATGCGAAAGTTCAGCATTCGAAATGCATTGATCAGGGCGACGGAACCGGGGGGTTTCAGCCCCTCCACTTTTTGCCGGCCATGTTTTTTGTATGCATCTATTTTAACGCAACCAATGACTGGTGAAACAAGGGGCGGATCCAGAGCCTCCCCCATATTTTCTTCAGCTATGTTCCTCTCGTACTGGTTCAGTTTCGATGGATTTCGGATCATTTTTTTGCAGTATGTGGCAACAAGCGCTAAAATGTATACAGTCTGTTAAAAAATCGGTTAACTGAAGTAGATCGTAATCTTACAGACATACAAGTACCAAATCCACCCCCAGACAAGATAATCCACAGACAGTATAATTGCTGTAAACGTCTCGTAAAGCATACAGGTGAGGTCTATTTATCAGCTTTGGTCGTTACGACCAAAGCTGATAAATAGACCTCACCTGAACGCTTTACCGACGTTTTTTTGCGGCTCTCAAAGTGTGAAATCTTTCAAATACACCTCCTGAAAAATCTCAAAATATCCATTCAGATGCATGGAAATGGGGGTTTTGGGACCCTGGAATTTAAATTTTTCATACCGACGACCATCCACCGCCTGATCCAGCCCCCCACACTTTGAAAATCGTTCCAACGCCCCTGTTGATACAAATAAAATATTTCCAATACCTGTGACAAAGATGTCTGCATGGTTGAGTTTTTCGTAAGGAAATGAGTGGCAAATGAAGAGTTTTCTGGTAACCACCTTGTCCAATGACGTCACGATATTCGAGAGCGACGCAATGAATTATAGATTCTTTGGCTGAAATTTGGTTCGTGCACATTTGTACACGTTGTTTACACAATCCTGTGATAAAATGATCTCAAATTGTCATATTCCGAATACGGAATTTATCAACCTCCTTTACTAAATCCGATTTGAGCCGAGGTTTATCAGTTCTGTGTACATAGGAACTAGTCTGAGATAATCGGTGTACATGGCGGCGTCTTTCCAGGATCGATGACGGTGGGGGGGGGGGGGGGTGCTGTTGTCAAACAATGCTCATCTTGTAACCCTTCCCGTCTGGTAGGAGGCCGGAGATACCCACTAGCCCAGCTGATACACAAACATACAGCTTTAGTCGAATCAGCGCATGACAAACGTGGGCCGTTAGGATAAGTATTCCAGTGTCGATTTGGTTTCACGTTGCTCCCATGCCACCAACAATCTATATTTCTGTTTGTTCTTCGGGAGATTTTCGTATAAATTTAGAACATCGAAATCTATTTTACTTTAAAACACGTACAGATATTGAGTTGATATTGTTGATAGATTCTGTCGAATATCGAATCACTCGCAAGCACGTAACTATTTTCGGATATTGATGGAGTGTGATCCATGTTCTACGGACCATGTTACGAACATGCCTGGCTGCTTTTATGTACACACACTTGTGCGTTTTGACGAACTATTCAGACACGGAGTCTGGAATCACCCAAACTCGCCGCGGTCATTTGCATATTAGTGGTAAACCGTAAAAACAGATTACCAGACCTTCCACCGTGGTACTGCATGGGCAATTCTTTAGGCTGGTTCGAGTCACATGTCACCAAACTAGGACATTCTTGTGTCCAAAGGAAGGTTATTGAAGAAACCAACCAAGCTACCACGTTCTTTTACCGATGCAGGTGGAGAGCTCTGTCAAACAATGTGGAATAGGGTAAATTTCTAATTGCATTATGGGAAATTTTACAGTTTGAAATTGTAATATTTCGACATCAGCTTACATTTTTGTAGTTTGAAATTTTAATATTTTGGCATCATCTTCCGTCTGTATCCCCCTGTTCTACTCCTGTGCGGCAATTAGGCATTCCTCATAAACCGTACACTAATTAAGAATATTATTTGTGGGGTAATAAGAATGTGGGGTGTGTATCTGTTTGCACGTGTGTATCTCCTCGCCTCTCACGTGGAAGTCTGTCATTAGATGATAATTTACATGCGTTGCCTCGTGTTAATAAACCACACATAACCCAAAACAGTATGTTATTAAAATGAAAAAGGCCCCGTGATTTACGTACTTCTTTTTCCATTTCGTTTCGGCGATAAAATTGCCAGCGGAAGTACCGCCCACTAGTGCTCATGTAAACAAAAACAGATTCGCACGTGTGAATATTGTATTATTTAACATTTAAACTCTTATCAATCTGACGATCATGATATAAATAAAATATACCCATAGTAGCTTGGTGTACCAAATGTTCACCACTCGTGGTGAAGTGGTGTTAACACCACTTCACCACTCGTGGTGAACATTTGGTACTCCAAGCTACTATGGGTACATTCTATATTTAATATTCCATCTTATGGCTTTTATTACCTTTTATTTGCCTTATTTTTCCACTGCTCGGTTCTGTTTGGATCTGCTCGGTATTGCTTGGTATTTAGTTTGTCCAGACATGTAAGGTCTTGTGCAGCAATTAGGCATTCCTCATAAACAGTACGCTAATTAAGAATATTATTTGTGGGGTGATAAGAATGTAGCAGCTATGTGAGTGTGTATCTGTTTGCACGCATGTATCTCCTCACCTCTCACGTGGAGGTCTGTCATTAGATGATTCAAATGATCTCAGGCCAGCTGTATGTAGAAAAAATGGCCTTGAAAGAAGTTTGTAAAAAAAAGTTGTTCTGGTGAAGTTAAGCTTTCTCCTAAATTCTATTTGACTGCATTCCGATCATACAAGGGACTTTGAGAGTGTGTGGCACGCCTACATCAAAGATTTACGCACCTAGTTACTCCCCCGCAACTTAGGCATGGAAACGCCACGGAATTTTTATTTCGTAGCTGCTAAAGAGAATAAGTTTGTTGAACTGGTTCTCTGGAGAGATTCATCGGACATTGTTTGGAGAAACTTTAAATTTGAAGTTTGTGTTTCAAAGCATACGGCGATAACTCTGCATGGATTCCGACGTTCAGAATGGTTTTAGAAAGGCCAACTGACCGAATAATGTTGATTTTACAGGGGACGTAACAACTGTTACTTATTTCCAGTTCCCTATTCGACATTCGTTATCAACCGATAACACGTCGAATCAGGAACAGGGAATAAGTAACGGTTATCACGCCTGTTATTTTACAGCTTACGCATTTCACTAGGATTGCCATGCAATTTGGGGAATTATAAACCCGTTTGTATCTGAATGTTGAGATATCAGAAGGAAGAGTAGGGGAGGGGGTACCCAGAGGAATGGTATTGATACAGAATATACCCAAAGTAGCTTGATGTACCAAATGTTTACCACGAGTGGTGAAGTGGTATTAACCGCGAGTCTTTGGCAGTGGGTAACACCACTTCACCACGAGTGGTGAACATTTCGTACACCAAGCTACTTTGGGTATATTTTATTTATACCACAGATAGATGGATCTTTATTTTGCAGTATACTAGTACAGTGCTTACAAAATAACATTACAACAAACAGGAACATAAGCTAGTATACAGCATGGAAATGACATAGCCTATAAGGCTGTCTTTCTGCCATTCCCGTAAAAAAGAAAGATATCAAGTTTCTTTGGCATCAGTGTATCGAAGTGCTTTCCCCAAAACGGGGTTGTGTGATCTTTTATTTGCAATTCTTGGGGGCTAGAATTTTTTGAGGATTAACCATGATCGCCGGATTATTAAGAGTTTAAATCAGAGTATTTTTAAGCAATTTCTACTGGGCGACATAGATCTCTAATAGGAACCCACCCATTACATTATGGTTTCTCAAAAATGGTAAGTTCTCAGCTGATTCAAAATTGGTCATGCATTTCAGTCGAAATACAAAATTTAATATTACTAATATTTTTAAAAGAAATAATACTGATAGTTGCATAAATGTCATTACAAATAACAAAATGAATCACACACTCTTACGTGTACAAAAACATCACCCATGTTAATGTTTGAGTTTGGATTTAAAAATTCAACAACCAGTGTACTACACTGGTTGTTGAATTTTTAAATTCAAACTCTGACATGGGTGATGTGGGTGTAGTCGTGTACTGCATGACAATCGCCCAGTACCTTGAAAACTACTGTTACTGGGAGACAAATATTCATCACTGGGCGACATTTTGTCGCCCAGTGATAATGTTAAAAAAATACTCTGGATTAAATGTTAAATAAACCAATATTCACAAGTGCGATTCTGTTTTTGTTTACATGAGCACCGGTGGACGGTACTTCCACTGGCAATTTTATCACCGAAACGAAATAGAAAACGAAACGTGAAAATTGCGGTCCTTTTTCATTTTAATAACATAATAACATACTATTTCGAGTTACGGATGGTTTATTAATCTGAGACAACGCACGTTTGTTAATTTTTGGTATCTTATGAGGTAAACTTATTTAAAAACGTAATAAATAACTGCCGGTTTCATTTCACGCTTCACGAGGCGACGAGTGATAAATTTAGACAAGTCTGCATTCAAGGCGAGGTTACCAAAGGTCACATTTGATGTAGTTCCACTGTAGGTGTAAAGTTCAACTATTGAAATCCCATTGCTGGTGTGTTCACCACGGTTGGTGTGTAAAGCTAAAATTTATGTCATAGGCTTTTATAGATAGTAGAATAGGTTATCATGGTACAAATGTTAGCCCACTCGTTAGAGAACTGTGGCAAATCAGCGAAAGACCCAAGTATTATTGTTATTAGGTTGTACAAATTATATTAACCCTTTACCCAAAGCAGACGATATCAAAATTTATTATTTTAAATATATTTTTTTTAAATTTTTCAAAAAATTTCAACAAAACCATATCATGTGACCCCTCATTGGAACGAGCTCAATGAGCTCGTTCCAATGAGGGGTCACGTGATATGGTTTTGTTGAAATATTTTGAAAAATTTAATTTTTTCAACTGCTCAATTTTCATATTACGCGGGCGGATGCGGACGATTCGTTAGGTAAAGGGTTAACACCTCTCATTGGTATTAATGTTGCATCTGTAGTTGAATGACGTTCACGACACCACCTCGTTGGCCTCGTTTTTTTCGAATACTAATTAGTGATCTTTTCAAAGCCTTCACGATGTGTGCCTTTCGCTCCAACATCTATTTTCTGTCCCCTGGTGCAAAAGCTTCATACTGTGAAAGTATCAATCCCACACTTGATGCTGCCAGATAATGTGCGGATTCCTAAGAATTTATCGCCACCGAGAATGAATTCCACACCTCTGGCTTGAAACATCAACAATGTATGAATTCGACCAAAACATTGCGGATCTGCCACGATGAGGATGTCTGGGTAGGGAAGGGCAAAATCGGTTCATTCCATTGGTTATCTGGGACGGACCAAACTCAATTCAGACTCAGGAATAACCGTTTTTGACGAAACTTCGTTCTCGACAAACACATCTCTGTCCATGGGTTTTCATCCACAACTGATAGTAGAAAAGTGGATTTTATTAATCGTGAATGAGATGATCAGTGGCATATGTTTTTCCCCACAGAACACAACCACTATGGCAGACACTTACATACATATGTACTTGTTAGATCATCTTAGAGTTCAGCATTACTTCATGAAAGAAAAACTCCGACAGATAAGTCAAACATAATTTATGATAGAACTATAAATTCCAACTTTGGCTAATTGTCGTCTTCTTTTCTTAACGGTGTACAACTTCAGGTGAAATTAAACAGAAACACGTGTCAATTCCACACCTGCACATTCTAACGCCGGCTAACCCAGTCTGACTCGCTACCACGCCATCATTTGATATGGTTTATTTGGACGGGACGAGACCTCTACTTGATCTTGTCTATGTCAGACAAACTCGTATTATGTGTTAATTCATAACTCCATCTTATAATTCATTCCAAATGTTCGGATTTTTTGGTTGGGAGTCAGCTATGATTTATTTATCTTTCTTCTTGGACAAGGAAGTTATTCATGGAGAAATTCATTTTCATTAATTTACAGAAAAGTGAGAAAACAGATTAAAGATTTGAAGGTAGGTTTTTTTAATTGTGCGAACATTTTATTATTTTTTTTCAGTTTTTTTTATTTTTGCCAGTTTCTTTTTACCATTTGATTAACTATTTTTATTTGTTGTAGTTGTTGTGGTATTTTTAGTGGTGGTAGTGAAAATTTTTGTTGTCATTGTTGTGGCGGGAGTAGAAGTAGTAGTTGCATTATCAGTAGTAGTTGTAATTGGTCTGGCTGTTGCTGCTGTTGTTGTTGCTATTGGTGATTCTTCTTCTTCTTGTTCTTCTTCTTCTTGTTCTTGTTCTTGTTCTTGTAAAAATTCTCCCGTGTCTTGGTCCGTCTGTTCTTTTTAACCCTTCACCGAACGCAGACGATATTAAAATGTATTATTTTAAATATCATTTTTGTGTCGCCGCCCCACGACCAAAACCGGCCAGTGCTATTCTCAAAAATCGCCAATTAATTTTCATTATTTTTTTCATTTTTCTCTCAAAAACATAGGTTATGACCCCTCGTTGGAACGAGCTCGACGAGCTCGTTCCAACGAGGGTTCATAACCTATGTTTTTGAGACAAAAAATGAAAAAAAATTAGTTATTCAAGAATTTATTTTGCAAGTGTCGTCTGCTTTTCATTGTTAGGTAAAGGATTAACCTATGAATGGATTTTGATGAAACTTTCAGTGATTCTTTATCACATAATGGCATTGTGCACCTCCTATTTTATTTTTTGATCCGCTGTATTTTTTCCAGAGTTATGCCCCTTTTCCACTTAGAATTCTGTCTGAAACGCCAGGCGACACACGTCTTCCATGGAAGACTCACATCTAAGTTTAAAATGTTTCAAAAAATTTCCACCAGACCATATCATGTGACCCCTTATTGGAACGAGCTCGACGAGCTCGTTCCAAAGAGGTGTCACATGATATGGTTTTGTTGAATTTTTTTTTAAATGATATTTTTTCAGCTGTGTATTTGCATATTACGCGGGCGGATGTTGTCAATTCGTTGGGTAAAGGGTTAATCAAGCTTGCACAAATGAGCGATTTGTTCGTAATGTTATAATTCGCTACATCGGGAATATAGGGACACATTTTTCGTTCTCCGATATTACAAGCTCTTGACCAAATGGGACGAGAGTTTACTGACCTTCATTTGTTAACCCCTGAACACGGTTTTCAAAATATCCTAATTATTTAGTAATTTAACCTCTTGCATACTAAGGTCAAAACAGCAAACTTTCAACCTACAAATCTTTCCCATAATTCAATAGGGATTTAACTAATTAAATCTTGTTTGACAGACCTCATCGAGGTCTGTCAAACTAGAATTAATTTGTAAAATATTTACTTGTATAATGGGAAAAATGGTAGTTGACATCTCGGTATTTTGTTCTGGTGTATAGAGGGTTAACCAGCTATATCTCCTTTAAGACTTTAATTATCCTGACGTCCAAACGTCACTGGGAATTCAGTTTCTTCAACGTCAAAATGCGACGTCAAACGTCGGAAAGTACAAATAACAAGATATTTTCACAATAGTGATTAAGTGGCTGAGGTCTAGATTATTTTGGGTGGTCTGAATTTGTTATTCAAAACTTGCACTCTCCAATAATTTGTAATAAACAAATTTATATAAACAAAATATTATTTGTGGTTGACTGAATATGAAATATACGCAAGGAAAGTGTTAGCTTTTGTTCTGGTATCCTTACGTTTTGAAAGCCCTGATAGTGGCTTCCAGCACTCAACCAGTTAAGAAGTCTTCACAGCAGGATTATATTTGTATTTTAAGCTGCGATGACATTTGGTGCAACGGTTGTAACTGGGCATTATTCGGGAGAAAACAGGAATTTAGATTAAAACTTTAAAAAATCGAAAAATAATAACAAAACAGATGATCACAAAATATCAACGCCTGTTTGATCCCGTACGTCATAAGACGTCATAAGACGTACACAAGTATCAAAGGGTTAACCGTGTTTAATGATGTGACATATAAGAATGGAAAATATCATTTTCTCCCATCTCAGCATAAGACATTACCACATATTGTTTGTATCACCTAAGTTTAACTCTGGATTCGGTTATGATCCAACTTATTGAAAAAAGACTTTGAGTCAACAGGGCGAGCCATAACTGTCGTTAAAGTATTTTAAAGCACAGCGCAATTGAGAATTTAGTTTAGTCTGGAGGTTCATAAGCTGAAACATTCTTTGTGTTTGTGTGTACTCGGGGGAGGGGGATCACTGAATTTGAGAAATATTGTTTGGTATTAATTGTCGGGTGTTTCATACTTTTAACTATTTTGCACAGCCAATCGACCAGATCCACAGAGCACTTTTGATAACAATCGCCAAGTTTCGTCATCTTTAACCTCCGACATGCGGTTTAGGAATAATTCCGCGTATCACCGCGAATATCCCTTGCAACTTGTTTAAGCATAACCTGTGCACTTGATCCATATTTTCGCTAATAAATTGAACCAAATGTTTGATCACAGTTTTCTAGCGTTAAATGTTTGGCTTTTTTTTATTTCTGTCAAACCCAGTAATGGTTGTTGCAAGCAATTTTAGGACTAGATTTAATTAAAAATATTTTAAGTAATACTAGGTGGTTGAGAGCTAAATTTCTCACGTCTTGTCTAGCTCGGTCTAAAGATAGTTTATAAACAAAGTTTTTAAGGCAAAAAAAAAATTCTTACTTCTTGTCTAGTTCGTTCCAAAGATACAGTACAAGTCAAAATAAGTTGTAGAATAACCACTATAAACTATGTATCTTTCTCTTCCTACACTGATAAGACCAGAAGGTGACATCATTTTCTGGAAAGCTCTCACTGAAAGCTTTCCAGAAAATGATGTAACATACTGATATTATCAGTGCAGGAGCAGCACTACACTTAGTTTATTGCGTCTATTCTACAATTTATTTTAACTTGTACTGTAGTTTATTAACAAAGTTTCGACGACAAAATAAGAAAATACCTAGCAGTTTACGGAAAGAATTTGCGAGTGCTACACGCAAATTGTGTTGGGTAAATGGTTGACATATTTTTGTAATTGTTTTTCGATGGCTGATTTATCTGTCCTATAAAAAGTTGCTTCTTCATGGTCCGCGTTGTACTTGTTCAGTTTAGGCACACGTTTGTTGATTAAATGGTGGTCTCCATTATGTCGTTGAAGGTGGGTGGTTGTGAAACCTATTTTTTTTTCATAATGAACATTGGAATCATTGGGAATAGTCGCGTCAGACGGGGATGCGGATGGCCTTGCGGGCGGATGGAGATACGTATGATAAATCTCGAACCCCCTCCGAACCGTGAAAATACCAAAATATGCATATAATACGGATGAGATACGGATGGTCTGTGGATAAATACGGATAGATACGGATGTATGCGTGTCACTCTGCGGCCATACCTAAAACCTGCGGCAGGAGATACGGATAGATACGCATAGATAATCATAGATACGGATGAGATACGGATCAATACGGATAGATACACTGCGATGCTGTATTTTGTGGTATCAAACCAACGCGGCGTTGGTAGACTCCCTTTTCCACCGTATTTATCCGTATCTGATGCGGATGAGATACGTATTAATACGGATCAATACAGATTATTACGGATTAATACGGATTTTGTGCGGATTGGCCATCCGCACATGAATGAAAAAAAGTTTTGAAATTTTCAAAACTTTTTTTCATATTGTGCGCTTCGTGATACGTTTTCACACGGATTGATACGGATGTCTGTGGTCAGATACGGATGTCTGCGGATAGATACGGATGGTCATCCGTATCTATCCGTATCAACCGTATTTCCCCGTCTGACGCGCTTTGAACATTGCGCATGACAATCAAAATTACAATCAACATCAGCATGTACATTGCCCGTCACAACCGGCGCCAACATGACCGTTAACAACTTTGCCGACGTAATTGTGACACCCGGTCAGACAGAAGTAGGGGTTTTCTATCAGCTTTGACACCACCATTAAATTGCAGCGCACACTCTGAAACAAACAATTCTGAACACCAACCGGAAGTAATTTATATTAGTCCACACGGTGCAGAAGAGTTCACGAAATCAGGCGGAGGTAACCCTTTTATCGGTGTAATCAGATAGAGATGTGGGAATGAGGGTCAGAAATAAATGTAGCTCTGTTGAATATTCATAATCAGGTGGCCACTGGCGTACATTGTACTGACACACCAACTCTGGCTCCACCACTGTAACTAAAAAGAGGAAAAAGAAAAAGCAACTCCAACTTTAAAAAACACACAAAAAAGGAAAAGCAAAACAAAACTTATGATTGACAGTTTGGAAGGATCTCAGCCACCTCCATCCGATGAAGCGTTATCAGCACTGTTTAGGAAATTAAAAAAAGACATGATTTTCGTTGCATGGCCCGTGGAAAACTGGCTGTTCTGGGGGGCTCACAGATTTCAATTAATCTTTCTTGGAGGCATGTCTATTCGTATGTGTTGGGGCGCGGTGGCTCAGTTGGTAGATGTGCAGGCTGCAAGCCGAAAGGTCCTCGGTTCGAATCCCACCTGCGGCAACCGCGTTGTGTCCTTGGGCAAGACACTTCACCCCCATTGCCCACGTGGCGGCACGGTGACGTTGTGTACTAAGGCGTACTGCACGTCGATGGTGCACCTGTCTTCAACCAATGCTAATGCTTGTGTGGAGTTGGTATGTTGGGGAGCTGACAGTTGCTCGGTGGTTCTCTCTGGGTACTCCTGCTTCCTCCACCCATAAAACTGTCACGGTCATGGTTAGCCATTGTGCAGAAATATGTGACCTTAAACACCAATAAATAAATAAATAAATATTGTATGTGTTGTGTGCCAGCGCTTCACTTCACTCGTGCCCTGTTCTACATTTTGCGGTCCTCACTATTCAGGAGGATTCGTTCAACATGTCTTGCGATTTATTTACTGATATTGAGTAAAGGCAGAAAATATGGATGAAATTGAAAATGAACAAACATATTGAAGAAACTATATTTTTATATTTTCTCTTTTTTTACAGCATACGTTACATGATATATGGGGGCAAAGTCCAAACTGCAATCATTCCTGACTTGTAGCGTCATGAAAATCGTATTTCGATAAACTTGTCTCCCTTCAAATTATTAAACGAGCGGGGAACATCCATTTAAAAAGCAAGTAATTGTGTCGAAAACCGCAACTGAAAATAAAATAAAGCCAAGTTTCCTTTTGCTACTTTTAATAAATGAAAACAACAGAGTAATTTGCATGTTTTTATTCTTCCCAGGAAAACAATTAGCAAATCTCACCATCAAGACTTTAATATTAACCCTTTACCTAACATGAAAAGCAGACGACACTTGCAAACAACATTCTTGAATAACTAATTTTTTTCATGTTTTGTCTCAAAAAAATAGGTTATGCCCCTTCGTTGGAACGAGCTCATCGAGCTCGTTCCAATGAGGGGTCATAACCTATGTTTTTGAGACAGAAGATGAAAAAAAATAGTGAAAATTAATTGCCGATTTTTGTGAATAGCGCTGGCCGGTTTTGGCCGTTACGTTGGGTAAAGGGTTAAAAGAAAGAACCATGCCAATATACTCGCGGAAAAAAAGAAACTTAAATCTTTTTTTCTGTGGTAAATATTTCAAATGTGTTATGGATGATTATTTCATTGTTTGGATGTTGATTTCTTCATTACTGATTGGCGAGTTTTGTTGTCTTAACACAGACAGCGTTTGCATGGATAACGTTCAAACATGGGTACCCTATGCCATTTCCTGAACAAAATCAATACCTAGTGTTCCCACCCCAGGCTTCAGTCGATGCACTAACTCTCCTTACCATTAAATCCACCAAGTTGTTTATGGTCCTTTGTGAGATGTTATTCCACTTCTGAAGAAGGGCCTGCGTGCGTTGAGCGACGTTGTTTGAGACGTAGGCTCGCTTCCAGACTCTCCTTTCCAGATCGTCAAACAAATTCTCGATCGGGGACAAATCTGGACTGTAGAATGGACAATTGAGAACTGAGACATTGTTTGGTTGAAGAAGTCATGACAAACCCTAGCAACGTGCGGCCTCGCACGATCCTGCTGCAACGTAAGGTTACGCGCATGGATTACTGGAAGGGCGTGAGACATGTGGGCCTGATCCCAATATCTTATATACGGCTGTAAGATTGCCCTGGATGACCACGAGAGTTGTTTTTACGACACGAGAAATCCACCCCAAACCACAAAAGACCCTCCGTCGACTCTGTTGTTTTCCTTAACGTACACGTCAGAATGTCGCTCACCTCGACGCCGATAACAATGTTGTCGTCCATCTGACCTGTAAAGCCTGAACCGAGACTCGTCAGTGAATAACACACGTCTGCAGTGAGCCCAGTGAAACCTATTTTGTGCATATGCCTGCAGCTATTGCAATCGACGTTGATGTCGCCTGGGTAGTTGCGGACCAACGTAGGGACGTTGTGGGCTTAAATTGAACTCCCACAGCTGCTTCCTAACTGTTTTTGGACACACTCGGCGACTATGAGTGCCTACAACCTGACTCGCCATATCCGTCTCCGTGGCCGTCTGAAACTGGTTACGGAGGTGTGAGAGACGTAGTTGCAATTGACCCTGCATAATTAGAGCAATAGCCCTACCCCTATCAACTTCGGACATTCGCGGCATTTTTCAATCGAGTTGAAATGAAATGCTGTGCAATCGATGTGTACTGTTCCAAACTTCGATTTGGTATGGTTTTCAAGCCCATAGCACGTGGGATTGCCCCGGATGCACGCTTTGTTTAAAAATCTGTTGAAAGCATGCAGCGTCACACGTGGTCATGGCATACTGACAATACAGTGAGGTACGTACAGTACGTGGAGAGTGGATTGTAACTAAATCACCAGCGGAGTGGAGTTATCACCCAAGCTATAACTTTCAAATTGTGTACATATCGACAAAAAACACAAGCAATGTTTCAGCCAATGGACCTCCGGGTTTAACCCGGAGGTCCATTGGCCGAAATTTTGCTTGTGCTGTTTACGCTTTGCAACAAATTTTCAATTATTGTTTGGGTGGAATCTTCACTCTGCGGGTGATTTAGTGATAATACACTCTCCACGCACTGTAGGTGTCAAGTTTTACTGCATTTGGTCTACGGATAAAAAAAATTATTTTGCCCAAAACTGAACTTGCGTTTCTTTTTTTCCGTCGCTATATATCGCGATACCCACGCTGTTGATATAATGTACAGAAAAAGATAACAGAATATCAAAAGATGATGAAAGGGTCGTTTTTTTTAGTTTTAAACGCGGTTTCACAGAGAATTATAGTCAAACTTTGAAACTGATTGGGAAAAAATTGTAAAAAGCCAGCTTCTGTATTTTTATGCTACTCTGCGAAATGATGCGCACATCCATGATACAAATTCGATAACATTTCGAAATTCCAATTTTTACATGAAATTTTAATACCCTTAGTGTTAAATTTACTGACAGATTTAGGAAAGTCTGTAGAGCTAACTTTTCTGTAAATTACTTCCAAGGACGACAATTATCAGCCATGATTTAGCAGTCTCACTACCCCACCCACCATCATTATTAGCAAACGATGTTAACGATTGAAGACATGTCTAGTTACTGATTAGAATGGTCTTGTTACCATATTGACGAGGCTTTTTATTCATCTTCACCAAAGTTGTATTGAATCTTTGGGGTAATTATCACGACAGAGGTGTTGGTTTTTTCAAGATGGAGTCTCATTAAGGCCAATTAACGTATAATTAACATCACGTTAGAGACGACACATATCAACTTCCCCGTATTTACTTACTCTTCGTTGATTAGAAGTGGCTTTCTCTTGCCGATATGAGAGTAACAGAACTCATGATCTGGCAGTCTAACCAAAATCAACTGTTAATGAAGAAATTATTTCTTGATGCTCTTAATTAAATGTTTCCTCTGTTCAGAATCATGTATACAGATGGTGTGTTTACTATATATAAATCAGGCAGCATTCCGAATTACATGTAGAATCTACCAAACATCACTTATTTAGAATCTTTTCAGTTCTCTTTTCCATAGCACGAGATCAGTGGGTCGTGTCAACGTCCAATATTGGGGATGTAAGCATGTTTGCACGACCATGACGGGCAGATATATGGGGTTTAGGTGGCTATTTCTTGGTAGAAATTGGGGTTGGGTGACTACCGCAATTTATGTGACTAGTCACATAGTTAAATGTCATTATTCTAGTGTGGGGTTTAGAGTTGGGGTGGGGTGGGGTTAGGGTAAGTAAAGGGTAGGGTTAGGGTTTGCTACCACCCCAAACATTTTTCACCCAAAAAGTTGTTTTATTACAATGGACATGCATTTTAGTTAAAATAGACTAGGAATATATTGAATTTTCATTAGTCTAGGGTGAGGTTTAAACTTGAGGGTGAGGGGTAGGGTTAGGGTCAGTAAAGGGTAGGGACAGGGTTTGTTACCACCCCAAACATTTTCCCCAAAATCACTTGTTTTAATACAATGGACATGCATTTTATTGTAGTCCCATAAAAATAGCCACATAACTACCAATTGTTAGAACGTCCGTTCTACCCGACAGTTCTTATGGACACACGCCGATGCCTCTTGGAGAGCTGTTTAGACGAGACGTCTAATGCCACCGAAATTAGCTACGACAATCGGCAAAGCCGTGGTAAATCGTGGCTGACAATTTTCGTCATTGAAAGAGATTTACGGGAAAGTTAGCTCCCCTTAATTTTCTGAAGTTGTCGGTAAATTTAACACTAAGAGGATGGAAATTTCAAATAAAAATTGAAATTTCGAAATGTTAGCGGAGTTGTATCATCGATGCGCGCATCATTTCACAAACTTCTGGCATTTTCCTGTAAGGTTGTATAGAATACAGAAGCTTGCTTTTTACAATTTTCTTCCCAAACAGTTTGAACGATTGGCTATTATTATCTGTTAACCCTTTACCCAACGCAGACGATATCAAAATTTATTATTTTAAATATAATTTTTTTTAATTTTTCAAAAAGTTTCAACAAAACCATAGCATGTGACCCCTCATTGGAACGAGCTCAATGAGCTCGTTCCAATGAGGGGGTCACATGACATGGTTTTGTTGAAATATTTTGAAAAATTTAATTTTTTCAACTGCTCAATTTGCATATTACGCGGGCGGATGCGGGCGATTCATTAGGTAAAGGGTTAAACCCATTTAAAAATAAGAAAACGCACTTTCGCTATCTTTTGATGTTCTGTAACCTTTCTTCTGTTAATTATATTAACAGTGTGAGCATCGTGACATATAATTATATAATGTAGACACTATCATTTCCATTAATATACTGTCCAAAAAAGATAAGCCCCCTCCCCGCTACCTCCCTATAATACCAGTGGGTATACAGTAAAAGCGTAAATCCTCCTTAGTAAACCTGCTATTTGCAGTAAAGAGAATATGCCTTATTGGTGAAGCAAGGGTTTCTAGAGCTTTCTTTTTTATTGAATGAATATTAGGCACCGCGGACGTCATCACAACGTTAAAAAACGTCACGTTGTTCAGTACCTGATAGAACAGCCTCGAGAATATCTAACACATCTTAACCCTTTACCTTACATGAAAAGCAGACGACACTTGAAAACAAAATTCTTGAATAACTATTTTTTTTTCATTTTTTGTCTCAAAAACATAGGTTATGACCCCTCGTTGGAACGCGCGCGACGAGCTCGTTCCAACGAGGTGTCATAACCTATGTTTTTGAGACAAAAAATGAAAAAATAATGAAAATTAATTGGCGATTTTTGAGAATTGCGCTGGCCGGTTTTGGCCGTTACGTTGGGTAAATGGTTAATCGGCGTGGCATCCTGTCCATGACCTTCCGAATTTCTCTCATTGTGATGTTGTCTCATTTCTCTATAAGCACACGGCAGTAAAGTGGTCAATAGCCAGCAAATATTCACCTGTTTTAAGGATGTATGCCCGATCCGATAGAGGAATGCAGAATGTCACAATATGAGCTATTCGTATGCCCACAGGTATAATAGGGAGGGGGGGGGGGGGGTGCTTAACTTGTTTTGGACAGTATATAAACGTCTAGGAGGTAAGTTCTGCTAATTTGTTACCCGGGAAGAATAAAAACCTGTCAATTACTGTAAAAACTCTTTCGCTCACAAAGAGCCAAAGTGGGAGTTACTTAATTGCTTCTAATTAGTTTGCCATAAAAGCCTATTTTTTTCTTTTCCAACTTTTATTAAATTAAAACAACAGACAGCTCTGAAAGCTGTTTTTGTTTATTAAAAGTAACAAAAGGAAACTTCGCTTTAATTGCTATTGATGCCATAGGTGCTTTCTCAACAATTGCATGCTTCTTTATTGGTCCTTCCTCGTCCGTCTTATAATTTCAGGGGAGATAACTTTATCGAAAGTCGATTTTTATTGCGCGAAAAGTCAGAGATGAAGTATGGCAGACAGCCGCCGATTTTACCACAGCATTGTCAATTTTCATGGCGATATAAGTCATGGATGGGGTCTTAAGGGTAGGGGTGTGACGCCCCTACACGCTCTCCCAAAATTTAAACCCCCTGACACGAGTTCGCAGTTCCATCTGCCCTGCTATGAAAGCTGTTTACAGCACCAACTACGCCATCACGCTCCCCGGGGGAAATGGGGTAATATAATTAGTATTTCAGAGTTGATCTGGAAGTCCATTTGACTTTTACCATTCCTGTTTTTGTGATGAAGATTTTTCACAGAAATGGAAGTATTGTCTGGTCTGGGTGAAACCCTCGTTTTTCGGTTGTCTTAGTAGTATACCATCCTCAGCGTACTAATTTTAATCGTCTACCTAATAGGAATAACATACAGTATAGCCGTCGTGGACTGGTCTCAATCCACGCGTGGGCAGTGATGTTCACGCATGCGTTTACCAGGTAGTAAAAAATCATCACCAGCAAAATTTTAATTAATGAAGTACCGGGTTGTACCCGGTGCTTCATTAATTAAATTTTTGATGATTGTTCCTATAATTAGTGTTTGGAATCTAATATTATTGCGTCCGTGGATATATTGCCCACCCGTGGAAAGTGACCAGTACACAGTGCTCTACCACGCATGTCAAACAGGTTCTTTTAGAAC
Source organism: Pictodentalium vernedei (assembly GCA_031216915.1). Lineage (NCBI taxonomy): Eukaryota > Metazoa > Mollusca > Scaphopoda > Dentaliida > Dentaliidae > Pictodentalium > Pictodentalium vernedei. The sequence goes on along the minus strand of CM062294.1, from coordinate 450,709,964 downwards.
TAAATATTTGTATTCTCAAAAACATAGCTCATGATCTTGTTGATCAGAAGCAACGTTTAGCGGCAAAAATTTAAGTGACGCCTTTAGTGTCTAATGCCTGCCTTAGATGGTCATTACGTTTGTCGAAGGGTTATTCATCACTCTTAATTATCTGGTCTTTCCAAAAACGTACTGTTCAGAACAGATGTTGTGACTTTTAATTGTGTTCAGTCGACTTTTAACGTTCGCTTATCCCTTCACCTAACACGAAATGCAGGCGACACATGCAAACAAAATTTTCGAATAACTATTTTTTTCATTTTTTGCGTAAAACATAGCTTATGACCCCTCATTGGACCGAGCTCGTTCCATTAATGTGTCATAAGTTATGTTTTTGAGACACAAAAGCAAAAATAACGAAAATTGAATGGTGATTTTTGTGAATTGCGCTGGCCGGATTTTAACGTTACGTTGGGTAAAAGGGATAATACGCAAGTTAAAAACTTGAATTTTTCGATCACGCATTCTGAAACGATCCTGCGTAGTTCTCTCCCACAATTCTATCTTTAGAAGGCAATTTGCAAATCAAATCAATCATATTTTTTTAACTTCCCGCTTCAAATAATGACTTCGCTTTCGCGATTTCTGTATCACAAGACGAAATTGTATTTTTAATGCTTCGGCTCCAATTTTCAGAAGTGAGGACTTAAAATTTACATTTATATAAGAATTGAATGCAATTTTTATAATCTTTATTGGAGTATGAACGTGTGGGAATGGGTACGAAGGAATTCATACAATTTGTACCCATTCCCACACGTTCATACTCCAATAAAGATTATAAAAATTGCATTCAATTCTTATAATTACATTCCGTAACTGTTTAAACTACTTTTTACCAAACAACAAAGCAGAAAGACGAAATAAAACATGTACGAACGAACGAGGCGAAAAACCACCCTCACACAAAATACAAAGCGCACAACTCTGATTTTTAATTTTCACAACTTTAGAAATGCATACGAGTATTTTAGTAACGGGCTTTATGCCACAGTTGGGAAATGTCACCAAAGAAACAGCAGAAGAGTTGATCACTGCGAGAGGCGCTAAAAGTTAAAAACCCGCCCAAACACCGCCCGAATTACATTCTGTCAACTGCGCTCTACCGTAAATGCTGGTCAAAGTTTGACCAAATGTATTCATTGGAAAATGAGTTACATTTGGTCATGACGTTTTCACCCAGCTGACCAATGGGAATTGAGTATTTGGACCCAAAACGTATAAATACATTAACAACGTAATTACGAAAAGTTGAAAGAAATTGAATAAACGAATAAGGCTAACTGAAAATCCATTTAAGTTTTGAATTTCCGATTTCTTATTGTGACTGTATAATTGCGACTTATCAAATAAACATAGCCAACAAATTTAAATTTTTCAAAGACGAGCTCGTAACTATGAACGTTACGAGTTCGTCTTTGAAAAATAAAAATGTGTTGACTATGAAAGTCATTAGTTCGTCCTTTAAAAATAAAAATGTGTTGGCTAAGATTACTTGATAAGTTGCAATTATACAGTCACAATAAGAAATCTGAAATTCAAAAATGAAAATGATTTTCAGTTAGCCTTACTCGTTTATTCAATTTCTTTTTTTTATTTTCTCTTTCGTTCTTTTTCCTTTTTTTTAATTTATCCAGGATTTTCATTCACTACTTAATCTGCAATGTTCCCTCAACTCATCATCGGCGTCAGATGGAGCTTCAGGACACTGAAGTCATTTAATAACGGTTTTGACAAATAATTCGTCATTACGGTATTTTAGGCCATCATGTAGTGTGCATTAATTTGGTCTAAGGGTGTTAGTATATTAGTATCGAATGACCTAATATATGTTATATAACAAAATTAGTCATTTCAATATCCTCCGGTGAATAATAGAAGTTCATTCCAAAATGAAATCACACACTCGATCAGCCTTCGGGATAATTCCTGTATATTATTGTCGGATTTGTTTTTATCTCTGATTGATAAGCTGTCAGAATAGTCGAAATTCCGATTTGCCGAAAGGAAACTATAACCCCCCTCTCCCCTGAATCAAACAAATTGTCGAGTCAAAAAAAAACCGTGTTGAAGGATTTCTATTGGCTAATATATTTGAACACTGATACATTTTCGCGAAACTAGAGAGTTAGTGTGTAGTTAGATAATCCACTGTGTGGGTGTTTTAGTAGCACTCCACTTCAACGTGTCGTACCTTGCAATTAAATTTTGACCAAACATACTAACAATATACAAAGTAAAAAAAACAGATTATTATAGCCTTAAAGGATATTGTTAGTTAAAAATAAGCTGAGATTCTTATAGGAACCCCAAGCGGGCCGTAGGCCCGCAAAGGGTTCCACATACCCAGTCAGATAAATGTGTTCCAGAACAGAATTCTCTATAGCCGTCAATGTGATTTTTGAAGTGGACAGTAAATTTCAGTGAAAAAACTACGTAACTTCCGCTGTCGAATTGCCCATACAATAGCAATTGGCCTGCCCCCCTCTAGGAATCAAATGTACTCTGTTGCAACTTTATTCGCCTCAAAGCTTTGCGTGATACATTGGCCGACATATCTACACTTCAGGGGTTGCCAGGCCTTCTCACCCGAGAACCGCGACAAATCAGCGGCCGACCAAAGTGTTATTATTACTCGAGTTCTGTCCTTCTGGAGGTTTGTCAATATGCTCAGCTGATGATCTCGTCATTTCAGATCGAACTCTCAGTCCTGATTTCGTTGCAGCTTGTCTGCCAGTGACAACCTCAATCGAAAAAAACGTACATATAACCGATAATATAAGTTTATAACGGATAAATGTTGTTATATTGGTGCTATTGTATACAGACATGCATTGACATGTATCTCGTGAAATATTAAGATGAACAGAAACTCAGTTTTTGAATTACCCAAATGTGAAGGTGTTGTAAAGGAAAAGTTTGCTTGAAAAAAGGGTATGCGGACGTTTCGTCCCCAAGCCGAGTCGTCCGCTTGTCATAATGTCAAGGAAAATATTGTCTGTACATTTTTTACATTTCGAACAAGACACCCACCCCATACTAACGTGTGACATTTCCCCAACATATAAAGCCTCCTGATGTTGTATTTATGTTAAGAGTGTGATGTACATCATCTTTAAGGTTTGAAACACAAATGATGTCGTATATTGGCTGATATAATGATTGATATGTTTTTAAAAAATGCAAAAAATTGCACAAGTTGGAAATGCACATTTTTGGTGCACTCAAGAGACTCACCCACCCCCACATCACGTCTTGCAAATTTTGGGTGCCCCCAGGATCCCCCTCCCCCTGGAATAATTGCAAAATTATAAGATTATGTTTCAGAACTTAAAATAACAAGTCTTGATGCATTTCTTAATATAATTATAACACGTTTTGATGCGTTTCTTAATATTATTAATTCCTATAATACATTTGCTAATAATTTTGTGATTATTCATTGTAAAGTGCCGGTGCTGTTCCAAGAATAATTGCAAAATTATAAGATTATGTTGCAGAATTTAATAAACCATAAATTTTGATGCGTTTCTTAATATAATTAATTCTTATAATACATTTGCTAATAATTTTGCTATTATTGTAAAGCGACGGTGCGCCTCGATGAATAATTGCAAAATTATAAGATTATGTTGCAGAACTTAATATAACAAATTTTGTTGCATTTCTTAATATAATTAATTCTTATAATACTTCTACTAATAATTTTGCAGTCATTCACTGTAAGGTGCCGGTGGAGCTCTTCAATGAAAAATTGCAAAATTATAAGATTATGTTGTGGAACTTAATATAACGTACATATACTTTAAGAACTTTTACTGTAATAATATAATTATTATAGGTAATCCATTGAATAAACAGTAATTAAAATTTATTTAATGGCTGGATAGTTTATTTTGTTCTGACATTTCTGTTTTAAGAATTTCACACGTATATGAAATTTAATGCAAGGAGGTACATTAAGATATATTACAATGGAGGTACATTAAGATATATTACAATAGGTAATATACAATAAAGTATACAATAAAATTATTATATAAATAAATAAAAAATGATTCAAAATACAATACATGAATACTTTCCCCCAGCGAACAAGTTTCAGACGTGTTGGGTATAATTGTAGAGGACGACTTGGTTAAAATTGCAGCGGACGATTTGGTTAGCAGAAGAAATGGGTGTAAATCGAAAAAGTGATACTGACAGATTGCTTTCAGTCCCATTAGAAACCAAAACAAAGTAATAATGTGTTACTTTTTGGTGCATCTGTATTTCTGAACAGTGCTTCGTAGTTTCAAACACTAAAAAATGGAAAATAATAACCCTTTTGGATATTTACCGCCATAGAAAATGGCATGTCACCTTTTTTCGGGAACTGGGGGAATCTTCGGCCTGGGGAGAACTAGGCCCAAGAAAGATTCGTCCAAAAGAAAAGCAGTACACATCTGTTAGGATATTTTAGATATGCTACGATATTCGTTTTAACTCCTGAAAATAATTCTTAAAAAATATATTAATAGATTGTTTAATATTTATTGAAAAATATTAATACAATGTATATCGTCGAGCAATTATCTCTGCAGTAAATTCACATTCAATGTGTTCTGTAATAATTAAGCCTTTTATTAAGGTCTCTCATCTGTTAGAATGGTATCCAATCACTTCGGCTCCAAGTCATTTCATCCTCTGGTCAATTCGACCTCAAAGTCATCTCTGCCCTAGTCACTTCGGTCCCTTGGTCATTTCGGCACCATTCTAAGTGTAGAGATCTACATGTATAAAGATCAGTGCATAGTTCATGTTTAGAAATAATGGGTAATTACCATTATTAAGTAATGTTCAGTTATTTGTATTTACACAGTGTACAGAAAAGTTATACACAACATTAAAAATTATCCATGTGTTCAATTTTACATACATTTAAGATGCTATCTGTATAAGTAAGAGAAATTATTTTACTTTGAAATTTTGCAAAGTATATGCAGTCATTCATTCATATTGTTATCCACAATTCCTAGTCACCTTCCAGTTTGAGGTTCACAGGGTTTCTTTTTCTTTTCTTTTTTCTGAAACAACCACCAAACTGCGATTTTGATACTACCATAATAAATATGTCCACATTTTCTAAAACACAGAGCAGAATCCTTGTAGTTATGCGCAATTCCTAGTCCCCTTCCAGTTCACTGTCCACGGGGGTCTGACCCCAGTACCCCACTTCCAAGGCATACACTCAAACCAAATAACATTACCGACCCTCGCTTCCGGCTGTCGTAGATTCATAAGCAAATACAATTATTCAGGTCGCAAGGGATTTCAAATCCCACATAGTCCATGTGCACCTTCGACGTGCTGAAACTTTTCTTTTATTTATTCATCATGAAAGAAAATCTACTAGACATATATCATATGTATACCTGGATATCTAATTGAGAGATATAAATGTTGAAAAAAAATTAAATAGACAAATGTTAAAATTCAAACAATATTTGAAAATATTTAAAGAGGCTGAAATGACCTGGTATATTGGGGCTGAATTGACCTGCGGCCGTAATGACTGGGACCGAAATGACTTGGGGCCAAAGTGACTGGAATTCATGAGAATTGCATCCAAACTGTCCTCCAACAATTTGACCCAAACTGGATACTAATCTAACCCAAACCATCCTTTGGCAATTTGCCCCGAACTGTTCTCCAGAATAGGGACACATGATTCTTATTGATTTATTTATTGGGGTTTAATGACACTTCGATAGCCAGGGTCACTTCATGTCGGACAGTTTTACAGGTGGGAAAAGCCAGAGAGAACCATTGAGCAATTACAAACATCTAACGTACAAACAGCACACAAGCTGGGTTAGCATTGGTTGAAGACAAGTGTACGATTGACATGCAGTATGCCTTGGTACGCAATGGCACTACGTGGGCAATGGGAATGAAGTGTATTGCCCAAGGAAACAAAGTGGTTGCCGCAGGTGGGATTTGATAGAGGACCCTTTGGCTTGCAGCCTACACCTCTAACTACTGAGCCCTTTAACCTTCAAAACTGTATAGTACCAGCTAAAACATGTTGTAGAATGACCACATGAAAATTTCACAAGTACATAGTTTCATTATTAGTTTGTGATATTTGTTTTTGCTCAGTTTGCTGTACAGTGGAACCCTGTTAATTGAAGAGCCACTTTGCCAATAACATTATTCAATTAGCAGGAGTATTCAATTAACAGGGATTGTGTCACTTTCCTGTATTCCAGAGATAAACTTAGCATTTATTCTATTATATTTTGTTTGACAGAGCTCCATGAGCTCTGTCAAACAAGATATAATAGATTAAATGCCTGTATTGAATGTACTGAGGCCAAATTGGTCTATAACAAAGGAAAGCTGGGAAGAGTCAGGGCAATTTCTCAACATGTTACAAGATTTTTTATTCAATTAACAGGAGATTACTCTATAACCTATATTCAATTACCAGGTCAAATTTGTACTGGAGGCATGGTAAATGGTTTTGTGTTGGGAAATTACATTCTATTAACAGGGATATGCAATTAAGATATATCCAATTATGTGGGCACCACTGTATAACCACCCCCCCATGCCCCCCACACACACCCCAATCAAAACCATCATTCAAAGGTCTTGGATTCAGCAAATTTGATTTCTTTATTTATTGGGTTTAACAACAGTTTTTACAGCCAGGGCCACCCAACAGTTTTACTGGGGGAGGAACCCAGCCAGAGCACCCGGAGAGAACCACCGAGCAACAGTGACAAGCAACTGTCAGGCTTCTCAACATTGTTACTCCAAGCAAGCAGGGTTAGCATTGGTTGAAGACAAGTGCATCATCGATGTGCAGTACGCCTTATTTCAGTTGCCGCAATTGGGATTCGAGCTGAGAACCTCTCAGCTTGTTTTGGGAAGGTTTTTTTTAGGGTCCTGCGAATATTCGAGATTCGATTCGATATCGATACCATACGTATGCTTCGAGATCGATCCCGAATCAGTTTCAGGATTTGATTTTTTTCGAATCTCTCATACTAACTTCAATTTGTTACATTTCCAACAAAAATAGGATAAAACCATCATTAGAAAATTCATTCATGTAGGCTCAATTCCTATTTATTTGAGTAATTGACAATGTTTAATTGTTAGATAAGGTGTGAATTTGGCCCTGAACATTATCCATAGTTTTGGTTTTTGAAAGCTTAACTTGTTACTATTCACGTTCTTAAGAACGTGAATAGTAACAAGTTAGGCCTTCAAAAACTAAAACTATGGACCATAGGCCTAGCTGTTTCAGCGACAGTGCTACAGAGAATATTTAGTTATTGGTGTTTAAGGTGTTCACTCCGTCGCATAAGGGTCATCACAGTGTTCCGTAACTTCCGTTTGATGCAATATGAAATAACTTGTCTTTTAAGATTCGATTTGGGATTCAATTCGATGTCGATATCAGAGACATGATTCGATTTGAGATTCAATTCGAAAAGAAATTTGTGATTCGCAGATCCCTATTTTTTTTTTAGTTCCAGCTTCATTAAGGTTTGTCTCATATCCCACTTGTAATTTTGTCATAATTAGTAATCATAAATCCTTAAAATAAAACAATAGAAAAAATGCATAGAATATTTAAAAAAAAAATTTCTGTGAGGATTTGACCGCAGAGGTGATGACATGCGACCACGACTGAGACCGAATATTCTCAGAAAAAGTATGAGGGCTGAATCTTTCTGTGACTGAATCTTCATGAACCCCTTTTTTCAAACTAAATTGCCCATTACTTATAAAGCACCATAACTAAGGCAAAAACAATACTATGAAATTTCCAAGTCTGAAATTCTATAAATTGCAAATAAATTTACACAAATTATATAGCAAAATAAAGGATGTGGTGTATAGAACCCCAAAAGTATGTGTGCACCTCACACACTGACACACAGTCGCTATAAGACATCAACGGTTCCTGAAAGTATGCTATCGGTACCATATTTGTACCATAACTGATAATAATAAAATAATATTTCATAAGAACAACAAACACAGGAATTCAAAATGCAGCCTCAGGGCAGCATGGTGGTGAATGCCAATGCTGTCAGACTGTCCTTGAAAGGGGGAGTCCTTTACAAATAGGTTTTTGTTTTGTGATACTCTGGATACTCCCCATTTTTAGCTCAGCTTTGACATAGTCATATTTAAAGTTATGTCATAGCCCATTGTCCGTCTGTTTGGGAACAACAATTCAATACGGCTCGGGCTAGAGGCTTTATTTATGAACCGTTCTTTACAAAACTTCTTGGGTACCTTTGTTATCACCGTGGGACGAGTGTTTTTGGGTGCGGTCCAAAATGCAAGATGGCCTTCAGCAGCCATTTTGTACAGAAATTAGGTACAATCAGTTTTTTGTACAGAACTTCTATACAACTTGGGCTAGAGGCCGTATTTATGTACCGATTTTACAAAATTTCTTGGGTACCTTTGTTATCACCATGGGGTTAGAATGAGTGTTTTTGGGGGGAGTCCAAAATTCTCGATGGCCGCCGGCAGCTTTTTTGTACTGAAATTACTGCAATCAGTTTTTTGTACAGAACTTCTGTATGAAAGTTCTGATTTGAATAAATTTGTGTATGATTGTTTAGTAACATGGAATACATCACAAAAATACAGGTTTTTTTCTTATACAGAAATTATGCAAATTAGACGAACTTTGATTTATTCAGTGCTACTTATACACAGTAAGTTCACAACTTCACATGTCAATACGGCTCGGGCTAGGGGCTGTATTTATGAACCGATCTTCACCAAGCTTCTTGGGTACCTTTGTTATCACCTAGGGACGAGAACGAGTGTTTTGGGGTGCGATCCAAAATTCAAGATGGCTGCCAGTGGCCATTTTGTACCAAAATTAGGTACAATCAGTTTTTTGTACACAACTTCTATACGGCTCAGGCTAGAGGCCGTATTTATGAACCGATCTTTACGAAACGTCTTGGGTACCTTTGTTATCACCGTGGGATGAGAGCGAGTGTTTTTGGGTGCAGTTCGAAATTCAAGATGGCCAGTAGCAACCATTTTGTACCAAAATTAGTGCAATCAGTTTTTTGTACAGAACTTCTGCATGAAAGTTCTGATTTGAATAAATTTTTGTATGAATGTTTAGTAACATGGAATACATCACAAAAAATACTGTATAATACAGGTTTTTTTCTCTTGCAGAAATTATGCAAATTAGATGACCTTTGATTTATTCAGTGCTACATATACACCGTAAGTGCACATGTCAATACGCTAAGGCTGGAGGCTGTATTTATGAACCAATCTTCATGAAACTTCTTGGGTACCTTTGTTATCACCTTGGGATGAGAACAAGTGTTTTTGGGTGTGGCCCGATATTAACGATGGCTGCCGGCTTTCACACTGTTGCTTACTGAGGTGAAGTCACTTTACCATTACCAAGCTACCTACTAAATACCAAAGGGAAGATTTTTCAGCGCACTCTTATTACTTCAGCACCCATAATTCTCAAATATGGCATTAAAACCAATCACATACTATTACTGCTTAAATCTATTTACATAATCAGAATACACCATCAGGGATGCATTAGCTCAGTAGGTAGAGGTGCAGACTGCAAGCCGAGAGATCCTCGGTTCGAATCCCACCTGCGGCAACAGCTTTGTGTCCTTGGGCGAGACACTTCACCCCCACTACCCATGTGGGGACAAGGTATGCTGTGTACTAAGGCATACTGCATGTTCTTGGTGCACCTGTCTTCGAACAAGGCTAACCCTGCTTGTGTAGTATGTTGGGGAGCTCACAGTTGCTTGCCATTGCTCAGTGGTTCTCCTGGGGTACTCTAGTTTCCTCCATCCATAAAACTGCCATGGTCACAATAAGCTGTTGTGCAGATAAATGTGACCTTAAACACCAATAAATAAATAATAAAAAGTACACACCACCTCATACCCGTTTCTCTCCTATTTTTATTCACCTTGGAATTCCTCGGTTTGCCTCGGTGTTTAGTATACCTGCCAGAAAAGGAGTGATTTCTTTTTCTAAAAGAGCAAAACAAGAAGTAATTTTTAACAGGTAGTAACGAAATAATTTTCATGAAGCGCACAATTTTATGTTAGTTAATAGCTGAAAAAACGCAGGGTGATATTTGCAAATCTTATTTTATTACTGGCACCAGGTACTGGTAATGAAAATTGTTGTTTGTCATCAATACTGGATCAAGTTTCTGACAAAGCACATTATACTATTCCAATATGTCAGCTACTGGACATAAGCACACAATTTGATGTTGGTTTACCATTATACTGGTGCTTAGCCAGGATATCTAAGTTACATGTAGGGGCATGATTAATATCTAGTGGGAGTGGGGCCGGGTAATAAAGAATATGATGCACAGAATCACCTGAGCCACATAGCAGTGAGATAGGGGTGAGGACAAGAGGGTGTGTGACCCTCTCATCAGTGGAGGGGTCGGGTGCACCTCTCCCCCCCCCCCCCCCCCCCCAAAAAAAAAATAAAAATAAAAAAATTGAAGACAGTAAAACACAATTACCTTGAATCTGTGTCCATTTGTGTCCATAATAAGTTGCGAACAAGTATAAATATCTAGATATTAAAATGTCTTTTGGGATGTTCATTATATGGGTTAATAGGAGAGAGGGGTGGCGGCATGAATGAAATTGGGGACCGAATATTCTCTAAAAAAGAATGAGGGCTGAATCTTCATGAACCCCATTTTTTCAAACTAAATTGCCCATTACTTATAAAGCCCCATAACTAAGGCAAAAACAATACTATGAAATTTACAAGTCTGAAATTCTATAAATTCCAAATAAATTTACACAAATTATATTGCAAAATGAAGGATGTGGTGTATAGAACCCCAAAAGTATGTGTGCACCTCACGCACTGACACACAGTCGCCATCAGACATCAGCGGTTCCTGAAAGTGTGCTCTCGGTACCGTATTTGTACCATAACTGATAATAATAAAATAATATTTCATAAGAACAACAACCACAGGAATTCAAAATGCAGCCTCAAGGCAGCATGGTGGTGAATGCCAACGCTGTCCCATTGTCCTTGAAAGGGGGAGTCCTTTACAAATAGGTTTTTGTTTTGTGATACTCTGGATACTCCCCATTTTTAGCTCAACTTTGACAAAGTCAAATTTAAGGTTATGTCATGGCCCATTGTCTGTCTGTTCGGGAACAGCAATTCAGTACAGTTCGGGCTAGAGGGAGTATTGGTGAACCGATCTTTACGAAACTTCTTGAGTACCTTTGTTATCACGTGGGGCGAGAACAAGTGTTTTTGGGTGCGGTCCAAAATTGAAGATGGCCTCCAGCAGCCATTTTGTACAGAAATTAGTGCAATCGCCATTTTTGTACAGAACTTCTGTATGAAAGTTCTGATTTGAATAAATTTTTCTCTGAATGTTTAGTAACATGGAGTACATCACATATAATACCATTTTTTTTCTTGTGCTGAAATTATGCAAATTAGATGAACTTTAATTTATTCAGTGCTACTTACATGTATACCCAGTAAGTGCACATGTCAATACGGCTTGGGCTAGGCTGTATTTATGAACTGATCTTCATGAAACTTCTAGGGTACCTTTGTTATCACCTTGGGATGAGAATGAGTGTTTTTGGGTGCAGTCCAAAATTCAAGATGGCTACCAGTGGCCATTTTATACTGAAATTAGGTACAATCAGTTTTTTGTACAGAACTTCTATACAACTTGGGCTAGAGGCCATATTTATGAATCAATCTTTACGAAATTTCTTGGGTACCTTTGTTATCACCATGGGGTGAGAATGAGTGTTTTTGGGGAGGGGTCCAAAATTCTAGATGGCCGCCGGCAACTATTTTGTACTGAAATTACTGCAATCAGTTTTTTGTACAGAACTTCTGTATGAAAGTTCTGATTTGAATAAATTTGTGTATGATTGTTTAGTAACATGGAATACATTACATAAAATACAGGTTTTTTTCTTGTACAGAAATTATGCAAATTAGATGAACTTTGATTTATTCAGTGCTACATATACACTGTAAGTGCACATGTCAATATGCTAAAGCTGGAGGCTGTACACTATTTATGAACCGATCTTCATGAAACTTCTTGGGTACCTTTGTTGTCACCTTGGGATGAGAACGAGTGTTTTGGGGTTCGGCCCGATATTAAAGATGGCTGCCAGCTTTCACACTGTTGCTTACTGAGGTGAAGTCACTTTACCATTACCAAGCTACCTATTAAATACCAAAGGGAAGATTTTTCAGCGCATTCTTATTACTTCAGCACCCATAATTCTCAAATATGGCATTAAAACCAATCACATACTAGCTAGTACTGCTTAAATCTATTTACATAATCAGAATACACCATCAGGGGTGCATTAGCTCAGTAGGTAGAGATGCAGACTGCATGCTGAGAGATCCTCGGTTCGAATCCCACCTGCGGCATCAGCTTTGTGTCCTTGGGCAAGACACTTCACCCCCACTACCCATGTGGGGGCAAGGTATGCTGTGTACTAAGGCATACTGCATGTTCTTGGTGCACCTGTCTTCGAACAAGGCTAACCGTGCTTGTGTAGTATGCTCAGTGGTTCTCCTGGGGTACTCTAGTTTCCTCCATCCATAAAACTGCCATGGTCACTCACAATAAGCTGTTGTGCAGATAAATGTGACTTTAAACACCAATAAATAAATAATAAAAAGAACACACCACCTCATACCCGTTTCTCTCCTGTTTTCATTCTCCTTGGTATCCCGCAGTTTACCTCGGTGTTTAGTATGCCTGCCAGAAAAGGAGTGATTTCTTTTTCTAAAAGAGCAAAACAAGAAACAGTAATTTTAAACAGGTAGTAACAAAATAATTTTCATGAAGCGCACAATTTTATGTTAGCTACAGTTAAAACTAAAAGTCCTGTCCTGAAATGCGCACAAATAGCACGTCGATAAGGGCGTTAATCTACGCGGTATGACCATAGTAAGGCTATCAAATTCTGTAAATATGGCCTGTGCACAAGCAATGTTTCAGCCAATGGACCTCCGGGTATCCCGGAGGTCCATTGGCAGAAACATTGCCCGTGTTTGCTATGAGTAACCAGGAGAACCTGCCGTGCTTTGGATGCCATTCGATATGGCAATTGCGCGCAATTCATACGCGCAATTAAGCCTAGATAAGCGCACAGTTCGTGACAGGACTTCTAGTTTTAACTGTAATAGCTGAAAAAACCTGGTGCCAGTAATAAACAGTGTAAAAATTTGTGGAATTTTTACACTGTTTATTACTGGCACCAGGATAAGATAAGATAAATTGTTGTTTGTCATCAATACTTGATCAAGTTTCTGACAAAGCACATTATACTATTCCAATATGTTAGCTACTGTACATGTACATAAGCACACAATTTGATGTTAGTTTACCCTTATACTGGTGCTTAGCCAGGATATCTAAGTTACATGTAGGGGCAAGAGTAATACATGTACCTAGTGGGAGTCATAAAGAATATGATGCACAGAATCACCTGAGCCACATAGCAGTGAGATAGGAGTGAGGACAAGAGGGTGTGTGACCCTCTCATCAGTGGAGGGGGTCTGGTGCACCCCCCCCCCCCCCCAAAAAAAAAAAACAAAAACAAAAACAAAACAAAACAACAAACAAACAAAAAAACAAACAAACAAAATTTGAAATTGAAGACCGTAAAACACAATTACCTTGACTCTGTGCTGCCTTGGACTGGTCACTTTCCGTGGATGGGCAATATTTCTGCGGATGCAATGATATTAGTTTTCAAACATTGTTTACAGCAATAATCAGTAAAAATTTAATTAATGAACCACAGGATACAATTCAGTGCTTCATTAATTAAAATTTTATTGATGATGATTTTCTATTACCTGGAAAAAACATGCATGGACATCATGCACTGCCCATGCAAGGATTATGACCAGCAACTGTACTGTATGTCTGTGTTACTGCTCTGAGCAGGGACTAATCTAAATGGGTGGGTGTGTTTACAAATATTAATATTTTTTAACACCTGATAACAAAGCAATATAAGTTTATAAACAACCACACAATTGACTTTTAATTACAATACTCCTAATTCCTATTAAACATATAGGAATGTTTATTAATTTTGTGGAATTTTTACACTGTGTATGGAGCGTATTTGGGCCTGTATGTTTGTTAAAATTGCCCTTCCACAATGGAGGACTTTTTGAAATCAGTCTACACTGGATTGTGTGGTATTCCTTTGTGTAAGACAGTGTATTCATTGTAATAATATTCATGCATAAGTTCATGTTTTTGGTTTGTTTTAGGCCTGATAATCTACAGAATAGCATGGGTGGCAGTGTATTCGGAGTATTCCATCGCTTGAGTGCAAGAAGGCTTTGCAATGCTATATATAGCATAAACCTTGTTGCACTCCAGTGACAAATTTATCAATTTTAATAACGTGGGTAAAATATCGGACATGAACCATTTAATTTTTTTTTTTTCAACTCACTTCGACAAAGTCAAGCAGGGCATATCTAATCACTCTCCGTCCATTGTCCATCCGTCTGTCATCCATCAACACCATGTTTTGGTCAATTCAAGTTAAAGTTTGAGTGAGTAATGGTACCAAAGGGGTATTACATTTTTGTAATACATGCCCAGCCCCATAGGGAGGGGGTGGGGTAAAATGCTCCCAAAATATTTTTAAAATCTTATGAACCAGTGGGTACAGTGACTTGATATTTTCATTATGGAACTGCCTTTTGAGATGTAGAATCACGTGTGTTCAAACGTACTTTGTGAAGCATTATTTGGCTTTATAATGGCAGTGGTTAGATTTTTGGTACTACCCAAAATTTCCATTTTCCGAACCGATGGTCCGATTTGAATGAAATTCAGTATGTGGTAATATTGGGTCATAAATACTTGCCTCATGCAAAAAAAACCCCAGCATCCCCATGGGAACCCAGGAGTGAAAAATAGAAATGTTTTCAAACTCCCATGTTTCCCAAACCACTTGGAACAGAGAACTGTTATGGTATGAAGCATCCTTAGGACCAGTAGAATTGAATGGTAAAAAAATGCCCTCTGTTGTTGTTAGAGAGATCTGCAGAGGGCATCAGAATAATGTTGGCGCAGCATTTTTGCAAACATTTTAAAAAATCTTTTCTCAAGAACCAGTGTTCAGAATCTTTTGGTATTTGGTGTACGGCATCCATAGAGGGGTCAGATACAAGTTTGTTAAAATGAAGCCCATTCATTCATATTTGGACTCAATGCAGGAGCCCAAATTTTATGGGGAATTTTCTTTAAAAATCTTCTTCAGAACCATGAGTCAGAATTTTTTTAGGTTTGTTACCCTCATTGTTATGATGGTCAGATTCAAGATTGTTCAAACCAAGTCCATATATTAATATTTGGGCTTCCTTTGGTAGTCCAAATTTTAACTTAGGGCTATATGGGGAAGTTTTTAAAAAAATCTTTTTCTCCAGATCCACCAGTCAGAATGCTTTCGTATTTGGTATACAACATCTCTAAGGGGGGAGGGGGGGGGGGGTGGAGATTCACATTTTGGGCTCGCTATGGTAGGCCAAATTTGAACTCGGTGCAATACATGTATGAGGAAATTTCTTTAAAATTTTGTTCTTCAGATCCACCAGTCAGAATGCTTTCATATTTGGTATACAGCATCTCTAAGGAGACCAGATTCAACTTTGTTCAAATTGAGTGCCTGGGTTGATATTTGAGCTCCCAAAAGGAGCCAGAATTGGCCAAGTAGCTGAAAAATTAGACAATTTTTATTCAGTACCCTCTAGAGGTGAAGAGTAATCTACATAGGTTGTATCAAGGGGCTTGATAGGGGAGCTCCACATTTTACATCATGATCAACTAAAGAAAAGGCATGATGCTTGAACTGTTTTTGTCACTCCTGAGGGGCTCAAAGATATGCAGTGTATCCTATGGAGATGGATTGCTTAATGTAGATTCATTCTTGGACTCTTATATCGTGTTCTGTTCTCTTTTTATATCATGTTCTGTTCAAGGTGAGCGCTTCAGGCCCTGTGGGGCCTCTTGTTTATTTATTTATTGGGTTTTAACAACACTTTCGAAAGCCAGCAGCTACAAGTTTCTTCGCTCCTTGAACCAAGCGTCTCGCCCAACTGCAGCACTCATGGTCCACTGAGTTTTTAGCTCACCTGACTTTCAGTCAGGGTGAGGTGTATTGATCACTCGCCATCCGTCGTCCGTGAACTTGGTGTTTGCGTCTTCTCCAAAACTGCTGAACCGATTAATCATTAGGTGAAATTTGAGATGCTTGTTTGTTATGACATTGCATTTTGATTTTGTTTAAATCAAGTTGCCCTGGCCCTCAGTAGGGCCATGCCCAAAAATTTTGCCTAAATCTTAAAAAATCTTCTCGTGGACCAGGAGTAGCAGAGATTTGATATGTGATGTGCTGCTTCCTTTTGAGGTGTAGACTCAGTTGTGTTGAAGAGAAGTTTGTGGGTCTTTATTTGCCTTCATTATTGGAGGGCAAGTATTTTCACCCCGCCCAAAATTTCTGTTTTTCGAACCAAGAGGCTGATTTGAACCAAATTTAATTTGTGGGTTTATTTGATCATAAGTAATTAATTTATGCCCCAAAATATTTTCCCATCCCCCCATGGAAACCGCAGGAGCTAAAAATAGAACAAAATTCAAAACGCACATATCTCCAAAACTACACAGCACTGAGAATTCTTATTTGGTGTGAAGCTTCCTTGGGACCAACAGAATGGAATGGTCTAAGCAAATTTCTGTCAGGTCTGTCATGGGGTACTTTTTCGGGACTTTGAAAAAATGCTTAGTCAGCATTCTGTAACACTGTGGGTAATGGAGAAAGCATTTAAGACTCTTCTTCACCCAGTTCACTCCTCCAAAACCTTTCAAATTTCACATATACCATCTTTGGAAGATTTTTTTACACGTTTATTGAAATCAGATCCTGGGTCCATATTTGGGCTCTCTATGGGAGTCCAAATGTTGAAATTAGTGCAGTACAACAGGAATATTCTTTAAAAATCAGAATCTTTTGATATTTGCTATGCACCATCATTAGGCGGGTGAGATTTAAGTTTCTTCAAGCCAAGCCTATATTTTTGCTCACCAGTGTTTCGCAAATTGCGAGAACGGTGATTTCATTCCTGTGATGTTCTTGCGAATGCTTGTTAAGAAGATCCATATTTACCATTCCCCCCAAAATATAAGCATTTTTTCATCAGATAAAATTTAATAAAATTAAATTAATTTTAGAGCTGAAACGATTAAAGGGTTTTCGTGATTGATTAATCGCATGGGTTAACCTTGGTAACTGATTAATCACTTGCCCCAATAGGTAGCTGAATAATTGCTGTACCATTGACCATTTATATAATTAAAACTTTACTCAGCATAATGGACAAAACCGGGCAGCGCCATATACAAACATGTCCATTCAAATTTTATATTTTCAATTTTTGTCTTAAAACATAGCTTATGACCCCTCATTGGAACAAGCTCATTGAGCTTGTTCCAATAAGGGGGGGGGGGGGGGGGGGGGGGGGTCGGGGTCATAAGCTATGTTTTTGAGACAAACATTGAAAATCTTTAGTAATTCAAGAATTTCTTGTGCAAGTATCGTCTGCTACCTGCATTTGGTGAAGGGTTGAGAATGACCGTTTTCAGCTACTGATACAGTATAATGAGCATGCAAGTGAACAAGTATTTTGGCACGTAACTGGCATGCATTTCTCTGTCTCATGCAATTGATGTGAGCCAGTGTAACAATGTTTGCCTGTTTTGGAGCAAGTTTGTTCCATAGTTAACCCATACAGGGTATTTTTTGTTTTTAAAAAATTGATTAGCAGTTTCCATCTTGGTTTCAAAAAGTGATGATAAATAGTGAATTTTAGCTTACCCAATATGAAAGAAAAATGGTTAGCAATTGGACATTTTTGTATAGCATTTTGCGATGTGAATCCAGCCATCAAATACCCTGCCATATATAGTACCATACTTCAAAAGTAACGGTTAACTGATCAATTACTTTTTATGTGTACCCATACTATGTATGGTACACAGAATGCCGGCATCCGGGGTGACCATCCGTCATTCGTCCATCCTTTGTCCATCCGTCTGTCTGTCCGTCCATCCGCACTCATAAATGATTACTTAGGGGGGGCTAATTTTCGTTATAAACGGGGGTTAGGTGACTACCGCGATTTACAGTTAAAACTAGAAGTCCTGTCACGAAGAGTGCGCTTATCTAGGCTTAATTGTGCGTTGGAATGCGCGCAATTGCCATATCGAATGGCATCCATAGCACGGCAGGTTCTCTTGGTTACTCATAGCAAACACATGCAATGTTTCTGCCAATGGACCTCCGGGGTACCCAGAGGTCCATTGGATGAAACATTGCTTGTACACAGGCCATATGTACAGAATTTGATAGCTTTACTTGGGCCATAACGCGTATATTAACGCGCATATCACTGTGCTATTTGTGCGCATTTCTTGACAGGACTTCTAGTTTTAACTGTAGGTGGCTAGTCCCACAAGTAAATCCCAATTTTCTAGGGTGGGGTTTAGAGTTGGGGTGGGGTGGGGTTAGGGTCAGTAAAGGGTAGGGTTAGGGTTTGCTACTACCCCAAAAAATTTTTTCCCAAAAAGTTGTTTTAATAGAATGGACATGCATTTTATGATAATGTACCCTAAAAAAATAGCCATTTTCATTAGTCTAGGGTGGGGTTTAGAATAGAGGGTGGGGGGTGTAGGGTTAGGGTCAGTAAAGGGTAGGGTCAGGGTTTGCTACCACCCCAAAAAATTTTCCCCAAATCACTTGTTTTAGTATAACGGACATGCATTTTATTGTAGTCCCGTAAAAATAGTCACCTAAGTACCCATTTATTAGAATGTCCGTCCGTCTGTCCATCCGGCATCCGTATCCATTTCTTTGGCATTTGGATTGTCAAGTTACTTTATATTTGTGTTCAGGTTACTGATTTGCCGAGCTGTATAGTTTTTGGTGTAAATCTGATAATTTGATCCTGAGATATTAACCCTTTATCCTTCAAATTGAAAATTTCTCCAATCCCTTTGGCATTCGATAACTTGAAAAATATTACTTGGATTGTCAAGTTACTTTATATTTGTGTTCAGGTTACTGATGTGCCGAGCTGTATAGTTTTTGGTGTAAATCGGATAATTTGATCCTGAGATATTAACCCTTTATCCTTCAAATTGGAAATTCCTCCAATCCCTTTGGCATTCGATAACTTGAAAATTATTGCTTGTATTGTCTAGTTACTATCCTTCAAATTGAAAATTCCTCCAATCCCTTTGGCATTCGATAACTTGAAAAATATTGCTTGGATTGTCAAGTTACTTTATATTTGTGTTCAGGTTACTGATGTACCGAGCTGTCTAGTTTTTAGTGTTAATCTGTTATTTTAATCCTGAGATATTAACCCTTTATCCTTCAAATTGAAAATTCCTCCAATCCCTTTGGGATTTGATAACTTGAAAAATATTGCTTGGATTGTCAAGTTACTTTACAATTGTGTTCAGGTTACTGATGTGCTGAGCTGTATAGTTTTTGGTGTTAATCTGATAATTTGATCCCAAGATATTAACCCTTTATCCTTCAAATTGAAAATTCCTCCAATCTCTTTGGCATTCGATAACTTGAAAAATATTGCTTGGATTGTCAAGTTACTTTATATTTGTGTGCAGGTTACTGATGTACCGAGCTGTGTAGTTTTTAGTGTTAATCTGTTATTTTAATCCTGAGATATTAACCCTTTATCCTTCAAATTGAAAATTCCTCCAATCCCTTTGGCATTTGATAACTTGAAAAATATTGCTTGGATTGTCAAGTTACTTTACAATTGTGTTCAGGTTACTGATGTGCTGAGCTGTATAGTTTTTGGTGTTAATCTGATAATTTGATCCCAAGATATTAACCCTTTATCCTTCAAATTGAAAATTCCTACAATCCCTTTGGCATTCGATAACTTGAAAAATATTGCTTGGATTGTCAAGTTACTTTATATTTTTGTTCAGGTTACTGATGTGCTGAGCTGTATAGTTTTGGGTGTAAATCTGATAATTTAATCCTGAGATATTAACCCTTTATCCTTCAAATTGAAAATTCCTCCAATCCCTTTGGCATGAGATAACTCAAAAAATATCAATCCGATTGTCATGTTACTTTATATATTTATTCAGGTTACTGGTGTGCTGTGCTGTATAGTTTTTTATGTAAATCTGATAATTTGATCTGGAGATATTAACCCTTTATCCGTCAAATTAGGCACTCCTCTAATCCATTTCTATATGTACCCATAACTTGAATGGTGTACATAATGTCAGCATCCGTGGTGGCCCTCTGTCATACAGCTTTCTACTAGTTGCGCGTATGGGTACACATCTGATGATTTCATCGGCCTATTTTTTTTTATCATTCAAGATATTGATCATTGGTTAGTCGATTAATCGGTTAACCGTATCAGATCTAATTAATTTCTATAAACATGATTATTGCAATAGCCTTTGATGTGGTGGTTCAACAATCTAACAATCTATGTATTTGAAGATAAATAAGCATAATTCATGTGATTAAGACACATGTTGGAAATGGATCCCACAAAAATATATTAGTGAAACCCTGACTCACTGTGGGAGCCTGAATTATAATTTAGTTCAAAATGAGGAATTTGCTTTAAAAGACTTTTTCAGATCCAGTAGTCGGACTGTTTTGCTGTTTGGTGTGCAGCATCCTTACAGGGGGAGGGTGGGGGGGGGGGGGATTCAAATTTGTTTACGCCAAGTCCCTGGGTTCATATTTGGGCTCACTGTGGGAGCCTGAATTATAACTTAGTTCAAAATGAGGAATATTCTTCAAAAGTATTCTTCACATTCAGCAGTCAGAATATTTTGATATATACAGTATCCTTAGGGAGGTGAGATATAAGTTTGTTAAAGCCAAGTCCCAGGGTTCATATTTGGGCTTCCTGTACGAGCCCGAATTGTACCAAAATTTCTATTTTCCAAATTGAGAGGCTGATTTGAAGCAATTTGATATGATGGGCTTATTGGGTTGTACATGTAAGTACCTACTAATTCATGCCAAAACATTTTCCGGTTGCCCTTGTGGGAACTGCAGATCTAAATATAGAAAAAATTTAAACGTCCATGTTTTCAAAACTACACAGCACTGAGAATTTTTATTTTGTGTGAACCTTCCTTACGAACAGCCGAAAAGAATGGTAAAAAAAAAATTGCCATCAGTTTATCATAGGGAAGTTTTCCAGGACTTATGCGGAGTCATCATTTTAGTAATGGGAAAAACATTAAAGAATCTTCTTCTCCCATACCACTGCTCCAAAGGCTTTCATATTTTGCATATATTACCTCTTTGAAAGATGTATTCACATGTTTGTTGAAATCAAATCCCTGGGGCCATATTTGGGCTCTCTATGATTAGATTAGTGCAATATGAGGAATATTTTTTAAAAATCTTCTTTTGATCCACTCTTCAGAATATTTTGATATTTGGGATGCTGCATCCTTAGAGGGGAGAGATTCAAGTTTGTTCGAGCCAAGTCCCCAGGTTCATATTTGGGCTCCCTGTGGGAGTCCAAATTACAACTTAGTTCAATAGAGGAATATTCTTTAAAATCCAGTAGTCAGAATCTTTTGATATTAGTATATAGTAGCATCCGT